>OZ010799.1:144388262-145639929 GCA_963932465.1 Maratus speciosus
GTGCCGCATTTAAAAGTCAATTACTGATAAGAATATTCTAATTTATCACAGGGGTACCATTTTGGCCTTTTTTTTTTTGCAGAAATTCCGAATACATAATAGTAATTCTTAATAAAGCAAGCTTGTCTTATATAATCACGAATCGTTTGTCATTAAATAAAGTACAGAGTTCTAGTAAAAATTTCTGAATAAAAAAGGAAGCCAAACGGCCAACATTAGTTTAACACAGGGAGTAATATTCTTAAACAAGGTTATTTACCTTAATCTTACTTTTTTCCATTGAAAACATAAACTTGGAATTAATAAGAAATTCCTAAAATGGGAATTTGAAATAGCTTAACCACGTTAAAATTACCTCTTTCCAAAAAACAATATTCTCCTATTCAATGACAAAAATTGTTCGTCTGAAAATGCGGTGAAGATTTTCATTCAAATATGCTGCTCTGCGGTTCGCAGTTGTGTTGTTGGAAACTACTGATTTAAAACGAGTTATCCTTTTTACTTGAGATATCTATTTTAATAATAGAAGAGATGGAAGCTGTCGGCATTTGACGAGAAAAATGTTTTAAAAAGACCTGTTATATTGAACTTAAAATAAACCTAATAAATAATTCAAAAAAAAAAAATCAATTATTTTGTCACCATGCCTAACCTAACTCCTAAAACAATTATTACTTTATTCTAGAATTGCAAGAATACTACCTTAATTAATTTTAACTTTTGAAATTATTGAAAAATTAAACATTATTCGTCTAAATAATCAGTAACATGTAATCAAAATAAATAATCAGGCGGAAGTAATTAATTAACACTAGGAACACCGAAAATTTTAATCAAGTTTCATAAAAATATTTCACACCAGAATTTTTTTTTTTAAATTATTTAACTGATTTAGTTAACGTAATTCTGGGATGTTTAAATTTAACTTATTTTATGAAAAAAATTCTGGTTCCAATTGACATTTAGTACAGTAAACTCCCGACTATCCGGCTTAATGTGGCGGAATGGTAGGCCGGATTACAAAAAAAGCCGGATTGGCCAGAGTTCTATAAATATTTACTCACTTCCTGCCCACAATCCATCCATTATATTAAAAGCGCATGTTACACATTTTAAGATAAATTTTATATACTAGAGGGCTCGGCCCCCTACGAGCTACGCTCGCCAACCCCCTGTTCAGACACTGCAGTCTCTAAAAGCACGCTAATTTGATCGGCTTTAATTGAATTTTTTGGGAAGATTGAATTATAATGAAAAAAAACAGAGGCGATCTCCCTATAAACGGGTTTCTATTCATTTCTCTTTGATTGGGGAATTTTACGGAAAAATCAGCTGCTGCTAAAAGATACAATGGCATTTCAAAATCATCTAATATAAAATGAATTAAGTAAACAGAGTCTTTGTCTCCCGGTATTTTTTAACAAAGCGAAAAGAAAGTCCTTTTAAATAAAACATTTTAAATATATCGTTTTTAATCTGACGTAATTTTCACCAAACTTTTCTTTCCCTTTTTAATATTCACGTGAAAAGGCTTTTATTAGAAATGAAATATTATTTGCGCTGTCCAAAAAAAAAAAAAAAAAAAAAAAAAAAAAAAATAGTTGAAAAGTTCATCTCAAAATATCAAGTAAATGTCTCGCGCTATTTTAAAATTTAAACTACTATTTTGCAATATTATTTTTTTGTTCATTTTACGTAATAAGTGTAATGTGACGTAAATGTGATGTAATTTCTCCTATTTAAGACTTCTAACGCATGTTAATGAATTTATTACTTTACAATATCCTTTCTCTGTTAAATTTCACGTGTAATTATAGATGAAGTAATTTTCAATAAGTTCCTGCTTTTTATACGTAATCATTTAATTCTAATTTGAAAGTTTTTCTTTTCTGTTTATAATAGTCACGTGTAAATAAATTTTTAATTTGAAGCAAACATTATTGTTTCCGTTGTTTATACAGTTTGGCAACAGGTTAAATTAGTACAATTTTCTGAAATAAGTAAAAAATATCTCTCGAAATGCTGAAAATTTGAATTTAAAATAGAAATGAAACCTCGAAAAATGAGTCAAATTAAAAAAAAAATTAATTCTGCACACCGGGAAATTATAACGTATAAAATGATCTAAAAATTATTAAATTCCGATGTATAGTTTTTGCTCCTATAAAACTTTTTTAATGGAACGATTTTGTCCAACTTTAGCATTAAATATCTCGTAAAATAATTCTTCGATTTGAAAACTGTCTACATCAGCGTGTTTATCAAACATTTCTGTATAATACTACCAATTTTCATATTTTTGTATGCATTATTTTTCTTAATATTAACGAAGAAAGACCTCCGGTCACAAAAAATTCAAAACCGGCGGCGGCGGCGGCGGTGACAGCGGTAGTTACTTTTTTTTAGAATAGAGAGATGCAGTGCATACAGTTTCAAAATAAGCGAAACATTAACGTAAAACGTAAGCCAAATTCGTAAAAAAATGAGTAAATCTTATTTTACTGTTTATTAATAAATGTTTGCACAAATATGAAAAGTTAAGTATAAGATAAGAGCCAAAACTTAGTCTTTATAGTTTTGAAAAAGTGCTTGATAGATTACTGCTTCTCCCTGTTAGCCCTCTTCCCTGACGCAATGTCCCGCCACTTACGCAAATCACCACACCCTTTTTCTTTTGTCACCGATTTCGTTAATCTTCAATAAATAAACACGAAACACACCAAAAGACTATACGAAAGTAACCAGGTTAAGCGGAAAATAACGTCCGCACTTGTTAACATCCGTTGCACAACTGTCGAAATAAGTTTTCAAGCCTTAACACCACCCCCCCCCCCCCCACCTTCCTCTATGTCTCTGCTATTGCATTCTGCAATCCCTTTCTTGCTCGAGAGTTAGCAATTTTCTATGGACGGGAACCTGCCTGTCTCGGCCGTTTGCAACATTCCTCATTTATTTTATTTGGCCGGATAGTCGGGAGTTTACTGTAATATGATCGGAGTCGAATCGACTCCTTCCGGGCGTTCTAGTGTTAATACTCTAATGTTTGGTATTACGGAATTGAAAAAGAGTGAAAATTACTTAATTTTAACATAATTTAAACATCATGTCTTTTACACCGCCGGAAAATTTTAATACGCACTTCTCATCTTAATCAGATACAGTAGTGTAAAAAAAAAAAAAAAAAAAAAAAAAAAAAAAAAAAAAAAAAAGTAAATAAACCCTACTAACTCTGCAACTAATTATCCTAGAAGAAAGTTACGGGTACCAAACGATTGGAAATAAATTCTACTTATAAAGGATGTATATAAAATTAGCTTAGGTCTTTACAAATTGAAATCAGAACAAACTTTTTTTTTCAATGGCAATACCTAATTTTAACAATATATTTTAACTCTTCGGTTCAAACTATGGCTAGAAACAAAAATTCAAGTCATTGGGATGGTAAATGTTTGAATTATAAACATCCAAAACTTAGAGCTTCTAATGTTAACCACTTAACTGTCACCTTTTTTTTTTTTTTTGACACCATAAACTAAAAACAGGGAGGCAACACCACTTTTTAAGTACAAAAATATTTGCCTTAAATTATATAGAAAAGCCAACCATTTAATGAAATGAAGATTTGAGGTAAAAATTAGTGGTATGGATAAAATTTTAGTAATGAATCTAGCTAACTTTTCTTGTCCGAACAGAGTTCGGGCAAAACAGCTAAGTGCTTAAATTACATTTTCCCATTCATTATTATCATCTTCTGAGTTTATAATCGTTATGTGCTAGTTTCGTTGATGTTATAATACTCAAAAAACCCAAATATAAATACATCGAATTTGTAATTTTAAATTTTTTATAATATGAAATTTGAAATTAATATTCGAAAAAAAATATGATTTGCAACCAATAATTTCTTTGATAGATTTATAGTCCTGCTTTATGCGAATTCCAATTTCAAATTTTCTCCAAATAGTTTTCGAATTATGATTAAAAAACATACAAATGATGGTTTAAGGGGCCGTCTGTGATCTACGGAAAAGCATAATTTAAAATATATATATATATTTTGTTCAGTTTATTGAAACATTTGGGCTGGCAATAGTCGAAACATATTAAGCAAGCAAAATGGTCATATTGACAGGAGTAGATTATGCATTAAAAGAAGTGACATAGTCATTCTGTAGCATTTCAACAATCGAGTATGGAACTTCAATTTGGATACAACCCTTAAAATAGGCTCATTTTAAAATAATTAATTTCTCCGAAACTAATCGTATGAATTTCTTGCAAATTTCTATTTATGCTAGTCGAAGAGTCTATATTTATTTATTGTGTCAAACTCGAGTATTTCTATTGAAACAAACAAAGTTTGGGTTCGTTTTTATATGCAGATCGCACCCTAAGAAAATTTTATATACATCTTTTAAAAGAAGATTTTATTTTCAATCGTTTGGTGCCAGTAACATTCTTCGACAATAATTTGTTACAGAGTTAGTAGGGGGTGTTTAATTTTTTTTCTCACGCCAGTTACTTAAAAAAAAAACAATTTTGTAACTGCAATTGGTTATTATTATATATATACGAGGGGGCTCTGCCCCCTGAAAGCTACGCTCGCCAACCCCCGTTCAGACACCGCAGAATCTAAAAACACGCTAATCTGATCGGTTTAAAAAATATTATAGAAGATTGAATTATACTGAAAAAAGCTGTGCAGATCTCCCTGTAAACGGGATCCATTCAATTTCCTTTGATTTCAAAAATTTAAGGCCGAATCATTTGCTGTTAAGACATTCAATGTTTGTTTTAGTGTTTGATTAAAGACGGTCAGTTAAACGTTTGAAAAGAAGCTCAAATAAAATGAATTAAGTATACAGAGTCTTTGTCTCCCGTATTTTAAAACAATTTCTATAACAATAGCCTAAGTCATGTGACTATCATCAACAGTTCCGGGCGAACCACTTCGCTTTTTATATTCCTGGTGCCATTTTGGTACGTTAATGTTAGCAAGGTACAGGTGATAAGTCGCCAAATATCATTCTATCGCCATCATTTCATCTATATTATAATAGTCCAAGTCATGTAACTGCCATAAATAAATACGTTCTGATCCCTTCGCTTTTCATATGAAAGTTTGGCCCAGATATCATATACGGCCCCATATTGGCGCGAATTTTTTCCGACGCTAATTTGGGGAAAACATCAACAGCATAAACAACAACATTCGGCTTATCAAATCAAGCAAAATAACGATATTATGGCGCCAGTTAAGTACCCGGTGCGTATATGAGATTGGCGTCAGAAAAAAATCGCGTCAATATGGGTCCGTATATGACATCTGTGCCGAAAGTTTTCACTTTTGATTAAAAAATCAAATTTCTTTTTCGAATAAAACTACATAAAAGTTTCCATGGTCGCAAAGAATTCTTGGTACTGTCCACTAGCCGGGTGCAAATCTCGCGCCAATAGCTATTTTTCAACAGTTAGCATTATTTTTTATTTTTCGAGTGATAAATTAAAACATTGCTTTGAAATTGAAATTAAATGTCATCGTTTGTTACATCATTTAATATTTGGCCAGATGCCATATACGCACCGGGTTTGGCGTGATTTTTTTTTTTTACGAAAATTTGGCGAAAACCTCGTTTTCGAATACCAGTTGCATATGTATTTTTGGTACTACTTAGTTATACCTTTGACCAAAAATCTATCACATAACTATAAGATTAAATGCCAAAAATGGTTGATCGTAAATGTCACGGTTCGAACCCAATCGCGCCCGTCGGCCTAATCGTTCGGAGTTTTCGTGGTTTTCTTCGAACCGTGGATTTCCATGCGTTAATACGGATTAGGTTCCCTTAGAAAGACCTCCACGGAAGGCACTCCCCCCAGGGCCCATATCCCTCGTGTAGATAATTGGCCGTCAACAATCAACCCAACCCAACCCAACGTAAATGTCACATTCACTTGACTTTAAGCAAGTTACGCGTCTTTACGTCATCAAGTGATTTTTATTTCGACGTTTTATTTGTATATTTATTAATGTTATACTATTTTCTTTGTTCTTTCGTTATTTAAAATAAAAATTATGTCAATTTGTGAAATTTGGAGAGTGGTTTGGCGATTTATATAATTTGGCGAAATGAGTCGATGGAATAACTAAGTAGTATCGTATTTTTTTAATTATTTTCTATAATTTTTTATTTTTAAAGGAAAATAACCAAAAAAAAATAACTATAGAACAAAACAATTTATGTAATTTTAAAAAAGAAAATAAAGAAAATAAACATTTATTATTAAATAAACAACAATAGCCGGGTTACCATGTCAACCAAAATAATGCCTTTTTGACGCCAATTAGGTACCCCGGTGCGTATATGACATCTGTGCCTAATATTTTTCTTTCCATTTAGTTTAAAAAAAATAAAGAAGTGAAAATCATTTATTTTAAATGTTTCACTTTGTATTAAATAAAATGATAATGAAATAAAAATTGAATTATGAATAAAAGTATCATAATACATTGCTTAGCATGCATTTAAGGGAGGCCAAACTTCTCGCCAAATTAGTTTAAAATAGTAACCTTTTCTAAAATCTGAAAAAAATATGTGTTATGATTAAAATTTGAGTTACCATCATTAGAGAAAAGTATATAAAATTAGAAAAAAATTAATATTTCGAAAACTAATTCGAATTTAAAAATTCTACTACCAGTTTTGAGATCTGCAGATTAATACGGATTTTTGGTGTTAATTTCATCGCAAAGTATTCCGAATTTTAGGAGAAATCGCTGTGAAACGTAATCAGTTGTTTAATCAGTCGTTTCATAGAATCGTTATATAAACTCGTTTCATTAGGATTTTATATATATAGGGTAGATTTCTACAATTGTTATGTTTTCCACCGGCGATTTCGCATGCGAACATTCGCATACTTTACTTAAGGTACTATTCTCAGTACTAGTAAATAGAAATTCAATAAATTCACGTTATTGATACGCAGTCGTAGTAAAAAAATTATTTTGTTTTATCAAAGAAAAATTCCTCCCTTTTAAAATTTAACGTCATTTTCACAAAATAAAACTTTTCGCTTTTTTCTAAACATAGTATCTCAAATTCCAAATAAGTACAACGAAAGATTGTTAAAATTTAATTTATTTGTAAAATTCTAATAATTAAACTTATTTAATTTACCTTTTCGGTAAAACTGTATTAACTCTACCACACCAGTACTAGGCTTTAATTTTTGACGCACTTTCTTAATTTTGCACCAGTTGAACTAGAAATGTAATATACAATTAAAACTAACTTAATCGATTTTATTTATTACGTTTAATTTATTATATTTTCTGGTTCAATGGATAAACAAATGTTGTCAAAGAAGACTCCAAAGGTACTGTTAAATTTTAACAGCGTTATGAGCTTTATGAAAAAAACATTTTATTTAACATGAACTCGTTTATAAACTTCCAAGCAGTGTTGCCAGTTTGGAGACTTTTTAATTCAGATTATTTGACTGTCACCACTTTTTTTAAATAGTATAATACACCTTATTTTTCAGAATTTGTAATCTCTTTTTAAATAGGCCGAAAATTTCTGTTTAAAAAAAGCGGTGACAATCAACAATCTGGAGACAAAAAAATCCCAAATCTGGCAACACTGCTTCCAAGTACCATGGGGTCTGTTTGACCGCATTGTTTTTTGTTTTGAAGTTTTTCATGTTTCGAACCGAACAAAAAAATAATAATAATTTAAACTTAATAAATAAATCAAACAAGGTCTTCGAAGCAGAAACTGAATGTATGTTAATTAAGTTTCCGGTTCAGGTCACGCATAAGTAAGAACACTCAACAAAATTTAAAACTTAATACTAGGAAAGTTAAAAAAAGATATTTTATTTGTAATAAAAAATGTCATAATGTACAATAATTTCCTTTGTTTTCCTTTTCTATGCTACAAGTAACTCGATTACCAGCGTTTTGAGGAAATTTCTTTAAAAAAATTTAAATTTAAATTAAAATATAAAAATTAAAATATCAAATAGCTAGTATGGATTCTCTGCAAATACATAGCTTTCTGTTAAAAAAGAAATATTTTAATTTGTTCAGTTAAAAACTCAGCGCAGATGACGCTATTGTTTTAAATATTTTCGAATTTTCAGTTCTCTTCTTCACACATAATATGGATATTTTGAAAATGATTACTGATTATATGCAACGTAATAAAAAAATATATATCTATTTCTCAATTGCTATTAAAAATGCTTTACATATTTCTTTATTTATTTTTCTTTCTTGTTTTAACTATAGTCCTTATTACTAATTTAGCTCTCAATTTTTTGTAACCTTCACTATCATCAAATAAACACTTCAGAAAAACATTTTCTAATATTTCTAAAGGATTTTTTTTCTTTTTCTTTCTAACAAAGTCTTTCATAATAAATTTAAACTCTTACTTTTATCTGTTAATTTTCGAGTTGCTGATTATAGCTCCGTTTTGTGCCCTTAATTACATGGTATTTTATGACATATTAGTTATCTCTCATTTATACTCATTATTATTCTCTCTTCATGTTATCTCTAAGTGTTAAAGATAGAATTTATTTTTTTTAAGAGGTAGTGTAAAATTCTAATTATTCGTAAATTTAAAAATATTTTTTCAGCATTAACTTGCAAGGAACTTCTCACATTGTTCCTAATGAGATAGAACGAATGTCGTATATTTTAGTTACTAAAACGGTCTTTAACCCCTTGAGGGGCCAGTAATTGTGTTTCTGTAATGTCGAATTCACACCGGAATCTGCCGAAAGATTTATTGCACAATAAGGAAAAGCAATTTTACGCGGTTTTTCTACCAAAGTTAGAAAAGTAAAATTTAATAATTTTTTCTGGTGCAAGTCTTCATTAATCGTTGGCGGTATAAAATATATCCCACCGCCCCTTTGGGGGATAAAAGTTTAAAAAACATTTAACAATTAAGATACAAAATGTACCCATGGATATTTAAATATTTTTAGGAAATGTATTTGAAGAATATTTTGTTAAATACCAATTTCTATGCAGTACATATAATGTTATTCATATAAAAAAATGTAAAAGAACTATAAGTATTTTTTTAACAGGGAATAAAGTTAAATTATACAATTGCTTTGTTGAACTTTACTTTAAAGACTTATAGATAATTCTTTAACTTTTACTTCATTTGATTGGGTATCGCTTGTTAAATTATTGCCAAATTCGGTCGGTTAGATTTATTCTCTATCAAAAAAACATTTATGCCTAATGTATTAAACCTTAGACTGTCGACGACATACGTGTGTCTCAATTGGTGTGTAAAATAAAATTGTACGGGTTGAATACGGGTACACAAAATAACACAAACTTTCAAATGCACTTAACCTTTAACTGATGTGTCGCGGACTCACACACACTATGACTCCCAGCTATAAACATTTCCACCACTTAAAAGTGCAAATGCAACTTGTCCGTAGCAGTACCTTCTTATCGCAGCTTGACAAGTTAGCACACAAGCGAGAATTCTGTGAGTTGATTTTAAAAGTATTATTTGTTACGATGGGGTCTGTCAGACCGCATCACATCAATTACTATGTCCTTATTTGAAACTGTAATAAGTTACTCGTCATTAGTGGTACTTTATTTTTTTCCTTTCTTTAGTGTGTTTTTGTGTTATGATGTTGTCTAAACCTCAAAAGCGTTCTACTTTCCTCAGCTAGAAAGAAAAAGAAGATATTATGAACAACTGATCAGATCAAGAATATTCCGATATTCAAAGTTCTGACGATGCAGATTTTACTGACAAAATAGATCACGATACGAATTCTGAACTTTCCGATGGTGAAAATGTAAATATTTCTGACGGAGTTCAAGAAAATGTTTATTACAGAAAGAACAGTTTAAAGAAAAACATCATATAAGTAATTGCCTTTTTTGCCAAAAGCCAGTATGCATTGAATGTATATGAAACATATGTGTTGACTGTAATAATTATGTACTGTCGTGGAAAAAAAGTAAACACCCCCTACTAACTCCTCAACAAATTATCGTAGACGATAGTTACTGGTACCAACCGATTGGAAATAAAGTCTACTTTTAAATGACGTATACAAAATTTGCTTAGGGGGGCATCTACATATTAAAACGAACCATAACTTTGTTTTTTTTCAATGCCAATACCCAATTTTAACGTGATATTTCAAATCTTTGGTTCAAACTATGCCTAGATACCAAATTTCAAGCCATTTGAGTGATAAGTTTTTGAATTATAAACATTAAAAAATTAATGCTTCTAATGTTAAATTACATTTTCATATTTTTATTTATATCTCCTGGAATTATGCTCCTAATGTGCAAATGTTTTGTGTAGCGATACTACTAATATACCCAATATACGCTGAATTTGCAATTTTTATAATTTTATGATATGAATTATAAATTATGAAATTAATATTCGAAAAAATTATGAATTGCAACCTACAATTTTTTGGATGGATTTTGATTTATTAAGTCCTGCTTTATGGAAATCCAAAATTTCACATTTTTCTTTCAAGTAGTTTTGAAATTATGCTTAAAAAACGATAAAATGGTGGTTTAAGGGGCCGTCTATGATAGAAGTGATTTGACATTTTGAAATTTCTTCTGCTATTCTGTAATTCTAGCAGGCTTCATTAACTGCTTTAGTAGCGCTTAAGGTGCCTTGATCAAGGCTCTCTCGGTTAACAATCGAGTACAGAACTTCAATTTGGATACAGCCCTTAAAATATGCTGGTTTTAAAATAATTAATTTCTCGGCAACTTATGGTACGAATTGCATAAAAATTTGTTTTTAGGCTAATTGAAGGGTGTAGAGTTCATTTATGCTGTCATAATTGTGTACTGCTATTGAAAAAACAAAGTTATGGTTCGTTTTAATATGTAGATGGCCCCCTAAGCAAATTTTATGTACGTCATTTAAAAGTAGACTTTATTTCCAATCGTTCGGTACCACTAACTTTCTTCTACGATAATTTGTTGAGGAGTTAGTAGGGGGTGTTTACTTTTTTTTGTCCACGACTGTACCTTGAATCTTGCATATTCGTAGGATAAATATTACCTTTGTAAAATAAACACTGCATTTTAATTTTCATACTTTGTTGTAACCATAATTTGTAAAAAATTTTGTACACGATTAATTTCTATATTTAATTAGCATAATTAACGAACTACTGTATATTTTGGAAAAAAAAAGGAATTTTATCTGTAGTGAAGTTCAATAATAATTTTTCATGCAATTTAATTCACATGTTCTTAGGAGAAGTACATAGATCTTTTCAGAACAAAATTTAAGTCAATGAAACATTTAAGTTATTTTTTTTATTAATTTTATTCGAGCGCTCTGTGAGACCTCATCAAATCAGATGTGTGACAAATTTTAGTAACATCAGTTAAAGGTTAATATTAGGCACGACATTATAACCAATTTCAATTAGAGAATGTCTTAAACATTTCAGTCTGAATTCCAATAAAAAATAAAAAAAATAAAAAAAATAAATATAAAAAATAAATAAAAGGAATAATCTTTTAATAAATCAATGGACGCGGTATTCTGCGTCTGATGCAAGGTATGAATTTTATTCTAGAATCGATATAATGTTTGACCGATATTATTTGTATTAGCTATATTTTGATTTTAACTTGGACAATGTTGGTAAAATAAGACAATAATTGCTATCAAACATTGGAATGATTACATTCGGCCGATACTGCAGCAAAATTGTAAGAAAAAAAAGGAATTTGTTAATTAATATATCCATGTAAAGATAATATTTCAGTAAATAGCCAAATAGCCATTTTTCTACAGGTACTCGAAATTTGAAACAAGTATTGTACGGAAGAAAAAATGGAAAAATTAATTTTCATACGAAAATCGAAATTTTTAAACTAGCATTCGTCAGGCCAAAATGTTGAAGCATGGAGTTTCATCAACTTAAATTATAAGATTTGAAAAAATCGTTTTTACTGTTTAATAGTGTAAAAGTAATTTTCAAATAAAAGCTTTTGAATCTTCATTTTCATGTGTTTGATTCAGTCGCTAGTTTACTCAGACAAAGCTCAAATGCTAATCTATCAGCAAGTGCTCCCATTCTTCTAATTTGGTCGAGCCTATCCTTTGCGAAGGGTCTTCAATGAGAACTTCCTCTAAACGAAAAACTATACTAAAAGCGACATAAGTTGCTTTAACCCTTTCGAGGGCGGTGTCCTTAAAAAAGGACACCTAATTTTAATTCCAAAACTGACAAACGGCACCAAGAATATTTAATTAAAATTTTCCTTTTATAATGTACTTGAAAATAAGCAAGTTCTTATTTTCTAATAAATTCGTTTATGAATTTTGCTGTCAATCCATTATTTCATCAGTTTATAAACAGAATTACTCCTCGCCGGAAGGGGTTAAGTGACAACTCCTTTGGACAGTGTCCACATCAGTTTTTGACAAAGTAAAACTCTGGGTTTTGTTTAAAGTGGCGGGGTATGCAATCGTTAAAGGCAACTGAGTTCGTGAGCATGAGGAGTTTTCTTATTTCCAAGATTTAGAAATAGGTTTGATATAGTCTTTCAGTTTGAAATGGTCTATGGTAATCACCAAAATAAACCTTTACAGCCAGTGGAATGCCTGGAGGCTGAAATCCTGGCCATAGACGATACATTTTACCATACTAAACGCAACGTTTACCATTCCTCACTCTGTCCAGGTATTAGTATATAACATAACTCTGCATTCAACTGCTAATAAAAATCCAGCCTTAAGTCCAAACGTGTGATTATCTTTACTCCATATTACTATTTAATTATTCTGGACAGCTAACGTTCTTGTCACTGGCCATTTTGATTTACAAAGTATTTCTTGGTTATGTTCTTTAGCTTGCTTGTTTGTGTGAAACACGCATATATCTTGAACTTATTCAAGTTCAGCCGGGAGTAGTATAGGTTCGCACTTTTGCATTATTTATAGGTAGTTGTATGTAAGTTGACCCACGGAAAGCAACTAGTCTTTTGAAACTGTCTTTGCTGATCGTCGCTTTGACTCATTGACTTTGTTAAAATGAAACATTTTTCAAAAGTCCTCAGCACTGTTTGTCCGCGCAAAGCCAAAATGTCGTTTATAGAATGTTTCTTATGTAGAGGGGTGTGTTTTATAGGCTATAGCTACCCAATATTTCCAAGGAGTTTAACAAATAAGTCTGTGCAAAGCTGAATGCTAACTGCTTTACTTTCGCGACATCTTTGTTCAAAGTCAGCCATCAGACGACTTCCGAATATTGACACTGGATCCATGCTGAGCTATAGAAGTCTTGCTACCTGTCTACCTAAATCAGCGAACGATTTCAAATATGCTTAGAGCAGAGTAAATTGTATTACCCCGGACATTAATTACAGCAGTACCTGTTGGTGCCAAAAACTATGATAGCTTCTTATCTTAACTGCTCAGTGACTCTTCTACGAGTTTTTTTGATTACCGTACTTTTCACAGCTCCCGCTTTTCCAATAATAAATGTTCACTTAGAGAAAGTTGTAACACTTGTTTGTAAAGGCGAAAGTTGTTCTGTGCATAACTGAAGTATCTTCTGCTGCTCATCTGTAAATCTAATGTCAGAATTATCATAATTTTGATGCAATGTAATTTGTTGTTCTTTAAAAAAATTCAGAAATGCTGAAGGTAAAAAAAAAACTACTGGAAAAGAAAATATACGGTAAAGAAAAACTACTGGATGTATTTGAGCTATTACCATTGTTCAATGTACCCCATATTTTTGAAACAATCAAAAACTGGAACTTTATTCATCGAGTTAGCGGCAGAAAATTTCAAAGCCCCTTCAAAGATTTGCATCTTTGGCTGAGACCAGAATTATTTAATATGGTATAAGGGAACGTTTTGTGACACGTAGGCACACATAGCCGGTCTGCTATACCCTCTATCAAACTTGATAGCTGTATTCGTCGGAGTTGTTGTCATACCGTGTCTTTCCAAAAATTCGGAAGGCAGCTGACTTCTTGTTATGCTACTTCTCCACATAGTATTATGCTGAATAACTATTTTGATCTCAACTAGTTGCTTTCTTTTAACCGGCATTTTCGCAACTTCTGAATGTAATATTACAAATATAAAAATATTTACATCTTTAAAATGTACACTAAATTTAGTCAAAAGATTAAAAGAAATTGAGGATTAATATATGAGTTTTAGTAATCGTGATTTCTCGCAAATTACTTTCATTGACGTAACCATTTTCCCAATAATAAGCATAGAACTATATATCCATACGTTAACGCTGAATTCGCACCAAATTTGGCTAAATTTGGCAGGCAAAAATAGTTCGTCTATAGCTGATTAATTTGGCGAAATTTCCATTCCCATTCAGTATTAATCGATCTTCTCTAATTGGATTCTTCACCATTTTACCATCGCGTTTTCGAGTAAAATTAGCCAAAATCTTAAAAACACGAAATTGTGAAGCTACCGTTTTCTACGGTAAGGAATTCTTTTTTAATTTTGTAATCTGCGTATTTCCGTTTGCAAGTGTACATTTTTTTTTCAAAAAATGCTTCTCGTTCATTTCAGAATGTTCACTTTCATTTGAGTTGCAACGCATTCCCTTATGGGGGATTAAATTTTTTTTGAGTTACCTTCTGCATTTGGGGCCGCTGCAAAATGGTTAAATATGCGCCACGCTCCCATAAAAAAATTCTCACTAAATTATGCTAATTTTCTGTGAACCCGATTACGGAAATTTCACAATACAAACACGCATACATGTGAATACAAACGTATATACATAAGAAGACATGCATACATATGAATACATACATACATATTAATATAATCATGCATACATATTAATACAATCATACGTACAATTAATACATACATGACATATTTTTCTCGATTTCATTTTTTATCAGCCGTTGCCATGCGTATTACCGGTTATAAATAGAAGTACGGAAGTACTCAAATTTGTATTCCCAGCATTCCTATGCGATTTCTTTTCCTTTAAAAAATTACACATTTGTGAACACAATAGTGTCCAAAACAAAAATTGAGCTGGACGTCGGTAGTGCAGAAATTTCGCCGGGTATTGAAAATCAAAAGTACTCGTCATACCTAACGCCCTGAAATGACGTTTTAAGATTTTTCAATTTCCTCATCGCGATTGTTTACATTATTAATTAAAACATTAGCAATGAAGATAATACAGCTAATAAGGTGGTAGTCTAATGAAAGTGATCATCTGTGAACGTGAAATATTTGTCCTATAGTTTCTTATTTTGTAAAGCATCTCTTTCCAAATTGTAGGTAATTCCAAGGAAGCTGAATCATTGCACAGGACTACATAAGGATTCAATTTTGATGCTATTGAGTTAATTCACCACTTTTTGGAAACAAAAATTTTTCTGGTACACTTTGTCAAGATGTACAAGAGAAATATATATATATATATAAAAAGCAATTTAACAAATTACAACGACCAATTGGAAAATGAATTGTTCAAAGACTAAAATTTAAGACGTAAAAAATCGCTTTAGTTGATCATACATTACGTACTCCATGAATTAAACATTAATAGTGTTATTACACGTAAAAATTGCAAGCGATAAAAATCGCCTGCGACTCGTCAGATTTCCTGAAACTTACGTATTATCCACCTGAAACTTACGTATTATCCAAGCATTTCATTGGCTGTTCGGGAAAAGGCTTTTCCATTGACCAAGAAATCTGACGACCCATTTTAAATGAAATTTCATTCTTAAATATCTAAACAACCCACAATAATACTTTTTACACCGTTGTATAGATAGAAAAAATTACTTTCAAATGCAATTTCTTTGAAAGTTGTATCTCAATTTGTTTCTGAGTTATTAATTTTTTTTGTAGTTTTTATTACTTTTTTGTCATAGTGGCAACAGAAGTATCCATCTCTGTTGAAAGTAAAGGGAAAATACATACTGTATAGACCAATCAGAAAACGAATAAAATGCGGATTCGTCCAATTAAAAGCTTCAGATATGCTTTTGATTTCCTACACTGACAAGGACAATAACCACTTTTTCCAAATGGTTAAAAAACAAAATTTGTATTTTAAAAATAGTAGGGCATATAGAATATAAAAATAGTCGCCAATGGGAATCCTGTATATTTTAACTGCGCGAAAAGATTTCTATAGATTCTAGGATAATGGATGGGAAATACAATCTTGATGGATAAATTATACTACTATTTTAAAAATCAATCTGTAAATGCTTTTTGTTAAATAGTCTGGCTATAACTGTGGTTCTCTTGCTGTATCTGATATATTCTATATATTCGTTGATCCTCCTTTTAAACTTTCTGTTTGTCGTACCGGTATAATAATGCGCTGTATCATTATCTTTCGTGAAAGGTATTTCACATGCACCTCATAAATGATCTGGTTCTATTGCATTTATTTACTTACGGAGAGTGGTTTTTTTGAAAGGTTTTGTATTGAAAGAGATATTAACTTTATTAAGTTTATATTTCAAAATTTTCAAAGAAGCCAAGAAAATACTGAAAAGTAGATAACTTCGAATTTTGCTCATTGAAGTTTCTTTTCTTCGTATTATTCGTGTTCACAATTAATCTATTTATAGTGCTTTCTTTACGTCCATTTTTTTTGGGATATCATATATTTTATTTATTTCGTTGGTCAACAGCTCAGGGGTACAGATTGTGAAAGCTCTTTTAATAGATAAATTGCAGAAAGAGAAATTTTTTCCTTATTTAAGAAGTTAATTATCTATTTATAAAAAAAAATGAATCACAGATATCTGCGATTAAATAAGTTGAAAAATTCTTAACGAATTTAACGTTGACGAAACAGTGTAGCATTTCGCATTTATTTTATAAAGTACAATCAGTTTTCCTATATTTTTAAAAATTGAATACATACTTACATTTATCAATGTAAATTTTGAATTTAGAACTAACTAAGCAAATAAAATTATGTGAACAGCATTATACTGTTAAATGAAGTGCATTACGCGGCGTTATTTATAATTAAATATAGTCTTGTTTAATTAACTGTGCTTAATTGTGTTAAATTGAATTCCTTTACTGGATAATTAATCGTATACTTCATGTGTGTGTTAGGGAATAAATCGTTTCATCCGTTTCATTCGAAATACACTAGCTCTGACGTCATTCAATTATTTATTTAGAAATTTTCTTCATTAAGATTACAAAACTAATGTAGTTGTTATGCGACACAGATTCTAAATCTCCAGCAACAATTTATCAAGTTCCGCACACACCTTGGAATTCCCATGAAATACGGCAACACAAATTAGTTATTCTTACATAGTACTTTTTCTTTAGATTAAAACAATTTTGCTATTAATCGCAGAAATTCTGTACTTGTCTGCGATTAAATAAGTCGAAACATTTTACTTACTTAATATTGGAATTTATGTCAAATTACGCCAAAGCACTCGGTGGCAGTATAATAACGCGCTATCTCATGCTTTAGTACACAAATATTAATGTACAGTAATATCACTGTCTGATTTATTTTTGTTGATATATGCAACAAATATTAAATTACGTAGGTAAGGAAAATTCTCTTATCTGCTACTATCAGTTCCTCCTTCCGGTGAAAAATATATCCTTTGGAATATAGTCTCTACAGGGGTTTATATATCCTATATATGAATATGATCTTGTTTTTAATAAAATAATAGTTAAAGTGTGAATATAATTAATTAAATAATGATGATGTATTTCATTATTAAACTATATATTAAATAATGACAATGATTAAGAAGTGTTACGTTTAAATTACATTAATCAGCGTAATTTGCTATGTGAGTTCTAGGTTATAACATACTTTTAGAGTAAAAGATTTTAAAAAAAATGACAGTTTTTAATATCCTTTTCAGCCGTAAGTATCACGTGATATACTTCATTGCACTTTCTTGAGTAACAATTTATTATTATAAGTCTTTCGAAATCATTTTTTTATGATTTTGACGAAAAGTAGTGGAATCTTGTGTTGCATCATCACAGGGAAATAGTTGATTCATATATATATGTTATAACACTTGATTATTGATATTCATGAGTTGTTGATCTCTGATATGATTATATTTATTGATTGTATTTTAACACTTAATGTCTTCTTAAGTAATTTGGGGATTTTTATGAGTTTCTTTTCTGATGAGGTTATTATTTTCATCACTTAATACTTGAGAAAATAGGGGTAGGACCGAATGCACTCTGATCCCCTTTTTAATTACTGAAATTCAAAATCATGCAACATTTTTTTATGCATTTTTTTATATAACTCACTATAGAATTAAGAAGTATATTACTATCGTTAATTGTATGCATCTACGAGTAACATTAGTTTTCATGAAAATATTTCAAAACTTACCTTGTAATAATACAATGTAAAACGTATTTATACTAGCCATTTAAATGTATTTTATAAAAAATAAATACTTCTTATAACTTTTTATGTTGTTTTATATTAAATATACAAATTATTAATATAAAAATCTAAGTTTACTTTGGAATAAACTATAAAATACGAGATAATAATAAAAATAATTTTATGCGAAATGCTTTCTACAGCCAAACAAAATATAGTTAACTATGTAATTTGTAATGTAATATTAAGTTTATTCATTAACTATAATTATTTGATTTAAATTGACTTCATTTGTTACATAATAAATCACTATCTAATTAATCTACTGTTAGTTATGAAATGGGGACATCGATTTCATTCCGCAAACGCTGCCCCCCCCACACACACATTTACTAATGATTCTTCAATTATTTTCTTTAATTTGGGCTTTCATTCAATAATATTACATAAGTAATGGCGTCTGTTAATTACTGTCAAATCGAAATCGTGTGAAACAATTAATTCTTCTTTTGAAAACCGCATTTCGAGGTTATAAAATATATTTGGTTTATTCCGGCGTAAATGCTGATGCGCTATATTTTATAACTTTTTGAACTTTGATATATTATATTATTTTTGTCGTTATAAAATATTTTTATTGAAAACAAGAACTAAAAACCATGCATCAGGCATATACTATGAAACACTTTCCCCAAAAATTAAGATTGTTAAGAAAAATCCCTTTTCATACAATAAAATAAAATATCCAAGTAAACATACACACACACACACAAAAAAAAAAAAAAAAAAAAAAAAAAAAAAAAAAAAAAAAAAAAAAAAACACAAGGCATTGACACTTTTTTCCAAAAGTTGCTCTATGCGTTGGGTAATTTTGTGCACATTATTTCTTTCAGCCCTGTATATTATCTGTACTTAAAACTAGTTTAGTTAAAATAATGCATAGCACAGTTCGAAACGCACATCCCGTAACTGAATTTTTTAGTGTGTCTCTGTAAGTTCCCCATAAATGCTATGCACCTCATAGTGTAAAAAAGACATATTGTAGTGCATGCCAATGATCCATACCAAATTCGTTATGTTTGAAGAATAGTAACATAATTAAAATGCATTCAAAACAATATTCCGCGCGTGATTTTCCGATTTTCTTTCTGCATCACTGTACACGAATTACATAAGCTACTTATTTTATACTTTATATTAAGCGAATTGTATTCCACCTAAGTGACGCATATCTTTTCATTGTCTGAAGCATTGCAAAATCATTAAATTGCACCTCAAACGTTTTCACACATAGATCATAATGTACTAGAATTCGTTTGTGTGTCCCTGTAAGCGAGCTATAAATGCTGCATATTTTATTATTCAATAGAGTGCGTCGAGCATTGTATAGTGATAAAATATAAATAAATAAAAATTACACGACAATCCGTGTATATTTATGAAAATTAAAACACGGTGTAGCTCAGACAGACAGCAGACGAACTGAAGTCAAAAACACTTTTCTACTGCATTAGAAAGGTTTAAAAAAATGGCGATGATCTACTATTTATAACACATAAGGTAAGTGCGCCTAAATGTGATGACCTCTAAATGCGATAATGTTGTTTTCCTTGTAATCTTAATGCAAGAATTATAAATAAATGCTGTATAATGGGGCATCCGATCTTAAAGAACAAAACACGAAACATTTATTTACATTTAAAACTTTTTATATTAAACAAATTCCTATTCCAATGGACATCGCTCATTTTATAGCGCCCTAGTGTTTCCTAAATGCGATAAAAAATTCCGAAGACGGTTCAAGTTTTTTTTCTTTTAACTTTGAAGATCAAATAATATTACAAACGTCAATGGCTACCACGTGTGTTACATTTACCAGCAAAGTTAGCTCGTGAAAACGCGAAAAGTTTTCAGATTTCAGTTGTAAAATTTTTCACGCATTTAGGCAACTTGTTTTCTTCAGCTGCCTATTAGCGACAAAGATAATGTCCTAAATGCGACATAGCTGCCAACATCTTACGCTTTTCTGTACCACAAAATTTTTACCTATTTAAATCGCTCTAATTTGCCGATTAAATAAGGCAAAAATTTCTATTAAATTTTTGCGGTACGAAAATGCGGAAGAGTTTCAGATTTGAATGCGGAGAGTCTTTTAGGATATAAACTAAGGTATATTTATATGGTATTTTCATTAATTGCATTAATCTCTCGGGACGAGTGACCGGTATTCGTGCTGCGTAAGGTGCTCAGAATCAATGATTATTCTCATCTGTAAATTCTGCCTTATTTAACCCTTTATCTACCTACGGTACTTACAAGTACCACTCACATTAAACTTTTATACCATAGTGAATATTACTAATATTCTAATGGTACTTTGCAAAAACTCTCTTTTAACTTCACTTTATAAGAATACATGGCAGCAGTAGTTCTAGGTTTGTTATTTTAGAGAGGAATGAGGCTATCTTTGAAGCACTCGATGTGTTTTGTGCCGACGTTTTGTAGAGATTGCCACGCTTGTCTTTTTATTGCTGCAAACACAGTAAAGGATATAACATAATTGTTGGGGTTTTTTTTGTGTGTGTGTTCCTTATTATCTTAGAATACAATTTGACTAGCTATTTTCGGTGAACGGTGTATGTGATTTAACAGTTGAATTACTCTATGTTACTTATAAGTACCGTCAGTACATTGGGTGTTGGAGAAAAACTTCGTGTTTACTTTTCGTCTGTGTAGTTATCGATCGATTTCAGCTGCTTTAAAATGTAATTACTAAAATGTAGTGTAGTAATGATTTCCCTGGTATTTCTTTTCTGTTTCATTGTTATTTTTTATAGGAAATCGAAAAAGTTGTGGCACCGGCTCGTTTTTGCTATGCTATAAATGGCACATGCAAATTAATATATTGCATATGTGGAGATGCGAGAGAACATGTTGTCCCTGGAATATAGACGTCGCATAACTAAAGGACTGCTAATAAGATCGAAACCTAAAAGAAAAAAAAATGTTTTTTAACCCTTTCAGGAGCAAAGCATTTTCAATTCTAAAGTGTTGAAATAAATGATTGGCACCGGAATTTACCGAATGATTTATTTTTAAATAAGAAAAAGCTCATATTTCATATACTTATTCAATCGAAAATATTTTCTGGTACCTGTTGAAATAACTTTGTGGGTTTTCTGTTACGATATTTTAATCATAGTGTACTGACGGTACTTTAAAGTACAACTTTAATTAATTACCGCTAAATAATTAAATTTCTCACGGGTGAGTACTTTTTTTATGTTTATCCTTTAATTTTCATTGTAGTACCAGAAAAAAATATTACATGAAAATAATTGCAGTATATCATAATGTCGCAGATAAAGGGTTAATCCGAGCATTTTCCCGATTCAATTAGGCAAAAATTTCTGTTTTGATAGACCGGTGATAAACGATTAAAAATCCTGTAAAAGACGCTCGTCCCGAAGGGTTAAAATTATGTTTAAAGCAGAAATTGTGTTTAAATAAGCTGTGTTGAATCAATAAATTAAGAATTTCAAGATGATCCTCCAATATTGTTTTATTTTACCGCGCACTTAAACGTGTATTTGGAATGAGCAAAATAGAAAAATACTCATCTTTAAAATTTTTAATTTAAAAATGCCATTTCCTAATTCAGTCAGTGCAACGTAAAAAAAAAAATGGTAACGTTCCACGTTTATTCCGGGATCGTTTTCCCTTTTCATAAGTTTTTATAACAGGAAATTTTAATTTTCTTTCTGAACTATTCCTACAACTCTTATGCACGGGTAACAATTAACTCGCTAGCACGTGCATTCGCCACCAATGTATTCATTCATTTTATTCAAGAAGTTTACAGATTTTTTAGTAGAACGTTCCAGAACAATTTAATGCAACAAGAAATGCTGCAATTCTTATAAAAAAGTTTCAAAAGAACAAACGTCTTTGGAATATACGTGGAACTTTATTATTTGTTTTCAAGTCTAATTGTTAAAATCAGTGGCGAAGCCAGGGTGGGGGTCCACTGATACCAATAGTTTTGTAAAGTTTTCTTCGCCTTATTAGATCTAAGAATTTTCTGCTATTCATTAATGCGAAGAAAACTTTTGAATATTAGTGGTATCCAGATCATTTGGACCCCCACCCTGGCTACGCCACAGGTTAAAATGTTTATCTGTTTTCAAATATGCTTACAATGTGATGTTTTTATGTTACTTGTAAATTATAAATTTTCTATATCTTTAAATATGGGAAAAAATAAAATTTTGTTTATTAAATTTCAAAAGCTGGGAGGGGGAGGGCTGTGTCATCGCCACCTGATTAAACATTGCCCCTTGAACACGTTTGAAATAAATTTTTAACACATAAAATTAAAAAATAATAACAAATAATTTCCATGGTAGACTTAAAGGGAAAAATCACCCACCTCCCATGAATTGGAAGAAAATTCATAGTTACACTTTTTCTTAGTATTTAATTCTTTTAAGTTTCTCGAAAAGATAAAATTTACTGTGGTTATTAAAATCAGAGAAAAAATATTAGTTTGTTAAATTTCAAAATCCCGGGGTGGTAGATTTCCTTTAGCAACCACTACAACGTAAATTCAACACTGCCTTCGTCCACCCGTTTTAGATAAAATTTTACCACATAAATCTAAAAAACTGAAAATTTATTTCTATAAAGGATTTATTGGGAAAAAGCGACCCCCTCCCCCAGGTTTAGATACAATTTTAACACATAAATCTAAAAAAAAAAAAACTGAAAATTAATTTCCATGAGGGATTTTTATGAAAAGCGCTCCTCTCCACTCACCCATCGTAAAATTCTTCGCTGTTCATTCTCTTAGTGTTTAATTATTTTAATTATACAAAAAAAAAATCCGTGCTTTTCAAAAAGAGAATTTAGTTACATTTCAAAATTCAAGGAACACTGTTCCATTTAAGAAATATGTTCATAACAATCGAATTGAAAATATGTACAATCAACCCAAACCCTTTCCAATAAGGACTAAAGTTTTAATATCTTAACCACCACCTGAAATTGATAAATTCGATCCTAAATACACTTCAAAATGTTTTATTTTTCAGCAACAACAAATAGGACCATATTCAAACTATTCATTAAGCAAAGAAAATTCCACTAATGAATTATATTAATCAAGCCATATTCTAATTATCCATTAAACATAGAAAAAACCCTAATAATGAACTAACCTTATTAATTGAAATTTGGAGGATACCAGCATAGATAAATTCACCCTCTCTCTTATAAAAATATCAACACACAGCAGAATCAGCTCATCGCCCATTACCCGCATTTAAAATCGTCTACAAACACGACCCCAGTAGCGAAGTCAGTAGAGCATTCTGTTCCCAAACAGGAGGTAGTGCGTTCAACCCTTCTCAGAGGAAAAGGAAATCCGACTTAAGTTTCCCCTTCTAAAAAATGAAGTACTTCAGAAATTCTCCAAAAATGGCGACACCAGCGTCTTTTTTTTCTAATTGGGAGAATAGCAAAAAATAAAAGAAGCAAGTGATGCTAGAAAAGTAATGATAGAATAGCAAAAATTAAAAGCAAGGGCGCTAGAAAAGTAAGGCCAGCATAGCAAAAATTAAAAGCAAGTGATGCTAGAAAATTAAAAGCAACTGATGGTAGAAATGTAATGTTAGAATAGCAACAAAAAATTATCTGTTGCTTGTGAATTACTGCTAGGATAGCAGAAATTACAAGCAAGTGGTGGTCATGGTTGCTGCTAGGCCAGCAACATAGTCAAGTAACACATGCTGTATTATGTATGCAAGGCCAAGCAGTAAAGTATTCCAATACATACCATGACTTGCTGGAAATTATGGTGGAACCAGCAAATGTGTTATGGTAGTTAATGCTAGTTTACTTTGCTGGGATACAGCATTTAATGCTAGTCTAGCAAACAAATACCAGCATGAATTTCAACCTGGGAAAGCAACGTTGAAATATAAATTTAGTTAATATGTTTGGGCTCACACTTGTCAGGTTCTGGTGTGTACCTTGAACGTAAACGGTACCATCCCATGCAGTGATTTGTTAATGTCAAACGCTCGTTCGAAATGGAACCATGGGACATTCCTGCATTTTCGTACTTCGCGGAAACTAATCCATCCTCTACTTTTGAAAGTCGTTTGATGAAAACAGTTTCGCAGACAATTCGAAATACTACCGAAAAGCAAAAATTCGTAGAGTCAAACTTTGCTTCATTTTTAAAAACTGTAGCATTATATGGGAAAACAAAATAGGACAATGAAAAGGCAAAAGTAGCAACAAAAAATGAAAAAGAGAGAATAATTAAAGCGTAAAAAATCAAAACAGCATTTCAAAAACAAAATTGTTAAAAACCTGAAGTCAGTCACTAAAACAACCTGGAAGTAAATCTTCAACAACTTAAACCTTAACTGTATATAGATCCATACCATTCAGATATCAAAAAGAAAAATTAAGGCCTACATGGAAGGTGAAAATCAAAAATGCGTTAAAAGCAAACTAAAAATATTTGGTAAAACTTGTTGTATCAGTCATTCATTAATTACTTCCTTTTTTATCGATGGTCAAAGTTAAAAGTCTGTTAAAATGGATTTTGAAGTATGCATTATTTAAGTAAAATGTATTCAAGATTATGTACCGTTATGATTTTTTATGTAAATCATTAGTTTATTCAATCGTTCACTAATAAGCTATTCAACATTCAATTTGAGATATTTCAACTGTTTACTAAGTAATTAAAATATGTATAGCAATTAAATGAATATTTTAAGATGAAATGACATGTGTAAAACGCATTGTCACATCTAGGACATTGAATGTCTCATTTAGGATTCAATTACAGAAAATGCGACAAAAATGACCTAAATACGACAATGGTATATTGTTGGCTTATAGTAAAAATAACGATTCAATTTTTACGAAACAAGTTAGTTTTGAACTAAAGGCCCAGTATTCAACAATTTTCTACTTATTAAAATATATATTTATTAACAAAATCCCAAATATTCCCTAAATGCGACAAAACTATAGGGAATCGCGTCGGATTTAGGCACAATAACCTTAATTGTTATTGCAAACTGACAGATGGCACCCAGAAACTTTTAATAAAATTTAGTTTTTGCAATTGTACGTGAAGAAAAAATAATATTTATATTGACATTAATTTCATCGTACATTCTTGTGGCAGTCATTCTTTTCACCATTTTAGCAACAGAGTTGCTTTGCCCCTGAAAGGATTAAACGAACTTTAAAATTTATATTTTGATTTAATTATTGAAAACCATGTTTCGGTAATGATATGTCCATATATTACAATTCATGAAATTCTGCCAACCAGAACCTTCTTACCGCAGAGAAAATTTCTTTCTCTATTTCTGAGTAGTAAGTTTCACCCTATTTAAACGCAGAATTCCATTAAAAAATAGGGCGAGAAGTGTTATTCGGAAAATGTGGTAATTTTTTTTTTACACTGGTAATAAAACGTAACTATAATTTTATTCCCTTTTTATTACGTCTGTTTCCGAATAGTTAGTCTAAGCCTCATTTTATCGTAAAATTTTGTAATAAGATAGTCGTGAACTGCTTCGTTTCCAATCTTATAAAGTCAATATACAGCGCAATTCAATATCTATAAAAAATTTCATTTAATAACTTAATACTTAACCCATAGTTCATCGGCAGTTTAATATAAAATCTTGGTTTTGCAACAATAAAGACACGTCTTTTTCCGTAAATCTTTAGTCCATTAAGGAGACACACCTTGAAAATGGTCAAAATGTCGAATTTTACTTTTATTGGCGTAAAGTACACTGCTCAAAACAAAGGATATTCAGGTTGTGCTTAGATGTTGCGGCTGGGGAATTGTTTACATGATTGATACATGATCGACAGACGTGGTAGGCTATTTAAAGGGTCTCAGGACTTTTAAAATTGGAAAAAATGAAAAAAAGGACCATTTTCAATTTTTAATATCTTAAAATGTATTTGATATTAAGAAATAATTTTAAATGGGAATGAAAGATACATGTATGTTCATTCATTTCAAGTATTTGAAAAATTGCATTATGCAGAATTAGCATTTACAGGGGCTCTAAACTGTCAGACATTTGACGAGCAGAAAATCGGCATAATAGATTATGCGCACGATTACAAAATAAATTTTCCAACTAGAATGAAAATTTTGACGCCTACTTATACCTCAGATTATAATAATTACACTGAACCTAAATAAATTTGTATTTAAAGAATTTTTATATTTTTAACACAAAGTTGTATTTAGCTAATGCAAAATTTAGAAAATTTCAACAATATAAACCCCTAAAAAATGTTTTCTTTTTAAAATAAAAAGGAAATTTCAGGTTCAGTTTATACAGACTAACATGAAATATATGTTTTGAAAATTTCATGAAAAAATATTCAAAAGTTTTTGAGATATCGTGCGCGTTTTGCACAAAAGTGTCATTTGGAGAAAAATGACTGCAAAGTTTTGGAAGCACCGCTTCAGCTATTGAGCGAGTATAATTCTAAATGCCATAACTTCTGTTCTAATGGGAATTTCAAGATAACAATTGTATCAAAATGTTCAGAAATCATAGAAGTTTGACATCTAAAAAAATGAAAATTTCGAAAATTTTAGAGCTTTAAGAGTCCTGAGACCCCTTAAGAAAAAAATTACACATGCTTGACATAAACAAATGCATTGTATTGAGCATTTGGGTACCAAGGGAAAAAAAACACAATTTGTGCATATGAAAAAAAAGTATTAAAAAAGGTGTTTCCTTCAAAGAAATCGTTTTTTATAAGGGATCTGGTTTACTCGGTACGGCCAGCAGCGTTTAACACCTTTCAGTCATGGAGCCAATGAGGCTATTAATGAGGAGCTGGTAGAGTATTCCGTCAAACCCGTCCAGAAGAGCCCTTTCCAGTTCGTGGAGAGTTTGTGGGAGTGATAGGAGACCAGCAGCTCATCTGCCTAGAATATTCCAAACATGCTCTTTTGGATTCATGTCCGGTGAAAACTCCGGCCATTCCAGTCGTATGATTCCTTCCTCGAAAACAGTGGTGAAAAATTGGCGCAGAGGAGGAGCCTATTGACACCACTAAATTTTAGTAGAATTTTTCGTCTTATCTAATGACAGTTTTTATTAAGATGAAGAATACCATAAAATATTAGTGGTGTCAATAGGCTCCTCCTCTGCGCCAATTTTCCACCACTGCGAAAAGGAAATCATCCACAAAAGTGAGCTCGATATGGCCTAAAACTGCCGTCCATTAATATGAAGTCATCTCCAATTCCTGCAGCGTAAGGGACTACAATAGGTCTGAGAATCTCATCCCTATATCGCTGCTCAGTCAGAGTCGAATGATGTGGAGGTCGCTGGGCCCATCAATGGAGATGCCAGCATAGACCATCACTCCATCACCGACAAATCTGATATTTTCTTGAACGAAAGACAGGATTGTTTCTAGTGCCACGTTCCCTCTAGAAAAAAATACGCCTATTATCAGGATGAACAGAAAAACGGGACTCCTCAGAGAAGAGAATATTGCGTTATCCATTTCTCCTCCAGTTCACACGCTCTTGCCTTGTGTTGATTTCTGTGAGCCGTTAGCGTTAAGTATCGATCTTCATTGGGCGTTGTTGCACATCTACGACCTTGCCCTGGTCTTCGGCCTACATTTCCAGTCTGCAAAAAACGGTTCCACATTCTGGAAATCACACTTTATGAAACTTCAGTGGCTTTTGCTACTTTGGCTTGAGTTCGCCCATTCTAAGTGACCAACAACTTTCTAAGCTTCTGATTAGGTTAACCTTCTTGGTGCGTAATTGTTTTATCAAAATGGGTTCAAAAATTGTGCAATTTCTTATTACATATTACAAATCTACATATATTTTACAGTTAAAATATGTGAAATTTTTTTGTAAGTGTTTTTTTTTTTTTTTAATATAGAGTTAGCTCATAAAAAAAAGGTTTTCAGAAAGAGTGTCTTTTCAGAATTTTTAATCTTTTATCTTTTTAAAGCGGAAATTTTTGTCTAATTTAATCGAGAAAATGCAAGGCAAATTTTGCAATAAGTAATTACTGATGGGAATAATCAAGGAAGGTGAATTAGACTGAAAAAATGCAACCCCGCGGAAATCGCGGGTGTGAACGTGTTAATTGATTTAAGCAGTGTATAATAAAGAAGTTATTAAAGATTTTATGCACTAAGCCAGAAAGTAAAGGTGTGCTACGCCCAATCAGCAACTTTGGTTAATTTAGATAACGAGTGAACAAACCTAAGGACATAGCGAATTATTTTATTTCCTCCATAGAGAAAACTCAGGCTATGTTTCATTGTAAGAGTTTGAGATAGATTGGCCATGTGAAAAGGCTTCAGGCGCATGTACCAAATAAGGATGAAAACAAATACAGTCTATGAATTAGCACGGAAACATTAAGCTTGCTCGCAGACGCAGAGATGCCTCAAAAATAAAAAAAGGAGGATCTTCCTGGCTCCTCATTCACATTCCTGTTTTTGCATTTTTATACTAAATGTATTTGACTAAATTGTATGCGTGTGTTTACGTGCACTTTAATTTATGTATTTGATGAAATTGTACGTAAACTTCACACAAGTTAGAGGTCAAAACATGTTAATTTTGCAAATGGAAAGTGATTTTTCTTCATGTTCATATTTTCGTAACGTGCTTGCTCAGCAAATGCTAAGCCTTTTTTCCTAATTCTGATAGGGGTTTGAATATATTTTTATATGTTTTACATAGTATATCTAATATTTTTGTGTATTGATTTAACATTCAATTTAACAGTTATTTATGAAAAAATATTTAAATTATGAACTTGTAGAATTTCCTTGTTTTTCACTTAATACGACAGAAAAAATATCCAAACTATTAAAGTTACATACATCTAAAAATCCATGCACAATTTTATGTAGTATATTCTAAGCCAGTGGTTCTCACGTGGGACGTACCCCTACTGGACAATTTGACTACATACGTGGGTAATTTCAAATTTGTTACTCACTCACTAGCTGTCAGTTCCTTTTGTCTTTTTTTAAACTAATGTTGTATGCTAAAGTTAAATGGTATATAAATAAAATTTTAAAAATAATTTTTTATTGAATTTTAAAAATGTTCCCAATCAAAAGTTTAAAAAAGACGCAATACCGGAATAATTATCTAACAATCATTTGCAATATCGTGACATCCTTTTGTGAAGTATTAAAAATCTCTATAATTTTTCTGTTTTATTTTGTATTTGTATTTTACAATTTTTCGTAACGCTTTCGATTATACAGGGTGGCTACAAATTAGTTGGCCAAAAAGAATGATTTATTAAATGGAATTGACATGAGAAAAATTAAATTACATATTGTTGTAAGATAGAAAAATAGTTAGAAATATAAATAATTTCAGAAATAATCATAGTAAAACACATTTTTATTATAGAATCTTTCTTGTAACAACAAACGTTACACTTTGTTAAATATTCATAAGAAATACCTTTCTAATTTTAAATCATTTTTCTCGTGTAAATAAATATTATATTCATGGCAGTTCATAACAAAGTATTTCGGCATTATAAAACATGATCTTTTCAAAATAAATTCCAAATCAAAATAGAAAAAAGTGCTAAATTAACAATAAAATAAATTTGAAAAGAGCAATGTTAAATAACGGCAGCAAAATTTAATTATTTATTACACATGCAAAAATACAAGTGTCCAACTAAAAATAAATCAGTCAACGAACATGGGTAATTAAATTACGGAATGACAAGCTGCGAAATGTAACGGTAAATCCAATTAAGAAATTCGATTCTTCAATGGAATTAAGATGATACGTGAAGTTAAATAGCTTTTCACTATTTAAGAAATAATCATAGTAAAATATATTTTTATTACAGAATCTTTCTTATAACAACGAACGTTACAATTTGTTAAATATTCATAAAAAATTCTCTTTCTAACACTAATTCATTTTTCACTGCTAAATAATTGTTATATTCATGGCAGTTCATGACCAAGTATTTCTACATTATAAAACATGCTCTTTTCAAAATAAATTCCAATTCAAAATAGAAAAAAGTGCCAAATTAATAATAAAATAAATTTGAAAAGAGCAACGTTAAATAACGACGGCAAAATTTAATTATTTATTACACTTGCAAAAATACAAGTATCCAACTAAAAATAAAATCAGTGAACAAACATGGGTAATTAAATTCCGGAATGACAAGCTGCGAAATGTAATGCAAAATCCAATTAAGAAATTCGATTCTTCAATGGAATTAAGATGATACGTGAAATTAAAAAAGCTTTTAAGTATTTAAGAAATAATCATAGTAAAATACATTTTTATTACAGAATCTTTCTTATAACAACGACCGCTACAATTTGTTAAATATTCATAAAAAATTCCCTTTCTAACATTAATTCATTTTTCTCTGCTAAATAATTGTTATATTCATGGCAGTTCATGACAAAGTATTTCTAGATTATAAAACATGCTCTTTTCAAAATAAATTCCAATTCAAAAAAGAAAAAATTGTTAAATTAACAATAAAATAAATTTGAAAAGAGCAATGTTAAGTAACGACAGCAAAATATAATTATTCATTACACATGCAGAAATACAAGTATCCAACTAAAAATAAAATCAGTGAACGAACATAGGTAATTAAATAGAAATTCGATTCTTCAATGGAATTAACATGATACGTGAAGTTAAAAAGCTTTTCAGTATTTAAGAAATAATCATAGTAAAATACATTTTTATTATAGAATCGTTCTTATAACAACGAACATTGCAATTTGTTAAATGTTCATAATAAATTCCCTTTCTAACATAAATTCATTTTTCTCTGCTAAATAATTGTTTTATTCATGGCAGTTCACGACAAAGTATTTCGACATTATAAAACATGCTCTTTTAAAAATAAATTCCAATTCAAAATAGAAAAAAGTGTTAAATTAAGGGGACGAGGGACCTTAAAAAACCTTAAAATTCAATTCTTTATTTTTTGAAATTTTGACTTTAAATATTATTCAGGGGTACATTATATGCATTATGACAAGCATTTATCAAAAAAATTTTTTTTAATTATTTTTGAGAAAAAAATGGAGTTTTACGCGTCGTCTTAGAAATCTTCAAAATGCCCCATGCGCATTCCAAATCAATGAAAATCCCCAATATTTTTTATAAAAGTTTGGTTTATATATATAAATAAAACTGTGCATCGAATTTTATATATTTAAATATAAAGGAAAAAAAAAAAAATTCAAAATTTCAAAATTTTTTCGAAAAAATTTCAAAAATTTTGATTTTTTTTTTTTTTTTTTTTTACACCTTCATATTCAAATATATAAAATTCGATGCACAGAATTATTTATATTAATAATCCAAACTTTTATAAAAAAATATTTGGGATTTTCATTGATATGGAATGCGCAGGGGGCATTTCGAAGATTTCTACGACGACGCGTAAAATGCCATTTTTTTCTCAAAAATTAATTTTTTTGTGATAAATGCATGCCACAATGCATATAATGTACCCTTGAGTAATATTTAAATTAAAATTTACAAAAAAAAAGAAAAAAATTAAAAAATTTTGAAATTTTGAAATTTTTTCGAAATTTTTCAATTTTATTTTTTTTTTACCTTTATATTCAAATATATAAAATTCGATGCACAGTTTTAATTATATATATAAACCAAACGTTTATAAAAAATATTGGTGATTTTTATTGATATGGAATGCGCAGGGGGCATTTCGAAGATTTCTATGACGACACGTAAAATGCCATTTTTTTTCTCAAAAATAATTTTTTTTTTAATTTTTTTTGTGATAAATGCATGCCGTAATGCATATAATATACCCTTTAGTAATATTTAAAGTTAAATTTGCCAAAAAAATGAAAAAAAAATGAAAAATTCTGAAATTTTTAAATTTTTTCGAAAAATTTCAAACTTTTTCAAAAAAATTTTTTTTTAATCTTTATATTCAAATATATAAAATTCGATGCACAGATTTTTTATATATATAAACTAAACTTTTATAAAAAATATTGGGGATTTTCATTGATATGGAACGCGCATGGGGCATTTCGGAGATTTCTAAAACAACGCGTAAAATTCCACTTTTTTCTCAAAAATGACTTAATTTTTTTTTTTTTTTTTTTTGTAATAAATGCATGCCATAATGCATATAATGTACCTTTGAGTAATATTTAAGGTGAAATTTACAAAAAATAAAAAATTTATTTTTAAGGTCCCTCGTCCCCTTAACAATAAAATAATTTTGAAAAGTGCAATGTTAAATAATGACAGCAAAATTTAATTATTTATGACACATGCAAAAATACAAGTATCCAACTAAAAATAAAATCAGGGAACAAACATGGGTAATTAAATTACGAAGACAAGCTGTGAAATGTAACGCAAAATCCAATTAAGAAATTCGATTCTTCAATGGAATTAAGATGATACATGAAGTTAAAAAGCTTTTCAGTATTTAAGAAATAATCATAGTAAAATACATTTTTATTATAGAATTTTTCTTATAACAACAAACGTTACAATTTGTTAAATATTCATAAAAAATCCCTTTCTAATATTCATTCACTTTTCTCGTCTAAATATTTGTTATATTCATGGCAGTTCATAACAAAGTATTTCGACATTATAAAACATACTCTTTTCAAAATAGATTCCAAATCAAAATAGAAAAAAGTCTTAAATTAACAATAATCAAATTTGAAAAGAGCTATATTAAATAACGACAGCAAAATTTAATTATTTATTACACATGCAAAAATAAAAGTGTCCAACTAAAAATAAATCAGTGATCGAACATTTGTAATTAAATTACGAAATGATAAGCTGCGAAATGTAACGGAAAATCTAATTAAGAAATTCGATTCTTCAATGGAATTAAGATGATACGTGAAGTTAAAAAGCTTTTCCGTCCTTATTGTTGATTAGTTATTTAATTTAAAATGTCTGTATATTTTTAGAATTAAGTAAAAATAAGTTATTTAGTAGATGCATATTTTATTATTATTTTTTTTAAATTGGGATATCGTTTGGCTTTTAGTGAATATTTTTCCAGTTGATTTTGAAAAGATTCAGATATACGTAAATATATCAAGATATTTGTTGGGTATAAGGTAATTAGAAGTTTTCTAATATCACCCTGGTTTTTCCGGTTATGTAGAAAATTGCCTAACGTTAAAATGTGTTCTGAAAAAATGTATTAAAATCCTTTGAATCACTGCAAATAGTATTTATATAAAAGAATTGAGGAGATAAAAAAGGAAAACACTAAAAGTACTAAAAATCGATTTTTTTAAAAGAAAAAAATTGTCTTAAGTTCCAAACTTGACAAACAGGAGTAGCCCTGAAGTGTCAAACCCAATAGTAATAGTTCTAAAATGAATCCACAGATATCACTGGTTGAATGTACCACACGAAGTGAAGTGGAGAACGCTGAAAATGCCAGTGTTAAGAAGCGCGGCGGTTGTTGGTTATCACACAACTTGTTCTTGTTGTTATTGTTTAAATCAATTGGATATTTGTAAGAAAGTTTAAAAAATATAAATAAAATAAATGTTCACAACTAATAATATAAGATATTTAAACAATGGAAAGAAACTAGGGTACCTACATTTTAAAGAGTTGACTGAGAGCCAAAGGGAGTGAAATGGAAAACGCTGTCAGTACCACATGTAGGAGTTTTTCGTTTTTTCGCTCTCTTAAAAAACTTTTTCTTTTGGAATTACTGCATTTTTCATTTCTAGCCCTCAGTTAATGTTAAGATATGACTTTTTAGAATTTATTTCAATTTTTTGGACATTCTAAAACGAAGACGTTTGCAATGGTATATATATATATATATATATATATGTGTGTGTGTGTGCGTGTGTATGTTTATATATATGCATACTATCGATATTTTAATATGAAAGGTAACTTAAATCTTGTAATTCATTGAAAGTTTACCATTCAAGGAAATTCAGGATCGTACTACTGCATATAAAATAAAGCTATGAATTAAGAATTGGAGACATATAGTGCAGTTCCTATCTGTTGCCAGTGAAGTATCTGAGGGTGCAGTCAGAAGATGGCGGATGTTGCTTGTTTACATTAGAACAAGCCCTGGTTAACGAAGAGGCAAACTTTTACCGTTGAATATTAATAGATATTTTCGCTTTATTAGAGAGCTTGGGCAAAGCTTCTCTTATACGCAAGGCACAAATTTCTATTAGTTTTTAGTGGTGAAAGTTTGCCTCGAGAGTATAATAATCTCTTTCACTAGCATTGATAGGAGTATTGTTTATATCTTCACAATATGGCAGAAATACAGAGACTGAATAACGCCGGGAAAATCTTCCAACAGCAAAAACGAATACAAATTTTAGCTTCAATTTCAACAGAGATTCTGTATGAATAAAACGTTTAAATAAGTAGAAAATTTCTATTTAAATTTACTGGCGGAAATCTACCATGTCTGTAATTAATCCCTGCGGAACCAGTTACAGTTGAGCTTTAACATTTTGAGGCTAGATTGGTTTCTCTTCATATTTTTCCCATGGGAAAATCTTTTAAGGGAAATATATAGGTTAGAGGTCAGTATATCGGCAAAAGAAATTGGCCAATATATTGATCTCTAGCGGTTGGTCCGTTCAACCGATCGAGTTGAGATTTCAGATACAGTTATTTAGAGGTATGAACTCAGAATTCTGTAAACGGCAACAAAAACAAAGTGATTCTCACGGTTACGGTTACAGGTACATGAACTTTCGAATGGCAATGTCCATTTTTCCCCGTCACAAGATGCTCAACTCATGCCAAAACCGTAAACAGCGTTGAAACTGCACAAAAAAGGGACGCGTTATGCATGCAGAAAAAACAGCTCTGCGAACGGCCAAAAAAAAAAAAAAAAAAAACACGATCAGGGCGCGCTAGGGAAATGCGCATATGACAGAGGCAAGACACCAATCACAGAATGTCGTTAGAAAGATATTCAGCGTAGAAAACGGATAAAAACTTGGTGTCAAATTTGATTCTTCAGTCGAGATCTTGCACACGCCGACGAACTGATTCTGTCAGCGAAACCACATGTTGAATTGGTAAAACACTATTATTTTTTTGAATGAATGCCGCAGAAGCATGTTTACCGTCGAAATCATCGCGAAGCACGTGGCCAATGTACCACGCAAGCTCTGTGTGATTTATTAAACAAATTCGAAGAAATTGGCTGCACCTGTTATAGACTGCGATCGGACGACCAACTGTTCCGGGGGTACTGTTATGGAAGTGCATCATATTGGGACTTCAGGATACATGCAAACAGCAAGAGGTGTAGTTTGTGTATGGGATATACAGAAAACGACGATCCTAAAGCGACTGCTCTCTGTAATCCTTACGTTTTCATACCGGTAAAAGGGCGCCCAGATGTTGGACGCAGGGACCATCAACAACGTATGGATTTTGCAAATGAATTTCTTATCAGATATGATGCTGATACGACTGGCCTTTTCGCACATTTCGGCGAGCGCGGCTCATTTCACTTTAACTGGCAACGCCAAAACCAAAAATTGTGTGCAATGTGTAGACACGAATCCGCACGCTGTGGCAACAGTACCTTTATATGATTCCAATGTTACTGTGTAGTGTGGCATTATAGACACAATTTTTCTTTACCCGTATTTCTTTGAGAAAGCGAAATCACCGGGGTTCCTAACGTACTCTGTGACAGTCTCTCGAAATACAGCCATGCTGTAAAATTATGTCATACCAGAATGGATGCAGCGAAATTCACTGAATGGCATCGTATTGGATGAAAGATCGCTCACTTCCACAGATAGTGAAGTCTGTTCGCAGGATCCTGGAACAGCATTTTAGGGACTGCGTCATCCAGTGATGAAACCACCGCCCCCTGAATACTAGGCCTGAGCGCTGATACAAAAATGTATTTTTTTTCAGCGTGTGTACGGTCCCTTAAATATTCGTACCAATAATTTTTTAAGTTTTTTTCCGCTTTATTTTTTTTTTATTTATTTATTTATTTATTTTTTTTTTTTTTTACTGCCTCCTACGAACTACGGTCGCCAATCCCCGTTCAGGCACACCGAAATCCAAAAAGCACGCTAATTTAATCGGCTTTAAAAATATTGAATTAAAAAAAAAAAAACAGTCGCGATCTCTGTGTAAACGGGTTTCCATTCGTTTTTCTTGGATTGGGGATTTTTAAGACCAAATCTGCTGCTGTTAAGAGATACAATGGCAGTTTTTGTATTTAATTAAAAAATTAGTTAAACATTTGAAAATAAGCTAATGTAAAATGAATTAAATAAACAGTGTCATTGTCTCCGGGTATTTTTTAACAGCGTTATAAGATAGTTCTTTTAAATAATTCATTTTAAATATATCGTTTTAAATCTGACGTAATTTACACCAAAGTTTTATTTCTTTTATTAATATTCAGGTGAAAATACTTTTGTTGTTAGAAGGAAATATTATTTGCGCTATCTTCGAATTCACGATAATAGTTGAAAAGATTATCTCAAAATATCTCACGCAAATATATTTTTTAATTTAAATTGTTTTGCCATATTTTTTGGCCATTTTAAATGTGACGTAATAATAAAATATTTTATAAAATACTGGTGTTTACATTTAAGTTACCGTACATAAGTTTAAAAATATCAGCCTTCGGCAGCCGCCACGTTTGTGCCAGTGCTCACGCCGAGTATTCCGGGGGGGGCGGTGGATGGGACCGCGGCGCAGCTGGGATACTCACAATACCTGCTCGGTTCAGATAGGACACTGGTATTTATCTGTATATTTTTCTGGTATGAAATTTTGAATATTTTGAAACAGTTTTGTTATTATCTGTATGTAATAATGATAGTATCCTAATTCTAATAATACGGTAGAACCTCGATTATCCGAAGTAATTGGGACCGACCCTCTTTCGGAAAATCGAAATTTTTGGATAATCGAGAATGCTTCAATTTTAAGATCAAGGAGAAATATATGTTATATTTCTTATTATGTTAACAAATGCCTAATAAAAATAAAGCAATAGCAAAATAGAAACAAGAATAAATTACCTGAATTTTAATTTTGGAAATTAAGTACCTTTTACGTATGAGGGGCTCACAACCATAGTAAACTAAGTCCATTTTCACTAGATTAAGTTTAACAGTATAATCAATTGGGTTATCTGGGTGAAAAAAGGTCCACCAGATTCGTCCGGGATAGCTCAGATGGCAGAGCACTGGCGGCTTCAGCCAGGAGATCCCTGGTTCGAATACTGGTCCGGGCATTTTTCGCCCAGTTGGAAATTTACATCTAAGACAAATGTCAGACGGGCGTCTTTTTTGCTGCTTTTTTACTTAGGTATTATCCATTCACAATGCTATAGCATTGTGAATGGATAATATTTAAGTAAAACAGCATAAAAAAAGACGCCCGTCTGACATTGGTCTAATACAAGTCCATTTTGAAAAAAAAAATGAGATTGTTCATTTAGAAAATGCATAAAATCTGTTTCATCCACTCCCGCAGTGAACCAAGTCTGTTTTCACATACTTTCTCATATGTGTCATATGTTAACAGACTACCGTCGGAGTGGATAAAACAGATTTTATGTACTTTCTAAATGGACTATCTCATATTTTTCCAAACTGGACTTGGTCTACTATGGTTGTGAGCCCCTCATATATCACAAGGGTTTGAAAAATATTTTGTTTGTGGCAGTTTCGATTACCTTTGCTTTGAAGCTCTATCGCGGAGTTTTTTAATATTATTAGTTAACAAGTGCCGCAGTATTTCTGCTGCACCAACCATGCCAAACCTTTTGCAAAACATTCAAAATCTTCAGAATTGCTAATTTGTTTGTTTTCTTCGTTCCATTACGCAGCTTACGGGAGCTCAAATTAAATTCAAAGGAACTCTAAGAAACGGTTAGGAAAGGTTAACCGTGAATTTCGGTTAAAAGAGTTTCGGATAAAAGAGGTTCTACTGTATTGTAAATGTGAAAGTGTGAAAATTATTGGCTGAAGTCAGCGTCAAACAGATAATTAAATGCCTGTGTATTCATTAAGCATTATATTAATTTTTTTCCAATGTTTAAAATTTTCACTTAAGTTAATAAAATTAACACATTTTACTTGTTTACAATACATAAAATAAAAGTTACAAGCTAATTGGCAAAATATTGACTTTATAATGGAAATATTGAGAGTAAAATTTCAAAATATATTTTTTTCAATATTGCGCAAATATGTGAAAAAATATAGAAAATGTAAAATGGCAAAAAATTGTTTGCAATTTCACTTTTATTATTTAAACATAAAGTAAACACTTTCACAATATTGACATTTTATTGAAGATAGCTACGATTTAAATTGTTGACATTTCATTACAAATATTTCAAATGTAAATCCAATATTTTAACAATATTGATATTATAGATCAAGTATCAGTGACAGCGATCAGTGCTTAAACTTAAACGTATTTTTGTATTCAAAATATATATCAGAAATTTTTAATGCTAATTTTCCCTTAACCAATGGCAGAATTTTGCCTATTAAATAAAGTTTAAATACTATTTTAAAAGACTGGTAGAGATTTTGAATTCACAATTCGGCTAAACAGGCAATCCTGTTAGCGATGAACGCAATATTAACAAAATATAACCAACATAACTGATACTGGGTTTTAAGGTAATTGTGTTTTTAATTTTTTAAAATCTCTATTCCCAAATATTAATTACTGTATTTTTTATTCTCGTAAGTACTCACTCATGTAATTTCGCATCAGGTGCACTTTTAGTAAGGTTAACATTGCTGTACCTATTATTACTTTAACGTCAAATAAATTTTCACATTTGTTTCTTTGAAATGTCACAGTATTACAATTTCAAGAGAATATTCTATTGCTACATTTGAGTGAAAGCAGGTATTATTTTTGTAACTTTCATTTTATGCATTACAAACAAATTAAATATCTAAGTTTTATTAAATTAATCCTTTCGGGTCCAATTTTATTTTTAATTTTGATAGAAAAATTGCTTTTACGTTAATAATTTTAATATCGCTAACCAAATAGATTTACTGAAGTTTAATGAATATTTCATTGTCTGAAATGTAACGAATGTGTTATTTAACGTACTATTCAATTCATATACCTACGACAATTGGCTAAGGAAGAGTTTATGGAGACCTTTGGAGAAGAACGTATTATATCAGGATTTGGCCGATATTTTTTGCGTTTCATCACGTATGATTCGTTCAGAAAAGTAACCTAAATTTAAAATTTAAAGAGTGAAATACATGTTTATAATGAAAGAATCGTCACCGGTGCAAGGAGATTTTAGCAAACTTTTATTATATTATTATTATTACTAAATGCCAAAACATAAATGCCGACATACTAAGGAATGTATAGACATTGCTTCCCATTACCACATCTAGATAGTTACAAAAGTAATTGTTAAAACAAAATAACACTCAATGAAAGTACATTTACTATTAATAATACGCCAGAGCCGAACGGGTTAAAGGAAAATTTAAACATTGGGAAAAAAATAATATAATGGATAATGAATGCAAAAAAATTTAACTATTAGTTTTGATTGTGACTTGAAAGAAAAATAATCTCATTTTCAAATTTTAATATTATTAGGATTAGGATACTTTAATTACTACATTAAGATAATAACAAAACTAAGTGTTTTATATTATTCAAAATTTTTTACCAGAAAAATATACTGAGAAAGACCAGTCTCGAATCTGAACCGAGTATGTATTGTGAATATGCGCGCAGCAGTTGGGCGATTGTCACCACTAAATTTTAATAGTATTCTTCAACTTGAAAGAAATTCAGAAATTCTATCCTGAAATAAAATGAAGATACCATTAAAATTTAGGGGTGTCAATTGATTCTTTAGTGCTACACTGCTCCATCACTGCGTCATCTTACGCAATTTTCCATTTCCCAGGCCTCCGCGAACCCCCAACCTCACTCCAATGGATTTCTGGTTCTGGGGATATCTCAAATCTAGAGTGTACAACTCTAGATTTGAGATATCCCCAGAACCGTTTAATGGCGTCCTATTGGATGCAAGATGGCGCACTTCCACATATAGCGAAGTCTGTTCGCAGGTTCCTGGAACAGCATTTTAGGGACTGTGTCATCTTACGCGATTTTTCATTTCCGTGGCCTGCCGCAATCCCCCAGCGTCACTCCTAAGAATTTATAGTTCTGGGGATATCTCAAATCTAGTGTGTACGTGTGCAATCCAGAAACATTACCGGGTTTGAATGACTCTATTAATCGTGAGATTGAAAACATCCCTCATGCTTTGTTATGTTCGGCTATATTGTCCACAGCATCTCGCATGCAATGTGTAATTGCATGTGATGACACCCATGTGGAAAATGTGTAATCCACATAACAGTTTTCTTTTCCCCGATCTGTGTTGCGATTAATAATTAGTGTCTTGTTTCTGTCATATCCAAATTTCCTCCGTGCGCCCCGGTCGTGTTTTCTTTCTTTCTTTTTTTTTTTTTTTTTTTTTTTTTTGACGTTCGCAGAGCTGTTTCTGTGAGATAAATAAGGAGTCCTTTTTTGTGATACACATGCCGTCAAACTATTTTTAAGGTTTTCCCATCCGATGAGCATTTTGGGACGGGAAAAATAGACGTTGCCAATCGAAAATTTCAGGTTTCTGTAGCTATAACTGTAATCGTGAGAGCATCTTTGTTACCGTCCTCAGAATCTCGAGCTTATACCTCTGAAAAACTATATCTGAAGTCTAATTTTGATCGGTTCAACGGACCGGACGCTACAGGTGAATATGAGGCATTCTCACAACCTTTTGACTTTTGGGGGAAAATAAATCTGGAGAAATTAAACTTGCAAAAATAACATTTTAATCTGATAGACGAATGCCTTAATGATTCAAAATAAAGAAAAAATGGTCAGCAGCGAAAATTTCTTTTATTTAAGTGAGGTTTATGTTAAACTTATGTTATGGAAAATTAAACTTTGCGAGTTTAATTTTTCTTACCATTTTACCACTAAAACTTTTTACTTTCTCCAAAATTTTTACTTATGATGAATTTGAATAGTACTCACAGGACATTCAAAAAAGAAATAATAACAATGTAGTATTTTTAGTACAAAATTTTGGCATAGCATTGTCTTAAAGGGGTGTTGAAGAAGGGACGGTAAGGTAAAAAAAGGGGACTGTATAGGAAAAAAAGGGACGAAATGGGAAAAAAGGGGGACGGTACGGTTGGAACGGTAAGGAGAATTACCACCTATTTTAGGCAAATCATGTTAAGACTAACTGATAGCCACAATGTTCATTGATTTTTAGAAACAGTTGTTAACACTGGATTATTTTTTTTTCAATTTACCTCGAAAAGTGCAGGAATAAACCCTGGGGACGGTAAGACTACCAATAAAGCCACGAAATTGAAATTGATATTTAAATGCTGATTTAAATTCTGCAGTAAATTTCCTGTCAAAGAATTTTTGACATTCTTTCTCTAGCGTACTTCTGCATGAGAAAAATCTTTAAAAGTCCTTCCGGCCAGTGCCGGGAGGAAGAGGTAGCTTTCATATTCCTTATTTTAAAAAAGCCAACTTATATCTTTCAAACACACGAAGCTCAATTTAGTGGAAACCGAATATAGGAGATTCAATACAAATTTTTATCAATATAATGAATGAGAATTTCGCGAAATTAGCTTTATCCAAGCTGCTTTTCTTTAAAGTAACTTATATTTGGCTGCCAAATTCGGCGATTTCTTAAAGTGCCTGCCATTTTAAGACAACATGGTGGATGAGGCTAACCAGTGACCTTGGTCGAGACCTTAGTAATTGCTGTGCACATGCTCACTCACATCGGAATCGGTTGATATATACGAGTGCTGTCGCATGCAAAAAATCAGATTTTTCAAAATGTCACCCACAATAGAAATTGAAACCGCTATATCTCAGCCATTTTTTAAGGTAAAACCAAACAAAAAATGCTCCTGAATCCTTATATCAAGGTCAAATACTTAAGAAAGAAACCTTTTTCAATTTCTATTTTTTTTGCACCTCACTTTAAATATAAATATATTTTTTAATTTAATGGCCGCCATTTTGAAACAAGATGGCTGATGAATCTGGCCAGCGAACTTGTACGAGGTATTGATGTATACTATCCACATGCCTTCTTACATTGAAATAGGCGAATACGTGTGTTATCGCGTAACAAATACAAGATCGTTTCAAAATGTTAGCCATGCTAGAAATTCAAAGTGCTATAATTCAAACATTTTTTAAGATATAAACAAAAGAACAAATTTTCAAAAACAAAAACTGCTCATGAATCTTTGTATCAAGGCCAAACACATAAAAAAAAATCTTTTTCATTTTCCAATTTTTTAATACCTCATTTTAAATTTTAAATTTAATTTATTTTTAATGGCAACCCTTTTGAAACAAGATGGCGAATGAAGCTGGCCAATGAACTCGGTCGAGACATTGGTATGTACTATGTACAGTCCAAGTTACATCCAAATCGGTTCATAAATACGCCTGTTATCGCGTGACAAAAATCAGGTCGTTTTAAAATGTCAGCCACAATACAAATTCAAAATGCTATTACTCAGCCATTTTTTTAGATATAGACGAAACAAAAACTGTTCCGGAATCTTTGTATTAAGGTCAAACACATACGAAAAAAATCTTTTTCATTTTTCAATTTTTTGGTATCTCATTTTAATTTTTTATTTTTTTAATTTTTTTAAATGGCCGCCATTTTGAAACAAAATGGCGGATGAAGCTGGCCAACGAACTCGGTCGAGATATTTGTATGTACTATGTACACACCAAGGTACATCCAAATCGGTTCATAAATACGCCTGTTATTACGGGACAAAAATCAGGACGTTTCAAAATGTCAGCCACGCTAGAAATTCAACTTGCTATAACTCAGCCATTTCTTAAGATACAGACAAAACAAAAACTGCTCCCGAATGTTTTTATCAAGGTCAAACACATAAGAAGAAAATATCTTTTCAATTTTCATTTTTTTGGTACCACATTTCAAATTTAAATTTTTCTTAAAAATTTAAATGGCTGCCATTTTAAAACAAAATGGCGGATGAAGCTGGCCAACGAACCCGGTCGAGACATTGGTATGTACTATGTATAAACGAAGTTACATCCAAATCGGTTCATAAATACGCCTTTTATCGCGTGACAAAGTTCGGGACGTTTCAAAATGTCCGCCACGCTAGAAATTCAAAATGCTGCAACTCAGCCATTTTTTAAGATATAGTCGAAACAAAAACTTTTCCGAAATCTTTGTATAAAGGTGAAATACATAAGAAAAAAATATTTTTCCATTTTCAAATTTTTGTTACCACATTTCAAATTTTAAATTAAAAAATTTTTTTAAATGGCCGCCATTTTGAAACAAAATGGCGGATGAAGCTGTCCAACGAACTCGGTCGAGACATTGGTATGACACTATGTACGCACCGAATTACATCGAAATCGGTTCATAAATACGCCTTTTATCGCGTGACAAAATTCGGGACGTTTCAAAATGCCAGCCACGCTAGAAATTCAAAATGCTTTAACTCAGCCATTTTTTAAGATATAGACGAAACAAAAACTGCTCCGGAATCTTTGTATAAAGGTCAAATACATAAGAAAAAAATATTTTTCCATTTTTAATTTTTTGGTACCACATTTCAAGTTTTATTTTTTTTTTAAATTTTAAATGGCCGCCATTTTGAAACAGAACGGCGGATGAAGAGGCCAACGAACTCCGTCGAGACATTGGTATGTACTATGTACACACCGAATTACATCGAAATCGGTTCATAATTACGAGAGTTAGAGTGTGACATAGGTCAGATATATATATATATATATATATATATATATATATATATATATATATATATCAATTTTGAACGGAGGGTGGTTTAGGTGTCTGGGGGTCATGATCGATGAAAATATACCAAAATTTTTTGAAATCGCTTCCCTCCGAACGGCTGCAATAAGTAGCTTTTTGTAATGAAAGCTACCTAAAAAAATTCTGTGGCTGCATCTGAAGTGATTTTCTGTATAAATTTAGCAAGAGGGAAGGTAAGGATGAAAAACCCAGGGATAGAGTTCAAAAAATAATATCAACCGTAAAAATGTGTGCAGGTTAATTTTTTGCTACATATTTATATATAACAATTGTCCCAGTTTCGGAAAAAAATTACATCGAATTACGTTTATTGAAACAATTTTATACAGACAAAACATAAAAATCAGCATCAGGGACACGGGACGGTTTAGGGGTTTTTCTGGTATTTGGGCCCCAAACATCGTCCAAAACTTATTTATCTGGTTAGTATTGTTATGCAGTCATGCAATGGGATGTTCCCCTGTAAATGAAATTAAAAAAAAAAAACACAAAAAAAAAAACTGTATTAAAATAAAAATTATTATTCAGGGACATGAAAGTCAAAAGATTGTGAGAATGCTCCATATATCGGCAAATATTTTTTATGAACACCCTGTATACATTATGTATGTAGTTTCATAATTTTCATTTCTGGGTGTGTGTCTGCTAGGTTTATCCGAAATAGCTTAATTGGTAGAGCATTGACGGTTTTAGTCAAAGGTCCCTGATTTGAATCCTGACCTGGATACTTTTCGCCCAGTTTGGAAAAATTATAACTTTAATTTTTCATGTGTAAATACGTATCCCGCGTTTTCTGGATTTATATTACTTGCGTTTTAGGAAAATATGTACAGTCTGCCAACAGTAATTTTGCCAATTAAGTTGCACAAAATCCCGAGATTTTTGGAACAGCAAGTTAACTATTTTCTTCACTTTCATACACAAATAGCACAGGAAATGCAATATTTAATTAAAAATAAGATTTTTCTAATTGCTATTTATGGATGCCACCTAATTTCACAAATAAATTCCTTTTCATTTCGTCATCGGTCAATTTATCGTCGGCGGATACTAATCTGTGTAGAAAGAAAATAAAACAATATTTTACTTAAAATGACTTTTGACACAGACTAATAAATGCACGGAAAAAACATATGTAAACTATAATAATCTTCTTTCATAAATATTTATAGATAAATATTTTAATATTCATAGCAAAAGATTCTAACTTTAAAATATACTTTCAGTCTAAGTAGTTGTAACTTTTATTAAATAATTATAGCAAAATATCATGTCATTAAAAATTCTTCTTTTCAAAATAATTACTAAGCATAACTTAAAAATCAAAACAGAAAAGTATGTAAATTAATAAGAGAAAAAAAGAAAATTACTTAAAACAATTGAAGTGAATAATAAATAATTGTTTATGACAAATGCACAAAGAGAAATTCTCAGTTAAAAATTTAATCACTAAACGAACTTGAGTACTTAATTTTTGAAGTGACGATATGCAAAACTTAATGCAAAATTTGATTAAGAAATACAGAACTTCAATCATATTAAACTTAAGTATCAAGTTAAAAAGCGTATAAGAAAGTAATGGGTATAAATAAGTATGTTTACATGATAGTTTGTTTAACATGCTTTTTTTAAAGTATTGATTTAACTTTAAAATATTTTATACAGCAATGGTAATTTTTATTATCTCACTAAGGGATAAACCCGGGCTTCCTGGGTAATAGAATAGGGGAGACTAGGGAGGGTTGACCCACATTTTACAAAATGATATTTTATTTTTTAAATATTGAACGTAGAATAAAGCTTTATATATCGTTTTATTCGTTATACAATCTGTTATAAAAATAAAATTGCTACATAAGTGTAATATAAAAGAAATTTGAAAAATGATTGATTTTAATCATGAGAAAATAATGGGTCAATGCTCCCCACATATGGGAGGGTTGACCCACTAATGGGAGGCTTGGCCAACTATATGGGAGGCTTGCCCCACTTTGTTTTATATTGAAATATTTGTGAAGAGAAATAAAATCAGTTTAAGAAAAGCAAACTAACTTTATGCTTCATGCTTTAATTATTATAAAAAAAAAAATATTTTAGACAATACGATTCTTAACAAACCTGTTTATGCGCACTCGCATGTCAGAAGAGAAAATTTTTGGTTTAAACAGGATTTTGCCCGAGCAGGGAAAATGAAATTTTAACATTTAAGACAGTATTCTGCTAGAGACAGGTTCCCTTTCATAGGGTTTCATGCATTATAATACCCGGATTTAATAGCCACTGTCCCACTTTTTTTGTTTCTTTGTCCTACTTTTTGTGACATTCCATCTGACAACTCTAGTTGTTACATAGTTTGGCTTCATTTCACTGAAATTTGTCTACATATCTTCATAAAGTTTTTTGATCAATGCTATGTTCTTTGGCAGCCGCATGAGTACTTAACTTACCATTAACATATTTTAACCTTTTCAGGGACAAAGTACTTTATGTACTAAAATGTTAAAATAAGTGACTGGTACCGGAATATACGAACAATTTATTTCGAAATATGAAAAAAGGCTATATTTTACATACATATCAAATGTAAAATAAATTAGCAAAATTATGGTGCCATTGTGACGTTTGAAAATTAAAATTAAGTAGTTTCATAACCATACCACTGTCGCTGAAACGGTTAAGACTGCTGATGTCGTACTTTTAGTTCTTTCTAGTCTTTTCCACTGTTTCTATTTAGATTTAAATAATATTTAAATGGAAAAGTTACTATCAACTTTCTCATTTTTATTTCATTAATTTTTTTCGTAATATGTATACTATAGCAATTTTTCACATCTTTCTTTAATCAGTTTTAATCGTTTTCTTTTTCATCACACCAGTTTACTATAACTTTGCAGAATAAATTAACATTCATTTTTATATATAACCATTGATCTTTCATTATGCACGGTGTATAATAAAAATATTTCCAAAACCCCTTAATTAACATATTGCCGAGTGAAATTTTAAAACAGTAAAAGCACCTCGCTATTCCTGAAGTCTTTTGTAAATCGGTGTTCTAGATAGGCTTCCCTAGTTTATGTATCGGTAAATATCTTTCAATGCACGAATTTAATATAAAATGTCTTAAAATCTAAAAAAAATATGGACAACATTATATAATGCAATTTCTGTAAGGTAAAAACCACGCCCTTAGTCAATGATGTTTTTTGAATAAAAACGAGAATTCTCGTTTCCTTCGTGAATGTGTTAAGGGAGCCTTGAGCATCTGATCAACCCTCCCTAACATTGACTGGGTCAAGCCTCCCCACATTGCTCTTTTCTACAGAATAGCACATTGTTATGTTAAGCCTAACTTACTGCATAATCTTTATGCATGGAATGAAAGCTCGATATTTCTGCATTACTTAAAAACTACTTACTTACAACTTTTAGGTTGAATACGTCTCCCAATTGATTTTTTCCACACCTATTTCGATTATGTGTATGAAACATAAACTGTTTGTTGACCATTCCAGTAGCTTTGGTTGACACCTATTGATAAATCTCTGAAATTATTTTAAATTTGATAGTAATATATACTCATACTACTGAAGATAACTGGAAGCTTTTTACTGAAGAATTATATTAAGTAGAAAAACTATATACAGGAAAATTATTTACAAAAGCATAAATAGACTTCAAATCATAGACAAAATAAACCTTCAAATCAAATATGTAAAACATCTTTTAAAAGACATCTTTTAGTTCATTATTATATCGTCGTATACGTCATATATATCTCTCACTCTTCACTGAATCTCTGCCATATTTTATCCGCAGCATCTAACAAGAATGTTTGATGTGACGAATCTTCTGACGCCTGCTCGTAAAGCGATGTGATGCTGAAATTTGTCAACATTAAGTGGAAGATTAGATGGACACCAGAACTCAGCCTGTTTGAAAATACACTGCCCACAGTCCCCGAAAAAATCAAAATACACAGGTGATCACTTCGGGGAGCAAATAGAGTATCTGAAAAGACAAAAAGAGAAGCAGCAGGCAAAGTACTTATCTTATTTGAACAACTTAATTTAAGACATTAGGATTGGGATCTTCAGGTAGATACTGATGATTATCTCAATACATGTTCACGCCTACTGGCATGTCGACGCTGTTCCTCCCCTCAAGGTTTATGACCAGGTTGCGTAAATCCGCATTACCCGAAGCATGCCTATGAGGTTTTGATCTTTGCCTGTCGTTGTAACGGTTATTAACAGCTCATTGTAATTTGTGTGTGCCTCTGTCTGCTATCACGTTCGAATTTCAAAGTGACTCATTCCGCATTTACAATATATTTTTTGGCTGAACTTCGAAACGCGATAAATCTACCTTTGACAACACTGACATTTTTCTATTAAAATAAATTATTTAACCCCCCCCCCCCTCAAAAAACACGTTAATATTAATTCTAATTATTACCGACACTATCATATAACTACTATTCAAGTTTTATTTTATTTTAAGAAGAGAGGGTGTATTTTAATAAATTGAGCATTGTTTTAGAAAAAGAAGGTGGTGTTTTGTTAAAGATTAATATCAGAAAATATTTTATCTGAAAATTATGCCCTTATTTACTATTGTTTTTAAAAACCACAAATTACGTCATTTGCATATTTATAATTCTTTAATTTAATCAAAATTTATTTTAGATTTTGTTAGTAAATCCTGCCTTGCACACCTAATTATTCAGAAAAAACAGAATTCAACTTATCGGATAGCAAGTCGAGAAATCCTCCACCCACTGAGCACCTTAATATTATGGAGACCTAACTCCACGATCCACATTCTGCAGCGACCGCATCACACATTCAATGCGTGCAAGTAATGAGTCCTGCAGCTTTCTTAACATTAGTAGCATTTTTACAATCTTCTCAGCAAACTTTTAATTAATTTTGGTTATTTATACACCTATTGATATTTTTATGAGCAATACTTAACAAAGTTTGCATAAGTCTTTCTTGGGCTTACATAAAATTTAATTTTTAACTAATATAAAATTGAATATTTGCGATGAATTTAAATAAAATCTATAGTTTTTTCAATAAAAAATATATAAGCGAAAATTGTAGCAACTTCATCCTATTAAAAAAAATCAATTTGAAAATATTTTTCCAATACTAATATCCAGTGCTTATATATATATATAAATATAAAAAACACATTAATAATAATTATTATAATTTCAGACACTATAATATTACTACTATTCGAGATTTATTTTATTTTCAAGATGAGACGGTGTATTTCATAATTTAAGCATTGTTTGGGAAAAAATGTGGTGTTTTGTTAAAGGATTATATGAGAATACACTTTTCTAAAAATTATTTCGTTAATTTGTTTTGTTTTTAAAAACCATAACATAAGTCATATGCATACTTATTAATTATTAATTTAAAGAATATTTTAGATTTTGTTAGTACATCCTGCCCGGCACGCCTTATAATTCATAGAACTACAGAATTCAAAAATATTTTACGCCTTACTTGTGTAGCACGTCGACTACATGATCTGCTTAATCCTGCATAAACACGACCTTTGACAACACAGTTAACATTTTGTTAATAGATATATAAAAAACTTAAAAAACAGTTTAATATTAAATATAATTATTATTGACATTAATACATTACTACGAGATTATTAGTCGAGATTTAATTTATTTCAAGATGAGAGGGTATATATTAAAAATTAAGCTTTGTTTGAGTCATATGCATATTTATTAAACATTAATTTTAACAATATTTATTTTAGGTTTTATTATTATATCCTGCTCTGTCCGTCTAATTATTCATAGAACAACAGAATTCAAAATATGTTTTACGTCTAACTCGTGTAGCACTTCGACTGCATAATCCACCTAACACAGAAAACAAGTGGAAATCATTCATTCTTCGCCTCATCGGGTAGCATGTCCAGTGAATCCTCCATCACTGTAGATGGCAAGTTGAGGTTGCGAATTCATGACACACCTAATGGCAAGTCACCACTTTTCCTGCCCTGAAGGAGCATGAAGAGGTTCGCGCAAATAAACATTTCCCATAACATGCCATTTTCACGATTGACACACATTGAATCAAATAATTGGTTATTGTACTTTCAATTGTGCCTGTTATCAATTCAGAATTAAGAACTGGATCATTCTGCGTTTACTATATGATTTTCAGTCCACCTACGACACGCCATAAACACGACCTTTGATATCATATGAATTATTTTATTAAAATATATATAAAAATTTTTAAAAAATACATTAATTTTAATTACTTTAATTTCAGTCTCTACAATGATACTACTATCCGAAATTTATTTTCTTTTAAAGATGAGAGGGTGTATTTTATAAATTAAGCATTATTAGAGCATAAAATGTGGTGTTTTGTTGAAGGTTTATATGAGAATAAATGTTTCTGAAAATTATTTCCTTAATTAGTTTTGTTTTCAAAAACCATTATATAAATCATATGCATAATTTTTTATCTTTAATTTAAACATTATTTTTGTTTTTGTTAAAACATCCTGCCTTGCACGCCTAATACTTCATTGAACAACAGAATTAAAAAAATGTTTTACGTCTAACTCGTTAGCACGTCCAATATATAATCCGCATAATCCTGCATAAACACTACCTTTGACAACACAGTTAACATTTTATTAAAAGATACATAAAAAAGATTAAAAACACTTTAATATTAATATAATTATTATTGACATTAATGTATTACTACTATTCGAGATTTATTTTCCTTTAAAAATGAGAGTGTGTATTTAAAAAAATAAGCTTTGTTTGAGCTATATGCATACTTGTTAGTAGATAATTTAAGCAATATTTATTTTAAATTTTGTTATTATATCCTGCCCTGCCCACCTAATTATTCAGAATATATTTTACATCTAACTCGTGTAGCACGTCGACTGCATAATCCACCAAACTCAGAAAAAGTGGATAACATTCATTCTTCGCCTCATCGTATAGCATGTCGAGGGAATCCTCCATCACAGTAGATGGAAAGTTGATGTTGCGGATTGACGAATTACGTATTGGCAAGTCGACACTGTTCCTTCCCGCAAGGAGCATGGCGAGGTTCGCGCAAATCCGCATTTCACATAGCATGCTGTTTTCACGATTAGCACACATTGAGTCAAATAATTGGTTATTGTACTTTGAATTGTACCTGCTATGAATTTAGAATTAAGAATTGGATTATTCTGCTTTTACTATATGTTTTTCAGTCGAACTAAGACACTCCATAAACACGACCTTTGATAACGCAGGAAATATTTTATTAAAATATATAAAATATATATATAAACTTTAAAAAACACATTAATATTAATTATTTTATTTTCAGACACTGTAATATTACTACTATTCGAGATTTATTTTATTTTCAAGATGAGAGGGTGTATTTTATAAATTAAGAATATTTTGAGAAAAAAATGTGGTGTTTGTTAAAGGTTTATATTAGAGTCAATTTCTCTAAAAATTTTTGTTAATTAGTTTTGTTTTTAAAAGCCGTAATATAAGTCATATGCATATTTATTTATCAATGATTTAACGAAATTTTAGTTTTCGTTAGTACATCCTGCCTTGCACGCCTACCAATTCATAGAACAACAGAATTCAAAAAATATTTTACGTCTACAGTGTGTAGCACGTCGACTACATAATCCGCATAATCCTGCATAAGCACGACATTTGACAACACAGTTAACATTTTGTTAAAAGGTATATAAAAAACTTAAAAAACAGTTTAAAATAATTAATAATTATTATTTTAGATGTAAATTTCCAATTGGGCGAAAAATGCCCGAACCAAGGGAATCCTGGCTGTGATCTGCCATCTGAGCTATCCCAGTCGAATCTGGTGGAAATTTTTCACCCAGCAAACCTTAATGTTAGCATCTGTTCTGAAATATGGTTCATCTAAACAGAATAAATCTGAGGCAATGGAACTCCAGAAATCGCTGGAGTTCCATTCCTGATCCAATCCTGGTCCGTGCATTTTTCGCTCGATTGGAATTTTACATCTAATATGATTTATTTACTAATTAGAATAATTGTGTTAAAATTAATTTAGTATAATTATTATTGAGATTAACATATTACTATAATTCGAGATTTTTTTTTATTTGAAGATGGAAAATTATATTTTAAAAATGAAGCTTTTAAATTAACGCTCTTCGAGTCAAACGCCTGCTTATTAATAATTAATATAAATAATATTTATTTTAGATTTAGTTAGTATATACCGCCCTGCCCGCTTAATTATTCACAGAAGAACAGAATTCAAAATATATTTTACGACTATATAGTGTAGTACGTTGACTGCATAATCCAACTAACTCGGAAAAATATTGGAAATCATTCATTCTTCGCCTCATCGGATAGCATGTCTAGGGAATCCAAAAAGACAAAGATGGCAAGTCGACTTACCTGATAGCAATTCGACGCTGTTCCTGCCCCCAAGGAGCAGGACGAGTTTCGTGTAAATCCGCATTCCCCATCGTATGCTGTTTTAACGATTGACACACATTGAATCAAATAATTGGTTATTGTACCTGCTACCAATTTAGAATTAAGAATTGGATTGTTCTGCTTTTCGCATGTGTTTTTAAGTCGACATACGACACGCGATAAACACAACCTTTGGAAACAATTTATTAAAAAATGTATTAAAAAAAATTAAAAACACATTAATATTAATTATCATAAATTCAGACACTATAATATTACTACTATACGCGATTTATTTTATTTTCAAGATAAGAGGGTGTATTTTATAAACTAAGCATTGCTTGAGGAAAAAAATCTAGTGTTTTGTTAAAGGATTATATGAGAATAAATTTGTCTAAAACTTGTTTTATTAATTAGTTTCGTTTTAATAAACCATATAAGTCATATGCACATTAATTAATCATTAAATGAAACAAAATTTTAGTTTTTGTTAGTGCATCCTACCTTGCACGCCTACTAATTCATAGAACAAAAGAATTCAAAAATTATTTTACGTTTAAATTGTGTAGCACGTCGACTGCACGATCTGCATGATCCTGCATAAACACGACCTTTGACAAAACAGTTGACATTTTAATAAAAGTTATATAAAACACTTAACAGTTTAATACAAAATACAATTATTATTGACATTAATATATTACTACTATTCGAGATCTATTTTATTCCAAGATGAAAATGTATATTTTAAAAATTAAGCGTTCTTCAAGTCATACGCATAATTATTAAACATTAATTTAAACAATATTTATTTAGAGATTTTAAGTACATACCGCCCTGCCCGCCACATTATTCATAAAACAACAGAATTCAAAATATATATTAAGACAATCTCATGTAGTACGTCGACAGCATAATCCGACTAACTCGGAAAGCAATATAAAATCATTCATTCTTCGCCAAATCGGATAGCATGTCGAGAGAAATCTCCACCACATTAGATGCTAAGTTGAGGTTACGAACTCACGACTTAACTACTGGCAAGTCGACGCTGTTCCTGCCCCCAAGCAGCATGATGAGGATCGCACAAATCTGCATTTCCCATAGCATGCTGTTTTCACGATTGACATATATTGAATCAAACAATTAGTTATTGTACTTATTACACAACCTTTGGAAAGTTTAATTAAAAAATATATAAAAAAATTAAAAAAACACATTAACATTAATTATTATAATATCAGACTCTATAATATTACTACTATTTGAGATTTATTTTATTTTCAAGATGAGTATTTTATAAATTAAGCATTGTTTGAAGAAAAAAATGTGGTTTTCATAGCTGCCAACATTTACGCTTTCTTCCTACCATTAAAATTTTCTTGTGAATATTGCCTTATTTAATGGTCGAAATATCACGATTAAAGAAGGCGAAAATCTCTTCTGAATTTTAGTGGTAGCAAAAAAGCGTAAAGGTTGGCAGCTATGGGTGTTTTTTTAAAGGATTATATGAGAAAGAATTTGTCTAAAACCTATTTTGTTAATTAGTTTTGTTTTTATAAACTATAATATAATGTAAGTCATATTCATATTAATTATTCATTAATTTAATAAATAAATAATAATAAATTAAACCGCCTAAATCGGAAAAGAAATGGAAATCATTCATTCATCGCCTCATCGGATAGCATGTCGAGGAAATTCTTCATCACATTAGGTGTTAAGTTAAGGTTCCGGATTCACGACTTACCTAATGGCAAGTCGACGCTGTTCCAACCCCCTAGAAGCATGACGAGGTTCGCGCAAATCCGCATTTCCCATATCATGTTGTTTTCACGATTGACACATATTGAATCAAATAATTGGTTATTGTACTTTGTATTGCGCCTGCTATCAATTTAGAATTAAGAATTGGATTATTTTGCGGTTAGTATATGTTTTTAAGTCGACATACGACACGCGATAAACACAACCATTGGAGACATTTTAATAATATATATATATATATAAATAAAAAAACACATTAATATAAATTATCATAATTTCAAACTGTATAATATTACTACTATACGAGATTTACTTTTTTTTCAAGATGAGAGGGTGTATTTTATAAATTAAGCATTGTTTGAGGGGGGGGGAAATGTGGTGTTTTGTTAAAGGATTATATCAAAAATCAATTTGTGTAAAACTTATTTTGTTAATTAGTTTTGTTTTTCTAAACCATATAATAAGTCGTGTGAATATTAATTCATCATTAAATTAAACAAAATTTTCGTTTTTGTTAGTACATCCTGCCTTTCACGCCTACTAATTCATAGAACTACAGAATTCAAAAAATATTTTACGCCTAACTTGTGTAGCAGGTCAACTACATGATATGCTTAATCCGGCATAAACACGACATTTGACAACGCAGTTAATATTTTATTAAAAGGTATATAAAAAACTTAAAAACAGTTTAATATAATATAAAATTATTATTGACATTAATATATCACTGCTATTCGAGATATTTTTATTTCAAGATGAAAATGTATATTTAAAAAATTAAGCGTTCATTCAGTCATACGCATATTTATTAATCATTAATATAAACAATATTTATTTAGATTTTGTTAGTATATCCCGCCCTGCCCGCCACATTATTCATAGAACAACACAAATCAAAATGTATTTTACGACTATGTCGTGTAGTACGTCGACTGCATAATCCGCCTAACTCGGAAAACAAATGGAAATGATCCATTCTTCGCCTCATCGGATAGCATGTCGAGGGAATCCTCCATCACATTAGATGTCAATTTAAGGTTGCGGATTCACGACTTACCTAATGGCAAATCGACGCTGTTCCTACCCTCAAGGAGGTTGACGAGGTTCGCGCGAATCCGCATTTCCCATAGCATGCTGTTTTCACGATTGACACATATTGAATCAAATAATTGGTTATTGTACTTTGCATTGCGCCTGCCATCAATTTAGAATTAAGAAATGGATTATTCTGCTGTTAGTATATGTTTTTCAGTCGACATACGACACGCGATAAACACAACCTTTGGAGACATTTTATTTAAAAAATATATATATATAAAAATTAAAAAACAGATTAATATTAATTATCATAATTTCAGACTGCATAATATTAGTACTATACGAGATTTATTTTATTTTCAAGATGAGAGGGTTTATTTTATAAATTAAGCATTTTTTGAGGAAAAGAATGTGGTGTTTTGTTAAAGGATTATATCAAAAATCAATTTGTGTAAAACTTATTTTTTTAATTAGTTTTGTTTTTCTAAACCATATAATAAGTCGTATGAATAGTAATTCAACATTAAATTAAACAAAATTTTCGTTTTTGTTAGTATATCCAACCTTTCACGCCTACTAATTAATAGAACTAAAGAATTCAAAAAATATTTTACGCCTAAGTTGTGTAGCACGTCGAATACATGATCTGCTTAATCCTGCATAAACACGACCTTTGACAACACAGTTAAAATTTTATTAAAAGGTATATAAAAAACTTAAAAACAGTTTAATATAAATTATAATTATTATTGACATAAATATATTACTACTATTCGAGATTTTTTTATTTCAAGATGGAAATGGAAATGATCCATTCTTCGCATCATCGGATAGCATGTCGAGGGAATCCTCCATCACATTAGATGTTTAAGTAAAGGTGGGCCATTCACGACTTACCTAATGGCAAGTCGACGCTATTCCTACCCTCAAGGAGCATGACGAGGTTCGCGCAAATCCGCATTTCCCATAGCATGCTGTTTTCACGATTGACACTTATTGAATCAAATAATTGGTTATTGTACTTTGCATTGTGCCTGCTATCAATTTAGAATTAAGAATTGGATTATTCTGCTGTTAGTATATGTTTTTCAGTCGACATGCGACACGCGATAAGCACAACCTTTGGAGACATTTTATTAAAAAATATATATATATATAAAATTAAAAAACACATTAATATTAATTGTCATAATTTCAGGCAGTATTACTACTATACGAGATTCATTTTGTTTTCAAGATGAGAGGGTGTATTTTAGAAATTAAGCATTGTTTGAGAAGAAAAAATGTGGTGTTTTGTTAAAGGATTTTATCAAAAATCAATTTGTGTGAAACTTATTTTTTTAATTAGTTTTGTTTTTATAAACCATACAATAAGTCATATGAATATTAATTAATCATTAAATTAAACAAAATTTTCGTTTTTGTTAGTATATCCAACCTTTCACGCCTACTAATTAATAGAACTAAAGAATTCAAAAAATATTTTACGCCTAAGTTGTGTAGCACGTCGAATACATGATCTGCTTAATCCTGCATAAACACGACCTTTGAAAACACAGTTAAAATTTTATTAAAAGGTATATAAAAAACTTAAAAACAGTTTAATATAATATAAAATTATTATTGACATTAATATATCACTGCTATTCGAGATATTTTTATTTCAAGATGAAAATGTATATTTAAAAAATTAAGCGTTCATTCAGTCATACGCATATTTATTAATCATTAATATAAACAATATTTATTTAGATTTTGTTAGTATATCTCGCCCTGCCCGCCACATTATTCATAGAACAACACAAATCAAAATGTATTTTACGACTATGTCGTGTAGTACGTCGACTGCATAATCCGCCTAACTCGGAAAACAAATGGAAATGATCCATTCTTCGCCTCATCGGATAGCATGTCGAGGGAATCCTCCGTCACATTAGATGTCAATTTAAGCTTGCGGATTCACGACTTACGTAATGGCAAATCGACGTTGTTCCTACCCCCAAGGAGGTTGACGAGGTTCGCGCAAATCCGCATTTCCCATAGCATGCTGTTTTCACGATTGACACATATTGAATCAAATAATTGGTTATTGTACTTTGTATTGCGCCTGCTATCAATTTAGAATTAAGAAATGAATTATTCTGCTGTTAGTATATGTTTTTCAGTCGACATACGACACGCGATAAACACAACCTTTGGAGACATTTTATTAAAAAATATATATATATAAAACATTAAAAAACACATTAATATTAAATATCATAAATTCAGACTGTATAATATTACTACTATACGATATTTATTTTATTTTCAAGATGAGAGGGTTTATTTTATAAATTAAGCATTCTGTGAGGAAAAGAATGTGGTGTTTTGTTAAAGGATTATATCAAAAATCAATTTGTGTAAAACGTATTTTGTTAATTAGTCTTGTTTTTCTAAACCATATAATAAGTCGCATGAATATTAATTCATCATTAAATTAAACAAAATTTTCGTTTTTGTTAGTATATCCTGCCTTTCACACCTAGTATTTCATAGAGCAACAGAATTAAAAAAAATATTTTACGTCTCACTTGTGTAGCACGTTGACTACATGTTTAGCATAATCCTGCATAAACACGACCTTTTACAACACAGTTAACATTTTATTAAAAGTTATATAAAAAACTTAAATCAGATTAATATAAAATATAATTATTATTCACATTAATATATTACTACTATTCGAGATTTTTTTATTTCAAGATGAAAAAGTATATTTAAAAAATTAAGCGTTCATTCAGTCATACGCATATTTATTAATCATTAATATAAACAATATTTATAAAAATTTTGTTAGTATATCCCGCCCTGCCCGCCACATTATTTATAGAAAAACAGAATTCAAAATATATTTTACGACTATCTCGTGTAGTACGTCGACTGCATAATCCGCCTAACTCGGAAAACAAATGGAAATCATTCATTCTTCGCCTTATCGGATAGCATGTCGAGGGAATCCTCCATCACATTTGATGTCAATTTAAGGTTTCTTATTCACGACTTACCAAAGAAAAATCGACGCTGTTCCTATCCCCAAGGAGGTTGACGAGGTTCGCGCAAATCCGCATTTCCCATAGCATGCTGTTTTCACGATTGACACATATTGAATAAAATAATTGGTTATTGTACTTTGCATTGCGCCTGCTATCAATTTAGAATTAAGAAATGGATTATTCTGCCGTTAGTATATGTTTTTCAGCCGACATACACGACACGCGATAAACACAACCTTTGAAGACATTTTATTAAAATACATATATATATATATAATTAAAAAACACATTAATATTAATTATCATACTTTCATACTGTATTACTACTATACGAGATTTATTTTATTTTCAAGATGAGAGGGTGTATTTTAGAAATTAAGCATTGTTTGAGAAGAAAATATGTGGTGTTTTGTTAAAGGATTATATGTAAATCAATTTGTGTAAAACTTATTTTGTTAATTAGTTTTGTTTTTCTCAACCATATAATAAGTCGTATGAATAGTAATTCAACATTAAATTAAACAAAATTTTCGTTTTTGTTAGTATATCCAACCTTTCACGCCTACTAATTAATAGAACTACAGAATTCAAAAAATATTTTACGCCTAAGTTGTGTAGCACGTCGAATACATGATCTGCTTAATCCTGCATAAACACGACCTTTGACAACACAGTTAAAATTTTATTAAAAGGTATATAAAAAACTTAAAAACAGTTTAATATAAATTATAATTATTATTGACATAAATATATTACTACTATTCGAGATTTTTTTATTTCAAGATGGAAATGGAAATGATCCATTCTTCGCATCATGGGATAGCATGTCGAGGGAATCCTCCATCACATTAGATGTTTAAGTAAAGGTGGGCCATTCACGACTTACCTAATGGCAAGTCGACGCTATTCCTACCCTCAAGGAGCATGACGAGGTTCGCGCAAATCCGCATTTCCCATAGCATGCTGTTTTCACGATTGACACTTATTGAATCAAATAATTGGTTATTGTACTTTGCATTGTGCCTGCTATAAATTTAGAATTAAGAATTGGATTATTCTGCTGTTAGTATATGTTTTTCAGTCGACATGCGACACGCGATAAGCACAACCTTTGGAGACATTTTATTAAAAAATATATATATATATAAAATTAAAAAACACATTAATATTAATTGTCATAATTTCAGACAGTATTACTACTATACGAGATTCATTTTGTTTTCAAGATGAGAGGGTGTATTTTAGAAATTAAGCATTGTTTGAGAAGAAAAAATGTGGTGTTTTGTTAAAGGATTTTATCAAAAATCAATTTGTGTGAAACTTATTTTTTTAATTAGTTTTATTTTTATAAACCATACAATAAGTCATATGAATATTAATTAATCATTAAATTAAACAAAATTTTCGTTTTTGTTAGTATATCCAACCTTTCACGCCTACTAATTAATAGAACTAAAGAATTCAAAAAATATTTTACGCCTAAGTTGTGTAGCACGTCGAATACATGATCTGCTTAATCCTGCATAAACACGACCTTTGACAACACAGTTAAAATTTTATTAAAAGGTATATAAAAAACGTAAAAACAGTTTAATATAAATTATAATTATTATTGACATAAATATATTACTACTATTCGAGATTTTTTTATTTCAAGATGAAAAAGTATATTTAAAAAATTAAGCGTTCATTCAGTCATACGCATATTTATTAATCATTAATATAAACAATATTTATTTAGATTGTGCTAGTATATCCCGCCCTGCCCGCCACATTATTCATAGAACAACACAAATCAAAATGTATTTTACGACTATGTCGTGTAGTACGTCGACTGCATAATCCGCCTAACTCGGAAAACAAATGGAAATGATCCATTCTTCGCATCATCGGATAGCATGTCGAGGGAATCCTTTATCACATTAGATGTCAAGTAAAGGTGGCGGATTCACGACTTACCTAATGGCAAGTCGACGCTATTCCTACCCTCAAGGAGCATGACGAGGTTCGCGCAAATCCGCATTTCCCATAGCATGCTGTTTTCACGATTGACACTTATTGAATCAAATAATTGGTTATTGTACTTTGCATTGTGCCTGCTATCAATTTAGAATTAAGAATTGGATTATTCTGCTGTTAGTATATGTTTTTCAGTCGACATGCGACACGCGATAAACACAACCTTTGGAGACATTTTATTAAAAAAATATATATATATATATAATTAAAAAACACATTAATATTAATTATCATAATTTCAGACAGTATTACTACTATACGAGATTCATTTTGATTTCAAGATGAGAGGGTGTATTTTAGAAATTAAGCATTGTTTGAGAAGAAAAAATGTGGTGTTTTGTTAAAGGATTTTTTCAAAAATCAATTTGTGTGAAACTTATATTTTTAATTAGTTTTGTTTTTATAAACCATATAATAAGTCATATGAATATTAATTAATCATTAAATTAAACAAAATTTTCGTTTTTGTTAGTATATCCAACCTTTCACGCCTACTAATTAATAGAACTAAAGAATTCAAAAAATATTTTACGCCTAAGTTGTTTAGCACGTCGAATACATGATCTGCTTAATCCTGCATAAACACGACCTTTGACAACACAGTTAACATTTTATTGAAAGGTATATAAAAAACTTAAAAACAGTTTAATATAAATTATAATTATTATTGACATAAATATATTACTACTATTCGAGATTTTTTTATTTCAAGATGAAAAAGTATATTTAAAAAATTAAGCGTTCATTCAGTCATACTCATACTTATTAATCATTAATATAAACAATATTTATTTAGATTTTGTTAGTATATCCCGCCTTACCCGCCACATTATTCATAGAACAACACAAATCAAAATGTATTTTACGACTATGTCGTGTAGTACGTCGACTGCATAATCCGCCTAACTCGGAAAACAAATGGAAATGATCCATTATTCGCCTCATCGGATAGCATGTCGAGGGAATCCTCCATCACATTAGATGTAAATTTAAGGTTGCGGATTCACGACTTACCTAATGGCAAATCGACGCAATTCCTACCCCCATGGAGGTTGACGAGGTTCGCGCAAATCCGCATTTCCCATAGCATGCTGTTTTCACGATTGACACATATTGAATCAAATAATTGGTTATTGTACTTTGCATTGCGCCTGCTATCAATTTAGAATTAAGAAATGGATTATTCTGCTGTTAGTATATGTTTTTCAGTCGACATACGACACGCGATAAACACAACCTTTGGAGACATTTTATTAATATATATATATATATATATATATATATATAAATTAAAAAACACATTAATATTAATTATCATAATGTCAGACTGCATAATATTACTACTATACGAGATTTATTTTATTTTCAAGATGAGAGGGTTTATTTTATAAATTAAGCATTTTTTGAGGAAAAGAATGTGGTGTTTTGTTAAAGGATTATATCAAAAATCAATTTGTGTAAAACTTATTTTGTTAATTAGTTTTGTTTTTCTAAACCATATAATAAGTCGTATGAGTATTAATTCATCATTAAATTAGACAAAATTTTCGTTTTTGTTAGTACATCCTGCCTTTCATGCCTACTATTTCATAGAACAACAGAATTAAAAAAATATTTTACGTCTCACTTGTGTAGTACGTTGACTACATGTTCAGCATAATCCTGCATAAACACGACCTTTTACAACACAGTTAACATTTTATTAAAAGGTATATAAAAAACTTAAATCAGTTTAATATAAAATATAATTATTATTGACATTAATATATTACTACTATTCGAGATTTTTTTATTTCAAGATGAAAAAGTATATTTAAAAAATTAAGCGTTCATTCAGTCATACGCATATTTATTAATCATTAATATAAACAATATTTATAAAAATTTTGTTAGTATATCCCGCACTGCCCGACACATTATTCATAGAAAAACAGAATTCAAAATATATTTTACGACTATCTCGTGTAGTACGTCGACTGCATAATCCGCCTAACTCGGAAAACAAATGGAAATCATTCATTGTTCGCCTCATCGGATAGCATGTCGAGGGAATTCTCTATCACATTAGATGTTAAGTTAAGGTTTCGGATTCACGACTTATATAATGGCAAGTCGACGCTGTTCCTACCCCAAAAGGAGCATGACGAGGTTCGCGCAAATCCGCATTTCCCATAGCATGCTGTTTTCACGATTGACACATAATGAATCAAATAATTGGTTACTGTACTTTGCATTGTGCCTGCTATCAATTTAGAATTAAGAATTGGATTATTCTGCCGTTAGTACATGTTTTTCAGTCGGCATACGACACGCGATAAACACAACCTTTGGAGACATTTTATTAATATATATATATAAAAAAAATTAAAAATCTCATTAATATTAATTATCATAATTTCAGACTGTATAATATTACTACTATATGAGATTTATTTTATTTTCAAGATGAGAGGGTGTGTATTTTATAAATAAACCATTGTTTGAGGGGAAAATGTGGTGTTTTGTTAAAGGATTATATAAAAAATCAATTTGTGTAAAACTTATTTTGTTAATTAGTTTTGTTTTTATAAACCATATAATAAGACATATGAATATTAATTAATCATTAAATTAAACAAAATTTTCGTTTTTGTTAGTATATCCAACCTTTCACGCCTACTAATTCATAGAACTAAAGAATTCAAAAAATATTTTACGCCTAAGTTGTGTAGCACGTCGAATACATGATCTGCTTAATCCTGCATAAACACGATCTTTGACAACAGAGTTAACATTTTATTAAAAGGTATATAAAAAACTTAAAAACAGTTTAATATAAAATATAATTATTATTGACATAAATATATTACTACTATTCGAGATTTTTTTATTTCAAGATGAAAATGTATATTTAAAAAATTAAGCGTTCATTCAGTCATACGCATATTTATTAATCATTAATATAAACAATATTTATTTAGATTTTGTTAGTATATCCCGCCCTGCCCGCCACATTATTCATAGAACAACACAAATCAAAATGTATTTTACGACTATGTCGTGTAGTACGTCGACTGCATAATCCGTCTAACTCGGAAAACAAATGGAAATCATTCATTCTTCGCCTCATCGGATAGCATGTCGAGGGAATCCTCCATCACATTAGATGTCAATTTAAGGTTGCGGATTCACGACTTACCTAATGGCAAATCGACGCTGTTCCTACCCCCAAGGAGGTTGACGAGGTTCGCGCAAATCCGCATTTCCCATAGCATGCTGTTTTCACGATTGACACATATTGAATAAAATAATTGGTTATTGTACTTTGCATTGCGCCTGCTATCAATTTAGAATTAAGAAATGGATTATTCTGCTGTTAGTATATGTTTTTCAGTCGACATACGACACGCGATAAACACAACCTTTGGAGACATTTTATTTAAAAAAATATATATATAAAAAAATTAAAAAACAGATTAATATTAATTATCATAATTTCAGACTGCATAATATTAGTACTATACGAGATTTATTTTATTTTCAAGATGAGAGGGTTTATTTTATAAATTAAACATTTTTTGAGGAAAAGAATGTGGTGTTTTGTTAAAGGATTATATGTAAATCAATTTGTGTAAAACTTATTTTGTTAATTAGTTTTGTTTTTCTCAACCATATAATAAGTCGTATGAATAGTAATTCAACATTAAATTAAACAAAATTTTCGTTTTTGTTAGTATATCCAACCTTTCACGCCTACTAATTAATAGAACTAAAGAATTCAAAAAATATTTTACGCCTAAGTTGTGTAGCACGTCGAATACATGATCTGCTTAATCCTGCATAAACACGACCTTTGACAACACAGTTAAAATTTTATTAAAAGGTATATAAAAAACTTAAAAACAGTTTAATATAAATTATAATTATTATTGACATAAATATATTACTACTATTCGAGATTTTTTTATTTCAAGATGGAAATGGAAATGATCCATTCTTCGCATCATCGGATAGCATGTCGAGGGAATCCTCCATCACATTAGATGTTTAAGTAAAGGTGGGCCATTCACGACTTACCTAATGGCAAGTCGACGCTATTCCTACCCTCAAGGAGCATGACGAGGTTCGCGCAAATCCGCATTTCCCATAGCATGCTGTTTTCACGATTGACACTTATTGAATCAAATAATTGGTTATTGTACTTTGCATTGTGCCTGCTATAAATTTAGAATTAAGAATTGGATTATTCTGCTGTTAGTATATGTTTTTCAGTCGACATGCGACACGCGATAAGCACAACCTTTGGAGACATTTTATTAAAAAAAATATATATATATAAAATTAAAAAACACATTAATATTAATTGTCATAATTTCAGACAGTATTACTACTATACGAGATTCATTTTGTTTTCAAGATGAGAGGGTGTATTTTAGAAATTATGCATTGTTTGAGAAGAAAAAATGTGGTGTTTTGTTAAAGGATTTTATCAAAAATCAATTTGTGTGAAACTTATTTTTTTAATTAGTTTTGTTTTTATAAACCATACAATAAGTCATATGAATATTAATTAATCATTAAATTAAACAAAATTTTCGTTTTTGTTAGTATATCCAACCTTTCACGCCTACTAATTAATAGAACTAAAGAATTCAAAAAATATTTTACGCCTAAGTTGTGTAGCACGTCGAATACATGATCTGCTTAATCCTGCATAAACACGACCTTTGACAACACAGTTAAAATTTTATTAAAAGGTATATAAAAAACGTAAAAACAGTTTAATATAAATTATAATTATTATTGACATAAATATATTACTACTATTCGAGATTTTTTTATTTCAAGATGAAAAAGTATATTTAAAAAATTAAGCGTTCATTCAGTCATACGCATATTTATTAATCATTAATATAAACAATATTTATTTAGATTTTGTTAGTATATCCCGCCCTGCCCGCCACATTATTCATAGAACAACACAAATCAAAATGTATTTTACGACTATGTCGTGTAGTACGTCGACTGCATAATCCACCTAACTCGGAAAACAAATGGAAATGATCCATTCTTCGCATCATCGGATAGCATGTCGAGGGAATCCTCCATCACATTAGATGTCAAGTAAAGGTGGCGGATTCACGACTTACCTAATGGCAAGTCGACGCTATTCCTACCCTCAAGGAGCATGACGAGGTTCGCGCAAATCCGCATTTCCCATAGCATGCTGTTTTCACGATTGACACTTATTGAATCAAATAATTGGTTATTGTACTTTGCATTGTGCCTGCTATCAATTTAGAATTAAGAATTGGATTATTCTGCTGTTAGTATATGTTTTTCAGTCGACATGCGACACGCGATAAACACAACCTTTGGAGACATTTTATTAAATATATATATATATATATATATAATTAAAAAACACATTAATATTAATTATCATAATTTCAGACAGTATTACTACTATACGAGATTCATTTTGATTTCAAGATGAGAGGGTGTATTTTAGAAATTAAGCATTGTTTGAGAAGAAAAAATGTGGTGTTTTGTTAAAGGATTTTATCAAAAATCAATTTGTGTGAAACTTATATTTTTAATTAGTTTTGTTTTTATAAACCATATAATAAGTCATATGAATATTAATTAATCATTAAATTAAACAAATTTTTCGTTTTTGTTAGTATATCCAACCTTTCACGCCTACTAATTAATAGAACTAAAGAATTCAAAAAATATTTTACGCCTAAGTTGTTTAGCACGTCGAATACATGATCTGCTTAATCCTGCATAAACACGACCTTTGACAACACAGTTAACATTTTATTAAAAGGTATATAAAAAACTTAAAAACAGTTTAATATAAATTATAATTATTATTGACATAAATATATTACTACTATTCGAGATTTTTTTATTTCATGATGAAAAAGTATATTTAAAAAATTAAGCGTTCATTCAGTCATACTCATACTTATTAATCATTAATATAAACAATATTTATTTAGATTTTGTTAGTATATCCCGCCTTTCCCGCCACATTATTCATAGAACAACACAAATCAAAATGTATTTTACGACTATGTCGTGTAGTACGTCGACTGCATAATCCGCCTAACTCGGAAAACAAATGGAAATGATCCATTATTCGCCTCATCGGATAGCATGTCGAGGGAATCCTCCATCACATTAGATGTCAATTTAAGGTTGCGGATTCACGATTTACCTAATGGCAAATCGACGCAATTCCTACCCCCATGGAGGTTGACGAGGTTCGCGCAAATCCGCATTTCCCATAGCATGCTGTTTTCACGATTGACACATATTGAATCAAATAATTGGTTATTGTACTTTGCATTGCGCCTGCTATCAATTTAGAATTAAGAAATGGATTATTCTGCTGTTAGTATATGTTTTTCAGTCGACATACGACACGCGATAAACACAACCTTTGGAGACATTTTATTAATATATATATATATATATATATATATATATATATATAAATTAAAAAACACATTAATATTAATTATCATAATGTCAGACTGCATAATATTACTACTATACGAGATTTATTTTATTTTCAAGATGAGAGGGTTTATTTTATAAATTAAGCATTTTTTGAGGAAAAGAATGTGGTGTTTTGTTAAAGGATTATATCAAAAATCAATTTGTGTAAAACTTATTTTGTTAATTAGTTTTGTTTTTCTAAACCATATAATAAGTCGTATGAGTATTAATTCATCATTAAATTAGACAAAATTTTCGTTTTTGTTAGTACATCCTGCCTTTCATGCCTACTATTTCATAGAACAACAGAATTAAAAAAATATTTTACGTCTCACTTGTGTAGCACGTTGACTACATGTTCAGCATAATCCTGCATAAACACGACCTTTTACAACACAGTTAACATTTTATTAAAAGGTATATAAAAAACTTAAATCAGTTTAATATAAAATATAATTATTATTGACATTAATATATTACTACTATTCGAGATTTTTTTATTTCAAGATGAAAAAGTATATTTAAAAAATTAAGCGTTCATTCAGTCATACGCATATTTATTAATCATTAATATAAACAATATTTATAAAAATTTTGTTAGTATATCCCGCACTGCCCGACACATTATTCATAGAAAAACAGAATTCAAAATATATTTTACGGCTATCTCGTGTAGTACGTCGACTGCATAATCCGCCTAACTCGGAAAACAAATGGAAATCATTCATTGTTCGCCTCATCGGATAGCATGTCGAGGGAATTCTCTATCACATTAGATGTTAAGTTAAGGTTTCGGATTCACGACTTATATAATGGCAAGTCGACGCTGTTCCTACCCCAAAACGAGCATGACGAGGTTCGCGCAAATCCGCATTTCCCATAGCATGCTGTTTTCACGATTGACACATAATGAATCAAATAATTGGTTACTGTACTTTGCATTGTGCCTGCTATCAATTTAGAATTAAGAATTGGATTATTCTGTCGTTAGTACATGTTTTTCAGTCGGCATACGACACGCGATAAACACAACCTTTGGAGACATTTTATTAATATATATATAAAAAAAAATTAAAAATCTCATTAATATTAATTATCATAATTTCAGACTGTATAATATTATTACTATATGAGATTTATTTTATATTCAAGATGAGAGGGTGTGTATTTTATAAATAAACCATTGTTTGAGGGGGAAAATGTGGTGTTTTGTTAAAGGATTATATAAAAAATCAATTTGTGTAAAACTTATATTGTTAATTAGTTTTGTTTTTATAAACCATATAATAAGTCATATGAATATTAATTAATCATTAAATTAAACAAAATTTTCGTTTTTGTTAGTAAATCCAACCTTTCACGCCTACTAATTCATAGAACTAAAGAATTCAAAAAATATTTTACGCCTAACTTGTGTAGCACGTCGAATACATGATCTGCTTAATCCTGCATAAACACGACCTTTGACAACACAGTTAACATTTTATTAAAAGGTATATAAAAAACTTAAAAACAGTTTAATATAAAATATAATTATTATTGACATAAATATATTACTACTATTCGAGATTTTTTTATCTCAAGATGAAAATGTATATTTAAAAAATTAAGCGTTCATTCAGTCATACGCATATTTATTAATCATTAATATGAACAATATTTATTTAGATTTTGTTAGTATATCCCGCCCTGCCCGCCACATTATTCATAGAACAACACAAATCAAAATGTATTTTACGACTATGTCGTGTAGTACGTCGACTGCATAATCCGCCTAACTCGGAAAACTAATGGAAATGATCCATTCTTCGCATCATCGGATAGCATGTCGAGGGAATCCTTCATCACATTAGACGTTAAGTAAAGGTGGTGGATTCACGACTTACCTAATGGCAAGTCGACGCTATTCCTACCCTCAAGGAGCATGACGAGGTTCGCGCAAATCCGCATTTCCCATAGCATGCTGTTTTCACGATTGACACATATTGGATCAAATAATTGGTTATTGTAATTTGCATTGTGCCTGCTATCAATTTAGAATTAAGAAATGGATTATTCTTCTGTTAGTATATGTTTTTCAGTCGACATATACCTCGCGATAAAGACAAACTTTGGAGACATTTTATTAATATATATATATATATATATATATATAAATTAAAAAACACATTAATATTAATTATCATAATGTCAGACTGCATAATATTACTACTATACGAGATTTATTTTATTTTCAAGATGAGAGGGTTTATTTTAAAAATTAAGCATTTTTTGAGGAAAAGAATGTGGTGTTTTGTTAAAGGATTATATCAAAAATCAATTTGTGTAAAACTTATTTTGTTAATTAGTTTTTTTTCTAAACCATATAATAAGTCGTATGAATATTAATTCATCATTAAATTAAACAAAATTTTCGTTTTTGTTAGTACATCCTGCATTTCACGCCTACTATTTCATAGAACAACAGAATTAAAAAAAATATTTTACGTCTCACTTGTGTAGCACGTTGACTACATGTTCAGCATAATCCTGCATAAACACGACCTTTTACAACACAGTTAACATTTTATTAAAAGGTATATAAAAAACTTAAATCAGGTTAATATAAAATATAATTATTATTGACATTAATATATTACTACTATTCGAGATTTTTTTATTTCAAGATGAAAAAGTATATTTAAAAAATTAAGCGTTCATTCAGTCATACGCATATTTATTAATCATTAATATAAACAATATTTATAAAAATTTTGTTAGTATATCCCGCCCTGCCCGCCACATTATTTATAGAAAAACAGAATTCAAAATATATTTTACGACTATCTCGTGTAGTACGTCGACTGCATAATCCGCCTAACTCGGAAAACAAATGGAAATCATTCATTCTTCGCCTCATCAGATAGCATGTCGAGGGAATTCTCTATCACATTAGATGTTAAGTTAAGGTTTCGGATTCACGACTTATATAATGGCAAGTCGACGCTGTTCCTACCCCAAAAGGAGCATGACGAGGTTCGCGCAAATCCGCTTTTCCCATAGCATGCTGTTTTCACGATTGACACATAATGAATCAAATAATTGGTTACTGTACGTTGCATTGTGCCTGCTATCAATTTAGAATTAAGAATTGGATTATTCTGCCGTTAGTATATGTTTTCCAGTCGACATACGACACGCGATAAACACAACCTTTGGAGACATTTTATTAATATATATATAAAAAAAATTAAAAATCGCATTAATATTAATTATCATAATTTCAGACTGTATAATATTACTACTATATGAGATTTATTTTATATTCAAGATGAGAGGGTGTGTATTTTATAAATAAACCATTGTTTGAGGGGAAAAATGTGGTGTTTTGTTAAAGGATTATATAAAAAATCAATTTGTGTAAAACTTATATTGTTAATTAGTTTTGTTTTTATAAACCATATAATAAGTCATATGAATATTAATTAATCATTAAATTAAACAAAATTTTCGTTTTTGTTAGTAAATCCAACCTTTCACGCCTACTAATTCATAGAACTAAAGAATTCAAAAAATATTTTACGCCTAACTTGTGTAGCACGTCGAATACATGATCTGCTTAATCCTGCATAAACACGACCTTTGACAACACAGTTAACATTTTATTAAAAGGTATATAAATAACTTAAAAACAGTTTAATATAAAATATAATTATTATTGACATAAATATATTACTACTATTCGAGATTTTTTTATTTCAAGATGAAAATGTATATTTAAAAAATTAAGCGTTCATTCAGTCATACGCATATTTATTAATCATTAATATGAACAATATTTATTTAGATTTTGTTAGTATATCCCGCCCTGCCCGCCACATTATTCATAGAACAACACAAATCAAAATGTATTTTACGACTATGTCGTGTAGTACGTCGACTGCATAATCCGCCTAACTCGGAAAACTAATGGAAATGATCCATTCTTCGCATCATCGGATAGCATGTCGAGGGAATCCTTCATCACATTAGATGTTAAGTAAAGGTGGTGGATTCACGACTTACCTAATGGCAAGTCGACGCTATTCCTACCCTCAAGGAGCATAACGAGGTTCGCGCAAATCCGCATTTCCCATAGCATGCTGTTTTCACGATTGACACATATTGGATCAAATAATTGGTTATTGTAATTTGCATTGTGCCTGCTATCAATTTAGAATTAAGAAATGGATTATTCTTCTGTTAGTATATGTTTTTCAGTCGACATATACCTCGCGATAAAGACAAACTTTGGAGACATTTTATTATATATATATATATATATATATATATATATATATATATATAATTTAAAAAACACATTAATATTAATTATCATAATGTCAGACTGCAAAATATTACTACTATACGAGATTTATTTTATTTTCAAGATGAGAGGGTTTATTTTAAAAATTAAGCATTTTTTGAGGAAAAGAATGTGGTGTTTTGTTAAAGGATTATATCAAAAATCAATTTGTGTAAAACTTATTTTGTTAATTAGTTTTTTTTTTCTAAACCATATAATAAGTCGTATGAATATTAATTCATCATTAAATTAAACAAAATTTTCGTTTTTGTTAGTACATCCTGCCTTTCATGCCTACTATTTCATAGAACAACAGAATTAAAAAAATATTTTACGTCTCACTTGTGTAGCACGTTGACTACATGTTCAGCATAATCCTGCATAAACACGACCTTTGACAACACAGTTAACATTTTATTAAAAGGTATATAAAAAACTTAAAAACAGTTTAATATAAAATATAATTATTATTGACATTAATATATTACTACTATTCGAGATATTTTTATTTCAAGATGAAAAACTATATTTAAAAAATTAAGCGTTCATTCAGTCATACGCATACTTATTAATCATTAATATAAACAATATTTATTTAGATTTTGTTAGTATATCCCGCCCTGCCCGCCACATTATTCATAGAACAACACAAATCAAAATGTATTTTACGACTATGTCGTGTAGTACGTCGACTGCATAATCCGCCTAACTCGGAAAACAAATGGAAATGATCCATTTTTCGCATCATCGGATAGCATGTCGAGGGAATCCTCCATCACATTAGATGTCAATTTAAGGTTGCGGATTCACGACTTACCTAATGGCAAATCGACGCTGTTCCTACCCCCAAGGAGGTTGACGAGGTTCGCGCAAAACCGCATTTCCCATAGCATGCTGTTTTCACGATTGACACATATTGAATCAAATAATTGGTTATTGTACTTTGCATTGCGCCTGCTATCAATTTAGAATTAAGAAATGGATTATTCTGCTGTTAGTATATGTTTTTAAGTCGACATACGACACGCGATAAACACAACCTTTGGAGACATTTTATTAATATATATATATATATATATATAAATTGAAAAACACATTAATATTAATTATCATAATGTCAGACTGCATAATATTACTACTATACGAGATTTATTTTATTTTCAAGATGAGAGGGTTTATTTTATAAATTAAGCATTTTTTGAGGAAAAGAATGTGGTGTTTTGTTAAAGGATTATATCAAAATTCAATTTGTGTAAAACTTATTTTGTTAATTAGTTTTGTTTTTCTAAACCATATAATAAGTCGTATGAATATTAATTCATCATTAAATTAAACAAAATTTTCGTTTTTGTTAGTACATCCTGCCTTTCACGCCTACTATTTCATAGAACAACAGAATTAAAAAAAATATTTTACGTCTCACTTGTGTAGCACGTTGACTACATGTTCAGCATAATCCTGCATAAACACGACCTTTTACAACACAGTTAACATTTTATTAAAAGGTATATAAAAAACTTAAATCAGGTTAATATAAAATATAATTATTATTGACATTAATATATTACTACTATTCGAGATTTTTTTATTTCAAGATGAAAAAGTATATTTAAAAAATTAAGCGTTCATTCAGTCATACGCATATTTATTAATCATTAATATAAACAATATTTATAAAAATTTTGTTAGTATATCCCGCCCTGCCCGCCACATTATTTATAGAAAAACAGAATTCAAAATATATTTTACGACTATCTCGTGTAGTACGTCGACTGCATAATCCGCCTAACTTGGAAAACAAATGGAAATCATTCATTCTTCGCCTCATCAGATAGCATGTCGAGGGAATTCTCTATCACATTAGATGTTAAGTTAAGGTTTCGGATTCACGACTTATATAATGGCAAGTCGACGCTGTTCCTACCACAAAAGGAGCATGACGAGGTTCGCGCAAATCCGCTTTTCCCATAGCATGCTGTTTTCACGATTGACACATAATGAATCAAATAATTGGTTACTGTACGTTGCATTGTGCCTGCTATCAATTTAGAATTAAGAATTGGATTATTCTGCCGTTAGTATATGTTTTTCAGTCGACATACGACACGCGATAAACACAACCTTTGGAGACATTTTATTAATATATATATAAAAAAAATTAAAAATCTCATTAATATTAATTATCATAATTTCAGACTGTATAATATTACTACTATATGAGATTTATTTTATATTCAAGATGAGAGGGTGTGTATTTTATAAATAAACCATTGTTTGAGGGGAAAAATGTGGTGTTTTGTTAAAGGATTATATAAAAAATCAATTTGTGTAAAACTTATATTGTTAATTAGTTTTGTTTTTATAAACCATATAATAAGTCATATGAATATTAATTAATCATTAAATTAAACAAAATTTTCGTTTTTGTTAGTAAATCCAACCTTTCACGCCTACTAATTCATAGAACTAAAGAATTCAAAAAATATTTTACGCCTAACTTGTGTAGCACGTCGAATAATGATCTGCTTAATCCTGCATAAACACGACCTTTGACAACACAGTTAACATTTTATTAAAAGGTATATAAAAAACTTAAAAACAGTTTAATATAAAATATAATTATTATTGACATAAATATATTACTACTATTCGAGATTTTTTTATTTCAAGATGAAAATGTATATTTAAAAAATTAAGCGTTCATTCAGTCATACGCATATTTATTAATCATTAATATGAACAATATTTATTTAGATTTTGTTAGTATATCCCGCCCTGCCCGCCACATTATTCATAGAACAACACAAATCAAAATGTATTTTACGACTATGTCGTGTAGTACGTCGACTGCATAATCCGCCTAACTCGGAAAACTAATGGAAATGATCCATTCTTCGCATAATCGGATAGCATGTCGAGGGAATCCTTCATCACATTAGATGTTAAGTAAAGGTGGTGGATTCACGACTTACCTAATGGCAAGTCGACGCTATTCCTACCCTCAATGAGCATGACGAGGTTCGCGCAAATCCGCATTTCCCATAGCATGCTGTTTTCACGATTGACACATATTGGATCAAATAATTGGTTATTGTAATTTGCATTGTGCCTGCTATCAATTTAGAATTAAGAAATGGATTATTCTTCTGTTAGTATATGTTTTTCAGTCGACATATACCTCGCGATAAAGACAAACTTTGGAGACATTTTATTAATATATATATATATATATATATATATATATATAAATTAAAAAACACATTAATATTAATTATCATAATGTCAGACTGCATGATATTACTACTATACGAGATTTATTTTATTTTAGAGATGAGAGGGTTTATTTTAAAAATTAAGCATTTTTTGAGGAAAAGAATGTGGTGTTTTGTTAAAGGATTATATCAAAAATCAATTTGTGTAAAACTTATTTTGTTAATTAGTTTGTTTTCTAAACCATATAATAAGTCGTATGAATATTAATTCATCATTAAATTAAACAAAATTTTCGTTTTTGTTAGTACATCCTGCCTTTCATGCCTACTATTTCATAGAACAACAGAATTAAAAAAATATTTTACGTCTCACTTGTGTAGCACGTTGACTACATGTTCAGCATAATCCTGCATAAACACGACCTTTGACAACACAGTTAACATTTTATTAAAAGGTATATAAAAAACTTAAATCAGGTTAATATAAAATATAATTATTATTGACATTAATATATTACTACTATTCGAGATTTTTTTATTTCAAGATGAAAAAGTATATTTAAAAAATTAAGCGTTCATTCAGTCATACGCATATTTATTAATCATTAATATAAACAATATTTATAAAAATTTTGTTAGTATATCCCGCCCTGCCCGCCACATTATTTATAGAAAAACAGAATTCAAAATATATTTTACGACTATCTCGTGTAGTACGTCGACTGCATAATCCGCCTAACTTGGAAAACAAATGGAAATCATTCATTCTTCGCCTCATCAGATAGCATGTCGAGGGAATTCTCTATCACATTAGATGTTAAGTTAAGGTTTCGGATTCACGACTTATATAATGGCAAGTCGACGCTGTTCCTACCACAAAAGGAGCATGACGAGGTTCGCGCAAATCCGCTTTTCCCATAGCATGCTGTTTTCACGATTGACACATAATGAATCAAATAATTGGTTACTGTACGTTGCATTGTGCCTGCTATCAATTTAGAATTAAGAATTGGATTATTCTGCCGTTAGTATATGTTTTTCAGTCGACATACGACACGCGATAAACACAACCTTTGGAGACATTTTATTAATATATATATAAAAAAAATTAAAAATCTCTTTAATATTAATTATCATAATTTCAGACTGTATAATATTACTACTATATGAGATTTATTTTATATTCAAGATGAGAGGGTGTGTATTTTATAAATAAACCATTGTTTGAGGGGAAAAATGTGGTGTTTAGTTAAAGGATTATATAAAAAATCAATTTGTGTAAAACTTATATTGTTAATTAGTTTTGTTTTTATAAACCATATAATAAGTCATATGAATATTAATTAATCATTAAATTAAACAAAATTTTCGTTTTTGTTAGTAAATCCAACCTTTCACGCCTACTAATTCATAGAACTAAAGAATTCAAAAAATATTTTACGCCTAACTTGTGTAGCACGTCGAATACATGATCTGCTTAATCCTGCATAAACACGACCTTTGACAACACAGTTAACATTTTATTAAAAGGTATATAAAAAACTTAAAAACAGTTTAATATAAAATATAATTATTATTGACATAAATATATTACTACTATTCGAGATTTTTTTATTTCAAGATGAAAATGTATATTTAAAAAATTAAGCGTTCATTCAGTCATACGCATATTTATTAATCATTAATATGAACAATATTTATTTAGATTTTGTTAGTATATCCCGCCCTGCCCGCCACATTATTCATAGAACAACACAAATCAAAATGTATTTTACGACTATGTCGTGTAGTACGTCGACTGCATAATCCGCCTAACTCGGAAAACTAATGGAAATGATCCATTCTTCGCATCATCGGATAGCATGTCGAGGGAATCCTTCATCACATTAGATGTTAAGTAAAGGTGGTGGATTCACGACTTACCTAATGGCAAGTCGACGCTATTCCTACCCTCAAGGAGCATGACGAGGTTCGCGCAAATCCGCATTTCCCATAGCATGCTGTTTTCACGATTGACACATATTGGATCAAATAATTGGTTATTGTAATTTGCATTGTGCCTGCTATCAATTTAGAATTAAGAAATGGATTATTCTTCTGTTAGTATATGTTTTTCAGTCGACATATACCTCGCGATAAAGACAAACTTTGGAGACATTTTATTAATATATATATATATATCAAGGTTCGCACTTTCCTTGGAATTTCCAAGGACTCTGACACCACTATTAATGATAAGAAAATTTACATTTAATTTTTAGAACACAGAATTCGCAATCACCGCCTTTATTCGCAGATTTTGCAATATTTTTCTGCAGTGAAATACTTTGAAAATACTGTTAAAATTTAGTGGTAAAACTGTGCGAACCCTGTATATATATATATATATATAAATTAAAAAACACATTAATATTAATTATCATAATGTCAGACTGCATAATATTACTACTATACGAGATTTATTTTATTTTCAAGATGAGAGGGTTTATTTTAAAAATTAAGCATTTTTTGAGGAAAAGAATGTGGTGTTTTGTTAAAGGATTATATCAAAAATCAATTTGTGTAAAACTTATTTTGTTAATTAGTTTTTTTTCTAAACCATATAATAAGTCGTATGAATAATAATTCATCATTAAATTAAACAAAATTTTCGTTTTTGTTAGTACATCCTGCCTTTCATGCCTACTATTTCATAGAACAACAGAATTAAAAAAATATTTTACGTCTCACTTGTGTAGCACGTTGACTACATGTTCAGCATAATCCTGCATAAACACGACCTTTGACAACACAGTTAACATTTTATTAAAAGGTATATAAAAAACTTAAAAACAGTTTAATATAAAATATAATTATTATTGACATTAATATATTACTACTATTCGAGATATTTTTATTTCAAGATGAAAAACTATATTTAAAAAATTAAGCGTTCATTCAGTCATACGCATACTTATTAATCATTAATATAAACAATATTTATTTAGATTTTGTTAGTATATCCCGCCCTGCCCGCCACATTATTCATAGAACAACACAAATCAAAATGTATTTTACGATTATGTCGTGTAGTATGTCGACTGCATAATCCGCCTAACTCGGAAAACAAATGGAAATGATCCATTTTTCGCATCATCGGATAGCATGTCGAGGGAATCCTCCATCACATTAGATGTCAATTTAAGGTTGCGGATTCACGACTTACCTAATGGCAAATCGACGCTGTTCGTACCCCCAAGGAGGTTGACGAGGTTCGCGCAAAACCGCATTTCCCATAGCATGCTGTTTTCACGATTGACACATAATGAATCAAATAATTGGTTACTGTACGTTGCATTGTGCCTGCTATCAATTTAGAATTAAGAATTGGATTATTCTGCCGTTAGTATATGTTTTTCAGTCGACATACGACACGCGATAAACACAACCTTTGGAGACATTTTATTAATATATATATAAAAAAAATTAAAAATCTCATTAATATTAATTATCATAATTTCAGACTGTATAATATTACTACTATATGAGATTTATTTTATATTCAAGATGAGAGGGTGTGTATTTTATAAATAAACCATTGTTTGAGGGGAAAAATGTGGTGTTTTGTTAAAGGATTATATAAAAAATCAATTTGTGTAAAACTTATATTGTTAATTAGTTTTGTTTTTATAAACCATATAATAAGTCATATGAATATTAATTAATCATTAAATTAAACAAAATTTTCGTTTTTGTTAGTAAATCCAACCTTTCACGCCTACTAATTCATAGAACTAAAGAATTCAAAAAATATTTTACGCCTAACTTCTGTAGCACGTCGAATACATGATCTGCTTAATCCTGCATAAACACGACCTTTGACAACACAGTTAACATTTTATTAAAAGGTATATAAAAAACTTAAAAACAGTTTAATATAAAATATAATTATTATTGACATAAATATATTACTACTATTCGAGATTTTTTTATTTCAAGATGAAAATGTATATTTAAAAAATTAAGCGTTCATTCAGTCATACGCATATTTATTAATCATTAATATGAACAATATTTATTTAGATTTTGTTAGTATATCCCGCCCTGCCCGCCACATTATTCATAGAACAACACAAATCAAAATGTATTTTACGACTATGTCGTGTAGTACGTCGACTGCATAATCCGCCTAACTCGGAAAACTAATGGAAATGATCCATTCTTCGCATCATCGGATAGCATGTCGAGGGAATCCTTCATCACATTAGATGTTAAGTAAAGGTGGTGGATTCACGACTTACCTAATGGCAAGTCGACGCTATTCCTACCCTCAAGGAGCATGACGAGGGTCGCGCAAATCCGCATTTCCCATAGCATGCTGTTTTCACGATTGACACATATTGGATCAAATAATTGGTTATTGTAATTTGCATTGTGCCTGCTATCAATTTAGAATTAAGAAATGGATTATTCTTCTGTTAGTATATGTTTTTCAGTCGACATATACCTCGCGATAAAGACAACCTTTGGAGACATTTTATTAATATATATATATATATATATATATATATATATATAATTAAAAAACACATTAATATTAATTATCATAATGTCAGACTGCATAATATTACTACTATACGAGATTTATTTTATTTTCAAGATGAGAGGGTTTATTTTAAAAATTAAGCATTTTTTGAGGAAAAGAATGTGGTGTTTTGTTAAAGGATTATATCAAAAATCAATTTGTGTAAAACTTATTTTGTTAATTAGTTTTTTTTCTAAACCATATAATAAGTCGTATGAATATTAATTCATCATTAAATTAAACAAAATTTTCGTTTTTGTTAGTACATCCTGCCTTTCAAGCCTACTATTTCATAGAACAACAGAATTAAAAAAATATTTTACGTCTCACTTGTGTAGCACGTTGACTACATGTTCAGCATAATCCTGCATAAACACGACCTTTTACAACACAGTTAACATTTTATTAAAAGGTATATAAAAAACTTAAATCAGATTAATATAAAATATAATTATTATTGACATTAATATATTACTACTATTCGAGATTTTTTTATTTCAAGATGAAAAAGTATATTTAAAAAATTAAGCGTTCATTCAGTCATACGCATATTTATTAATCATTAATATAAACAATATTTATAAAAATTTTGTTAGTATATCCCGCCCTGCCCGCCACATTATTTATAGAAAAACAGAATTCAAAATATATTTTACGACTATCTCGTGTAGTACGTCGACTGCATAATCTGCCTAACTCGGAAAACAAATGGAAATCATTCATTCTTCGCCTCATCAGATAGCATGTCGAGGGAATTCTCTATCACATTAGATGTTAAGTTAAGGTTTCGGATTCACGACTTATATAATGGCAAGTCGACGCTGTTCCTACCCCAAAAGGAGCATGACGAGGTTCGCGCAAATCCGCTTTTCCCATAGCATGCTGTTTTCACGATTGACACATAATGAATCAAATAATTGGTTACTGTACGTTGCATTGTGCCTGCTATCAATTTAGAATTAAGAATTGGATTATTCTGCCGTTAGTATATGTTTTTCAGTCGACATACGACACGCGATAAACACAACCTTTGGAGACATTTTATTAATATATATATAAAAAAAATTAAAAATCTCATTAATATTAATTATCATAATTTCAGACTGTATAATATTACTACTATATGAGATTTATTTTATATTCAAGATGAGAGGGTGTGTATTTTATAAATAAACCATTGTTTGAGGGGAAAAATGTGGTGTTTTGTTAAAGGATTATATAAAAAATCAATTTGTGTAAAACTTATATTGTTAATTAGTTTTGTTTTTATAAACCATATAATAAGTCATATGAATATTAATTAATCATTAAATTAAACAAAATTTTCGTTTTTGTTAGTAAATCCAACCTTTCACGCCTACTAATTCATAGAACTAAAGAATTCAAAAAATATTTTACGCCTAACTTGTGTAGCACGTCGAATACATGATCTGCTTAATCCTGCATAAACACGACCTTTGACAACACAGTTAACATTTTATTAAAAGGTATATAAAAAACTTAAAAACAGTTTAATATAAAATATAATTATTATTGACATAAATATATTACTACTATTCGAGATTTTTTTATTTCAAGATGAAAATGTATATTTAAAAAATTAAGCGTTCATTCAGTCATACGCATATTTATTAATCATTAATATGAACAATATTTATTTAGATTTTGTTAGTATATCCCGCCCTGCCCGCCACATTATTCATAGAACAACACAAATCAAAATGTATTTTACGACTATGTCGTGTAGTACGTCGACTGCATAATCCGCCTAACTCGGAAAACTAATGGAAATGATCCATTCTTCGCATCATCGGATAGCATGTCGAGGGAATCCTTCATCACATTAGATGTTAAGTAAAGGTGGTGGATTCACGACTTACCTAATGGCAAGTCGACGCTATTCCTACCCTCAAGGAGCATGACGAGGTTCACGCAAATCCGCAATTCCCATAGCATGCTGTTTTCACGATTGACACATATTGGATCAAATAATTGGTTATTGTAATTTGCATTGTGCCTGCTATCAATTTAGAATTAAGAAATGGATTATTCTTCTGTTAGTATATGTTTTTCAGTCGACATATACCTCGCGCTAAAGACAACCTTTGGAGACATTTTATTAATATATATATATATATATATATATATATATATATATAAATTAAAAAACACATTAATATTAATTATCATAATGTCAGACTGCATAATATTACTACTATACGAGATTTATTTTATTTTCAAGATGAGAGGGTTTATTTTAAAAATTAAGCATTTTTTGAGGAAAAGAATGTGGTGTTTTGTTAAAGGATTATATCAAAAATCAATTTGTGTAAAACTTATTTTGTTAATTAGTTTTTTTTCTAAACCATATAATAAGTCGTATGAATATTAATTCATCATTAAATTAAACAAAATTTTCGTTTTTGTTAGTACATCCTGCCTTTCAAGCCTACTATTTCATAGAACAACAGAATTAAAAAAATATTTTACGTCTCACTTGTGTAGCACGTTGACTACATGTTCAGCATAATCCTGCATAAACACGACCTTTTACAACACAGTTAACATTTTATTAAAAGGTATATAAAAAACTTAAATCAGATTAATATAAAATATAATTATTATTGAAATAATATATTACTACTATTCGAGATTTTTTTATTTCAAGATGAAAAAGTATATTTAAAAAATTAAGCGTTCATTCAGTCATACGCATATTTATTAATCATTAATATAAACAATATTTATAAAAATTTTGTTAGTATAATCCCGCCCTGCCCGCCACATTATTTATAGAAAAACAGAATTCAAAATATATTTTACGACTATCTCGTGTAGTACGTCGACTGCATAATCCGCCTAACTCGGAAAACTAATGGAAATGATCCATTCTTCGCATCATCGGATAGCATGTCGAGGGAATCCTTCATCACATTAGATGTTAAGTAAAGGTGGTGGATTCACGACATACCTAATGGCAAGTCGACGCTATTCCTACCCTCAAGGAGCATGACGAGGTTCGCGCAAATCCGCATTTCCCATAGCATGCTGTTTTCACGATTGACACATATTGGATCAAATAATTGGTTATTGTAATTTGCATTGTGCCTGCTATCAATTTAGAATTAAGAAATGGATTATTCTTCTGTTAGTATATGTTTTTCAGTCGACATATACCTCGCGATAAAGACAACCTTTGGAGACATTTTATTAATATATATATATATATATATATATATATATATATATATAAATTAAAAAACACATTAATATTAATTATCATAATGTCAGACTGCATAATATTACTACTATACGAGATTTATTTTATTTTCAAGATGAGAGGGTTTATTTTAAAAATTAAGCATTTTTTGAGGAAAAGAATGTGGTGTTTTGTTAAAGGATTATATCAAAAATCAATTTGTGTAAAACTTATTTTGTTAATTAGTTTTTTTTCTAAACCATATAATAAGTCGTATGAATATTAATTCATCATTAAATTAAACAAAATTTTCGTTTTTGTTAGTACATCCTGCCTTTCATGCCTACTATTTCATAGAACAACAGAATTAAAAAAATATTTTACGTCTCACTTGTGTAGCACGTTGACTACATGTTCAGCATAATCCTGCATAAACACGACCTTTGACAACACAGTTAACATTTTATTAAAAGGTATATAAAAAACTTAAAAACAGTTTAATATAAAATATAATTATTATTGACATTAATATATTACTACTATTCGAGATATTTTTATTTCAAGATGAAAAACTATATTTAAAAAATTAAGCGTTCATTCAGTCATACGCATACTTATTAATCATTAATATAAACAATATTTATTTAGATTTTGTTAGTATATCCCGCCCTGCCCGCCACATTATTCATAGAACAACACAAATCAAAATGTATTTTACGACTATGTCGTGTAGTACGTCGACTGCATAATCCGCCTAACTCGGAAAACAAATGGAAATGATCCATTTTTCGCATCATCGGATAGCATGTCGAGGGAATCCTCCATCACATTAGATGTCAATTTAAGGTTGCGGATTCACGACTTACCTAATGGCAAATCGACGCTGTTCCTACCCCCAATGAGGTTGACGAGGTTCGCGCAAAACCGCATTTCCCATAGCATGCTGTTTTCACGATTGACACATATTGAATCAAATAATTGGTTATTGTACTTTGCATTGCGCCTGCTATCAATTTAGAATTAAGAAATGGATTATTCTGCTGTTAGTATATGTTTTTCAGTCGACATACGACACGCGATAAAGACAACCTTTGGAGACATTTTATTAATATATATATATATATATATATAAATTGAAAAACGCATTAATATTAATTATCATAATGTCAGACTGTATAATATTACTACTATACGAGATTTATTTTATTTTCAAGATGAGAGGGTTTATTTTATAAATTAAGCATTTTTTGAGGAAAAGAATGTGGTGTTTTGTTAAAGGATTATATCAAAATTCAATTTGTGTAAAACTTATTTTGTTAATTAGTTTTGTTTTTCTAAACCATATAATAAGTCGTATGAATATTAATTCATCATTAAATTAAACAAAATTTTCGTTTTTGTTAGTACATCCTGCCTTTCACGCCTACTATTTCATAGAACAACAGAATTAAAAAAAATATTTTACGTCTCACTTGTGTAGCACGTTGACTACATGTTCAGCATAATCCTGCATAAACACGACCTTTTACAACACAGTTAACATTTTATTAAAAGGTATATAAAAAACTTAAATCAGGTTAATATAAAATATAATTATTATTGACATTAATATATTACTACTATTCGAGATTTTTTTATTTCAAGATGAAAAAGTATATTTAAAAAATTAAGCGTTCATTCAGTCATACGCATATTTATTAATCATTAATATAAACAATATTTATAAAAATTTTGTTAGTATATCCCGCCCTGCCCGCCACATTATTTATAGAAAAACAGAATTCAAAATATATTTTACGACTATCTCGTGTAGTACGTCGACTGCATAATCCGCCTAACTCGGAAAACAAATGGAAATCATTCATTCTTCGCCTCATCAGATAGCATGTCGAGGGAATTCTCTATCACATTAGATGTTAAGTTAAGGTTTCGGATTCACGACTTATATAATGGCAAGTCGACGCTGTTCCTACCCCAAAAGGAGCATGACGAGGTTCGCGCAAATCCGCTTTTCCCATAGCATGCTGTTTTCACGATTGACACATAATGAATCAAATAATTGGTTACTGTACGTTGCATTGTGCCTGCTATCAATTTAGAATTAAGAATTGGATTATTCTGCCGTTAGTATATGTTTTTCAGTCGACATACGACACGCGATAAACACAACCTTTGGAGACATTTTATTAATATATATATAAAAAAAATTAAAAATCTCATTAATATTAATTATCATAATTTCAGACTGTATAATATTACTACTATATGAGATTTATTTTATATTCAAGATGAGAGGGTGTGTATTTTATAAATAAACCATTGTTTGAGGGGAAAAATGTGGTGTTTTGTTAAAGGATTATATAAAAAATCAATTTGTGTAAAACTTATATTGTTAATTAGTTTTGTTTTTATAAACCATATAATAAGTCATATGAATATTAATTAATCATTAAATTAAACAAAATTTTCGTTTTTGTTAGTAAATCCAACCTTTCACGCCTACTAATTCATAGAACTAAAGAATTCAAAAAATATTTTACGCCTAACTTGTGTAGCACGTCGAATACATGATCTGCTTAATCCTGCATAAACACGACCTTTGACAACACAGTTAACATTTTATTAAAAGGTATATAAAAAACTTAAAAACAGTTTAATATAAAATATAATTATTATTGACATAAATATATTACTACTATTCGAGATTTTTTTATTTCAAGATGAAAATGTATATTTAAAAAATTAAGCGTTCATTCAGTCATACGCATATTTATTAATCATTAATATGAACAATATTTATTTAGATTTTGTTAGTATATCCCGCCCTGCCCGCCACATTATTCATAGAACAACACAAATCAAAATGTATTTTACGACTATGTCGTGTAGTACGTCGACTGCATAATCCGCCTAACTCGGAAAACTAATGGAAATGATCCATTCTTCGCATCATTGGATAGCATGTCGAGGGAATCCTTCATCACATTAGATGTTAAGTAAAGGTGGTGGATTCACGACTTACCTAATGGCAAGTCGACGCTATTCCTACCCTCAAGGAGCATGACGAGGTTCGCGCAAATCCGCATTTCCCATAGCATGCTGTTTTCACGATTGACACATATTGGATCAAATAATTGGTTATTGTAATTTGCATTGTGCCTGCTATCAATTTAGAATTAAGAAATGGATTATTCTTCTGTTAGTATATGTTTTTCAGTCGACATATACCTCGCGATAAAGACAAACTTTGGAGACATTTTATTAATATATATATATATATATATATATATATATAAATTAAAAAACACATTAATATTAATTATCATAATGTCAGACTGCATAATATTACTACTATACGAGATTTATTTTATTTTCAAGATGAGAGGGTTTATTTTAAAAATTAAGCATTTTTTGAGGAAAAGAATGTGGTGTTTTGTTAAAGGATTATATCAAAAATCAATTTGTGTAAAACTTATTTTGTTAATTAGTTTTTTTTCTAAACCATATAATAAGTCGTATGAATATTAATTCATCATTAAATTAAACAAAATTTTCGTTTTTGTTAGTACATCCTGCCTTTCATGCCTACTATTTCATAGAACAACAGAATTAAAAAAATATTTTACGTCTCACTTGTGTAGCACGTTGACTACATGTTCAGCATAATCCTGCATAAACACGACCTTTGACAACACAGTTAACATTTTATTAAAAGGTATATAAAAAACTTAAAAACAGTTTAATATAAAATATAATTATTATTGACATTAATATATTACTACTATTCGAGATATTTTTATTTCAAGATGAAAAACTATATTTAAAAAATTAAGCGTTCATTCAGTCATACGCATACTTATTAATCATTAATATAAACAATATTTATTTAGATTTTGTTAGTATATCCCGCCCTGCCCGCCACATTATTCATAGAACAACACAAATCAAAATGTATTTTACGACTATGTCGTGTAGTACGTCGACTGCATAATCCGCCTAACTCGGAAAACAAATGGAAATGATCCATTTTTCGCATCATCGGATAGCATGTCGAGGGAATCCTCCATCACATTAGATGTCAATTTAAGGTTGCGGATTCACGACTTACCTAATGGCAAATCGACGCTGTTCCTACCCCCAAGGAGGTTGACGAGGTTCGCGCAAAACCGCATTTCCCATAGCATGCTGTTTTCACGATTGACACATATTGAATCAAATAATTGGTTATTGTACTTTGCATTGCGCCTGCTATCAATTTAGAATTAAGAAATGGATTATTCTGCTGTTAGTATATGTTTTTCAGTCGACATACGACACGCGATAAAGACAACCTTTGGAGACATTTTATTAATATATATATATATATATATATAAATTGAAAAACGCATTAATATTAATTATCATAATGTCAGACTGCATAATATTACTACTATACGAGATTTATTTTATTTTCAAGATGAGAGGGTTTATTTTATAAATTAAGCATTTTTTGAGGAAAAGAATGTGGTGTTTTGTTAAAGGATTATATCAAAATTCAATTTGTGTAAAACTTATTTTGTTAATTAGTTTTGTTTTTCTAAACCATATAATAAGTCGTATGAATATTAATTCATCATTAAATTAAACAAAATTTTCGTTTTTGTTAGTACATCCAGCCTTTCACGCCTACTATTTCATAGAACAACAGAATTAAAAAAAATATTTTACGTCTCACTTGTGTAGCACGTTGACTACATGTTCAGCATAATCCTGCATAAACACGACCTTTTACAACACAGTTAACATTTTATTAAAAGGTATATAAAAAACTTAAATCAGGTTAATATAAAATATAATTATTATTGACATTAATATATTACTACTATTCGAGATTTTTTTATTTCAAGATGAAAAAGTATATTTAAAAAATTAAGCGTTCATTCAGTCATACGCATATTTATTAATCATTAATATAAACAATATTTATAAAAATTTTGTTAGTATATCCCGCCCTGCCCGCCACATTATTTATAGAAAAACAGAATTCAAAATATATTTTACGACTATCTCGTGTAGTACGTCGACTGCATAATCCGCCTAACTCGGAAAACAAATGGAAATCATTCATTCTTCGCCTCATCAGATAGCATGTCGAGGGAATTCTCTATCACATTAGATGTTAAGTTAAGGTTTCGGATTCACGACTTATATAATGGCAAGTCGACGCTGTTCCTACCCCAAAAGGAGCATGACGAGGTTCGCGCAAATCCGCTTTTCCGATAGCATGCTGTTTTCACGATTGACACATAATGAATCAAATAATTGGTTACTGTACGTTGCATTGTGCCTGCTATCAATTTAGAATTAAGAATTGGATTATTCTGCCGTTAGTATATGTTTTTCAGTCGACATACGACACGCGATAAACACAACCTTTGGAGACATTTTATTAATATATATATAAAAAAAATTAAAAATCTCATTAATATTAATTATCATAATTTCAGACTGTATAATATTACTACTATATGAGATTTATTTTATATTCAAGATGAGAGGGTGTGTATTTTATAAATAAACCATTGTTTGAGGGGGAAAATGTGGTGTTTTGTTAAAGGATTATATAAAAAATCAATTTGTGTAAAACTTATATTGTTAATTAGTTTTGTTTTTATAAACCATATAATAAGTCATATGAATATTAATTAATCATTAAATTAAACAAAATTTTCGTTTTTGTTAGTAAATCCAACCTTTCACGCCTACTAATTCATAGAACTAAAGAATTCAAAAAATATTTTACGCCTAACTTGTGTAGCACGTCGAATACATGATCTGCTTAATCCTGCATAAACACGACCTTTGACAACACAGTTAACATTTTATTAAAAGGTATATAAAAAACTTAAAAACAGTTTAATATAAAATATAATTATTATTGACATAAATATATTACTACTATTCGAGATTTTTTTATTTCAAGATGAAAATGTATATTTAAAAAATTAAGCGTTCATTCAGTCATACGCATATTTATTAATCATTAATATGAACAATATTTATTTAGATTTTGTTAGTATATCCCGCCCTGCCCGCCACATTATTCATAGAACAACACAAATCAAAATGTATTTTACGACTATGTCGTGTAGTACGTCGACTGCATAATCCGCCTAACTCGGAAAACTAATGGAAATGATCCATTCTTCGCATCATCGGATAGCATGTCGAGGGAATCCTTCATCACATTAGATGTTAAGTAAAGGTGGTGGATTCACGACTTACCTAATGGCAAGTCGACGCTATTCCTACCCTCAAGGAGCATGACGAGGTTCGCGCAAATCCGCATTTCCCATAGCATGCTGTTTTCACGATTGACACATATTGGATCAAATAATTGGTTATTGTAATTTGCATTGTGCCTGCTATCAATTTAGAATTAAGAAATGGGTTATTCTTCTGTTAGTATATGTTTTTCAGTCGACATATACCTCGCGATAAAGACAACCTTTGGAGACATTTTATTAATATATATATATATATATATATAAATTAAAAAACACATTAATATTAATTATCATAATGTCAGACTGCATAATATTACTACTATACGAGATTTATTTTATTTTCAAGATGAGAGGGTTTATTTTAAAAATTAAGCATTTTTTGAGGAAAAGAATGTGGTGTTTTGTTAAAGGATTATATCAAAAATCAATTTGTGTAAAACTTATTTTGTTAATTAGTTTTTTTTCTAAACCATATAATAAGTCGTATGAATATTAATTCATCAATAATTAAACAAAATTTTCGTTTTTGTTAGTACATCCTGCCTTTCAAGCCTACTATTTCATAGAACAACAGAATTAAAAAAATATTTTACGTCTCACTTGTGTAGCACGTTGACTACATGTTCAGCATAATCCTGCATAAACACGACCTTTTACAACACAGTTAACATTTTATTAAAAGGTATATAAAAAACTTAAATCAGATTAATATAAAATATAATTATTATTGACATTAATATATTACTACTATTCGAGATTTTTTTATTTCAAGATGAAAAAGTATATTTAAAAAATTAAGCGTTCATTCAGTCATACGCATATTTATTAATCATTAATATAAACAATATTTATAAAAATTTGTTTAGTATATCCCGCCCTGCCCGCCACATTATTTATAGAAAAACAGAATTCAAAATATATTTTACGACTATCTCGTGTAGTACTTCGACTGCATAATCCGCCTAACTCGGAAAACAAATGGAAATCATTCATTCTTCGCCTCATCAGATAGCATGTCGAGGGAATTCTCTATCACATTAGATGTTAAGTTAAGGTTTCGGATTCACGACTTATATAATGGCAAGTCGACGCTGTTCCTACCCCAAAAGGAGCATGACGAGGTTCGCGCAAATCCGCTTTTCCCATAGCATGCTGTTTTCACGATTGACACATAATGAATCAAATAATTGGTTACTGTACGTTGCATTGTGCCTGCTATCAATTTAGAATTAAGAATTGGATTATTCTGCCGTTAGTATATGTTTTTCAGTCGACATACGACACGCGATAAACACAACCTTTGGAGACATTTTATTAATATATATATAAAAAAAATTAAAAATCTCATTAATATTAATTATCATAATTTCAGACTGTATAATATTACTACTATATGAGATTTATTTTATATTCAAGATGAGAGAGTGTGTATTTTATAAATAAACCATTGTTTGAGGGGAGAAATGTGGTGTTTTGTTAAAGGATTATATAAAAAATCAATTTGTGTAAAACTTATATTGTTAATTAGTTTTGTTTTTATAAACCATATAATAAGTCATATGAATATTAATTAATCATTAAATTAAACAAAATTTTCGTTTTGGTTAGTATATCCAACCTTTCACGCCTACTAATTCATAGAACTAAAGAATTCAAAAAATATTTTACGCCTAACTTGTGTAGCACGTCGAATACATGATCTGCTTAATCCTGCATAAACACGACCTTTGACAACACAGTTAAAATTTTATTAAAAGGTATATAAAAAACTTAAAAACAGTTTAATATAAAATATAATTATTATTGACATAAATATATTACTACTATTCGAGATTTTTTTATTTCAAGATGAAAATGTATATTTAAAAAATTAAGCGTTCATTCAGTCATACGCATATTTATTAATCATTAATATGAACAATATTTATTTAGATTTTGTTAGTATATCCCGCCCTGCCCGCCACATTATTCATAGAACAACACAAATCAAAATGTATTTTACGACTATGTCGTGTAGTACGTCGACTGCATAATCCGCCTAACTCGGAAAACTAATGGAAATGATCCATTCTTCGCATCATCGGATAGCATGTCGAGGGAATCCTTCATCACATTAGATGTTAAGTAAAGGTGGTGGATTCACGACTTACCTAATGGCAAGTCGACGCTATTCCTACCCTCAAGGAGCATGACGAGGTTCGCGCAAATCCGCATTTCCCATAGCATGCTGTTTTCACGATTGACACATATTGGATCAAATAATTGGTTATTGTAATTTGCATTGTGCCTGCTATCAATTTAGAATTAAGAAATGGATTATTCTTCTGTTAGTATATGTTTTTCAGTCGACATATACCTCGCGATAAAGACAAACTTTGGAGACATTTTATTAATATATATATATATATATATATATAAATTAAAAAACACATTAATATTAATTATCATAATGTCAGACTGCATAATATTACTACTATACGAGATTTATTTTATTTTCAAGATGAGAGGGTTTATTTTAAAAATTAAGCATTTTTTGAGGAAAAGAATGTGGTGTTTTGTTAAAGGATTATATCAAAAATCAATTTGTGTAAAACTTATTTTGTTAATTAGTTTTTTTTCTAAACCATATAATAAGTCGTATGAATATTAATTCATCAATAATTAAACAAAATTTTCGTTTTTGTTAGTACATCCTGCCTTTCAAGCCTACTATTTCATAGAACAACAGAATTAAAAAAATATTTTACGTCTCACTTGTGTAGCACGTTGACTACATGTTCAGCATAATCCTGCATAAACACGACCTTTTACAACACAGTTAACATTTTATTAAAATGTATATAAAAAACTTAAATCAGATTAATATAAAATATAATTATTATTGACATTAATATATTACTACTATTCGAGATTTTTTTATTTCAAGATGAAAAAGTATATTTAAAAAATTAAGCGTTCATTCAGTCATACGCATATTTATTAATCATTAATATAAACAATATTTATAAAAATTTTGTTAGTATATCCCGCCCTGCCCGCCACATTATTTATAGAAAAACAGAATTCAAAATATATTTTACGACTATCTCGTGTAGTACGTCGACTGCATAATCCGCCTAACTCGGAAAACAAATGGAAATCATTCATTCTTCGCCTCATCAGATAGCATGTCGAGGGAATTCTCTATCACATTAGATGTTAAGTTAAGGTTTCGGATTAGCGACTTATATAATGGCAAGTCGACGCTGTTCCTACCCCAAAAGGAGCATGACGAGGTTCGCGCAAATCCGCTTTTCCCATAGCATGCTGTTTTCACGATTGACACATAATGAATCAAATAATTGGTTACTGTACGTTGCATTGTGCCTGCTATCAATTTAGAATTAAGAATTGGATTATTCTGCCGTTAGTATATGTTTTTCAGTCGACATACGACACGCGATAAACACAACCTTTGGAGACATTTTATTAATATATATATAAAAAAAATTAAAAATCTCATTAATATTAATTATCATAATTTCAGACTGTATAATATTACTACTATATGAGATTTATTTTATATTCAAGATGAGAGGGTGTGTATTTTATAAATAAACCATTGTTTGAGGGGAAAAATGTGGTGTTTTGTTAAAGGATTATATAAAAAATCAATTTGTGTAAAACTTATATTGTTAATTAGTTTTGTTTTTATAAACCATATAATAAGTCATATGAATATTAATTAATCATTAAATTAAACAAAATTTTCGTTTTTCTTAGTAAATCCAACCTTTCACGCCTACTAATTCATAGAACTAAAGAATTCAAAAAATATTTTACGCCTAACTTGTGTAGCACGTCGAATACATGATCTGCTTAATCCTGCATAAACACGACCTTTGACAACACAGTTAACATTTTATTAAAAGGTATATAAAAAACTTAAAAACAGTTTAATATAAAATATAATTATTATTGACATAAATATATTACTACTATTCGAGATTTTTTTATTTCAAGATGAAAATGTATATTTAAAAAATTAAGCGTTCATTCAGTCATACGCATATTTATTAATCATTAATATGAACAATATTTATTTAGATTTTGTTAGTATACCCCGCCCTGCCCGCCACATTATTCATAGAACAACACAAATCAAAATGTATTTTACGACTATGTCGTGTAGTACGTCGACTGCATAATCCGCCTAACTCGGAAAACTAATGGAAATGATCCATTCTTCGCATCATCGGATAGCATGTCGAGGGAATCCTTCATCACATTAGATGTTAAGTAAAGGTGGTGGATTCACGACTTACCTAATGGCAAGTCGACGCTATTCCTACCCTCAAGGAGCATGACGAGGTTCGCGCAAATCCGCATTTCCCATAGCATGCTGTTTTCACGATTGACACATATTGGATCAAATAATTGGTTATTGTAATTTGCATTGTGCCTGCTATCAATTTAGAATTAAGAAATGGATTATTCTTCTGTTAGTATATGTTTTTCAGTCGACATATACCTCGCGATAAAGACAATCTTTGGAGACATTTTATTAATATATATATATATATATATATATATATATATATAAATTAAAAAACACATTAATATTAATTATCATAATGTCAGACTGCATAATATTACTACTATACGAGATTTATTTTATTTTCAAGATGAGAGGGTTTATTTTAAAAATTAAGCATTTTTTGAGGAAAAGAATATGGTGTTTTGTTAAAGGATTATATCAAAAATCAATTTGTGTAAAACTTATTTTGTTAATTAGTTTTTTTTCTAAACCATATAATAAGTCGTATGAATATTAATTCATCATTAAATTAAACAAAATTTTCGTTTTTGTTAGTACATCCTGCCTTTCAAGCCTACTATTTCATAGAACAACAGAATTAAAAAAATATTTTACGTCTCACTTGTGTAGCACGTTGATTACATGTTCAGCATAATCCTGCATAAACACGACCTTTTACAACACAGTTAACATTTTATTAAAAGGTATATAAAAAACTTAAATCAGATTAATATAAAATATAATTATTATTGACATTAATATATTACTACTATTCGAGATTTTTTTATTTCAAGATGAAAAAGTATATTTAAAAAATTAAGCGTTCATTCAGTCATACGCATATTTATTAATCATTAATATAAACAATATTTATAAAAATTTTGTTAGTATATCCCGCCCTGCCCGCCACATTATTTATAGAAAAACAGAATTCAAAATATATTTTACGACTATCTCGTGTAGTACGTCGACTGCATAATCCGCCTAACTCGGAAAACAAATGGAAATCATTCATTCTTCGCCTCATCAGATAGCATGTCGAGGGAATTCTCTATCACATTAGATGTTAAGTTAAGGTTTCGGATTCACGACTTATATAATGGCAAGTCGACGCTGTTCCTGCCCCAAAAGGAGCATGACGAGGTTCGCGCAAATCCGCTTTTCCCATAGCATGCTGTTTTCACGATTGACACATAATGAATCAAATAATTGGTTACTGTACGTTGCATTGCGCCTGCTATCAATTTAGAATTAACCCGAGAGTAGTCGCGCCATTTTTTAGAACGTTAGTAGTCGCGCTCGGTCCATTTGCTGCCGTTACCAGCAGGCCGAAAACGAAGGGGAAACTTGCCGGTGTTATCAGATGATCGAAAACGGATAACGTAGGGTGAAAATATTGACTGAACTTTAAAAGATTACAGCAATTATTCGTTTTACAACCTTTTACAACAATTATTTATTTCGTTTAAGTATATATTCAGTTGGCATCTAGATAAATATTTTTAATAACTCTTTCTTCGTTTTGCATAAATACTTAAAAGTAAATAGTAAATGATTTGATTGAATTTCTGATGTTACTGTGAATCAATAATTAGTAGGAAAACATTTACTAATATGAATCTAAATTTATGATAGGGGTATTTTTATTTATTTATTTATTTATTTATTTATTTATTTTTTGGAAGGACAGAATCAGAGTCAGGTAGAATTTTTTGATACTCCGGCACTCTATATCCATTTAATAAAATAAAATTAATAAATTTAGCATTAATATATTACACTGACATTAAATGGAACAATTAAACTGAAAATAAAAATGGAACCTATGACATGCAACAGAAAATCAAATACAATACCAATAATTCACCAGCATATTGCGGACGATTAATTCATTTAAAACATATGAAAAACCATCAAATTTGATGCCATAAACAATTAAAGACAATATATATATATATATATAAACTTTCTGTACAATAATACCATTGCAAAATAAGGAAAATGACCAATAATTATGAAATCACAAATAGCACATAAACCAAATATTATTAAAAATGTATAATTATATATATATATATATATATATATATATATATATTTATTTATTTATTTTGTGGGGTGTCTGTGTGTGTATGAGGGGGGAGAGGAGGGGGGGGGGCTCTCGTGATTTTGTGATTAACTCCATTTTTCAAATGAAAATGCACGATTTGTAGTTTTTCTACTTATTTCAGGGTGGGAGCAGCGCCCTTGAATAAAAACTCTGGATACGAATTTCGCTCATATAAAGTAAATAATAAATAAGTTATTGAAATTATATATTTAATTTAAATACATTTGCAATTGTAAATTTAAATCCTAAGATGGATAAATTATTTTAATTAATAGAATCACTGAAAGGTTCATCTTAATAGGGATGTATTTTACAGAAACTATTTAATTAAAATGAATATTCAATTGTACATTTCATAATAAGGTATTAATGTTATAATTTATTGTTTTATAATAACGTTCATTAAATTGATAAAAACAATAAGAAAATTTTCTCCGAAATTATAAATTTGCAGAAATAATTTAATTTAAATAAATTTTCTCTCATATTCTGGAAAACATTATTCTGAAAAATAGTTTGAACAATTGATGAAGGACAACAAATTTAAATTTGTTAGATACTGTCCCCAAGCCTCTATTGGATTTCAATAATAATTTCTGCGGCATTGTTAAAAAAATGTGTTTTTACTTACAGTATCAAAATTTAAAAATAGATAAAATTTATAAAAAATACTTAAAATATTTTTTTTAAATCATAGTATAAACATTCACTGAATTATCCAAAAGAGATTTTTATTTGCGTAATTTCTAACCTACATTATAAAATTCTCATTATTTTTCTTATTGTACAAATAAATTATATGTATGTTAAAAATAATAAATATATTACAAATCATCAGACATACAAGTAAAATTACATAAATACATTTAACACAATTAAAAAGCAAACGTTTCAAGCTAAATTTTAGCCCCTCATCAGTGCAACAAAACATTCAAATGACATAAAACTATATATCATGTTTACAGTTAAAAATTATTAGCAGTTAACACTTAATTATTAGCACCTTTCTGGAAGAGTTTTTCTGGAAGGTGTGTTCACTCGTAAGCAAAACGTCGCCGATAAATGAATCATGTGCACTTCCTCCTGAATACTCAGCATTGTTTAAAAAAATTTTATACTTTATTTAATTTTAACTGCTAATAATTTTTAACTGTAAACATGATATATAGTTTTCTGTCATTTGAATGTTTTGTTGCACTGATGAGGGGCTAAAATTTAGCTTGAAACGTTTGCTTTTTAATTGTATTAAATGTATTTATGTAATTTTACTTGTATGTCTGATGATTTGTAATATATTTATTATTTTTAACTCGTATATCAGACGTTAAACAATGATTATTTATTTTAATATATGTATGTTCTTTGCAAATATACACACTACATTTCTGAGAAGATTGTTTTATCTTTCGAATTTGTTTTATTGTACAAAAACGATACTTTTCAGATTTTGGATATACGGCAATTTTTTTTTACTGATTCTCACAAAATTCTCTTCTCTTTTTTTTAATGGTTTTGCAGTGTTATTGTCTATTTTCTTTCATTTATATGTTCGGGTAATAAATGGAAAGCAAGTTCTTTCAAATAATGATGATGAATTTCCTTTTTTTTCCATATTTAAATAATTATCGATTTGAGAATTTATTCCCGCAATATTTGACAATGAAAAAAAAATGTAAGTGACCATCCATCATTTTTTTGTGCGAACTGACTACACAACTAATATAATAAAACAATTTTAAGTCACATTCTAAAAGTAAAAAAAGCACTCTTTGAACGAATTATATAGCAGAAGGAAAGAAAGACGAAATAACAACAGACAGAGAGTCCGTACTTCGAAGAAACCTTCCCCACAGATTTCGCGGAAATGGGAAAGGATGAACACGAGGGGGAAAAATTCAACTAACGTAAGTGGTCGCAACGCGGTCATTTAGACCGATTGAAACTTAAGAATGCGATAAAATGCTAAGAAATAACAGGAATGACTTGCCATTTTACTACACAAGAGTGTGAATACTCAAGGTCAGCTACACGGAATCTGGCTATCGTAACTTTAACGGGAAATGAGTTACAGGAAGATAACGAATTTCGGGCGGGGAAAAGACCAACGCGCGACTATTAACGGGTTAAGAATTGGATTATTCTGCCGTTAGTATATGTTTTTCAGTCGACATACGACACGCGATAAACACAACCTTTGGAGACATTTTATTAATATATATATAAAAAAAATTAAAAATCTCATTAATATTAATTATCATAATTTCAGACTGTATAATATTACTACTATATGAGATTTATTTTATATTCAAGATGAGAGGGTGTGTATTTTATAAATAAACCATTGTTTGAGGGGAAAAATGTGGTGTTTTGTTAAAGGATTATATAAAAAATCAATTTGTGTAAAACTTATATTGTTAATTAGTTTTGTTTTTATAAACCATATAATAAGTCATATGAATATTAATTAATCATTAAATTAAACAAAATTTTCGTTTTTGTTAGTAAATCCAACCTTTCACGCCTACTAATTCATAGAACTAAAGAATTCAAAAAATATTTTACGCTTAACTTGTGTAGCACGTCGAATACATGATCTGCTTAATCCTGCATAAACACGACCTTTGACAACACAGTTAACATTTTATTAAAAGGTATATAAAAAACTTAAAAACAGTTTAATATAAAATATAATTATTATTGACATAAATATATTACTACTATTCGAGATTTTTTTATTGCAAGATGAAAATGTATATTTAAAAAATTAAGCGTTCATTCAGTCATACGCATATTTATTAATCATTAATATGAACAATATTTATTTAGATTTTGTTAGTATATCCCGCCCTGCCCGCCACATTATTCATAGAACAACACAAATCAAAATGTATTTTACGACTATGTCGTGTAGTACGTCGACTGCATAATCCGCCTAACTCGGAAAACTAATGGAAATGATCCATTCTTCGCATCATCGGATAGCATGTCGAGGGAATCCTTCATCACATTAGATGTTAAGTAAAGGTGGTGGATTCACGACTTACCTAATGGCAAGTCGACGCTATTCCTACCCTCAAGGAGCATGACGAGGTTCGCGCAAATCCGCATTTCCCATAGCATGCTGTTTTCACGATTGACACATATTGGATCAAATAATTGGTTATTGTAATTTGCATTGTGCCTGCTATCAATTTAGAATTAAGAAATGGATTATTCTTCTGTTAGTATATGTTTTTCAGTCGACATATACCTCGCGATAAAGACAACCTTTGGAGACATTTTATTAATATATATATATATGTATATATATATAAATTAAAAAAACACATTAATATTAATTATCATAATGTCAGACTGCATAATATTACTACTATACGAGATTTATTTTATTTTCAAGATGAGAGGGTTTATTTTAAAAATTAAGCATTTTTTGAGGAAAAGAATGTTGTGTTTTGTTAAAGGATTATATCAAAAATCAATTTGTGTAAAACTTATTTTGTTAATTAGTTTTTTTTTCTAAACCATATAATAAGTCGTATGAATATTAATTCATCATTAAATTAAACAAAATTTTCGTTTTTGTTAGTACATCCTGCCTTTCAAGCCTACTATTTCATAGAACAACAGAATTAAAAAAATATTTTACGTCTCACTTGTGTAGCACGTTGACTACATGTTCAGCATAATCCTGCATAAACACGACCTTTTACAACACAGTTAACATTTTATTAAAAGGTATATAAAAAACTTAAATCAGATTAATATAAAATATAATTATTATTGACATTAATATATTACTACTATTCGAGATTTTTTTATTTCAAGATGAAAAAGTATATTTAAAAAATTAAGCGTTCATTCAGTCATACGCATATTTATTAATCATTAATATAAACAATATTTATAAAAATTTTGTTAGTATATCCCGCCCTGCCCGCCACATTATTTATAGAAAAACAGAATTCAAAATATATTTTACGACTATCTCGTGTAGTACGTCGACTGCATAATCCGCCTAACTCGGAAAACAAATGGAAATCATTCATTCTTCGCCTCATTGGATAGCATGTCGAGAGAAACCTCCATCACATTAGATGTCAATTTAAGGTTGCGGATTCACGACTTACCTAATGGCAAATCGACGCTGCTCCTACCCCCAAGGAGCATGACGAGGTTCGCGCAAATCCGCATTTCCCATAGCATGCTGTTTTCACGATTGATATATATTGAATCAAATAATTGGTTATTGTACTTTGCATTGTGCCTGCTATCAATTTATAATTAAGAAATGGATTATTCTGCTGTTAGTATATGTTTTTCAGTCGACATACGACACGCGATAAACACAACCATTGGAGACATTTTATTAAAAAATATATATATAAAAAAATTAAAAAACACATTAATACTAATTATCATAATTTCAGACTGTATAATATTACTACTATACGAGATTTATTTTATTTTCCAGATGAGAGGGTTTATTTTATAAATTAAGCATTGTTTGAGGAAAAGAATGTGGTGTTTTGTTAAAGGATTATATCAAAAATCAATTTGTGTAAAACTTTTTTTGTGAATTAGTTTTGTTTTTCTAAACCATATAATAAGTCGTATGAATATTAATTCATCATTAAATTAAACAAAATTTTCGTTTTTGTTAGTACATCCTGCCTTTCACGCCTACGAATTCATAGAACTACAGAATTCAAAAAAATATTTTACGCCTAACTTTTGTAGCACGTCGACTACATGATATGCTTAATCCGGCATAAACACGATATTTGACAACGCAGTTAACATTTTATTAAAAGGTATATAAAAAACTTATAAACAGTTTAATATAATATAAAATTATTATTCACATTAATATATTACTACTATTCGAGATATTTTTATTTCAAGATGAAAAAGTATATTTAAAAAATTAAGCGTTCATTCAGTCATACGCATACTTATTAATCATTAATATAAACAATATTTATTTAGATTTTGTTAGTATATCCCGCCCTGCCCGCCACATTATTCATAGAACAACACAAATCAAAATGTATTTTACGACTATGTCGTGTAGTACGTCGACTGCATAATCCGCCTAACTCGGAAAACAAATGGAAATGATCCATTCTTCGCATCATCGGATAGCATGTCGAGGGAATCCTCCATCACATTAGATGTCAAGTAAAGGTGGCGGATTCATGACTTACCTAATGGCAAGTCGACGCTATTCCTACCCTCAAGGAGCATGACGAGGTTCGCGCAAATCCGCATTTCCCATAGCATGCTGTTTTCACGATTGACACATATTGAATCAAATAATTGGTTATTGTACTTTGCATTGTGCCTGCTATCAATTTAGAATTAAGAATTGGATTATTCTGCTGTTAGTATATGTTTTTCAGTCGACATACGACACGCGATAAGCACAACCTTTGGAGACATTTTATTAAAAAAAAAATATATATATATAAAATTAAAAAACACATTAATATTAATTATCATAATTTCAGACAGTATTACTACTATACGAGATTCATTTTGTTTTCAAGATGAGAGGGTGTATTTTAGAAATTAAGCATTGTTTGAGAAGAAAAAATGTGGTGTTTTGTTAAAGGATTTTATCAAAAATCAATTTGTGTGAAACATATTTTTTTAATTAGTTTTGTTTTTATAAACCATATAATAAGTCATATGAATATTAATTAATCATTAAATTAAACAAAATTTTCGTTTTTGTTAGTATATCCAACCTTTCACGCCAATTCATAGAACTAAAGAATTCAAAAAATTTTTTACGCCTAAGCTGTGTAGCACGTCGAATACATGATCTGCTTAATCCTGCATAAACACGACCTTTGACAACACAGTTAACATTTTATTAAAAGGTATATAAAAAACTTAAAAACAGTTTAATATAAATTATAATTATTATTGACATAAATATATTACTACTATTCGAGATTTTTTTATTTCAAGATGAAAAAGTATATTTAAAAAATTAAGGTGTTCATTCAGTCATACGCATATTTATTAATCATTAATATAAACAATATTTATAAAAATTTTGTTAGTATATCCCGCCCTGCCCGCCACATTAATCATAGAACAACAGAATTCACAATATATTTTACGACTATCTCGTGTAGTACGTCGACTGCATAATCCGCCTAACTCGGAAAACAATGGAAATCATTCATTCTTCGGCTCATCGGATAGCATGTCGAGGGAATTCTCTATCACATTAGATGTTAAGTTAAGGTTTCGGATTCACGACTTATATAATGGCAAGTCGACGCTGCTCCTACCCCAAAAGGAGCATGACGAGGTTCGCGCAAATCCGCATTTCCCATAGCATGCTGTTTTCACGATTGACACATAATGAATCAAATAATTGGTTACTGTACTTTGCATTGTGCCTGCTATCAATTTAGAATTAAGAATTGGATTATTCTGCCGTTAGTATATGTTTTTCCGTCGACATACGACACGCGATAAACACAACCTTTGGAGACATTTTATTAATATATATATATATATAAATTAAAAATCTCATTAATATTAATTATCATAATTTCAGACTGTATAATATTACTACTATATGAGATTTATTTTATTTTAGAGATGAGAGAGAGTGTATTTTATAAATTAACCATGTTTGAGGGGGTGAAATGTGGTGTTTTGTTAAAAGATTATATCAAAAATCAATTTGTGTAAAACGTATTTTGTTAACTAGTTTTGTTTTTATAAACAATATAATAAGTCATATGAATATTAATTCATCATTAAATTAAAAAAAAAATTTCGTTTTTGTCAGTACATCCTGCCTTTCACGGCTACTAATTCATAAAACAACAGAATTCAAAAAATATTTTACGTCTCACTTGTGTAGCACGTTGACTACATGTTCTGCATAATCGTGCATAAACACGACCATTGACAACACAGTTAACATTTTATTAAAAGGTGTATAAAAAACTTAAATCAGTTTAATATAAAATATAATTATTGTTGACATTAATATATTACTACTATTCGAGATTTTTTTTATTTCAAGATGAAAAAGTATATTTAAAAAAATTAAGCGTTCATTCAGTCATATTTATACTTATTAATCATTAATATAATAAATATTTATTTACATTTTGTTAGTATAGCCTGCCCTGTCCGCCACATTATTCATAGAACAACAGAATTCAAAATATATTTTACGACTATATCGTGTACTACGTTGACTGCATAAACCGCCTAACTCGGAAAACAAATGGAAATCATTCATTCTTCGGCTCATCGGATAGCATGTCGAGGGAATTCTCTATCACATTAGATGTTAAGTTAAGGTTTCGGATTCACGACTTACCTAATGGCAAATCGACGCTGTTCCTACCCCCAAGGAGGTTGACGAGGTTCTCGCAAATCCGCATTTCCCATAGCATGCTGTTTTCACGATTGACATATATTGAATCAAATAATTGGTTATTGTACTTTGCATTGTGCCTGCTATCAATTTAGAATTATGAATTGGATTATTTTGCTGTCAGTATATGTTTTTCAGTGGACATACGACACGCGAAAAACGCAACCTTTGGAGACATTTTAATAATATATATATATGTATAAATAAAAAAACACATTAATAATTTATCATAATTTCAGACTGTATAATATTACTACTATACGAGATTTACTTTTTTTTTTCAAGATGAGAGGGTGTATTTTATAAATTAAGCATTGTTTGAGGGGGGAAAATGTGGTGTTTTGTTAAAGGATTATATCAAATATCAATTTGTGTAAAACTTATTTTGTTAATTAGTTTTGTTTTTATAAACAATATAATAAGTCATATGAATATTAATTCATCATTAAATTAAAAAACTTTTCGTTTATGTCAGTACATCCTGCCTTTCACGCCTACTAATACATAGAACTACAGAAATCAAAAAATATTTTACGCCTAAGTTGTGTAGCACGTCGACTACATGATCTGCTTACTCCTGCATAAACACGACCTTTGACAACGCAGTTAACATTTTATTAAAAGGTATATAAAAAACTTGAAAACAGTTTAATACAAAATAAAATTATTATTGACATTAATATATTACTACTATTCGAGATTTTTTTATTTCAAGATGAAAAAGTATATTTAAAACATTAAGCGTTAATTCAATCATACACATACTTATTAATCATTCATAGAAACAATATTTATTTAGATTTTGTTAGTATATATCGCCCTGCCCGCCACATTATTCATAGAACAACAGAAATCAAAATGTATTTAACGATTATGTCGTGCAGTACGTCGACTGCATAATCAGCCTAACTCGGAAAACAAATGGAAATCATCCCTTCTTCGCATCATCGGATAGCATGTCGAGGGAATCCTTCATCACATTAGATGTCAATTTAAGGTTGCGGATTCACGACTTACCTAATGGCAAATCGACGCTGTTCCTACCCTCAAGGAGGTTGACGAGGTTCGCGCGAATCCGCATTTCCCATAGCATGCTGTTTTCACGATTGACACATATTGAATCAAATAATTGGTTATTGCACTTTGCATTGTGCCTGCTATTAATTTAGAATTAAGAATTGGATTATTCTGCTGTTAGTATATGTTTTTCAGTCGACATACGACACGCGATAAACACAACCTTTGAAGACATTTTAATAATATATATATATGTATATATATATATATATATATATATATATAATAAAAAACACATTAATATAAATTACTATTATTTGAGACTGTATAATATTACTACTATACGAGATTTACTTTTTTTTTCAAGATGAGATGGTGTGTTTTATAAATTAAGAATGGTTTGAGGGGAAAAAATGTGGTGTTTTGTTAAAGGATTTTATCAAAAATCAATTTCTGTAAAACTTATTTTGTTAATTAGTTTTGTTTTTATAAACCATACAGTAAGTCATGTGAATGTTAATTCATCATTAAATTAAACAAAATTTTCGTTTTTGTCAGTACATCCTGCCTATCACGCCTACTAATTCACAGAATTACAGAAATCAAAAAATATTTTACGCCTAAGTTGTGTAGCACGTCGACTACATGATATGCTTAATCCGGCATAAACACGACATTTGACAACGCAGTTAACATTTTATTAAAAGGTATATAAAAAACTTAAAAACAGTTTAATTAATATAAAATTATTATTGACATTAATATATTACTACTATTCGAGATATTTTTATTTCAAGATGAAAAAGTACATTTAAAAAATTAAGCGTTCATTCAGTCATACGCATACTTATTAATCATTAATATAAACAATATTTATTTAGATTTTGTTAGTATATCCCGCCCTGCCCGCCACATTATTCATAGAACAACACAAATCAAAATGTATTTTACGACTATGTCGTGTAGTACGTCGACTGCATAATCCGCCTAACTCGGAAAACAAATGGAAATGATCCATTTTTCGCATCATCGGATAGCATGTCGAGGGAATCCTCCATCACATTAGATGTCAATTTAAGGTTGCGGATTCACGACTTACCTAATGGCAAATCGACGCTGTTCCTACCCCCAATGAGGTTGACGAGGTTCGCGCAAAACCGCATTTCCCATAGCATGCTGTTTTCACGATTGACACATATTGAATCAAATAATTGGTTATTGTACTTTGCATTGCGCCTGCTATCAATTTAGAATTAAGAAATGGATTATTCTGCTGTTAGTATATGTTTTTCAGTCGACATACGACACGCGATAAAGACAACCTTTGGAGACATTTTATTAATATATATATATATATATATATAAATTGAAAAACGCATTAATATTAATTATCATAATGTCAGACTGTATAATATTACTACTATACGAGATTTATTTTATTTTCAAGATGAGAGGGTTTATTTTATAAATTAAGCATTTTTTGAGGAAAAGAATGTGGTGTTTTGTTAAAGGATTATATCAAAATTCAATTTGTGTAAAACTTATTTTGTTAATTAGTTTTGTTTTTCTAAACCATATAATAAGTCGTATGAATATTAATTCATCATTAAATTAAACAAAATTTTCGTTTTTGTTAGTACATCCTGCCTTTCACGCCTACTATTTCATAGAACAACAGAATTAAAAAAAATATTTTACGTCTCACTTGTGTAGCACGTTGACTACATGTTCAGCATAATCCTGCATAAACACGACCTTTTACAACACAGTTAACATTTTATTAAAAGGTATATAAAAAACTTAAATCAGGTTAATATAAAATATAATTATTATTGACATTAATATATTACTACTATTCGAGATTTTTTTATTTCAAGATGAAAAAGTATATTTAAAAAATTAAGCGTTCATTCAGTCATACGCATATTTATTAATCATTAATATAAACAATATTTATAAAAATTTTGTTAGTATATCCCGCCCTGCCCGCCACATTATTTATAGAAAAACAGAATTCAAAATATATTTTACGACTATCTCGTGTAGTACGTCGACTGCATAATCCGCCTAACTCGGAAAACAAATGGAAATCATTCATTCTTCGCCTCATCAGATAGCATGTCGAGGGAATTCTCTATCACATTAGATGTTAAGTTAAGGTTTCGGATTCACGACTTATATAATGGCAAGTCGACGCTGTTCCTACCCCAAAAGGAGCATGACGAGGTTCGCGCAAATCCGCTTTTCCCATAGCATGCTGTTTTCACGATTGACACATAATGAATCAAATAATTGGTTACTGTACGTTGCATTGTGCCTGCTATCAATTTAGAATTAAGAATTGGATTATTCTGCCGTTAGTATATGTTTTTCAGTCGACATACGACACGCGATAAACACAACCTTTGGAGACATTTTATTAATATATATATAAAAAAAATTAAAAATCTCATTAATATTAATTATCATAATTTCAGACTGTATAATATTACTACTATATGAGATTTATTTTATATTCAAGATGAGAGGGTGTGTATTTTATAAATAAACCATTGTTTGAGGGGAAAAATGTGGTGTTTTGTTAAAGGATTATATAAAAAATCAATTTGTGTAAAACTTATATTGTTAATTAGTTTTGTTTTTATAAACCATATAATAAGTCATATGAATATTAATTAATCATTAAATTAAACAAAATTTTCGTTTTTGTTAGTAAATCCAACCTTTCACGCCTACTAATTCATAGAACTAAAGAATTCAAAAAATATTTTACGCCTAACTTGTGTAGCACGTCGAATACATGATCTGCTTAATCCTGCATAAACACGACCTTTGACAACACAGTTAACATTTTATTAAAAGGTATATAAAAAACTTAAAAACAGTTTAATATAAAATATAATTATTATTGACATAAATATATTACTACTATTCGAGATTTTTTTATTTCAAGATGAAAATGTATATTTAAAAAATTAAGCGTTCATTCAGTCATACGCATATTTATTAATCATTAATATGAACAATATTTATTTAGATTTTGTTAGTATATCCCGCCCTGCCCGCCACATTATTCATAGAACAACACAAATCAAAATGTATTTTACGACTATGTCGTGTAGTACGTCGACTGCATAATCCGCCTAACTCGGAAAACTAATGGAAATGATCCATTCTTCGCATCATTGGATAGCATGTCGAGGGAATCCTTCATCACATTAGATGTTAAGTAAAGGTGGTGGATTCACGACTTACCTAATGGCAAGTCGACGCTATTCCTACCCTCAAGGAGCATGACGAGGTTCGCGCAAATCCGCATTTCCCATAGCATGCTGTTTTCACGATTGACACATATTGGATCAAATAATTGGTTATTGTAATTTGCATTGTGCCTGCTATCAATTTAGAATTAAGAAATGGATTATTCTTCTGTTAGTATATGTTTTTCAGTCGACATATACCTCGCGATAAAGACAAACTTTGGAGACATTTTATTAATATATATATATATATATATATATATATATAAATTAAAAAACACATTAATATTAATTATCATAATGTCAGACTGCATAATATTACTACTATACGAGATTTATTTTATTTTCAAGATGAGAGGGTTTATTTTAAAAATTAAGCATTTTTTGAGGAAAAGAATGTGGTGTTTTGTTAAAGGATTATATCAAAAATCAATTTGTGTAAAACTTATTTTGTTAATTAGTTTTTTTTCTAAACCATATAATAAGTCGTATGAATATTAATTCATCATTAAATTAAACAAAATTTTCGTTTTTGTTAGTACATCCTGCCTTTCATGCCTACTATTTCATAGAACAACAGAATTAAAAAAATATTTTACGTCTCACTTGTGTAGCACGTTGACTACATGTTCAGCATAATCCTGCATAAACACGACCTTTGACAACACAGTTAACATTTTATTAAAAGGTATATAAAAAACTTAAAAACAGTTTAATATAAAATATAATTATTATTGACATTAATATATTACTACTATTCGAGATATTTTTATTTCAAGATGAAAAACTATATTTAAAAAATTAAGCGTTCATTCAGTCATACGCATACTTATTAATCATTAATATAAACAATATTTATTTAGATTTTGTTAGTATATCCCGCCCTGCCCGCCACATTATTCATAGAACAACACAAATCAAAATGTATTTTACGACTATGTCGTGTAGTACGTCGACTGCATAATCCGCCTAACTCGGAAAACAAATGGAAATGATCCATTTTTCGCATCATCGGATAGCATGTCGAGGGAATCCTCCATCACATTAGATGTCAATTTAAGGTTGCGGATTCACGACTTACCTAATGGCAAATCGACGCTGTTCCTACCCCCAAGGAGGTTGACGAGGTTCGCGCAAAACCGCATTTCCCATAGCATGCTGTTTTCACGATTGACACATATTGAATCAAATAATTGGTTATTGTACTTTGCATTGCGCCTGCTATCAATTTAGAATTAAGAAATGGATTATTCTGCTGTTAGTATATGTTTTTCAGTCGACATACGACACGCGATAAAGACAACCTTTGGAGACATTTTATTAATATATATATATATATATATATAAATTGAAAAACGCATTAATATTAATTATCATAATGTCAGACTGCATAATATTACTACTATACGAGATTTATTTTATTTTCAAGATGAGAGGGTTTATTTTATAAATTAAGCATTTTTTGAGGAAAAGAATGTGGTGTTTTGTTAAAGGATTATATCAAAATTCAATTTGTGTAAAACTTATTTTGTTAATTAGTTTTGTTTTTCTAAACCATATAATAAGTCGTATGAATATTAATTCATCATTAAATTAAACAAAATTTTCGTTTTTGTTAGTACATCCAGCCTTTCACGCCTACTATTTCATAGAACAACAGAATTAAAAAAAATATTTTACGTCTCACTTGTGTAGCACGTTGACTACATGTTCAGCATAATCCTGCATAAACACGACCTTTTACAACACAGTTAACATTTTATTAAAAGGTATATAAAAAACTTAAATCAGGTTAATATAAAATATAATTATTATTGACATTAATATATTACTACTATTCGAGATTTTTTTATTTCAAGATGAAAAAGTATATTTAAAAAATTAAGCGTTCATTCAGTCATACGCATATTTATTAATCATTAATATAAACAATATTTATAAAAATTTTGTTAGTATATCCCGCCCTGCCCGCCACATTATTTATAGAAAAACAGAATTCAAAATATATTTTACGACTATCTCGTGTAGTACGTCGACTGCATAATCCGCCTAACTCGGAAAACAAATGGAAATCATTCATTCTTCGCCTCATCAGATAGCATGTCGAGGGAATTCTCTATCACATTAGATGTTAAGTTAAGGTTTCGGATTCACGACTTATATAATGGCAAGTCGACGCTGTTCCTACCCCAAAAGGAGCATGACGAGGTTCGCGCAAATCCGCTTTTCCGATAGCATGCTGTTTTCACGATTGACACATAATGAATCAAATAATTGGTTACTGTACGTTGCATTGTGCCTGCTATCAATTTAGAATTAAGAATTGGATTATTCTGCCGTTAGTATATGCTTTTCAGTCGACATACGACACGCGATAAACACAACCTTTGGAGACATTTTATTAATATATATATAAAAAAAATTAAAAATCTCATTAATATTAATTATCATAATTTCAGACTGTATAATATTACTACTATATGAGATTTATTTTATATTCAAGATGAGAGGGTGTGTATTTTATAAATAAACCATTGTTTGAGGGGGAAAATGTGGTGTTTTGTTAAAGGATTATATAAAAAATCAATTTGTGTAAAACTTATATTGTTAATTAGTTTTGTTTTTATAAACCATATAATAAGTCATATGAATATTAATTAATCATTAAATTAAACAAAATTTTCGTTTTTGTTAGTAAATCCAACCTTTCACGCCTACTAATTCATAGAACTAAAGAATTCAAAAAATATTTTACGCCTAACTTGTGTAGCACGTCGAATACATGATCTGCTTAATCCTGCATAAACACGACCTTTGACAACACAGTTAACATTTTATTAAAAGGTATATAAAAAACTTAAAAACAGTTTAATATAAAATATAATTATTATTGACATAAATATATTACTACTATTCGAGATTTTTTTATTTCAAGATGAAAATGTATATTTAAAAAATTAAGCGTTCATTCAGTCATACGCATATTTATTAATCATTAATATGAACAATATTTATTTAGATTTTGTTAGTATATCCCGCCCTGCCCGCCACATTATTCATAGAACAACACAAATCAAAATGTATTTTACGACTATGTCGTGTAGTACGTCGACTGCATAATCCGCCTAACTCGGAAAACTAATGGAAATGATCCATTCTTCGCATCATCGGATAGCATGTCGAGGGAATCCTTCATCACATTAGATGTTAAGTAAAGGTGGTGGATTCACGACTTACCTAATGGCAAGTCGACGCTATTCCTACCCTCAAGGAGCATGACGAGGTTCGCGCAAATCCGCATTTCCCATAGCATGCTGTTTTCACGATTGACACATATTGGATCAAATAATTGGTTATTGTAATTTGCATTGTGCCTGCTATCAATTTAGAATTAAGAAATGGGTTATTCTTCTGTTAGTATATGTTTTTCAGTCGACATATACCTCGCGATAAAGACAACCTTTGGAGACATTTTATTAATATATATATATATATATATATAAATTAAAAAACACATTAATATTAATTATCATAATGTCAGACTGCATAATATTACTACTATACGAGATTTATTTTATTTTCAAGATGAGAGGGTTTATTTTAAAAATTAAGCATTTTTTGAGGAAAAGAATGTGGTGTTTTGTTAAAGGATTATATCAAAAATCAATTTGTGTAAAACTTATTTTGTTAATTAGTTTTTTTTCTAAACCATATAATAAGTCGTATGAATATTAATTCATCAATAATTAAACAAAATTTTCGTTTTTGTTAGTACATCCTGCCTTTCAAGCCTACTATTTCATAGAACAACAGAATTAAAAAAATATTTTACGTCTCACTTGTGTAGCACGTTGACTACATGTTCAGCATAATCCTGCATAAACACGACCTTTTACAACACAGTTAACATTTTATTAAAAGGTATATAAAAAACTTAAATCAGATTAATATAAAATATAATTATTATTGACATTAATATATTACTACTATTCGAGATTTTTTTATTTCAAGATGAAAAAGTATATTTAAAAAATTAAGCGTTCATTCAGTCATACGCATATTTATTAATCATTAATATAAACAATATTTATAAAAATTTGTTTAGTATATCCCGCCCTGCCCGCCACATTATTTATAGAAAAACAGAATTCAAAATATATTTTACGACTATCTCGTGTAGTACTTCGACTGCATAATCCGCCTAACTCGGAAAACAAATGGAAATCATTCATTCTTCGCCTCATCAGATAGCATGTCGAGGGAATTCTCTATCACATTAGATGTTAAGTTAAGGTTTCGGATTCACGACTTATATAATGGCAAGTCGACGCTGTTCCTACCCCAAAAGGAGCATGACGAGGTTCGCGCAAATCCGCTTTTCCCATAGCATGCTGTTTTCACGATTGACACATAATGAATCAAATAATTGGTTACTGTACGTTGCATTGTGCCTGCTATCAATTTAGAATTAAGAATTGGATTATTCTGCCGTTAGTATATGTTTTTCAGTCGACATACGACACGCGATAAACACAACCTTTGGAGACATTTTATTAATATATATATAAAAAAAATTAAAAATCTCATTAATATTAATTATCATAATTTCAGACTGTATAATATTACTACTATATGAGATTTATTTTATATTCAAGATGAGAGAGTGTGTATTTTATAAATAAACCATTGTTTGAGGGGAGAAATGTGGTGTTTTGTTAAAGGATTATATAAAAAATCAATTTGTGTAAAACTTATATTGTTAATTAGTTTTGTTTTTATAAACCATATAATAAGTCATATGAATATTAATTAATCATTAAATTAAACAAAATTTTCGTTTTGGTTAGTATATCCAACCTTTCACGCCTACTAATTCATAGAACTAAAGAATTCAAAAAATATTTTACGCCTAACTTGTGTAGCACGTCGAATACATGATCTGCTTAATCCTGCATAAACACGACCTTTGACAACACAGTTAAAATTTTATTAAAAGGTATATAAAAAACTTAAAAACAGTTTAATATAAAATATAATTATTATTGACATAAATATATTACTACTATTCGAGATTTTTTTATTTCAAGATGAAAATGTATATTTAAAAAATTAAGCGTTCATTCAGTCATACGCATATTTATTAATCATTAATATGAACAATATTTATTTAGATTTTGTTAGTATATCCCGCCCTGCCCGCCACATTATTCATAGAACAACACAAATCAAAATGTATTTTACGACTATGTCGTGTAGTACGTCGACTGCATAATCCGCCTAACTCGGAAAACTAATGGAAATGATCCATTCTTCGCATCATCGGATAGCATGTCGAGGGAATCCTTCATCACATTAGATGTTAAGTAAAGGTGGTGGATTCACGACTTACCTAATGGCAAGTCGACGCTATTCCTACCCTCAAGGAGCATGACGAGGTTCGCGCAAATCCGCATTTCCCATAGCATGCTGTTTTCACGATTGACACATATTGGATCAAATAATTGGTTATTGTAATTTGCATTGTGCCTGCTATCAATTTAGAATTAAGAAATGGATTATTCTTCTGTTAGTATATGTTTTTCAGTCGACATATACCTCGCGATAAAGACAAACTTTGGAGACATTTTATTAATATATATATATATATATATATATAAATTAAAAAACACATTAATATTAATTATCATAATGTCAGACTGCATAATATTACTACTATACGAGATTTATTTTATTTTCAAGATGAGAGGGTTTATTTTAAAAATTAAGCATTTTTTGAGGAAAAGAATGTGGTGTTTTGTTAAAGGATTATATCAAAAATCAATTTGTGTAAAACTTATTTTGTTAATTAGTTTTTTTTCTAAACCATATAATAAGTCGTATGAATATTAATTCATCAATAATTAAACAAAATTTTCGTTTTTGTTAGTACATCCTGCCTTTCAAGCCTACTATTTCATAGAACAACAGAATTAAAAAAATATTTTACGTCTCACTTGTGTAGCACGTTGACTACATGTTCAGCATAATCCTGCATAAACACGACCTTTTACAACACAGTTAACATTTTATTAAAATGTATATAAAAAACTTAAATCAGATTAATATAAAATATAATTATTATTGACATTAATATATTACTACTATTCGAGATTTTTTTATTTCAAGATGAAAAAGTATATTTAAAAAATTAAGCGTTCATTCAGTCATACGCATATTTATTAATCATTAATATAAACAATATTTATAAAAATTTTGTTAGTATATCCCGCCCTGCCCGCCACATTATTTATAGAAAAACAGAATTCAAAATATATTTTACGACTATCTCGTGTAGTACGTCGACTGCATAATCCGCCTAACTCGGAAAACAAATGGAAATCATTCATTCTTCGCCTCATCAGATAGCATGTCGAGGGAATTCTCTATCACATTAGATGTTAAGTTAAGGTTTCGGATTAGCGACTTATATAATGGCAAGTCGACGCTGTTCCTACCCCAAAAGGAGCATGACGAGGTTCGCGCAAATCCGCTTTTCCCATAGCATGCTGTTTTCACGATTGACACATAATGAATCAAATAATTGGTTACTGTACGTTGCATTGTGCCTGCTATCAATTTAGAATTAAGAATTGGATTATTCTGCCGTTAGTATATGTTTTTCAGTCGACATACGACACGCGATAAACACAACCTTTGGAGACATTTTATTAATATATATATAAAAAAAATTAAAAATCTCATTAATATTAATTATCATAATTTCAGACTGTATAATATTACTACTATATGAGATTTATTTTATATTCAAGATGAGAGGGTGTGTATTTTATAAATAAACCATTGTTTGAGGGGAAAAATGTGGTGTTTTGTTAAAGGATTATATAAAAAATCAATTTGTGTAAAACTTATATTGTTAATTAGTTTTGTTTTTATAAACCATATAATAAGTCATATGAATATTAATTAATCATTAAATTAAACAAAATTTTCGTTTTTCTTAGTAAATCCAACCTTTCACGCCTACTAATTCATAGAACTAAAGAATTCAAAAAATATTTTACGCCTAACTTGTGTAGCACGTCGAATACATGATCTGCTTAATCCTGCATAAACACGACCTTTGACAACACAGTTAACATTTTATTAAAAGGTATATAAAAAACTTAAAAACAGTTTAATATAAAATATAATTATTATTGACATAAATATATTACTACTATTCGAGATTTTTTTATTTCAAGATGAAAATGTATATTTAAAAAATTAAGCGTTCATTCAGTCATACGCATATTTATTAATCATTAATATGAACAATATTTATTTAGATTTTGTTAGTATACCCCGCCCTGCCCGCCACATTATTCATAGAACAACACAAATCAAAATGTATTTTACGACTATGTCGTGTAGTACGTCGACTGCATAATCCGCCTAACTCGGAAAACTAATGGAAATGATCCATTCTTCGCATCATCGGATAGCATGTCGAGGGAATCCTTCATCACATTAGATGTTAAGTAAAGGTGGTGGATTCACGACTTACCTAATGGCAAGTCGACGCTATTCCTACCCTCAAGGAGCATGACGAGGTTCGCGCAAATCCGCATTTCCCATAGCATGCTGTTTTCACGATTGACACATATTGGATCAAATAATTGGTTATTGTAATTTGCATTGTGCCTGCTATCAATTTAGAATTAAGAAATGGATTATTCTTCTGTTAGTATATGTTTTTCAGTCGACATATACCTCGCGATAAAGACAATCTTTGGAGACATTTTATTAATATATATATATATATATATATATATATATATATAAATTAAAAAACACATTAATATTAATTATCATAATGTCAGACTGCATAATATTACTACTATACGAGATTTATTTTATTTTCAAGATGAGAGGGTTTATTTTAAAAATTAAGCATTTTTTGAGGAAAAGAATATGGTGTTTTGTTAAAGGATTATATCAAAAATCAATTTGTGTAAAACTTATTTTGTTAATTAGTTTTTTTTCTAAACCATATAATAAGTCGTATGAATATTAATTCATCATTAAATTAAACAAAATTTTCGTTTTTGTTAGTACATCCTGCCTTTCAAGCCTACTATTTCATAGAACAACAGAATTAAAAAAATATTTTACGTCTCACTTGTGTAGCACGTTGATTACATGTTCAGCATAATCCTGCATAAACACGACCTTTTACAACACAGTTAACATTTTATTAAAAGGTATATAAAAAACTTAAATCAGATTAATATAAAATATAATTATTATTGACATTAATATATTACTACTATTCGAGATTTTTTTATTTCAAGATGAAAAAGTATATTTAAAAAATTAAGCGTTCATTCAGTCATACGCATATTTATTAATCATTAATATAAACAATATTTATAAAAATTTTGTTAGTATATCCCGCCCTGCCCGCCACATTATTTATAGAAAAACAGAATTCAAAATATATTTTACGACTATCTCGTGTAGTACGTCGACTGCATAATCCGCCTAACTCGGAAAACAAATGGAAATCATTCATTCTTCGCCTCATCAGATAGCATGTCGAGGGAATTCTCTATCACATTAGATGTTAAGTTAAGGTTTCGGATTCACGACTTATATAATGGCAAGTCGACGCTGTTCCTGCCCCAAAAGGAGCATGACGAGGTTCGCGCAAATCCGCTTTTCCCATAGCATGCTGTTTTCACGATTGACACATAATGAATCAAATAATTGGTTACTGTACGTTGCATTGCGCCTGCTATCAATTTAGAATTAACCCGAGAGTAGTCGCGCCATTTTTTAGAACGTTAGTAGTCGCGCTCGGTCCATTTGCTGCCGTTACCAGCAGGCCGAAAACGAAGGGGAAACTTGCCGGTGTTATCAGATGATCGAAAACGGATAACGTAGGGTGAAAATATTGACTGAACTTTAAAAGATTACAGCAATTATTCGTTTTACAACCTTTTACAACAATTATTTATTTCGTTTAAGTATATATTCAGTTGGCATCTAGATAAATATTTTTAATAACTCTTTCTTCGTTTTGCATAAATACTTAAAAGTAAATAGTAAATGATTTGATTGAATTTCTGATGTTACTGTGAATCAATAATTAGTAGGAAAACATTTACTAATATGAATCTAAATTTATGATAGGGGTATTTTTATTTATTTATTTATTTATTTATTTATTTATTTTTTGGAAGGACAGAATCAGAGTCAGGTAGAATTTTTTGATACTCCGGCACTCTATATCCATTTAATAAAATAAAATTAATAAATTTAGCATTAATATATTACACTGACATTAAATGGAACAATTAAACTGAAAATAAAAATGGAACCTATGACATGCAACAGAAAATCAAATACAATACCAATAATTCACCAGCATATTGCGGACGATTAATTCATTTAAAACATATGAAAAACCATCAAATTTGATGCCATAAACAATTAAAGACAATATATATATATATATATAAACTTTCTGTACAATAATACCATTGCAAAATAAGGAAAATGACCAATAATTATGAAATCACAAATAGCACATAAACCAAATATTATTAAAAATGTATAATTATATATATATATATATATATATATATATATATATTTATTTATTTATTTTGTGGGGTGTCTGTGTGTGTATGAGGGGGGAGAGGAGGGGGGGGGCTCTCGTGATTTTGTGATTAACTCCATTTTTCAAATGAAAATGCACGATTTGTAGTTTTTCTACTTATTTCAGGGTGGGAGCAGCGCCCTTGAATAAAAACTCTGGATACGAATTTCGCTCATATAAAGTAAATAATAAATAAGTTATTGAAATTATATATTTAATTTAAATACATTTGCAATTGTAAATTTAAATCCTAAGATGGATAAATTATTTTAATTAATAGAATCACTGAAAGGTTCATCTTAATAGGGATGTATTTTACAGAAACTATTTAATTAAAATGAATATTCAATTGTACATTTCATAATAAGGTATTAATGTTATAATTTATTGTTTTATAATAACGTTCATTAAATTGATAAAAACAATAAGAAAATTTTCTCCGAAATTATAAATTTGCAGAAATAATTTAATTTAAATAAATTTTCTCTCATATTCTGGAAAACATTATTCTGAAAAATAGTTTGAACAATTGATGAAGGACAACAAATTTAAATTTGTTAGATACTGTCCCCAAGCCTCTATTGGATTTCAATAATAATTTCTGCGGCATTGTTAAAAAAATGTGTTTTTACTTACAGTATCAAAATTTAAAAATAGATAAAATTTATAAAAAATACTTAAAATATTTTTTTTAAATCATAGTATAAACATTCACTGAATTATCCAAAAGAGATTTTTATTTGCGTAATTTCTAACCTACATTATAAAATTCTCATTATTTTTCTTATTGTACAAATAAATTATATGTATGTTAAAAATAATAAATATATTACAAATCATCAGACATACAAGTAAAATTACATAAATACATTTAACACAATTAAAAAGCAAACGTTTCAAGCTAAATTTTAGCCCCTCATCAGTGCAACAAAACATTCAAATGACATAAAACTATATATCATGTTTACAGTTAAAAATTATTAGCAGTTAACACTTAATTATTAGCACCTTTCTGGAAGAGTTTTTCTGGAAGGTGTGTTCACTCGTAAGCAAAACGTCGCCGATAAATGAATCATGTGCACTTCCTCCTGAATACTCAGCATTGTTTAAAAAAATTTTATACTTTATTTAATTTTAACTGCTAATAATTTTTAACTGTAAACATGATATATAGTTTTCTGTCATTTGAATGTTTTGTTGCACTGATGAGGGGCTAAAATTTAGCTTGAAACGTTTGCTTTTTAATTGTATTAAATGTATTTATGTAATTTTACTTGTATGTCTGATGATTTGTAATATATTTATTATTTTTAACTCGTATATCAGACGTTAAACAATGATTATTTATTTTAATATATGTATGTTCTTTGCAAATATACACACTACATTTCTGAGAAGATTGTTTTATCTTTCGAATTTGTTTTATTGTACAAAAACGATAGTTTTCAGATTTTGGATATACGGCAATTTTTTTTTACTGATTCTCACAAAATTCTCTTCTCTTTTTTTTAATGGTTTTGCAGTGTTATTGTCTATTTTCTTTCATTTATATGTTCGGGTAATAAATGGAAAGCAAGTTCTTTCAAATAATGATGATGAATTTCCTTTTTTTTCCATATTTAAATAATTATCGATTTGAGAATTTATTCCCGCAATATTTGACAATGAAAAAAAAATGTAAGTGACCATCCATCATTTTTTTGTGCGAACTGACTACACAACTAATATAATAAAACAATTTTAAGTCACATTCTAAAAGTAAAAAAAGCACTCTTTGAACGAATTATATAGCAGAAGGAAAGAAAGACGAAATAACAACAGACAGAGAGTCCGTACTTCGAAGAAACCTTCCCCACAGATTTCGCGGAAATGGGAAAGGATGAACACGAGGGGGAAAAATTCAACTAACGTAAGTGGTCGCAACGCGGTCATTTAGACCGATTGAAACTTAAGAATGCGATAAAATGCTAAGAAATAACAGGAATGACTTGCCATTTTACTACACAAGAGTGTGAATACTCAAGGTCAGCTACACGGAATCTGGCTATCGTAACTTTAACGGGAAATGAGTTACAGGAAGATAACGAATTTCGGGCGGGGAAAAGACCAACGCGCGACTATTAACGGGTTAAGAATTGGATTATTCTGCCGTTAGTATATGTTTTTCAGTCGACATACGACACGCGATAAACACAACCTTTGGAGACATTTTATTAATATATATATAAAAAAAATTAAAAATCTCATTAATATTAATTATCATAATTTCAGACTGTATAATATTACTACTATATGAGATTTATTTTATATTCAAGATGAGAGGGTGTGTATTTTATAAATAAACCATTGTTTGAGGGGAAAAATGTGGTGTTTTGTTAAAGGATTATATAAAAAATCAATTTGTGTAAAACTTATATTGTTAATTAGTTTTGTTTTTATAAACCATATAATAAGTCATATGAATATTAATTAATCATTAAATTAAACAAAATTTTCGTTTTTGTTAGTAAATCCAACCTTTCACGCCTACTAATTCATAGAACTAAAGAATTCAAAAAATATTTTACGCTTAACTTGTGTAGCACGTCGAATACATGATCTGCTTAATCCTGCATAAACACGACCTTTGACAACACAGTTAACATTTTATTAAAAGGTATATAAAAAACTTAAAAACAGTTTAATATAAAATATAATTATTATTGACATAAATATATTACTACTATTCGAGATTTTTTTATTGCAAGATGAAAATGTATATTTAAAAAATTAAGCGTTCATTCAGTCATACGCATATTTATTAATCATTAATATGAACAATATTTATTTAGATTTTGTTAGTATATCCCGCCCTGCCCGCCACATTATTCATAGAACAACACAAATCAAAATGTATTTTACGACTATGTCGTGTAGTACGTCGACTGCATAATCCGCCTAACTCGGAAAACTAATGGAAATGATCCATTCTTCGCATCATCGGATAGCATGTCGAGGGAATCCTTCATCACATTAGATGTTAAGTAAAGGTGGTGGATTCACGACTTACCTAATGGCAAGTCGACGCTATTCCTACCCTCAAGGAGCATGACGAGGTTCGCGCAAATCCGCATTTCCCATAGCATGCTGTTTTCACGATTGACACATATTGGATCAAATAATTGGTTATTGTAATTTGCATTGTGCCTGCTATCAATTTAGAATTAAGAAATGGATTATTCTTCTGTTAGTATATGTTTTTCAGTCGACATATACCTCGCGATAAAGACAACCTTTGGAGACATTTTATTAATATATATATATATGTATATATATATAAATTAAAAAAACACATTAATATTAATTATCATAATGTCAGACTGCATAATATTACTACTATACGAGATTTATTTTATTTTCAAGATGAGAGGGTTTATTTTAAAAATTAAGCATTTTTTGAGGAAAAGAATGTTGTGTTTTGTTAAAGGATTATATCAAAAATCAATTTGTGTAAAACTTATTTTGTTAATTAGTTTTTTTTTCTAAACCATATAATAAGTCGTATGAATATTAATTCATCATTAAATTAAACAAAATTTTCGTTTTTGTTAGTACATCCTGCCTTTCAAGCCTACTATTTCATAGAACAACAGAATTAAAAAAATATTTTACGTCTCACTTGTGTAGCACGTTGACTACATGTTCAGCATAATCCTGCATAAACACGACCTTTTACAACACAGTTAACATTTTATTAAAAGGTATATAAAAAACTTAAATCAGATTAATATAAAATATAATTATTATTGACATTAATATATTACTACTATTCGAGATTTTTTTATTTCAAGATGAAAAAGTATATTTAAAAAATTAAGCGTTCATTCAGTCATACGCATATTTATTAATCATTAATATAAACAATATTTATAAAAATTTTGTTAGTATATCCCGCCCTGCCCGCCACATTATTTATAGAAAAACAGAATTCAAAATATATTTTACGACTATCTCGTGTAGTACGTCGACTGCATAATCCGCCTAACTCGGAAAACAAATGGAAATCATTCATTCTTCGCCTCATTGGATAGCATGTCGAGAGAAACCTCCATCACATTAGATGTCAATTTAAGGTTGCGGATTCACGACTTACCTAATGGCAAATCGACGCTGCTCCTACCCCCAAGGAGCATGACGAGGTTCGCGCAAATCCGCATTTCCCATAGCATGCTGTTTTCACGATTGATATATATTGAATCAAATAATTGGTTATTGTACTTTGCATTGTGCCTGCTATCAATTTATAATTAAGAAATGGATTATTCTGCTGTTAGTATATGTTTTTCAGTCGACATACGACACGCGATAAACACAACCATTGGAGACATTTTATTAAAAAATATATATATAAAAAAATTAAAAAACACATTAATACTAATTATCATAATTTCAGACTGTATAATATTACTACTATACGAGATTTATTTTATTTTCCAGATGAGAGGGTTTATTTTATAAATTAAGCATTGTTTGAGGAAAAGAATGTGGTGTTTTGTTAAAGGATTATATCAAAAATCAATTTGTGTAAAACTTTTTTTGTGAATTAGTTTTGTTTTTCTAAACCATATAATAAGTCGTATGAATATTAATTCATCATTAAATTAAACAAAATTTTCGTTTTTGTTAGTACATCCTGCCTTTCACGCCTACGAATTCATAGAACTACAGAATTCAAAAAAATATTTTACGCCTAACTTTTGTAGCACGTCGACTACATGATATGCTTAATCCGGCATAAACACGATATTTGACAACGCAGTTAACATTTTATTAAAAGGTATATAAAAAACTTATAAACAGTTTAATATAATATAAAATTATTATTCACATTAATATATTACTACTATTCGAGATATTTTTATTTCAAGATGAAAAAGTATATTTAAAAAATTAAGCGTTCATTCAGTCATACGCATACTTATTAATCATTAATATAAACAATATTTATTTAGATTTTGTTAGTATATCCCGCCCTGCCCGCCACATTATTCATAGAACAACACAAATCAAAATGTATTTTACGACTATGTCGTGTAGTACGTCGACTGCATAATCCGCCTAACTCGGAAAACAAATGGAAATGATCCATTCTTCGCATCATCGGATAGCATGTCGAGGGAATCCTCCATCACATTAGATGTCAAGTAAAGGTGGCGGATTCATGACTTACCTAATGGCAAGTCGACGCTATTCCTACCCTCAAGGAGCATGACGAGGTTCGCGCAAATCCGCATTTCCCATAGCATGCTGTTTTCACGATTGACACATATTGAATCAAATAATTGGTTATTGTACTTTGCATTGTGCCTGCTATCAATTTAGAATTAAGAATTGGATTATTCTGCTGTTAGTATATGTTTTTCAGTCGACATACGACACGCGATAAGCACAACCTTTGGAGACATTTTATTAAAAAAAAAATATATATATATAAAATTAAAAAACACATTAATATTAATTATCATAATTTCAGACAGTATTACTACTATACGAGATTCATTTTGTTTTCAAGATGAGAGGGTGTATTTTAGAAATTAAGCATTGTTTGAGAAGAAAAAATGTGGTGTTTTGTTAAAGGATTTTATCAAAAATCAATTTGTGTGAAACATATTTTTTTAATTAGTTTTGTTTTTATAAACCATATAATAAGTCATATGAATATTAATTAATCATTAAATTAAACAAAATTTTCGTTTTTGTTAGTATATCCAACCTTTCACGCCAATTCATAGAACTAAAGAATTCAAAAAATTTTTTACGCCTAAGCTGTGTAGCACGTCGAATACATGATCTGCTTAATCCTGCATAAACACGACCTTTGACAACACAGTTAACATTTTATTAAAAGGTATATAAAAAACTTAAAAACAGTTTAATATAAATTATAATTATTATTGACATAAATATATTACTACTATTCGAGATTTTTTTATTTCAAGATGAAAAAGTATATTTAAAAAATTAAGGTGTTCATTCAGTCATACGCATATTTATTAATCATTAATATAAACAATATTTATAAAAATTTTGTTAGTATATCCCGCCCTGCCCGCCACATTAATCATAGAACAACAGAATTCACAATATATTTTACGACTATCTCGTGTAGTACGTCGACTGCATAATCCGCCTAACTCGGAAAACAATGGAAATCATTCATTCTTCGGCTCATCGGATAGCATGTCGAGGGAATTCTCTATCACATTAGATGTTAAGTTAAGGTTTCGGATTCACGACTTATATAATGGCAAGTCGACGCTGCTCCTACCCCAAAAGGAGCATGACGAGGTTCGCGCAAATCCGCATTTCCCATAGCATGCTGTTTTCACGATTGACACATAATGAATCAAATAATTGGTTACTGTACTTTGCATTGTGCCTGCTATCAATTTAGAATTAAGAATTGGATTATTCTGCCGTTAGTATATGTTTTTCCGTCGACATACGACACGCGATAAACACAACCTTTGGAGACATTTTATTAATATATATATATATATAAATTAAAAATCTCATTAATATTAATTATCATAATTTCAGACTGTATAATATTACTACTATATGAGATTTATTTTATTTTAGAGATGAGAGAGAGTGTATTTTATAAATTAACCATGTTTGAGGGGGTGAAATGTGGTGTTTTGTTAAAAGATTATATCAAAAATCAATTTGTGTAAAACGTATTTTGTTAACTAGTTTTGTTTTTATAAACAATATAATAAGTCATATGAATATTAATTCATCATTAAATTAAAAAAAAAATTTCGTTTTTGTCAGTACATCCTGCCTTTCACGGCTACTAATTCATAAAACAACAGAATTCAAAAAATATTTTACGTCTCACTTGTGTAGCACGTTGACTACATGTTCTGCATAATCGTGCATAAACACGACCATTGACAACACAGTTAACATTTTATTAAAAGGTGTATAAAAAACTTAAATCAGTTTAATATAAAATATAATTATTGTTGACATTAATATATTACTACTATTCGAGATTTTTTTTATTTCAAGATGAAAAAGTATATTTAAAAAAATTAAGCGTTCATTCAGTCATATTTATACTTATTAATCATTAATATAATAAATATTTATTTACATTTTGTTAGTATAGCCTGCCCTGTCCGCCACATTATTCATAGAACAACAGAATTCAAAATATATTTTACGACTATATCGTGTACTACGTTGACTGCATAAACCGCCTAACTCGGAAAACAAATGGAAATCATTCATTCTTCGGCTCATCGGATAGCATGTCGAGGGAATTCTCTATCACATTAGATGTTAAGTTAAGGTTTCGGATTCACGACTTACCTAATGGCAAATCGACGCTGTTCCTACCCCCAAGGAGGTTGACGAGGTTCTCGCAAATCCGCATTTCCCATAGCATGCTGTTTTCACGATTGACATATATTGAATCAAATAATTGGTTATTGTACTTTGCATTGTGCCTGCTATCAATTTAGAATTATGAATTGGATTATTTTGCTGTCAGTATATGTTTTTCAGTGGACATACGACACGCGAAAAACGCAACCTTTGGAGACATTTTAATAATATATATATATGTATAAATAAAAAAACACATTAATAATTTATCATAATTTCAGACTGTATAATATTACTACTATACGAGATTTACTTTTTTTTTTCAAGATGAGAGGGTGTATTTTATAAATTAAGCATTGTTTGAGGGGGGAAAATGTGGTGTTTTGTTAAAGGATTATATCAAATATCAATTTGTGTAAAACTTATTTTGTTAATTAGTTTTGTTTTTATAAACAATATAATAAGTCATATGAATATTAATTCATCATTAAATTAAAAAACTTTTCGTTTATGTCAGTACATCCTGCCTTTCACGCCTACTAATACATAGAACTACAGAAATCAAAAAATATTTTACGCCTAAGTTGTGTAGCACGTCGACTACATGATCTGCTTACTCCTGCATAAACACGACCTTTGACAACGCAGTTAACATTTTATTAAAAGGTATATAAAAAACTTGAAAACAGTTTAATACAAAATAAAATTATTATTGACATTAATATATTACTACTATTCGAGATTTTTTTATTTCAAGATGAAAAAGTATATTTAAAACATTAAGCGTTAATTCAATCATACACATACTTATTAATCATTCATAGAAACAATATTTATTTAGATTTTGTTAGTATATATCGCCCTGCCCGCCACATTATTCATAGAACAACAGAAATCAAAATGTATTTAACGATTATGTCGTGCAGTACGTCGACTGCATAATCAGCCTAACTCGGAAAACAAATGGAAATCATCCCTTCTTCGCATCATCGGATAGCATGTCGAGGGAATCCTTCATCACATTAGATGTCAATTTAAGGTTGCGGATTCACGACTTACCTAATGGCAAATCGACGCTGTTCCTACCCTCAAGGAGGTTGACGAGGTTCGCGCGAATCCGCATTTCCCATAGCATGCTGTTTTCACGATTGACACATATTGAATCAAATAATTGGTTATTGCACTTTGCATTGTGCCTGCTATTAATTTAGAATTAAGAATTGGATTATTCTGCTGTTAGTATATGTTTTTCAGTCGACATACGACACGCGATAAACACAACCTTTGAAGACATTTTAATAATATATATATATGTATATATATATATATATATATATATATATAATAAAAAACACATTAATATAAATTACTATTATTTGAGACTGTATAATATTACTACTATACGAGATTTACTTTTTTTTTCAAGATGAGATGGTGTGTTTTATAAATTAAGAATGGTTTGAGGGGAAAAAATGTGGTGTTTTGTTAAAGGATTTTATCAAAAATCAATTTCTGTAAAACTTATTTTGTTAATTAGTTTTGTTTTTATAAACCATACAGTAAGTCATGTGAATGTTAATTCATCATTAAATTAAACAAAATTTTCGTTTTTGTCAGTACATCCTGCCTATCACGCCTACTAATTCACAGAATTACAGAAATCAAAAAATATTTTACGCCTAAGTTGTGTAGCACGTCGACTACATGATATGCTTAATCCGGCATAAACACGACATTTGACAACGCAGTTAACATTTTATTAAAAGGTATATAAAAAACTTAAAAACAGTTTAATTAATATAAAATTATTATTGACATTAATATATTACTACTATTCGAGATATTTTTATTTCAAGATGAAAAAGTACATTTAAAAAATTAAGCGTTCATTCAGTCATACGCATACTTATTAATCATTAATATAAACAATATTTATTTAGATTTTGTTAGTATATCCCGCCCTGCCCGCCACATTATTCATAGAACAACACAAATCAAAATGTATTTTACGACTATGTCGTGTAGTACGTCGACTGCATAATCTGCCTAACTCGGAAAACATATCTAAATGATCCATTCTTCGCATCATCGGATAGCATGTCGAGGGAATCCTCCATCACATTAGATGTCAAGTAAAGGTTGCGGATTCACGACTTACCCAATGGCAAGTCGACGCTATTCCTACCCTCAAGGAGCATGACGAGGATCGCACAAATCCGCATTTCCCATAGCATGCTGTTTTCACGATTGACACATATTGAATCAAATAATTGGTTATTGCACTTTGCACTGTGCCTGCTATTAATTTAGAATTAAGAATTGGATTATTCTGCTGTTAGTATATGTTTTTCAGTCGACATATGACACGCGATAAACACAACCTTTGGAGACATTTTATTAAAAAAATATATATATATACAAAATTAAAAAACACATTAATATTAATTATCATAATTTCAGACTGTATTACTACTATACGAGATTTATTTTATTTTCAAGATGAGAGGGTGTATTTTAGAAATTAAGCATTGTTTGAGAAGAAAAAATGTGGTGTTTTGTTAAAGGATTTTATCAAAAATCAATTTGTGTCAAACTTATTTTGTTAATTAGTTTTGTTTTTATAAACAATATAATAAGTCATATGAATATTAATTCATCATTAAATTAAAAAAAATTCTCGTTTTTGTCAGTACATCCTGCCTTTCACGCCTACTAATTCATAAAACAACAGAATTCAAAAAATATTTTACGTCTCACTTGTGTAGCACGTTGACTAAATGTTCTGCATAATCGTGCATAAACACGACCTTTGACAACACAGTTAACATTTTATTAAAAGGTGTATAAAAAACTTAAATCAGTTTAATATAAAATATAATTATTATTGACATTAATATATTACTACTATTCGAGATTTTTTTTATTTCAAGATGAAAAAGTATATTTAAAAAAATTAAGCGTTCATTCAGTCATATGCATACTTATTAATCATTAATATAAAAAATATTTATTTACATTTTGTTAGTATAGCCCGCCCTGTCCGCCACATTATTCATAGAACAACAGAATTCAAAATATATTTTACGACTATCTCGTGTACTACGTCGACTGCATAAACCGCCTAACTCGGAAAACAATTGGAAATCATTCATTCTTCGGCTCATCGGATAGCATGTCGAGGAAATTCTCTATCACATTAGATGTTAAGTTAAGGTTTCGGATTCACGACTTACCTAATGGCAAATCGACGCTGTTCCTACCCCCAAGGAGGTTGACGAGGTTCGCGCAAATCCGAATATCCCATAGCATGCTGTTTTCACGATTGACATATATTGAATCAAATAATTGGTTATTGTACTTTGCATTGTGCCTGCTATCAATTTAGAATTAAGAATTGGATTATTTTGCTGTCAGTATATGTTTTTCAGTGGACATACGACACGCGATAAACACAACCTTTGGAGACATTTTAATAATATATATATATATATATATAAATAAAAAAAACACATTAATAATTTATCATAATTTCAGACTGTATAATATTACTACTATACGAGATTTACTTTTTTTTTTCAAGATGAGAGGGTGTATTTTATAAATTAAGCATTGTTTGAGGGGGGAAAATGTGGTGTTTTGTTAAACGATTATATAAAAAATCAATTTGTGTAAAACTTATTTTGTTAATTAGTTTTGTTTTTCTAAACCATACAATAATTCGTATGAATATTAATTCATCATTAAATTAAACAATATTTTCGTTTTTGTGAGTACATTCTGCCTTTCACGCCTACTAATTCATAGAACTACAGAATTCAAAAAATATTTTACGCCTAACTTGTGTAGCACGTCGACTACATGATATGCTTAATCCGGCATAAACACGACATTTGACAACGCAGTTAATATTTTATTAAAAGGTATATAAAAAACTTAAAAACAGTTTAATATAATATAAAATTATTATTGACATTAATATATTACTACTATTCGAGATATTTTTATTTCAAGATGAAAAAGTATATTTAAAAAATTAAGCGTTCATTCAGTCATACGCATACTTATTAATCATTAATATAAACAATATTTATTTAGATTTTGTTAGTATATCCCGCCCTGCCCGCCACATTATTCATAGAACAACACAAATCAAAATGTGTTTTACGACTATGTCGTGTAGTAGGTCGACTGCATAATCCGCCTAACTCGGAAAACAAATGGAAATCATCCCTTCTTCGCATCATCGGATAGCATGTCGAGGGAATCCTCCATCACATTAGATGTTAAGTTAAGGTTGCGGATTCACGACTTACCTAATGGCAAGTCGACGCTGTTCCTACCCCCAAGGAGCATGACGAGGTTCGCGCAAATCCGCATTTCCCATAGCATGCTGTTTTCACGATTGACACATATTGAATCAAATAATTGGTTATTGTACTTTGCATTGTGCCTGCTATCAATTTAGAATTAAGAATTGGATTATTCTGCCGTTAGTATATGTTTTTCAGTCGACATACGACACGCGATAAACACAACCTTTGAAGACATTTTAACAATATATATATATATATATATATATATATATATATATAATAAAAAACACATTAATATAAATTACTATTATTTGAGACTGTATAATATCACTACTATACGAGATTTACTTTTTTTTTTTCAAGATGAGAGGGTGTGTTTTATAAATTAAGAATGGTTTGAGGGGAAAAAATGTGGTGTTTTGTTAAAGGATTTTATCAAAAATCAATTTCTGTAAAACTTATTTTTTTAAATAGTTTTGTTTTTATAAACCATACAATAAGTCATGTGAATATTAATTCATCATTAAATTAAACAAAAATTTCGTTTTTGTCAGTACATCCTGCCTATCACGCCTACTAATTCACAGAATTACAGAAATCAAAAAATATTTTACGCCTAAGTTATGTAGCACGTCGACTACATGATATGCTTAATCCGGCATAAACACGACATTTGACAACGCAGTTAACATTTTATTAAAAGGTATATAAAAAACATAAAAACAGTTTAATATAATATAAAATTATTATTGTCATTAATATATTAGTACTATTCGAGATATTTTTATTTCAAGATGAAAAAGTACATTTAAAAAATTAAGCGTTCATTCAGTCATACGCATACTTATTAATCATTAATATAAACAATATTTATTTAGATTTTGTTAGTATATCCCGCCCTGCCCGCCACATTATTCATAGAACAACACAAATCAAAATGTATTTTACGACTATGTCGTGTAGTACGTCGACTGCATAATCTGCCTAACTCGGAAAACATATCTAAATGATCCATTCTTCGCATCATCGGATAGCATGTCGAGGGAATCCTCCATCACATTACATGTCAATTTAAGGTTGCGGATTCACGACTTACCTAATGGCAAATCGACGCTGTTCCTACCCCCAAGGAGGTTGACGAGGTTCGCGCAAATCCGCATTTCCCATAGCATGCTGTTTTCACGATTGACACATATTGAATCAAATAATTTGTTATTGTACTTTTCCTTGCGCCTGCTATCAATTTAGAATTAAGAAATGGATTATTCTGCTGTTAGTATATGTTTTTCAGTCGACATATGACACGCGATAAACACAACCTTTGGAGATATTTTATTAAAATATATATATATATATATATATAAATTAAAAAACACATTAATATTAATTATCATAAATTCAGACTGCATAATATTACTACTATACGAGATTTATTTTATTTTCAAGATGAGAGGGTTTATTTTAAAAATTAAGCATTTTTTGAGGAAAAGAATGTGGTGTTTTGTTAAAGGATTATATCAAAAATCAATTTGTGTAAAACTTATTTTGTTAATTAGTTTTGTTTTTCTAAACCATACAATAAGTCGTATGAATATTAATTCATCATTAAATTAAACAAAATTTTCGTTTTTGTTAGAACATCCTGCCTTTCATGCCTACTAATTCATAGAACTACAGAATTCAAAAAATATTTTACGCCTAACTTGTGTAGCACGTCGACTACATGATATGCTTAATCCGGCATAAACACGACATTTGACAACGCAGTTAACATTTTATTAAAAGGTATATAAAAAACTTAAAAACAGTTTAATATAATATAAAATTATTATTGACATTAATATATTACTACTATTCTAGATATTTTAATTTCAAGATGAAAAAGTATATTTAAAAAATTAAGCGTTCATTCAGTCATACGCATATTTATTAATCATTAATATAAACAATACTTATAAAAATTTTGTTAGTATAGCCCGCCCTGTCCGCCACATTATTCATAGAACAACAGAATTCAAAATATATTTTACGACTATCTCGTGTACTACGTCGACTGCATAAACCGCCTAACTCGGAAAACAATTGGAAATCATTCATTCTTCGGCTCATCGGATAGCATGTCGAAGGAATCCTCCATCACATTAGATGTCAATTTAAGGTTGCGGATTCACGACTTACCTAATGGCAAATCGACGCTGTTCCTACCCCAAAGGAGCATGACGAGGTTCGCGCAAATCCGCATTTCCCATAGCATGATGTTTTCACGATTGACACATATTGAATCAAATAAATAGTTATTGTACTTTGCATTGTGCCTGCTATCAATTTAGAATTAAGAAATCGATTATTCTGCTGTTAGTATATGTTTTTCAGTCGACATACGATACGCGATAAACACAACCTTTGGAGACATTTTATTAAAAAAAATATATATAAAAAAATTAAAAAACACATTAATATTAATTATTATAATTTCAGACTGTATAATATTACTACTATACGAGATTTACTTTTTTTTCAAGATGAGAGGGTGTGTTTTATAAATTAAGAATTGTCTGAGGGGAAAAAATGTGGTGTTTTGTTAAAGGATTTTATCAAAAAACAATTTCTGTAAAACTTATTTTGTTAATTAGTTTTGTTTTTATAAACCATACAATAAGTCATGTGAATATTAATTCATCATTAAATTAAACAAAATTTTCGTTTTTGTCAGTACATCCTGCCTATCACGCCTACTAATTCACAGAATTACAGAAATCATAAAATATTTTACGCCTAAGTTGTGTAGCACGTCGATTACATGATATGCTTAATCCGGCATAAACACGACATTTGACAACGCAGTTAGCATTTATTAAAAGGTATATAAAAAACTTAAAAACAGTTTAATATAATATAAAATTATTATTGACATTAATATATTACTACTATTCGAGATATTTTTATTTCAAGATGAAAAAGTATATTTAAAAAATTAAGCGTTCATTCAGTCATACGCATACTTATTAATCATTAATATAAACAATATTTATTTAGATTTTGTTAGTATATCCCGCCCTGCCCGCCACATTATTCATAGAACAACACAAATCAAAATGTATTTTACGACTATGTCGTGTAGTACGTCGACTGCATAATCCGCCTAACTCGGAAAACAAATCTAAATGATCCATTCTTCGCATCATCGGATAGCATGTCGAGGGAGTCCTCCATCACTTTAGATGTCAAGTAAAGGTTGCGGATTCACGACTTACCTAATGGCAAGTCGACGCTATTCCTACCCTCAAGGCGCATGACGAGGTTCGCGCAAATCCGCATTTCCCATAGCATGCTGTTTTCACGATTGACACATATTGAATCAAATAATTGTTTATTGTACTTTGCTTTGTGCCTGCTATCAATTTAGAATTAAGAATTGGATTATTCTGCCGTTAGTATATGTTTTTCAGTCGACATACGACATTCGATAAACACAACCTTTGAAGACATTTTAATAATATATATATATATATATATATATATATATATAATAAAAAACACATTAATATAAATTACTATTATTTGAGACTGTATAATATTACTACTATACGAGATTTACTTTTTTTTTCAAGATCAGAGGGTGTGTTTTATAAATTAAGAATTGTTTGAGGGGAAAAAATGTGGTGTTTTGTTAAAGGATTTTATCAAAAATCAATTTCTGTAAAACTTATTTTGTTAATTAGTTTTGTTCTTATAAACCATACAATAAGTCATGTGAATATTAATTCATCATTAAATTAAACAAAATTTTCGTTTTTGTCAGTACATCCTGCCTATCACGCCTACTAATTCACAGAATTACAGAAATCAAAAAATATTTTACGCCTAAGTTGTGTAGCACGTCGACTACATGATATGCTTAATCCGGCATAAACACGACATTTGACAACGCAGTTAACATTTTATTAAAAGGTATATAAAAAACTTAAAAACAGTTTATTATAATATAAAATTATTATTGACATTAATATATTACTACTATTCGAGATATTTTTATTTCAAGATGAAAAAGTATATTTAAAAAATTAAGCGTTCATTCAGTCATACGCATACTTATTAATCATTAATATAAACAATATTTATTTAGATTTTGTTAGTATATCCCGCCCTGCCCGCCACATTATTCATAGAACAACACAAATCAAAATGTATTTTACGACTATGTCGTGTAGTACGTCGACTGCATAATCCGCCTAACTCGGAAAACAAATCTAAATGATCCATTCTTCGCATCATCGGATAGCATGCCGAGGGAATCCTCCATCACATTAGATGTCAAGTAAAGGTTGCGGATTCACGACTTACCTAATGGCAATTCGACGCTATTCCTACCCTCAAGGAGCATGACGAGGTTCTCGCAAATCCGCATTTCCCATAGCATGCTGTTTTCACGATTGACACATATTGAATCAAATAATTGGTTATTGTACTTTGCATTGCGCCTGCTATCAATTTAGAATTAAGAAATGGATTATTCTGCTGTTAGTATAAGTTTTTCAGTCGACATACGACACGCGATAAACACAACCTTTGGAGACATTTTATTAATATATATATATATATATATATATAAATTTAAAAACACATTAATATTAATTATCATAATTTCAGACTGCATAATATTACTACTATACGAGATTTATTTTATTTTCAAGATGAGAGGGTTTATTTTATAAATTGAGCATTTTTTGAGGAAAAGAATGTGGTGTTTTGTTAAAAGATTATATCAAAAATCAATTTGTGTAAAACATTTTTTTGTTAATTAGTTTTGTTTTTCTAAACCATATAATAAGTCGTATGAATATTAATTCATCATTAAATTAAACAAAATTTTCGTTTTTGTTAGTACATCCTGCCTTTCACGCCTACTAATTCATAGAACTACAGAATTCAAAAAATATTTTACGCCTAACTTGTGTAGCACGTCGACTACATGATATGCTTAATCCGGCATAAACACGACATTTGACAACGCAGTTAACATTTTATTAAAAGGTATATAAAAAACTTGAAAACAGTTTAATACAAAATAAAATTATTATTGACATTAATATATTACTACTATTCGAGATTTTTTTATTTCAAGATGAAAAAGTATATTTAAAACATTAAGCATTCATTCAGTCATACGCATACTTATTAATCATTCATATAAACAATATTTATTTAGATTTTGTTAGTATATATCGCCCTGCCCGCCACATTATTCATAGAACAACAGAAATCAAAATGTATTTAACGACTATGTCGTGCAGTACGTCGACTGCATAATCCGCCTAACTCGGAAAACAAATGGAAATCATCCCTTCTTCGCATCATCGGATAGCATGTCGAGGGAATCCTCCATCACATTAGTTTTTAAGTTAAGGTTGCGGATTCACGACTTACCTAATGGCAAGTCGACGCTGTTCCTACCCCCAAGGAGCATGACGAGGTTCGCGCAAATCCGCATTTCCCATAGCATGCTGTTTTCACGATTGACACATATTGAATCAAATAATTGGTTATTGTACTTTGCATTGTGCCTGCTATCAATTTAGAATTAAGAATTGGATTATTCTGCCGTTAGTATATGTTTTTCAGTCGACATACGACACGCGATAAACACAACCTTTGGAGACATTTTATTAAAATATATATATATATATATATATAAATTTAAAAACACATTAATATTAATTATCATAATTTCAGACTGCATAATATTACTACTATACGAGATTTACTTTTTTTTTCAAGATGAGAGGGTGTGTTTTATAAATTAAGAATTGTTTGAGGGGGAAAATGTGGTGTTTTGTTAAAGGATTTTATCAAAAATCAATTTCTGTAAAACTTATTTTGTTAATTAGTTTTGTTTTTATAAACCATACAATAAGTCATGTGAATATTAATTCATCATTAAATTAAACAAAATTTTCGTTTTTGTCAGTACATCCTGCCGATCACGCCTACTAATTCACAGAATTACAGAAATCAAAAAAATATTTTACGCCTAAGTTGTGTAGCACGTCGACTACATGATATGCTTAATCCGGCATAAACACGACATTTGACAACGCAGTTAACATTTTATTAAAAGGTATATAAAAAACTTGAAAACAGTTTAATACAAAATAAAATTATTATTGACAATAATATATTACTACTATTCGAGATATTTTTATTTCAAGATGAAAAAGTATATTTAAAAAATTAAGCGTTCATTCAGTCATACGCATACTTATTAATCATTAATATAAACAATATTTATTTAGATTTTGTTAGTATATCCCGCCCTGCCCGCCACATTATTCATAGAACAACACAAATCAAAATGTGTTTTACGACTATGTCGTGTAGTACGTCGACTGCATAATCCGCCTAACTCGGAAAACAAATCTAAATGATCCATTCTTCGCATCATCGGATAGCATGTCGAGGGAATCCTCCATCACATTAGATGTCAAGTAAAGGTTGCGGATTCACGACTTACCTAATGGCAAGTCGACGCTATTCCTACCCTCAAGGAGCATGACGAGGTTCGCGCAAATCCGCATTTCCCATAGCATGCTGTTTTCACGATTGACACATATTGAATCAAATAATTGGTGATTGTACTTTGCATTGTGCCTGCTATTAATTTAGAATTAAGAATTGGATTATTCTGCTGTTAGTATATGTTTTTCAGTCGACATACGACACGCGATAAACACAACCTTTGGAGACATTTTATTAAAAAAAATATATATATATATATAAAAATTAAAAAACACATTAATATTAATTATCATAATTTCAGACTGTATAATATTACTACTATACGAGATTTATTTTATTTTCAAGATGAGAGGGTTTATTTTATAAATTAAGCATTGTTTGAGTAAAAGAATGTGGTGTTTTGTTAAAGGATTATATAAAAATCAATTTGTGTAAAACTTATTTTGTTAATTAGTTTTGTTTTTATAAACCATACAATAAGTCGTATGAATGTTAATTCATCATTAAATTAAACAATATTTTCGTTTTTGTTAGTACATCCTGCCTTTCACGCCTACTAATTCACAGAATTACAGAATTCAAAAAATATTTTACGCCTAACTTGTGTAGCACGTCGACTACATGATATGCTTAATCCGGCATAAACACGACATTTGACAACGCAGTTAATATTTTATTAAAAGGTATATAAAAAACTTAAAAACAGTTTAATATAATATAAAATTATTATTGACATTAATATATTACTACTGTTCGAGATATTTTTATTTCAAGATGAAAAAGTATATTTAAAAAATTAAGCGTTCATTCAGTCATACGCATACTTATTAATCATTAATATAAAAAATATTTATTTAGATTTTGTTAGTATATCCCGCCCTGCCCGCTACATTATTCATAGAACAACACAAATCAAAATGTATTTTACGACTATGTCGTGTAGTACGTCGACTGCATAATCCGCCTAACTCGGAAAACAAATGGAAATGATCCATTCTTCGCCTCATCGGATAGCATGTCGAGGGAATCCTCCATCACATTACATGTCAATTTAAGGTTGCGGATTCACGACTTACCTAATGGCAAATCGACGCTGTTCCTACCCCCAAGGAGGTTGACGAGGTTCGCGCAAATCCGCATTCCCCATAGCATGCTGTTTTCACGATTGACACATATTGAATCAAATAATTGGTTATTGTACTTTGCATTGCGCCTGCTATCAATTTAGAATTAAGAAATGGATTATTCTGCTGTTAGTATATGTTTTTCAGTCGACATACGACACGCGATAAACACAACCTTTGGAGACATTTTATTAAAAAAAATATATATATATATATAAATTTAAAAACACATTAATATTAATTATCATAATTTCAGACTGCATAATATTACTACTATACGAGATTTATTTTATTTTCAAGATGAGAGGGTTTATTTTATAAATTGAGCATTTTTTGAGGAAAAGAATGTGGTGTTTTGTTAAAGGATTATATCAAAAATCAATTTGTGTAAAACATTTTTTTGTTAATTAGTTTTGTTTTTCTAAACCATATAATAAGTCGTATGAATATTAATTCATCATTAAATTAAACAAAATTTTCGTTTTTGTTAGTACATCCTGCCTTTCACGCCTACTAATTCATAGAACTACAGAATTCAAAAAATATTTTACGCCTAACTTGTGTAGCACGTCGACTACATGATATGCTTAATCCGGCATAAACACGACATTTGACAACGCAGTTAACATTTTATTAAAAGGTATATAAAAAACTTGAAAACAGTTTAATACAAAATAAAATTATTATTGACATTAATATATTACTACTATTCGAGATTTTTTTATTTCAAGATGAAAAAGTATATTTAAAACATTAAGCGTTCATTCAGTCATACGCATACTTATTAATCATTCATATAAACAATATTTATTTAGATTTTGTTAGTATATATCGCCCTGCCCGCCACATTATTCATAGAACAACAGAAATCAAAATGTATTTAAAGACTATGTCGTGCAGTACGTCGACTGCATAATCCGCCTAACTCGGAAAACAAATGGAAATCATCCCTTCTTCGCATCATCGGATAGCATGTCGAGGGAATCCTCCATCACATTAGTTTTTAAGTTAAGGTTGCGGATTCACGATTTACCTAATGGCAAGTCGAGGCTATTCCTACCCCCAAGGAGCATGACGAGGTTCGCGCAAATCCGCATTTCCCATAGCATGCTGTTTTCACGATTGACACATATTGAATCAAATAATTGGTTATTGTACTTTGCATTGTGCCTGCTATCAATTTAGAATTAAGAATTGGATTATTCTGCCGTTAGTATATGTTTTTCAGTCGACATACGACACGCGATAAACACAACCTTTGAAGACATTTTAATAATATATATATATATATATATATAAAATAAAAAACACATTAATATAAATTACTATTATTTGAGACTGTATAATATTACTACTATACGAGATTTACTTTTTTTTTTCAAGATGAGAGGGTGTGTTTTATAAATTAAGAATTGTTTGAGGGGGAAAATGTGGTGTTTTGTTAAAGGATTTTATCAAAAATATATTTCTGTAAAACTTATTTTGTTAATTAGTTTTGTTTTTATAAACCATACAATAAGTCATGTGAATATTAATTCATCATTAAATTAAACAAAATTTTCGTTTTTGTCAGTACATCCTGCCGATCACGCCTACTAATTCACAGAATTACAGAAATCAAAAAAATATTTTACGCCTAAGTTGTGTAGCACGTCGACTACATGATATGCTTAATCCGGCATAAACACGACATTTGACAACGCAGTTAACATTTTATTAAAAGGTATATAAAAAACTTAAAAACAGTTTAATATAATATAAAATTATTATTGACAATAATATATTGCTACTATTCGAGATATTTTTATTTCAAGATGAAAAAGTATATTTAAAAAATTAAGCGTTCATTCAGTCATACGCATACTTATTAATCATTAATATAAACAATATTTATTTAGATTTTGTTAGTATATCCCGCTCTGCCCGCCACATTATTCATAGAACAACACAAATCAAAATGTGTTTTACGACTATGTCGTGTAGTACGTCGACTGCATAATCCGCCTAACTCGGAAAACAAATCTAAATGATCCATTCTTCGCATCATCGGATAGCATGTCGAGGGAATCCTCCATCACATTAGATGTCAAGTAAAGGTTGCGGATTCACGACTTACCTAATGGCAAGTCGACGCTATTCCTACCCTCAAGGAGCATGACGAGGTTCGCGCAAATCCGCATTTCCCATAGCATGCTGTTTTCACGATTGACACATATTGAATCAAATAATTGGTGATTGTACTTTGCATTGTGCCTGCTATTAATTTAGAATTAAGAATTGGATTATTCTGCTGTTAGTATATGTTTTTCAGTCGACATACGACACGCGATAAACACAACCTTTGGAGACATTTTATTAAAAAAAAAATATATATATATATAAAAATTAAAAAACACATTAATATTAATTATCATAATTTCAGACTGTATAATATTACTACTATACGAGATTTATTTTATTTTCAAGATGAGAGGGTTTATTTTATAAATTAAGCATTGTTTGAGTAAAAGAATGTGGTGTTTTGTTAAAGGATTATATAAAAAATCAATTTGTGTAAAACTTATTTTGTTAATTAGTTTTGTTTTTATAAACCATACAATAAGTCGTATGAATGTTAATTCATCATTAAATTAAACAATATTTTCGTTTTTGTTAGTACATCCTGCCTTTCACGCCTACTAATTCACAGAATTACAGAATTCAAAAAATATTTTACGCCTAACTTGTGTAGCACGTCGACTACATGATATGCTTAATCCGGCATAAACACGACATTTGACAACGCAGTTAATATTTTATTAAAAGGTATATAAAAAACTTAAAAACAGTTTAATATAATATAAAATTATTATTGACATTAATATATTACTACTGTTCGAGATATTTTTATTTCAAGATGAAAAAGTATATTTAAAAAATTAAGCGTTCATTCAGTCATACGCATACTTATTAATATAAAAAATATTTATTTAGATTTTGTTAGTATATCCCGCCCTGCCCGCCAAATTATTCATAGAACAACACAAATCAAAATGTATTTTACGACTATGTCGTGTAGTACGTCGACTGCATAATCCGCCTAACTCGGAAAACAAATGGAAATGATCCATTCTTCGCCTCATCGGATAGCATGTCGAGGGAATCCTCCATCACATTACATGTCAATTTAAGGTTGCGGATTCACGACTTACCTAATGGCAAATCGACGCTGTTCCTACCCCCAAGGAGGTTGACGAGGTTCGCGCAAATCCGCATTTCCCATAGCATGCTGTTTTCACGATTGACACATATTGAATCAAATAATTGGTTATTGTACTTTGCATTGCGCCTGCTATCAATTTAGAATTAAGAAATGGATTATTCTGCTGTTAGTATATGTTTTTCAGTCGACATACGACACGCGATAAACACAACCTTTGGAGACATTTTATTAATATATATATATATATATATATATATATATATATATATATATATATAAATTAAGAAACACATTAATATTAATTATCATAATTTCAGACTGCATAATATTACTACTATACGAGATTTATTTTATTTTCAAGATGAGAGGGTTTATTTTATAAATTAAGCATTTTTTGAGGAAAAGAATGTGGTGTTTTGTTAAAGGATTATATCAAAAATCAATTTGTGTAAAACTTTTTTTGTTAATTAGTTTTGTTTTTCTAAACCATATAATAAGTCGTATGAATATTAATTCATCATTAAATTAAACAAAATTTTCGTTTTTGTTAGTACGTCCTGCCTTTCACGCCTACTAATTCATAGAACTACAGAATTCAAAAAATATTTTACGCCTAACTTGTGTAGCACGTCGACTACATGATATGCTTAATCCGGCATAAACACGACATTTGACAACGCAGTTAACATTTTATTAAAATGTATATAAAAAACTTAAAAACAGTTTAATATAATATAAAATTATTATTGACATTAATATATTACTACTGTTCGAGATATTTTTATTTCAAGATGAAAAAGTATATTTAAAAAATTAAGCGTTCATTCAGTCATACGCATACTTATTAATCATTCATATAAACAATATTTATTTAGATTTTGTTAGTACATATCGCCCTGCCCGCCACATTATTCATAGAACAACAGAAATCAAAATGTATTTAACGATTATGTCGTGCAGTACGTCGACTGCATAATCAGCCTAACTCGGAAAACAAATGGAAATCATCCCTTCTTCGCATCATCGGATAGCATGTCGAGGGAATCCTCCATCACATTAGATGTCAATTTAAGGTTGCGGATTCACGACTTACCTAATGGCAAATCGACGCTGTTCCTACCCTCAAGGAGGTTGACGAGGTTCGCGCGAATCCGCATTTCCCATAGCATGCTGTTTTCACGATTGACACATATTGAATCAAATAATTGGTTATTGCACTTTGCATTGTGCCTGCTATTAATTTAGAATTAAGAATTGGATTATTCTGCTGTTAGTATATGTTTTTCAGTCGACATACGACACGCGATAAACACAACCTTTGAAGACATTTTAATAATATATATATATGTATATATATATATATATATATATATATATAATAAAAAACACATTAATATAAATTACTATTATTTGAGACTGTATAATATTACTACTATACGAGATTTACTTTTTTTTTCAAGATGAGATGGTGTGTTTTATAAATTAAGAATGGTTTGAGGGGAAAAAATGTGGTGTTTTGTTAAAGGATTTTATCAAAAATCAATTTCTGTAAAACTTATTTTGTTAATTAGTTTTGTTTTTATAAACCATACAGTAAGTCATGTGAATGTTAATTCATCATTAAATTAAACAAAATTTTCGTTTTTGTCAGTACATCCTGCCTATCACGCCTACTAATTCACAGAATTACAGAAATCAAAAAATATTTTACGCCTAAGTTGTGTAGCACGTCGACTACATGATATGCTTAATCCGGCATAAACACGACATTTGACAACGCAGTTAACATTTTATTAAAAGGTATATAAAAAACTTAAAAACAGTTTAATTAATATAAAATTATTATTGACATTAATATATTACTACTATTCGAGATATTTTTATTTCAAGATGAAAAAGTACATTTAAAAAATTAAGCGTTCATTCAGTCATACGCATACTTATTAATCATTAATATAAACAATATTTATTTAGATTTTGTTAGTATATCCCGCCCTGCCCGCCACATTATTCATAGAACAACACAAATCAAAATGTATTTTACGACTATGTCGTGTAGTACGTCGACTGCATAATCTGCCTAACTCGGAAAACATATCTAAATGATCCATTCTTCGCATCATCGGATAGCATGTCGAGGGAATCCTCCATCACATTAGATGTCAAGTAAAGGTTGCGGATTCACGACTTACCCAATGGCAAGTCGACGCTATTCCTACCCTCAAGGAGCATGACGAGGATCGCACAAATCCGCATTTCCCATAGCATGCTGTTTTCACGATTGACACATATTGAATCAAATAATTGGTTATTGCACTTTGCATTGTGCCTGCTATTAATTTAGAATTAAGAATTGGATTATTCTGCTGTTAGTATATGTTTTTCAGTCGACATATGACACGCGATAAACACAACCTTTGGAGACATTTTATTAAAAAAATATATATATATACAAAATTAAAAAACACATTAATATTAATTATCATAATTTCAGACTGTATTACTACTATACGAGATTTATTTTATTTTCAAGATGAGAGGGTGTATTTTAGAAATTAAGCATTGTTTGAGAAGAAAAAATGTGGTGTTTTGTTAAAGGATTTTATCAAAAATCAATTTGTGTCAAACTTATTTTGTTAATTAGTTTTGTTTTTATAAACAATATAATAAGTCATATGAATATTAATTCATCATTAAATTAAAAAAAATTCTCGTTTTTGTCAGTACATCCTGCCTTTCACGCCTACTAATTCATAAAACAACAGAATTCAAAAAATATTTTACGTCTCACTTGTGTAGCACGTTGACTAAATGTTCTGCATAATCGTGCATAAACACGACCTTTGACAACACAGTTAACATTTTATTAAAAGGTGTATAAAAAACTTAAATCAGTTTAATATAAAATATAATTATTATTGACATTAATATATTACTACTATTCGAGATTTTTTTTATTTCAAGATGAAAAAGTATATTTAAAAAAATTAAGCGTTCATTCAGTCATATGCATACTTATTAATCATTAATATAAAAAATATTTATTTACATTTTGTTAGTATAGCCCGCCCTGTCCGCCACATTATTCATAGAACAACAGAATTCAAAATATATTTTACGACTATCTCGTGTACTACGTCGACTGCATAAACCGCCTAACTCGGAAAACAATTGGAAATCATTCATTCTTCGGCTCATCGGATAGCATGTCGAGGAAATTCTCTATCACATTAGATGTTAAGTTAAGGTTTCGGATTCACGACTTACCTAATGGCAAATCGACGCTGTTCCTACCCCCAAGGAGGTTGACGAGGTTCGCGCAAATCCGAATATCCCATAGCATGCTGTTTTCACGATTGACATATATTGAATCAAATAATTGGTTATTGTACTTTGCATTGTGCCTGCTATCAATTTAGAATTAAGAATTGGATTATTTTGCTGTCAGTATATGTTTTTCAGTGGACATACGACACGCGATAAACACAACCTTTGGAGACATTTTAATAATATATATATATATATATAAATAAAAAAAACACATTAATAATTTATCATAATTTCAGACTGTATAATATTACTACTATACGAGATTTACTTTTTTTTTTCAAGATGAGAGGGTGTATTTTATAAATTAAGCATTGTTTGAGGGGGGAAAATGTGGTGTTTTGTTAAAGGATTTTATCAAAAATATATTTCTGTAAAACTTATTTTGTTAATTAGTTTTGTTTTTATAAACCATACAATAAGTCATGTGAATATTAATTCATCATTAAATTAAACAAAATTTTCGTTTTTGTCAGTACATCCTGCCGATCACGCCTACTAATTCACAGAATTACAGAAATCAAAAAAATATTTTACGCCTAAGTTGTGTAGCACGTCGACTACATGATATGCTTAATCCGGCATAAACACGACATTTGACAACGCAGTTAACATTTTATTAAAAGGTATATAAAAAACTTAAAAACAGTTTAATATAATATAAAATTATTATTGACAATAATATATTGCTACTATTCGAGATATTTTTATTTCAAGATGAAAAAGTATATTTAAAAAATTAAGCGTTCATTCAGTCATACGCATACTTATTAATCATTAATATAAACAATATTTATTTAGATTTTGTTAGTATATCCCGCTCTGCCCGCCACATTATTCATAGAACAACACAAATCAAAATGTGTTTTACGACTATGTCGTGTAGTACGTCGACTGCATAATCCGCCTAACTCGGAAAACAAATCTAAATGATCCATTCTTCGCATCATCGGATAGCATGTCGAGGGAATCCTCCATCACATTAGATGTCAAGTAAAGGTTGCGGATTCACGACTTACCTAATGGCAAGTCGACGCTATTCCTACCCTCAAGGAGCATGACGAGGTTCGCGCAAATCCGCATTTCCCATAGCATGCTGTTTTCACGATTGACACATATTGAATCAAATAATTGGTGATTGTACTTTGCATTGTGCCTGCTATTAATTTAGAATTAAGAATTGGATTATTCTGCTGTTAGTATATGTTTTTCAGTCGACATACGACACGCGATAAACACAACCTTTGGAGACATTTTATTAAAAAAAAAATATATATATATATAAAAATTAAAAAACACATTAATATTAATTATCATAATTTCAGACTGTATAATATTACTACTATACGAGATTTATTTTATTTTCAAGATGAGAGGGTTTATTTTATAAATTAAGCATTGTTTGAGTAAAAGAATGTGGTGTTTTGTTAAAGGATTATATAAAAAATCAATTTGTGTAAAACTTATTTTGTTAATTAGTTTTGTTTTTATAAACCATACAATAAGTCGTATGAATGTTAATTCATCATTAAATTAAACAATATTTTCGTTTTTGTTAGTACATCCTGCCTTTCACGCCTACTAATTCACAGAATTACAGAATTCAAAAAATATTTTACGCCTAACTTGTGTAGCACGTCGACTACATGATATGCTTAATCCGGCATAAACACGACATTTGACAACGCAGTTAATATTTTATTAAAAGGTATATAAAAAACTTAAAAACAGTTTAATATAATATAAAATTATTATTGACATTAATATATTACTACTGTTCGAGATATTTTTATTTCAAGATGAAAAAGTATATTTAAAAAATTAAGCGTTCATTCAGTCATACGCATACTTATTAATATAAAAAATATTTATTTAGATTTTGTTAGTATATCCCGCCCTGCCCGCCAAATTATTCATAGAACAACACAAATCAAAATGTATTTTACGACTATGTCGTGTAGTACGTCGAATGCATAATCCGCCTAACTCGGAAAACAAATGGAAATGATCCATTCTTCGCCTCATCGGATAGCATGTCGAGGGAATCCTCCATCACATTACATGTCAATTTAAGGTTGCGGATTCACGACTTACCTAATGGCAAATCGACGCTGTTCCTACCCCCAAGGAGGTTGACGAGGTTCGCGCAAATCCGCATTTCCCATAGCATGCTGTTTTCACGATTGACACATATTGAATCAAATAATTGGTTATTGTACTTTGCATTGCGCCTGCTATCAATTTAGAATTAAGAAATGGATTATTCTGCTGTTAGTATATGTTTTTCAGTCGACATACGACACGCGATAAACACAACCTTTGGAGACATTTTATTAATATATATATATATATATATATATATATATATATATATATATATATAAATTAAGAAACACATTAATATTAATTATCATAATTTCAGACTGCATAATATTACTACTATACGAGATTTATTTTATTTTCAAGATGAGAGGGTTTATTTTATAAATTAAGCATTTTTTGAGGAAAAGAATGTGGTGTTTTGTTAAAGGATTATATCAAAAATCAATTTGTGTAAAACTTTTTTTGTTAATTAGTTTTGTTTTTCTAAACCATATAATAAGTCGTATGAATATTAATTCATCATTAAATTAAACAAAATTTTCGTTTTTGTTAGTACGTCCTGCCTTTCACGCCTACTAATTCATAGAACTACAGAATTCAAAAAATATTTTACGCCTAACTTGTGTAGCACGTCGACTACATGATATGCTTAATCCGGCATAAACACGACATTTGACAACGCAGTTAACATTTTATTAAAATGTATATAAAAAACTTAAAAACAGTTTAATATAATATAAAATTATTATTGACATTAATATATTACTACTGTTCGAGATATTTTTATTTCAAGATGAAAAAGTATATTTAAAAAATTAAGCGTTCATTCAGTCATACGCATACTTATTAATCATTCATATAAACAATATTTATTTAGATTTTGTTAGTACATATCGCCCTGCCCGCCACATTATTCATAGAACAACAGAAATCAAAATGTATTTAACGATTATGTCGTGCAGTACGTCGACTGCATAATCAGCCTAACTCGGAAAACAATTGGAAATCATTCATTCTTCGGCTCATCGGATAGCATGTCGAGGAAATTCTCTATCACATTAGATGTTAAGTTAAGGTTTCGGATTCACGACTTACCTAATGGCAAATCGACGCTGTTCCTACCCCCAAGGAGGTTGACGAGGTTCGCGCAAATCCGAATATCCCATAGCATGCTGTTTTCACGATTGACATATATTGAATCAAATAATTGGTTATTGTACTTTGCATTGTGCCTGCTATCAATTTAGAATTAAGAATTGGATTATTTTGCTGTCAGTATATGTTTTTCAGTGGACATACGACACGCGATAAACACAACCTTTGGAGACATTTTAATAATATATATATATATATATATAAATAAAAAAAACACATTAATAATTTATCATAATTTCAGACTGTATAATATTACTACTATACGAGATTTACTTTTTTTTTTCAAGATGAGAGGGTGTATTTTATAAATTAAGCATTGTTTGAGGGGGGAAAATGTGGTGTTTTGTTAAAGGATTTTATCAAAAATATATTTCTGTAAAACTTATTTTGTTAATTAGTTTTGTTTTTATAAACCATACAATAAGTCATGTGAATATTAATTCATCATTAAATTAAACAAAATTTTCGTTTTTGTTAGTACATCCTGCCTTTCACGCCTACTAATTCATAGAACTACAGAATTCAAAAAATATTTTACGCCTAACTTGTGTAGCACGTCGACTACATGATATGCTTAATCCGGCATAAACACGACATTTGACAACGCAGTTAACATTTTATTAAAATGTATATAAAAAACTTAAAAACAGTTTAATATAATATAAAATTATTATTGACATTAATATATTACTACTGTTCGAGATATTTTTATTTCAAGATGAAAAAGTATATTTAAAAAATTAAGCGTTCATTCAGTCATACGCATACTTATTAATCATTCATATAAACAATATTTATTTAGATTTTGTTAGTACATATCGCCCTGCCCGCTACATTATTCATAGAACAACACAAATCAAAATGTATTTTACGACTATGTCGTGTAGTACGTCGACTGCATAATCCGCCTAACTCGGAAAACAAATGGAAATGATCCATTCTTCGCCTCATCGGATAGCATGTCGAGGGAATCCTCCATCACATTACATGTCAATTTAAGGTTGCGGATTCACGACTTACCTAATGGCAAATCGACGCTGTTCCTACCCCCAAGGAGGTTGACGAGGTTCGCGCAAATCCGCATTCCCCATAGCATGCTGTTTTCACGATTGACACATATTGAATCAAATAATTGGTTATTGTACTTTGCATTGCGCCTGCTATCAATTTAGAATTAAGAAATGGATTATTCTGCTGTTAGTATATGTTTTTCAGTCGACATACGACACGCGATAAACACAACCTTTGGAGACATTTTATTAAAAAATATATATATATATATATAAATTTAAAAACACATTAATATTAATTATCATAATTTCAGACTGCATAATATTACTACTATACGAGATTTATTTTATTTTCAAGATGAGAGGGTTTATTTTATAAATTGAGCATTTTTTGAGGAAAAGAATGTGGTGTTTTGTTAAAGGATTATATCAAAAATCAATTTGTGTAAAACATTTTTTTGTTAATTAGTTTTGTTTTTCTAAACCATATAATAAGTCGTATGAATATTAATTCATCATTAAATTAAACAAAATTTTCGTTTTTGTTAGTACATCCTGCCTTTCACGCTTACTAATTCATAGAACTACAGAATTCAAAAAATATTTTACGCCTAACTTGTGTAGCACGTCGACTACATGATATGCTTAATCCGGCATAAACACGACATTTGACAACGCAGTTAACATTTTATTAAAAGGTATATAAAAAACTTGAAAACAGTTTAATACAAAATAAAATTATTATTGACATTAATATATTACTACTATTCGAGATTTTTTTATTTCAAGATGAAAAAGTATATTTAAAACATTAAGCGTTCATTCAGTCATACGCATACTTATTAATCATTCATATAAACAATATTTATTTAGATTTTGTTAGTATATATCGCCCTGCCCGCCACATTATTCATAGAACAACAGAAATCAAAATGTATTTAAAGACTATGTCGTGCAGTACGTCGACTGCATAATCCGCCTAACTCGGAAAACAAATGGAAATCATCCCTTCTTCGCATCATCGGATAGCATGTCGAGGGAATCCTCCATCACATTAGTTTTTAAGTTAAGGTTGCGGATTCACGATTTACCTAATGGCAAGTCGAGGCTATTCCTACCCCCAAGGAGCATGACGAGGTTCGCGCAAATCCGCATTTCCCATAGCATGCTGTTTTCACGATTGACACATATTGAATCAAATAATTGGTTATTGTACTTTGCATTGTGCCTGCTATCAATTTAGAATTAAGAATTGGATTATTCTGCCGTTAGTATATGTTTTTCAGTCGACATACGACACGCGATAAACACAACCTTTGAAGACATTTTAATAATATATATATATATATATATATAAAATAAAAAACACATTAATATAAATTACTATTATTTGAGACTGTATAATATTACTACTATACGAGATTTACTTTTTTTTTTCAAGATGAGAGGGTGTGTTTTATAAATTAAGAATTGTTTGAGGGGGAAAATGTGGTGTTTTGTTAAAGGATTTTATCAAAAATATATTTCTGTAAAACTTATTTTGTTAATTAGTTTTGTTTTTATAAACCATACAATAAGTCATGTGAATATTAATTCATCATTAAATTAAACAAAATTTTCGTTTTTGTCAGTACATCCTGCCGATCACGCCTACTAATTCACAGAATTACAGAAATCAAAAAAATATTTTACGCCTAAGTTGTGTAGCACGTCGACTACATGATATGCTTAATCCGGCATAAACACGACATTTGACAACGCAGTTAACATTTTATTAAAAGGTATATAAAAAACTTAAAAACAGTTTAATATAATATAAAATTATTATTGACAATAATATATTGCTACTATTCGAGATATTTTTATTTCAAGATGAAAAAGTATATTTAAAAAATTAAGCGTTCATTCAGTCATACGCATACTTATTAATCATTAATATAAACAATATTTATTTAGATTTTGTTAGTATATCCCGCTCTGCCCGCCACATTATTCATAGAACAACACAAATCAAAATGTGTTTTACGACTATGTCGTGTAGTACGTCGACTGCATAATCCGCCTAACTCGGAAAACAAATCTAAATGATCCATTCTTCGCATCATCGGATAGCATGTCGAGGGAATCCTCCATCACATTAGATGTCAAGTAAAGGTTGCGGATTCACGACTTACCTAATGGCAAGTCGACGCTATTCCTACCCTCAAGGAGCATGACGAGGTTCGCGCAAATCCGCATTTCCCATAGCATGCTGTTTTCACGATTGACACATATTGAATCAAATAATTGGTGATTGTACTTTGCATTGTGCCTGCTATTAATTTAGAATTAAGAATTGGATTATTCTGCTGTTAGTATATGTTTTTCAGTCGACATACGACACGCGATAAACACAACCTTTGGAGACATTTTATTAAAAAAAAAATATATATATATATAAAAATTAAAAAACACATTAATATTAATTATCATAATTTCAGACTGTATAATATTACTACTATACGAGATTTATTTTATTTTCAAGATGAGAGGGTTTATTTTATAAATTAAGCATTGTTTGAGTAAAAGAATGTGGTGTTTTGTTAAAGGATTATATAAAAAATCAATTTGTGTAAAACTTATTTTGTTAATTAGTTTTGTTTTTATAAACCATACAATAAGTCGTATGAATGTTAATTCATCATTAAATTAAACAATATTTTCGTTTTTGTTAGTACATCCTGCCTTTCACGCCTACTAATTCACAGAATTACAGAATTCAAAAAATATTTTACGCCTAACTTGTGTAGCACGTCGACTACATGATATGCTTAATCCGGCATAAACACGACATTTGACAACGCAGTTAATATTTTATTAAAAGGTATATAAAAAACTTAAAAACAGTTTAATATAATATAAAATTATTATTGACATTAATATATTACTACTGTTCGAGATATTTTTATTTCAAGATGAAAAAGTATATTTAAAAAATTAAGCGTTCATTCAGTCATACGCATACTTATTAATATAAAAAATATTTATTTAGATTTTGTTAGTATATCCCGCCCTGCCCGCCAAATTATTCATAGAACAACACAAATCAAAATGTATTTTACGACTATGTCGTGTAGTACGTCGACTGCATAATCCGCCTAACTCGGAAAACAAATGGAAATGATCCATTCTTCGCCTCATCGGATAGCATGTCGAGGGAATCCTCCATCACATTACATGTCAATTTAAGGTTGCGGATTCACGACTTACCTAATGGCAAATCGACGCTGTTCCTACCCCCAAGGAGGTTGACGAGGTTCGCGCAAATCCGCATTTCCCATAGCATGCTGTTTTCACGATTGACACATATTGAATCAAATAATTGGTTATTGTACTTTGCATTGCGCCTGCTATCAATTTAGAATTAAGAAATGGATTATTCTGCTGTTAGTATATGTTTTTCAGTCGACATACGACACGCGATAAACACAACCTTTGGAGACATTTTATTAATATATATATATATATATATATATATATATATATATATATATATATAAATTAAGAAACACATTAATATTAATTATCATAATTTCAGACTGCATAATATTACTACTATACGAGATTTATTTTATTTTCAAGATGAGAGGGTTTATTTTATAAATTAAGCATTTTTTGAGGAAAAGAATGTGGTGTTTTGTTAAAGGATTATATCAAAAATCAATTTGTGTAAAACTTTTTTTGTTAATTAGTTTTGTTTTTCTAAACCATATAATAAGTCGTATGAATATTAATTCATCATTAAATTAAACAAAATTTTCGTTTTTGTTAGTACGTCCTGCCTTTCACGCCTACTAATTCATAGAACTACAGAATTCAAAAAATATTTTACGCCTAACTTGTGTAGCACGTCGACTACATGATATGCTTAATCCGGCATAAACACGACATTTGACAACGCAGTTAACATTTTATTAAAATGTATATAAAAAACTTAAAAACAGTTTAATATAATATAAAATTATTATTGACATTAATATATTACTACTGTTCGAGATATTTTTATTTCAAGATGAAAAAGTATATTTAAAAAATTAAGCGTTCATTCAGTCATACGCATACTTATTAATCATTCATATAAACAATATTTATTTAGATTTTGTTAGTACATATCGCCCTGCCCGCCACATTATTCATAGAACAACAGAAATCAAAATGTATTTAACGATTATGTCGTGCAGTACGTCGACTGCATAATCAGCCTAACTCGGAAAACAAATGGAAATCATCCCTTCTTCGCATCATCGGATAGCATGTCGAGGGAATCCTCCATCACATTAGATGTCAATTTAAGGTTGCGGATTCACGACTTACCTAATGGCAAATCGACGCTGTTCCTACCCTCAAGGAGGTTGACGAGGTTCGCGCGAATCCGCATTTCCCATAGCATGCTGTTTTCACGATTGACACATATTGAATCAAATAATTGGTTATTGCACTTTGCATTGTGCCTGCTATTAATTTAGAATTAAGAATTGGATTATTCTGCTGTTAGTATATGTTTTTCAGTCGACATACGACACGCGATAAACACAACCTTTGAAGACATTTTAATAATATATATATATGTATATATATATATATATATATATATATATAATAAAAAACACATTAATATAAATTACTATTATTTGAGACTGTATAATATTACTACTATACGAGATTTACTTTTTTTTTCAAGATGAGATGGTGTGTTTTATAAATTAAGAATGGTTTGAGGGGAAAAAATGTGGTGTTTTGTTAAAGGATTTTATCAAAAATCAATTTCTGTAAAACTTATTTTGTTAATTAGTTTTGTTTTTATAAACCATACAGTAAGTCATGTGAATGTTAATTCATCATTAAATTAAACAAAATTTTCGTTTTTGTCAGTACATCCTGCCTATCACGCCTACTAATTCACAGAATTACAGAAATCAAAAAATATTTTACGCCTAAGTTGTGTAGCACGTCGACTACATGATATGCTTAATCCGGCATAAACACGACATTTGACAACGCAGTTAACATTTTATTAAAAGGTATATAAAAAACTTAAAAACAGTTTAATTAATATAAAATTATTATTGACATTAATATATTACTACTATTCGAGATATTTTTATTTCAAGATGAAAAAGTACATTTAAAAAATTAAGCGTTCATTCAGTCATACGCATACTTATTAATCATTAATATAAACAATATTTATTTAGATTTTGTTAGTATATCCCGCCCTGCCCGCCACATTATTCATAGAACAACACAAATCAAAATGTATTTTACGACTATGTCGTGTAGTACGTCGACTGCATAATCTGCCTAACTCGGAAAACATATCTAAATGATCCATTCTTCGCATCATCGGATAGCATGTCGAGGGAATCCTCCATCACATTAGATGTCAAGTAAAGGTTGCGGATTCACGACTTACCCAATGGCAAGTCGACGCTATTCCTACCCTCAAGGAGCATGACGAGGATCGCACAAATCCGCATTTCCCATAGCATGCTGTTTTCACGATTGACACATATTGAATCAAATAATTGGTTATTGCACTTTGCATTGTGCCTGCTATTAATTTAGAATTAAGAATTGGATTATTCTGCTGTTAGTATATGTTTTTCAGTCGACATATGACACGCGATAAACACAACCTTTGGAGACATTTTATTAAAAAAATATATATATATACAAAATTAAAAAACACATTAATATTAATTATCATAATTTCAGACTGTATTACTACTATACGAGATTTATTTTATTTTCAAGATGAGAGGGTGTATTTTAGAAATTAAGCATTGTTTGAGAAGAAAAAATGTGGTGTTTTGTTAAAGGATTTTATCAAAAATCAATTTGTGTCAAACTTATTTTGTTAATTAGTTTTGTTTTTATAAACAATATAATAAGTCATATGAATATTAATTCATCATTAAATTAAAAAAAATTCTCGTTTTTGTCAGTACATCCTGCCTTTCACGCCTACTAATTCATAAAACAACAGAATTCAAAAAATATTTTACGTCTCACTTGTGTAGCACGTTGACTAAATGTTCTGCATAATCGTGCATAAACACGACCTTTGACAACACAGTTAACATTTTATTAAAAGGTGTATAAAAAACTTAAATCAGTTTAATATAAAATATAATTATTATTGACATTAATATATTACTACTATTCGAGATTTTTTTTATTTCAAGATGAAAAAGTATATTTAAAAAAATTAAGCGTTCATTCAGTCATATGCATACTTATTAATCATTAATATAAAAAATATTTATTTACATTTTGTTAGTATAGCCCGCCCTGTCCGCCACATTATTCATAGAACAACAGAATTCAAAATATATTTTACGACTATCTCGTGTACTACGTCGACTGCATAAACCGCCTAACTCGGAAAACAATTGGAAATCATTCATTCTTCGGCTCATCGGATAGCATGTCGAGGAAATTCTCTATCACATTAGATGTTAAGTTAAGGTTTCGGATTCACGACTTACCTAATGGCAAATCGACGCTGTTCCTACCCCCAAGGAGGTTGACGAGGTTCGCGCAAATCCGAATATCCCATAGCATGCTGTTTTCACGATTGACATATATTGAATCAAATAATTGGTTATTGTACTTTGCATTGTGCCTGCTATCAATTTAGAATTAAGAATTGGATTATTTTGCTGTCAGTATATGTTTTTCAGTGGACATACGACACGCGATAAACACAACCTTTGGAGACATTTTAATAATATATATATATATATATAAATAAAAAAAACACATTAATAATTTATCATAATTTCAGACTGTATAATATTACTACTATACGAGATTTACTTTTTTTTTTCAAGATGAGAGGGTGTATTTTATAAATTAAGCATTGTTTGAGGGGGGAAAATGTGGTGTTTTGTTAAAGGATTTTATCAAAAATATATTTCTGTAAAACTTATTTTGTTAATTAGTTTTGTTTTTATAAACCATACAATAAGTCATGTGAATATTAATTCATCATTAAATTAAACAAAATTTTCGTTTTTGTCAGTACATCCTGCCGATCACGCCTACTAATTCACAGAATTACAGAAATCAAAAAAATATTTTACGCCTAAGTTGTGTAGCACGTCGACTACATGATATGCTTAATCCGGCATAAACACGACATTTGACAACGCAGTTAACATTTTATTAAAAGGTATATAAAAAACTTAAAAACAGTTTAATATAATATAAAATTATTATTGACAATAATATATTGCTACTATTCGAGATATTTTTATTTCAAGATGAAAAAGTATATTTAAAAAATTAAGCGTTCATTCAGTCATACGCATACTTATTAATCATTAATATAAACAATATTTATTTAGATTTTGTTAGTATATCCCGCTCTGCCCGCCACATTATTCATAGAACAACACAAATCAAAATGTGTTTTACGACTATGTCGTGTAGTACGTCGACTGCATAATCCGCCTAACTCGGAAAACAAATCTAAATGATCCATTCTTCGCATCATCGGATAGCATGTCGAGGGAATCCTCCATCACATTAGATGTCAAGTAAAGGTTGCGGATTCACGACTTACCTAATGGCAAGTCGACGCTATTCCTACCCTCAAGGAGCATGACGAGGTTCGCGCAAATCCGCATTTCCCATAGCATGCTGTTTTCACGATTGACACATATTGAATCAAATAATTGGTGATTGTACTTTGCATTGTGCCTGCTATTAATTTAGAATTAAGAATTGGATTATTCTGCTGTTAGTATATGTTTTTCAGTCGACATACGACACGCGATAAACACAACCTTTGGAGACATTTTATTAAAAAAAAAATATATATATATATAAAAATTAAAAAACACATTAATATTAATTATCATAATTTCAGACTGTATAATATTACTACTATACGAGATTTATTTTATTTTCAAGATGAGAGGGTTTATTTTATAAATTAAGCATTGTTTGAGTAAAAGAATGTGGTGTTTTGTTAAAGGATTATATAAAAAATCAATTTGTGTAAAACTTATTTTGTTAATTAGTTTTGTTTTTATAAACCATACAATAAGTCGTATGAATGTTAATTCATCATTAAATTAAACAATATTTTCGTTTTTGTTAGTACATCCTGCCTTTCACGCCTACTAATTCACAGAATTACAGAATTCAAAAAATATTTTACGCCTAACTTGTGTAGCACGTCGACTACATGATATGCTTAATCCGGCATAAACACGACATTTGACAACGCAGTTAATATTTTATTAAAAGGTATATAAAAAACTTAAAAACAGTTTAATATAATATAAAATTATTATTGACATTAATATATTACTACTGTTCGAGATATTTTTATTTCAAGATGAAAAAGTATATTTAAAAAATTAAGCGTTCATTCAGTCATACGCATACTTATTAATATAAAAAATATTTATTTAGATTTTGTTAGTATATCCCGCCCTGCCCGCCAAATTATTCATAGAACAACACAAATCAAAATGTATTTTACGACTATGTCGTGTAGTACGTCGACTGCATAATCCGCCTAACTCGGAAAACAAATGGAAATGATCCATTCTTCGCCTCATCGGATAGCATGTCGAGGGAATCCTCCATCACATTACATGTCAATTTAAGGTTGCGGATTCACGACTTACCTAATGGCAAATCGACGCTGTTCCTACCCCCAAGGAGGTTGACGAGGTTCGCGCAAATCCGCATTTCCCATAGCATGCTGTTTTCACGATTGACACATATTGAATCAAATAATTGGTTATTGTACTTTGCATTGCGCCTGCTATCAATTTAGAATTAAGAAATGGATTATTCTGCTGTTAGTATATGTTTTTCAGTCGACATACGACACGCGATAAACACAACCTTTGGAGACATTTTATTAATATATATATATATATATATATATATATATATATATATATATATATATAAATTAAGAAACACATTAATATTAATTATCATAATTTCAGACTGCATAATATTACTACTATACGAGATTTATTTTATTTTCAAGATGAGAGGGTTTATTTTATAAATTAAGCATTTTTTGAGGAAAAGAATGTGGTGTTTTGTTAAAGGATTATATCAAAAATCAATTTGTGTAAAACTTTTTTTGTTAATTAGTTTTGTTTTTCTAAACCATATAATAAGTCGTATGAATATTAATTCATCATTAAATTAAACAAAATTTTCGTTTTTGTTAGTACGTCCTGCCTTTCACGCCTACTAATTCATAGAACTACAGAATTCAAAAAATATTTTACGCCTAACTTGTGTAGCACGTCGACTACATGATATGCTTAATCCGGCATAAACACGACATTTGACAACGCAGTTAACATTTTATTAAAATGTATATAAAAAACTTAAAAACAGTTTAATATAATATAAAATTATTATTGACATTAATATATTACTACTGTTCGAGATATTTTTATTTCAAGATGAAAAAGTATATTTAAAAAATTAAGCGTTCATTCAGTCATACGCATACTTATTAATCATTCATATAAACAATATTTATTTAGATTTTGTTAGTACATATCGCCCTGCCCGCCACATTATTCATAGAACAACAGAAATCAAAATGTATTTAACGATTATGTCGTGCAGTACGTCGACTGCATAATCAGCCTAACTCGGAAAACAATTGGAAATCATTCATTCTTCGGCTCATCGGATAGCATGTCGAGGAAATTCTCTATCACATTAGATGTTAAGTTAAGGTTTCGGATTCACGACTTACCTAATGGCAAATCGACGCTGTTCCTACCCCCAAGGAGGTTGACGAGGTTCGCGCAAATCCGAATATCCCATAGCATGCTGTTTTCACGATTGACATATATTGAATCAAATAATTGGTTATTGTACTTTGCATTGTGCCTGCTATCAATTTAGAATTAAGAATTGGATTATTTTGCTGTCAGTATATGTTTTTCAGTGGACATACGACACGCGATAAACACAACCTTTGGAGACATTTTAATAATATATATATATATATATAAATAAAAAAAACACATTAATAATTTATCATAATTTCAGACTGTATAATATTACTACTATACGAGATTTACTTTTTTTTTTCAAGATGAGAGGGTGTATTTTATAAATTAAGCATTGTTTGAGGGGGGAAAATGTGGTGTTTTGTTAAAGGATTTTATCAAAAATATATTTCTGTAAAACTTATTTTGTTAATTAGTTTTGTTTTTATAAACCATACAATAAGTCATGTGAATATTAATTCATCATTAAATTAAACAAAATTTTCGTTTTTGTCAGTACATCCTGCCGATCACGCCTACTAATTCACAGAATTACAGAAATCAAAAAAATATTTTACGCCTAAGTTGTGTAGCACGTCGACTACATGATATGCTTAATCCGGCATAAACACGACATTTGACAACGCAGTTAACATTTTATTAAAAGGTATATAAAAAACTTAAAAACAGTTTAATATAATATAAAATTATTATTGACAATAATATATTGCTACTATTCGAGATATTTTTATTTCAAGATGAAAAAGTATATTTAAAAAATTAAGCGTTCATTCAGTCATACGCATACTTATTAATCATTAATATAAACAATATTTATTTAGATTTTGTTAGTATATCCCGCTCTGCCCGCCACATTATTCATAGAACAACACAAATCAAAATGTGTTTTACGACTATGTCGTGTAGTACGTCGACTGCATAATCCGCCTAACTCGGAAAACAAATCTAAATGATCCATTCTTCGCATCATCGGATAGCATGTCGAGGGAATCCTCCATCACATTAGATGTCAAGTAAAGGTTGCGGATTCACGACTTACCTAATGGCAAGTCGACGCTATTCCTACCCTCAAGGAGCATGACGAGGTTCGCGCAAATCCGCATTTCCCATAGCATGCTGTTTTCACGATTGACACATATTGAATCAAATAATTGGTGATTGTACTTTGCATTGTGCCTGCTATTAATTTAGAATTAAGAATTGGATTATTCTGCTGTTAGTATATGTTTTTCAGTCGACATACGACACGCGATAAACACAACCTTTGGAGACATTTTATTAAAAAAAAAATATATATATATATAAAAATTAAAAAACACATTAATATTAATTATCATAATTTCAGACTGTATAATATTACTACTATACGAGATTTATTTTATTTTCAAGATGAGAGGGTTTATTTTATAAATTAAGCATTGTTTGAGTAAAAGAATGTGGTGTTTTGTTAAAGGATTATATAAAAAATCAATTTGTGTAAAACTTATTTTGTTAATTAGTTTTGTTTTTATAAACCATACAATAAGTCGTATGAATGTTAATTCATCATTAAATTAAACAATATTTTCGTTTTTGTTAGTACATCCTGCCTTTCACGCCTACTAATTCACAGAATTACAGAATTCAAAAAATATTTTACGCCTAACTTGTGTAGCACGTCGACTACATGATATGCTTAATCCGGCATAAACACGACATTTGACAACGCAGTTAATATTTTATTAAAAGGTATATAAAAAACTTAAAAACAGTTTAATATAATATAAAATTATTATTGACATTAATATATTACTACTGTTCGAGATATTTTTATTTCAAGATGAAAAAGTATATTTAAAAAATTAAGCGTTCATTCAGTCATACGCATACTTATTAATATAAAAAATATTTATTTAGATTTTGTTAGTATATCCCGCCCTGCCCGCCAAATTATTCATAGAACAACACAAATCAAAATGTATTTTACGACTATGTCGTGTAGTACGTCGACTGCATAATCCGCCTAACTCGGAAAACAAATGGAAATGATCCATTCTTCGCCTCATCGGATAGCATGTCGAGGGAATCCTCCATCACATTACATGTCAATTTAAGGTTGCGGATTCACGACTTACCTAATGGCAAATCGACGCTGTTCCTACCCCCAAGGAGGTTGACGAGGTTCGCGCAAATCCGCATTTCCCATAGCATGCTGTTTTCACGATTGACACATATTGAATCAAATAATTGGTTATTGTACTTTGCATTGCGCCTGCTATCAATTTAGAATTAAGAAATGGATTATTCTGCTGTTAGTATATGTTTTTCAGTCGACATACGACACGCGATAAACACAACCTTTGGAGACATTTTATTAATATATATATATATATATATATATATATATATATATATATATATATAAATTAAGAAACACATTAATATTAATTATCATAATTTCAGACTGCATAATATTACTACTATACGAGATTTATTTTATTTTCAAGATGAGAGGGTTTATTTTATAAATTAAGCATTTTTTGAGGAAAAGAATGTGGTGTTTTGTTAAAGGATTATATCAAAAATCAATTTGTGTAAAACTTTTTTTGTTAATTAGTTTTGTTTTTCTAAACCATATAATAAGTCGTATGAATATTAATTCATCATTAAATTAAACAAAATTTTCGTTTTTGTTAGTACGTCCTGCCTTTCACGCCTACTAATTCATAGAACTACAGAATTCAAAAAATATTTTACGCCTAACTTGTGTAGCACGTCGACTACATGATATGCTTAATCCGGCATAAACACGACATTTGACAACGCAGTTAACATTTTATTAAAATGTATATAAAAAACTTAAAAACAGTTTAATATAATATAAAATTATTATTGACATTAATATATTACTACTGTTCGAGATATTTTTATTTCAAGATGAAAAAGTATATTTAAAAAATTAAGCGTTCATTCAGTCATACGCATACTTATTAATCATTCATATAAACAATATTTATTTAGATTTTGTTAGTACATATCGCCCTGCCCGCCACATTATTCATAGAACAACAGAAATCAAAATGTATTTAACGATTATGTCGTGCAGTACGTCGACTGCATAATCAGCCTAACTCGGAAAACAAATGGAAATCATCCCTTCTTCGCATCATCGGATAGCATGTCGAGGGAATCCTCCATCACATTAGATGTCAATTTAAGGTTGCGGATTCACGACTTACCTAATGGCAAATCGACGCTGTTCCTACCCTCAAGGAGGTTGACGAGGTTCGCGCGAATCCGCATTTCCCATAGCATGCTGTTTTCACGATTGACACATATTGAATCAAATAATTGGTTATTGCACTTTGCATTGTGCCTGCTATTAATTTAGAATTAAGAATTGGATTATTCTGCTGTTAGTATATGTTTTTCAGTCGACATACGACACGCGATAAACACAACCTTTGAAGACATTTTAATAATATATATATATGTATATATATATATATATATATATATATATAATAAAAAACACATTAATATAAATTACTATTATTTGAGACTGTATAATATTACTACTATACGAGATTTACTTTTTTTTTCAAGATGAGATGGTGTGTTTTATAAATTAAGAATGGTTTGAGGGGAAAAAATGTGGTGTTTTGTTAAAGGATTTTATCAAAAATCAATTTCTGTAAAACTTATTTTGTTAATTAGTTTTGTTTTTATAAACCATACAGTAAGTCATGTGAATGTTAATTCATCATTAAATTAAACAAAATTTTCGTTTTTGTCAGTACATCCTGCCTATCACGCCTACTAATTCACAGAATTACAGAAATCAAAAAATATTTTACGCCTAAGTTGTGTAGCACGTCGACTACATGATATGCTTAATCCGGCATAAACACGACATTTGACAACGCAGTTAACATTTTATTAAAAGGTATATAAAAAACTTAAAAACAGTTTAATTAATATAAAATTATTATTGACATTAATATATTACTACTATTCGAGATATTTTTATTTCAAGATGAAAAAGTACATTTAAAAAATTAAGCGTTCATTCAGTCATACGCATACTTATTAATCATTAATATAAACAATATTTATTTAGATTTTGTTAGTATATCCCGCCCTGCCCGCCACATTATTCATAGAACAACACAAATCAAAATGTATTTTACGACTATGTCGTGTAGTACGTCGACTGCATAATCTGCCTAACTCGGAAAACATATCTAAATGATCCATTCTTCGCATCATCGGATAGCATGTCGAGGGAATCCTCCATCACATTAGATGTCAAGTAAAGGTTGCGGATTCACGACTTACCCAATGGCAAGTCGACGCTATTCCTACCCTCAAGGAGCATGACGAGGATCGCACAAATCCGCATTTCCCATAGCATGCTGTTTTCACGATTGACACATATTGAATCAAATAATTGGTTATTGCACTTTGCATTGTGCCTGCTATTAATTTAGAATTAAGAATTGGATTATTCTGCTGTTAGTATATGTTTTTCAGTCGACATATGACACGCGATAAACACAACCTTTGGAGACATTTTATTAAAAAAATATATATATATACAAAATTAAAAAACACATTAATATTAATTATCATAATTTCAGACTGTATTACTACTATACGAGATTTATTTTATTTTCAAGATGAGAGGGTGTATTTTAGAAATTAAGCATTGTTTGAGAAGAAAAAATGTGGTGTTTTGTTAAAGGATTTTATCAAAAATCAATTTGTGTCAAACTTATTTTGTTAATTAGTTTTGTTTTTATAAACAATATAATAAGTCATATGAATATTAATTCATCATTAAATTAAAAAAAATTCTCGTTTTTGTCAGTACATCCTGCCTTTCACGCCTACTAATTCATAAAACAACAGAATTCAAAAAATATTTTACGTCTCACTTGTGTAGCACGTTGACTAAATGTTCTGCATAATCGTGCATAAACACGACCTTTGACAACACAGTTAACATTTTATTAAAAGGTGTATAAAAAACTTAAATCAGTTTAATATAAAATATAATTATTATTGACATTAATATATTACTACTATTCGAGATTTTTTTTATTTCAAGATGAAAAAGTATATTTAAAAAAATTAAGCGTTCATTCAGTCATATGCATACTTATTAATCATTAATATAAAAAATATTTATTTACATTTTGTTAGTATAGCCCGCCCTGTCCGCCACATTATTCATAGAACAACAGAATTCAAAATATATTTTACGACTATCTCGTGTACTACGTCGACTGCATAAACCGCCTAACTCGGAAAACAATTGGAAATCATTCATTCTTCGGCTCATCGGATAGCATGTCGAGGAAATTCTCTATCACATTAGATGTTAAGTTAAGGTTTCGGATTCACGACTTACCTAATGGCAAATCGACGCTGTTCCTACCCCCAAGGAGGTTGACGAGGTTCGCGCAAATCCGAATATCCCATAGCATGCTGTTTTCACGATTGACATATATTGAATCAAATAATTGGTTATTGTACTTTGCATTGTGCCTGCTATCAATTTAGAATTAAGAATTGGATTATTTTGCTGTCAGTATATGTTTTTCAGTGGACATACGACACGCGATAAACACAACCTTTGGAGACATTTTAATAATATATATATATATATATAAATAAAAAAAACACATTAATAATTTATCATAATTTCAGACTGTATAATATTACTACTATACGAGATTTACTTTTTTTTTTCAAGATGAGAGGGTGTATTTTATAAATTAAGCATTGTTTGAGGGGGGAAAATGTGGTGTTTTGTTAAACGATTATATAAAAAATCAATTTGTGTAAAACTTATTTTGTTAATTAGTTTTGTTTTTCTAAACCATACAATAATTCGTATGAATATTAATTCATCATTAAATTAAACAATATTTTCGTTTTTGTGAGTACATTCTGCCTTTCACGCCTACTAATTCATAGAACTACAGAATTCAAAAAATATTTTACGCCTAACTTGTGTAGCACGTCGACTACATGATATGCTTAATCCGGCATAAACACGACATTTGACAACGCAGTTAATATTTTATTAAAAGGTATATAAAAAACTTAAAAACAGTTTAATATAATATAAAATTATTATTGACATTAATATATTACTACTATTCGAGATATTTTTATTTCAAGATGAAAAAGTATATTTAAAAAATTAAGCGTTCATTCAGTCATACGCATACTTATTAATCATTAATATAAACAATATTTATTTAGATTTTGTTAGTATATCCCGCCCTGCCCGCCACATTATTCATAGAACAACACAAATCAAAATGTGTTTTACGACTATGTCGTGTAGTAGGTCGACTGCATAATCCGCCTAACTCGGAAAACAAATGGAAATCATCCCTTCTTCGCATCATCGGATAGCATGTCGAGGGAATCCTCCATCACATTAGATGTTAAGTTAAGGTTGCGGATTCACGACTTACCTAATGGCAAGTCGACGCTGTTCCTACCCCCAAGGAGCATGACGAGGTTCGCGCAAATCCGCATTTCCCATAGCATGCTGTTTTCACGATTGACACATATTGAATCAAATAATTGGTTATTGTACTTTGCATTGTGCCTGCTATCAATTTAGAATTAAGAATTGGATTATTCTGCCGTTAGTATATGTTTTTCAGTCGACATACGACACGCGATAAACACATCCTTTGAAGACATTTTAACAATATATATATATATATATATATATATATATATATATATATATATAATAAAAAACACATTAATATAAATTACTATTATTTGAGACTGTATAATATCACTACTATACGAGATTTACTTTTTTTTTTCAAGATGAGAGGGTGTGTTTTATAAATTAAGAATGGTTTGAGGGGAAAAAATGTGGTGTTTTGTTAAAGGATTTTATCAAAAATCAATTTCTGTAAAACTTATTTTTTTAAATAGTTTTGTTTTTATAAACCATACAATAAGTCATGTGAATATTAATTCATCATTAAATTAAACAAAAATTTCGTTTTTGTCAGTACATCCTGCCTATCACGCCTACTAATTCACAGAATTACAGAAATCAAAAAATATTTTACGCCTAAGTTATGTAGCACGTCGACTACATGATATGCTTAATCCGGCATAAACACGACATTTGACAACGCAGTTAACATTTTATTAAAAGGTATATAAAAAACATAAAAACAGTTTAATATAATATAAAATTATTATTGTCATTAATATATTAGTACTATTCGAGATATTTTTATTTCAAGATGAAAAAGTACATTTAAAAAATTAAGCGTTCATTCAGTCATACGCATACTTATTAATCATTAATATAAACAATATTTATTTAGATTTTGTTAGTATATCCCGCCCTGCCCGCCACATTATTCATAGAACAACACAAATCAAAATGTATTTTACGACTATGTCGTGTAGTACGTCGACTGCATAATCTGCCTAACTCGGAAAACATATCTAAATGATCCATTCTTCGCATCATCGGATAGCATGTCGAGGGAATCCTCCATCACATTACATGTCAATTTAAGGTTGCGGATTCACGACTTACCTAATGGCAAATCGACGCTGTTCCTACCCCCAAGGAGGTTGACGAGGTTCGCGCAAATCCGCATTTCCCATAGCATGCTGTTTTCACGATTGACACATATTGAATCAAATAATTTGTTATTGTACTTTTCCTTGCGCCTGCTATCAATTTAGAATTAAGAAATGGATTATTCTGCTGTTAGTATATGTTTTTCAGTCGACATATGACACGCGATAAACACAACCTTTGGAGATATTTTATTAAAATATATATATATATATATATATAAATTAAAAAACACATTAATATTAATTATCATAAATTCAGACTGCATAATATTACTACTATACGAGATTTATTTTATTTTCAAGATGAGAGGGTTTATTTTAAAAATTAAGCATTTTTTGAGGAAAAGAATGTGGTGTTTTGTTAAAGGATTATATCAAAAATCAATTTGTGTAAAACTTATTTTGTTAATTAGTTTTGTTTTTCTAAACCATACAATAAGTCGTATGAATATTAATTCATCATTAAATTAAACAAAATTTTCGTTTTTGTTAGAACATCCTGCCTTTCATGCCTACTAATTCATAGAACTACAGAATTCAAAAAATATTTTACGCCTAACTTGTGTAGCACGTCGACTACATGATATGCTTAATCCGGCATAAACACGGCATTTGACAACGCAGTTAACATTTTATTAAAAGGTATATAAAAAACTTAAAAACAGTTTAATATAATATAAAATTATTATTGACATTAATATATTACTACTATTCTAGATATTTTTATTTCAAGATGAAAAAGTATATTTAAAAAATTAAGCGTTCATTCAGTCATACGCATATTTATTAATCATTAATATAAACAATACTTATAAAAATTTTGTTAGTATAGCCCGCCCTGTCCGCCACATTATTCATAGAACAACAGAATTCAAAATATATTTTACGACTATCTCGTGTACTACGTCGACTGCATAAACCGCCTAACTCGGAAAACAATTGGAAATCATTCATTCTTCGGCTCATCGGATAGCATGTCAAAGGAATCCTCCATCACATTAGATGTCAATTTAAGGTTGCGGATTCACGACTTACCTAATGGCAAATCGACGCTGTTCCTACCCCAAAGGAGCATGACGAGGTTCGCGCAAATCCGCATTTCCCATAGCATGATGTTTTCACGATTGACACATATTGAATCAAATAAATAGTTATTGTACTTTGCATTGTGCCTGCTATCAATTTAGAATTAAGAAATCGATTATTCTGCTGTTAGTATATGTTTTTCAGTCGACATACGATACGCGATAAACACAACCTTTGGAGACATTTTATTAAAAAAAATATATATAAAAAAATTAAAAAACACATTAATATTAATTATTATAATTTCAGACTGTATAATATTACTACTATACGAGATTTACTTTTTTTTCAAGATGAGAGGGTGTGTTTTATAAATTAAGAATTGTCTGAGGGGAAAAAATGTGGTGTTTTGTTAAAGGATTTTATCAAAAAACAATTTCTGTAAAACTTATTTTGTTAATTAGTTTTGTTTTTATAAACCATACAATAAGTCATGTGAATATTAATTCATCATTAAATTAAACAAAATTTTCGTTTTTGTCAGTACATCCTGCCTATCACGCCTACTAATTCACAGAATTACAGAAATCATAAAATATTTTACGCCTAAGTTGTGTAGCACGTCGATTACATGATATGCTTAATCCGGCATAAACACGACATTTGACAACGCAGTTAACATTTATTAAAAGGTATATAAAAAACTTAAAAACAGTTTAATATAATATAAAATTATTATTGACATTAATATATTACTACTATTCGAGATATTTTTATTTCAAGATGAAAAAGTATATTTAAAAAATTAAGCGTTCATTCAGTCATACGCATACTTATTAATCATTAATATAAACAATATTTATTTAGATTTTGTTAGTATATCCCGCCCTGCCCGCCACATTATTCATAGAACAACACAAATCAAAATGTATTTTACGACTATGTCGTGTAGTACGTCGGCTGCATAATCCGCCTAACTCGGAAAACAAATCTAAATGATCCATTCTTCGCATCATCGGATAGCATGTCGAGGGAGTCCTCCATCACTTTAGATGTCAAGTAAAGGTTGCGGATTCACGACTTACCTAATGGCAAGTCGACGCTATTCCTACCCTCAAGGCGCATGACGAGGTTCGCGCAAATCCGCATTTCCCATAGCATGCTGTTTTCACGATTGACACATATTGAATCAAATAATTGTTTATTGTACTTTGCTTTGTGCCTGCTATCAATTTAGAATTAAGAATTGGATTATTCTGCCGTTAGTATATGTTTTTCAGTCGACATACGACATTCGATAAACACAACCTTTGAAGACATTTTAATAATATATATATATATATATATATATATATATATAATAAAAAACACATTAATATAAATTACTATTATTTGAGACTGTATAATATTACTACTATACGAGATTTACTTTTTTTTTTCAAGATCAGAGGGTGTGTTTTATAAATTAAGAATTGTTTGAGGGGAAAAAATGTGGTGTTTTGTTAAAGGATTTTATCAAAAATCAATTTCTGTAAAACTTATTTTGTTAATTAGTTTTGTTCTTATAAACCATACAATAAGTCATGTGAATATTAATTCATCATTAAATTAAACAAAATTTTCGTTTTTGTCAGTACATCCTGCCTATCACGCCTACTAATTCACAGAATTACAGAAATCAAAAAATATTTTACGCCTAAGTTGTGTAGCACGTCGACTACATGATATGCTTAATCCGGCATAAACACGACATTTGACAACGCAGTTAACATTTTATTAAAAGGTATATAAAAAACTTAAAAACAGTTTATTATAATATAAAATTATTATTGACATTAATATATTACTACTATTCGAGATATTTTTATTTCAAGATGAAAAAGTATATTTAAAAAATTAAGCGTTCATTCAGTCATACGCATACTTATTAATCATTAATATAAACAATATTTATTTAGATTTTGTTAGTATATCCCGCCCTGCCCGCCACATTATTCATAGAACAACACAAATCAAAATGTATTTTACGACTATGTCGTGTAGTACGTCGACTGCATAATCCGCCTAACTCGGAAAACAAATCTAAATGATCCATTCTTCGCATCATCGGATAGCATGCCGAGGGAATCCTCCATCACATTAGATGTCAAGTAAAGGTTGCGGATTCACGACTTACCTAATGGCAATTCGACGCTATTCCTACCCTCAAGGAGCATGACGAGGTTCTCGCAAATCCGCATTTCCCATAGCATGCTGTTTTCACGATTGACACATATTGAATCAAATAATTGGTTATTGTACTTTGCATTGCGCCTGCTATCAATTTAGAATTAAGAAATGGATTATTCTGCTGTTAGTATAAGTTTTTCAGTCGACATACGACACGCGATAAACACAACCTTTGGAGACATTTTATTAAAATATATATATATATATATATATAAATTTAAAAACACATTAATATTAATTATCATAATTTCAGACTGCATAATATTACTACTATACGAGATTTATTTTATTTTCAAGATGAGAGGGTTTATTTTATAAATTGAGCATTTTTTGAGGAAAAGAATGTGGTGTTTTGTTAAAAGATTATATCAAAAATCAATTTGTGTAAAACATTTTTTTGTTAATTAGTTTTGTTTTTCTAAACCATATAATAAGTCGTATGAATATTAATTCATCATTAAATTAAACAAAATTTTCGTTTTTGTTAGTACATCCTGCCTTTCACGCCTACTAATTCATAGAACTACAGAATTCAAAAAATATTTTACGCCTAACTTGTGTAGCACGTCGACTACATGATATGCTTAATCCGGCATAAACACGACATTTGACAACGCAGTTAACATTTTATTAAAAGGTATATAAAAAACTTGAAAACAGTTTAATACAAAATAAAATTATTATTGACATTAATTTATTACTACTATTCGAGATTTTTTTATTTCAAGATGAAAAAGTATATTTAAAACATTAAGCGTTCATTCAGTCATACGCATACTTATTAATCATTCATATAAACAATATTTATTTAGATTTTGTTAGTATATATCGCCCTGCCCGCCACATTATTCATAGAACAACAGAAATCAAAATGTATTTAACGACTATGTCGTGCAGTACGTCGACTGCATAATCCGCCTAACTCGGAAAACAAATGGAAATCATCCCTTCTTCGCATCATCGGATAGCATGTCGAGGGAATCCTCCATCACATTAGTTTTTAAGTTAAGGTTGCGGATGCACGACTTACCTAATGGCAAGTCGACGCTGTTCCTACCCCCAAGGAGCATGACGAGGTTCGCGCAAATCCGCATTTCCCTTAGCATGCTGTTTTCACGATTGACACATATTGAATCAAATAATTGGTTATTGTACTTTGCATTGCGCCTGCTATCAATTTAGAATTAAGAAATGGATTATTCTGCTGTTAGTATATGTTTTTCAGTCGACATACGACACGCGATAAACACAACCTTTGGAGACATTTTATTAAAAAAAATATATATATATATATAAATTTAAAAACACATTAATATTAATTATCATAATTTCAGACTGCATAATATTACTACTATACGAGATTTATTTTATTTTCAAGATGAGAGGGTTTATTTTATAAATTGAGCATTTTTTGAGGAAAAGAATGTGGTGTTTTGTTAAAGGATTATATCAAAAATCAATTTGTGTAAAACATTTTTTTGTTAATTAGTTTTGTTTTTCTAAACCATATAATAAGTCGTATGAATATTAATTCATCATTAAATTAAACAAAATTTTCGTTTTTGTTAGTACATCGTGCCTTTCACGCCTACTAATTCATAGAACTACAGAATTCAAAAAATATTTTACGCCTAACTTGTGTAGCACGTCGACTACATGATATGCTTAATCCGGCATAAACACGACATTTGACAACGCAGTTAACATTTTATTAAAAGGTATATAAAAAACTTGAAAACAGTTTAATACAAAATAAAATTATTATTGACATTAATATATTACTACTATTCGAGATTTTTTTATTTCAAGATGAAAAAGTATATTTAAAACATTAAGCGTTCATTCAGTCATACGCATACTTATTAATCATTCATATAAACAATATTTATTTAGATTTTGTTAGTATATATCGCCCTGCCCGCCACATTATTCATAGAACAACAGAAATCAAAATGTATTTAACGACTATGTCGTGCAGTACGTCGACTGCATAATCCGCCTAACTCGGAAAACAAATGGAAATCATCCCTTCTTCGCATCATCGGATAGCATGTCGAGGGAATCCTCCATCACATTAGTTTTTAAGTTAAGGTTGCGGATTCACGACTTACCTAATGGCAAGTCGACGCTGTTCCTACCCCCAAGGAGCATGACGAGGTTCGCGCAAATCCGCATTTCCCATAGCATGCTGTTTTCACGATTGACACATATTGAATCAAATAATTGGTTATTGTACTTTGCATTGTGCCTGCTATCAATTTAGAATTAAGAATTGGATTATTCTGCCGTTAGTATATGTTTTTCAGTCGACATACGACACGCGATAAACACAACCTTTGGAGACATTTTATTAAAAAATATATATATATATATATATAAATTTCAAAAAACACATTAATATTAATTATCATAATTTCAGACTGCATAATATTACTACTATACGAGATTTACTTTTTTTTTCAAGATGAGAGGGTGTGTTTTATAAATTAAGAATTGTTTGAGGGGGAAAATGTGGTGTTTTGTTAAAGGATTTTATCAAAAATCAATTTCTGTAAAACTTATTTTGTTAATTAGTTTTGTTTTTATAAACCATACAATAAGTCATGTGAATATTAATTCATCATTAAATTAAACAAAATTTTCGTTTTTGTCAGTACATCCTGCCGATCACGCCTACTAATTCACAGAATTACAGAAATCAAAAAAATATTTTACGCCTAAGTTGTGTAGCACGTCGACTACATGATATGCTTAATCCGGCATAAACACGACATTTGACAACGCAGTTAACATTTTATTAAAAGGTATATAAAAAACTTGAAAACAGTTTAATACAAAATAAAATTATTATTGACATTAATATATTACTACTGTTCGAGATATTTTTATTTCAAGATGAAAAAGTATATTTAAAAAATTAAGCGTTCATTCAGTCATACGCATACTTATTAATCATTAATATAAACAATATTTATTTAGATTTTGTTAGTATATCCCGCCCTGCCCGCCACATTATTCATAGAACAACACAAATCAAAATGTGTTTTACGACTATGTCGTGTAGTACGTCGACTGCATAATCCGCCTAACTCGGAAAACAAATCTAAATGATCCATTCTTCGCATCATCGGATAGCATGTCGAGGGAATCCTCCATCACATTAGATGTCAAGTAAAGGTTGCGGATTCACGACTTACCTAATGGCAAGTCGACGCTATTCCTACCCTCAAGGAGCATGACGAGGTTCGCGCAAATCCGCATTTCCCATAGCATGCTGTTTTCACGATTGACACATATTGAATCAAATAATTGGTGATTGTACTTTGCATTGTGCCTGCTATTAATTTAGAATTAAGAATTGGATTATTCTGCTGTTAGTATATGTTTTTCAGTCGACATACGACACGCGATAAACACAACCTTTGGAGACATTTTATTAAAAAAAATATATATATATATATAAAAATTAAAAAACACATTAATATTAATTATCATAATTTCAGACTGTATAATATTACTACTATACGAGATTTATTTTATTTTCAAGATGAGAGGGTTTATTTTATAAATTAAGCATTGTTTGAGTAAAAGAATGTGGTGTTTTGTTAAAGGATTATATAAAAAATCAATTTGTGTAAAACTTATTTTGTTAATTAGTTTTGTTTTTATAAACCATACAATAAGTCGTATGAATGTTAATTCATCATTAAATTAAACAATATTTTCGTTTTTGTTAGTACATCCTGCCTTTCACGCCTACTAATTCACAGAATTACAGAATTCAAAAAATATTTTACCCCTAACTTGTGTAGCACGTCGACTACATGATATGCTTAATCCGGCATAAACACGACATTTGACAACGCAGTTAATATTTTATTAAAAGGTATATAAAAAACTTAAAAACAGTTTAATATAATATAAAATTATTATTGACATTAATATATTACTACTGTTCGAGATATTTTTATTTCAAGATGAAAAAGTATATTTAAAAAATTAAGCGTTCATTCAGTCATACGCATACTTATTAATCATTAATATAAAAAATATTTATTTAGATTTTGTTAGTATATCCCGCCCTGCCCGCTACATTATTCATAGAACAACACAAATCAAAATGTATTTTACGACTATGTCGTGTAGTACGTCGACTGCATAATCCGCCTAACTCGGAAAACAAATGGAAATGATCCATTCTTCGCCTCATCGGATAGCATGTCGAGGGAATCCTCCATCACATTACATGTCAATTTAAGGTTGCGGATTCACGACTTACCTAATGGCAAATCGACGCTGTTCCTACCCCCAAGGAGGTTGACGAGGTTCGCGCAAATCCGCATTCCCCATAGCATGCTGTTTTCACGATTGACACATATTGAATCAAATAATTGGTTATTGTACTTTGCATTGCGCCTGCTATCAATTTAGAATTAAGAAATGGATTATTCTGCTGTTAGTATATGTTTTTCAGTCGACATACGACACGCGATAAACACAACCTTTGGAGACATTTTATTAAAAAATATATATATATATATATAAATTTAAAAACACATTAATATTAATTATCATAATTTCAGACTGCATAATATTACTACTATACGAGATTTATTTTATTTTCAAGATGAGAGGGTTTATTTTATAAATTGAGCATTTTTTGAGGAAAAGAATGTGGTGTTTTGTTAAAGGATTATATCAAAAATCAATTTGTGTAAAACATTTTTTTGTTAATTAGTTTTGTTTTTCTAAACCATATAATAAGTCGTATGAATATTAATTCATCATTAAATTAAACAAAATTTTCGTTTTTGTTAGTACATCCTGCCTTTCACGCCTACTAATTCATAGAACTACAGAATTCAAAAAATATTTTACGCCTAACTTGTGTAGCACGTCGACTACATGATATGCTTAATCCGGCATAAACACGACATTTGACAACGCAGTTAACATTTTATTAAAAGGTATATAAAAAACTTGAAAACAGTTTAATACAAAATAAAATTATTATTGACATTAATATATTACTACTATTCGAGATTTTTTTATTTCAAGATGAAAAAGTATATTTAAAACATTAAGCGTTCATTCAGTCATACGCATACTTATTAATCATTCATATAAACAATATTTATTTAGATTTTGTTAGTATATATCGCCCTGCCCGCCACATTATTCATAGAACAACAGAAATCAAAATGTATTTAAAGACTATGTCGTGCAGTACGTCGACTGCATAATCCGCCTAACTCGGAAAACAAATGGAAATCATCCCTTCTTCGCATCATCGGATAGCATGTCGAGGGAATCCTCCATCACATTAGTTTTTAAGTTAAGGTTGCGGATTCACGATTTACCTAATGGCAAGTCGAGGCTATTCCTACCCCCAAGGAGCATGACGAGGTTCGCGCAAATCCGCATTTCCCATAGCATGCTGTTTTCACGATTGACACATATTGAATAAATAATTGGTTATTGTACTTTGCATTGTGCCTGCTATCAATTTAGAATTAAGAATTGGATTATTCTGCCGTTAGTATATGTTTTTCAGTCGACATACGACACGCGATAAACACAACCTTTGAAGACATTTTAATAATATATATATATATATATATATAAAATAAAAAACACATTAATATAAATTACTATTATTTGAGACTGTATAATATTACTACTATACGAGATTTACTTTTTTTTTTCAAGATGAGAGGGTGTGTTTTATAAATTAAGAATTGTTTGAGGGGGAAAATGTGGTGTTTTGTTAAAGGATTTTATCAAATATATATTTCTGTAAAACTTATTTTGTTAATTAGTTTTGTTTTTATAAACCATACAATAAGTCATGTGAATATTTATTCATCATTAAATTAAACAAAATTTTCGTTTTTGTCAGTACATCCTGCCGATCACGCCTACTAATTCACAGAATTACAGAAATCAAAAAAATATTTTACGCCTAAGTTGTGTAGCACGTCGACTACATGATATGCTTAATCCGGCATAAACACGACATTTGACAACGCAGTTAACATTTTATTAAAAGGTATATAAAAAACTTAAAAACAGTTTAATATAATATAAAATTATTATTGACAATAATATATTGCTACTATTCGAGATATTTTTATTTCAAGATGAAAAAGTATATTTAAAAAATTAAGCGTTCATTCAGTCATACGCATACTTATTAATCATTAATATAAACAATATTTATTTAGATTTTGTTAGTATATCCCGCTCTGCCCGCCACATTATTCATAGAACAACACAAATCAAAATGTGTTTTACGACTATGTCGTGTAGTACGTCGACTGCATAATCCGCCTAACTCGGAAAACAAATCTAAATGATCCATTCTTCGCATCATCGGATAGCATGTCGAGGGAATCCTCCATCACATTAGATGTCAAGTAAAGGTTGCGGATTCACGACTTACCTAATGGCAAGTCGACGCTATTCCTACCCTCAAGGAGCATGACGAGGTTCGCGCAAATCCGCATTTCCCATAGCATGCTGTTTTCACGATTGACACATATTGAATCAAATAATTGGTGATTGTACTTTGCATTGTGCCTGCTATTAATTTAGAATTAAGAATTGGATTATTCTGCTGTTAGTATATGTTTTTCAGTCGACATACGACACGCGATAAACACAACCTTTGGAGACATTTTATTAAAAAAAATATATATATATATATAAAAATTAAAAAACACATTAATATTAATTATCATAATTTCAGACTGTATAATATTACTACTATACGAGATTTATTTTATTTTCAAGATGAGAGGGTTTATTTTATAAATTAAGCATTGTTTGAGTAAAAGAATGTGGTGTTTTGTTAAAGGATTATATAAAAAATCAATTTGTGTAAAACTTATTTTGTTAATTAGTTTTGTTTTTATAAACCATACAATAAGTCGTATGAATGTTAATTCATCATTAAATTAAACAATATTTTCGTTTTTGTTAGTACATCCTGCCTTTCACGCCTACTAATTCACAGAATTACAGAATTCAAAAAATATTTTACGCCTAACTTGTGTAGCACGTCGACTACATGATATGCTTAATCCGGCATAAACACGACATTTGACAACGCAGTTAATATTTTATTAAAAGGTATATAAAAAACTTAAAAACAGTTTAATATAATATAAAATTATTATTGACATTAATATATTACTACTGTTCGAGATATTTTTATTTCAAGATGAAAAAGTATATTTAAAAAATTAAGCGTTCATTCAGTCATACGCATACTTATTAATATAAAAAATATTTATTTAGATTTTGTTAGTATATCCCGCCCTGCCCGCCAAATTATTCATAGAACAACACAAATCAAAATGTATTTTACGACTATGTCGTGTAGTACGTCGACTGCATAATCCGCCTAACTCGGAAAACAAATGGAAATGATCCATTCTTCGCCTCATCGGATAGCATGTCGAGGGAATCCTCCATCACATTACATGTCAATTTAAGGTTGCGGATTCACGACTTACCTAATGGCAAATCGACGCTGTTCCTACCCCCAAGGAGGTTGACGAGGTTCGCGCAAATCCGCATTTCCCATAGCATGCTGTTTTCACGATTGACACATATTGAATCAAATAATTGGTTATTGTACTTTGCATTGCGCCTGCTATCAATTTAGAATTAAGAAATGGATTATTCTGCTGTTAGTATATGTTTTTCAGTCGACATACGACACGCGATAAACACAACCTTTGGAGACATTTTATTAATATATATATATATATATATATATATATATATATATATATATATATATATATATATATATATATATATATATAAATTAAGAAACACATTAATATTAATTATCATAATTTCAGACTGCATAATATTACTACTATACGAGATTTATTTTATTTTCAAGATGAGAGGGTTTATTTTATAAATTAAGCATTTTTTGAGGAAAAGAATGTGGTGTTTTGTTAAAGGATTATATCAAAAATCAATTTGTGTAAAACTTTTTTTGTTAATTAGTTTTGTTTTTCTAAACCATATAATAAGTCGTATGAATATTAATTCATCATTAAATTAAACAAAATTTTCGTTTTTGTTAGTACGTCCTGCCTTTCACGCCTACTAATTCATAGAACTACAGAATTCAAAAAATATTTTACGCCTAACTTGTGTAGCACGTCGACTACATGATATGCTTAATCCGGCATAAACACGACATTTGACAACGCAGTTAACATTTTATTAAAATGTATATAAAAAACTTAAAAACAGTTTAATATAATATAAAATTATTATTGACATTAATATATTACTACTGTTCGAGATATTTTTATTTCAAGATGAAAAAGTATATTTAAAAAATTAAGCGTTCATTCAGTCATACGCATATTTATTAATCATTAATATAAACAATATTTATAAAAATTTTGTTAGTATATCCCGCCCTGCCCGCCACGTTATTCATAGAAAAACAGAATTCAAAATATATTTTACGACTATCTCGTGTAGTACGTCGACTGCATAATCCGCCTAACTCCGAAAACAAATGGAAATAATTCATTCTTCGCCTCATCGGATAGCATGTCGAGGGAATCCTCCATCACATTAGATGTCAATTTAAGGTTGCGGATTCACGACTTACCTAATGGCAAATCGACGCTGTTCCTACCCCCAAGGAGCATGACGAGGTTCGCGCAAATCCGCATTTCCCATAGCATGATGTTTTCACTATTGACACATATTGAATCAAATAAATAGTTATTGTACTTTGCATTGTGTCTGCTATCAATTTAGAATTAAGAAATGGATTATTCTGCTGTTAGTATATGTTTTTCAGTCGACATACGACACGCGATAAACACAACCTTTGGAGACATTTTATTAAAAAATATATATATATAAAAATTAAAAAACACATTAATATTAATTATTATAATTTCAGACTGTATAATATTACTACTATACGAGATTTATTTTATTTTCAAGATGAGAGGGTTTATTTTATAAATTAAGCATTGTTTGAGGAAAAGAATGTGGTGTTTTGTTAAAGGATTATATCAAATATCAATTTGTGTAAAACTTATTTTGTTAATTAGTTTTGTTTTTATAAACAATATAATAAGTCATATGAATATTAATTCATCATTAAATTAAAAAAAACTTTTCGTTTTTGTCAGTACATCCTGCCTTTCACGACTACTAATACATAGAACTACAGAAATCAAAAAATATTTTACGCCTAAGTTGTGTAGCACGTCGACCACATGATCTGCTTTTCCTGCATAAACACGACCTTTGACAGCGCAGTTAACATTTTATTAAAAGGTATATAAAAAACTTGAAAACAGTTTAATACAAAATAAAATTATTATTGACATTAATATATTACTACTATTCGAGATTTTTTTATTTCAAGATGAAAAAGTATATTTAAAACATTAAGCGTTCATTCAGTCATACGCATACTTATTAATCATTCATATAAACAATATTTATTTAGATTTTGTTAGTATATATCGCCCTGCCCGCCACATTATTCATAGAACAACAGAAATCAAAATGTATTTAACGACTATGTCGTGTAGTACGTCGACTGCATAATCCGCCTAACTCGGAAAACAAATGGAAATCATCCCTTCTTCGCATCATCGGATAGCATGTCGAGGGAATCCTCCATCACATTAGATGTTAAGTTAAGGTTGCGGATTCACAACTTACCTAATGGCAAGTCGACGCTGTTCCTACCCCCAAGGAGCATGACGAGGTTCGCGCAAATCCGCATTTCCCATAGCATGCTGTTTTCACGATTGACACATATTGAATCAAATAATTGGTTATTGTACTTTGCATTGTGCCTGCTATCAATTTAGAATTAAGAATTGGATTATTCTGCCGTTAGTATATGTTTTTCAGTCGACATACGACACGCGATAAACACAACCTTTGAAGACATTTTAATAATATATATATATATATATATAAAATAAAAAACACATTAATATAAATTACTATTATTTGAGACTGTATAATATTACTACTATACGAGATTTACTTTTTTTTTCAAGATGAGAGGGTGTGTTTTATAAATTAAGAATTGTTTGAGGGGAAAAAATGTGGTGTTTTGTTAAAGGATTTTATCAAAGAACAATTTATGTAAAACTTATTTTGTTAATTAGTTTTGTTTTTATAAACCGTACAATAAGTCATGTGAATATTAATTCATCATTAAATTAAACAAAATTTTCGTTTTTGTCAGTACATCCTGCCTATCACGCCTACTAATTCACAGAATTACAGAAATCAAAAAATATTTTACGCCTAAGTTGTGTAGCACGTCGACTACATGATATGCTTAATCCGGCATAAACACGACATTTGACAACGCAGTTAACATTTTATTAAAAGGTATATAAAAAACTTAAAAACTGTTTAATATAATATAAAATTATTATTGACATTAATATATTACTACTATTCGAGATATTTTTATTTCAAGATGAAAAAGTATATTTAAAAAATTAAGCGTTCATTCAGTCATACGCATACTTATTAATCATTAATATAAACAATATTTATTTAGATTTTGTTAGTATATCCCGCCCTGCCCGCCACATTATTCATAGAACAACACAAATCAAAATGTATTTTACGACTATGTCGTGTAGTACGTCGACTGCATAATCCGCCTTACTCGGAAAACAAATCTAAATGATCCATTCTTCCATCATCGGAAAGCATGTCGAGGGAATCCTCCATCACATTAGATGTCAAGTAAAGGTTGCGGATTCACGACTTACCTAATGGCAAGTCGACGCTATTCCTACCCTCAAGGAGCATGACGAGGTTCGCGCAAATCCGCATTTCCCATAGCATGCTGTTTTCACGATTGACACATATTGAATCAAATAATTGGTTATTGTACTTTGCATTGTGCCTGCTATCAATTTAGAATTAAGAATTGGATTATTCTGCCGTTAGTATATGTTTTTCAGTCGACATACGACACGCGATAAACACAACCTTTGAAGACATTTTAATAATATATATATATATATATATATATATATATAAAATAAAAAACACATTAATATAAATTACTATTATTTGAGACTGTATAATATTACTACTATACGAGATTTACTTTTTTTTTTGAAGATGAGAGGGTGTGTTTTATAAATTAAGAATTGTTTGAGGGGGAAAAAATGTGGTGTTTTGTTAAAGGATTTTATCAAAAATCAATTTCTGTAAAACTTATTTTGTTAATTAGTTTTGTTTTTATAAACCATACAATAAGTCATGTGAATATTAATTCATCATTAAATTAAACAAAATTTTCGTTTTTGTCAGTACATCCTGCCTATCACGCCTACTAATTCACAGAATTACAGAAATCAAAAAATATTTTACGCCTAAGTTGTGTAGCACGTCGACTACATGATATGCTTAATCCGGCATAAACACGACATTTGACAACGCAGTTAACATTTTATTAAAAGGTATATAAAAAACTTAAAAACTGTTTAATATAATATAAAATTATTATTGACATTAATATATTACTACTATTCGAGATATTTTTATTTCAAGATGAAAAAGTATATTTAAAAAATTAAGCGTTCATTCAGTCATACGCATACTTATTAATCATTAATATAAACAATATTTATTTAGATTTTGTTAGTATATCCCGCCCTGCCCGCCACATTATTCATAGAACAACACAAATCAAAATGTATTTTACGACTATGTCGTGTAGTACGTCGACTGCATAATCCGCCTAACTCGGAAAACAAATCTAAATGATCCATTCTTCCATCATCGGATAGCATGTCGAGGGAATCCTCCATCACATTAGATGTCAAGTAAAGGTTGCGGATTCACGACTTACCTAATGGCAAGTCGACGCTATTCCTACCCTCAAGGAGCATGACGAGGTTCGCGCAAATCCGCATTTCCCATAGCATGCTGTTTTCACGATTGACACATATTGAATCAAATAATTGGTTATTGTACTTTGCATTGTGCCTGCTATCAATTTAGAATTAAGAATTGGATTATTCTGCCGTTAGTATATGTTTTTCAGTCGACATACGACACGCGATAAACACAACCTTTGAAGACATTTTAATAATATATATATATATATATATATATATATATATAAAATAAAAAATAAATTAATATAAATTACTATTATTTGAGACTGTATAATATTACTACTATACGAGATTTACTTTTTTTTTCAAGATGAGAGGGTGTGTTTTATAAATTAAGAATTGTTTGAGGGGGAAAAAATGTGGTGTTTTGTTAAAGGATTTTATCAAAAATCAATTTCTGTAAAACTTATTTTGTTAATTAGTTTTGTTTTTATAAACCATACAATAAGTCATGTGAATATTAATTCATCATTAAATTAAACAAAATTTTCGTTTTTGTCAGTACATCCTGCCTATCACGCCTACTAATTCACAGAATTACAGAAATCAAAAAATATTTTACGCCTAAGTTGTGTAGCACGTCGACTACATAATATGCTTAATCCGGCATAAACACGACATTTGACAACGCAGTTAACATTTTCTTAAAAGGTATATAAAAAACTTAAAAACAGTTTAATATAATATAAAATTATTATTGACATTAATATATTACTACTATTCGAGGTATTTTTATTTCAAGATAAAAAAGTATATTTAAAAAATTAAGCGTTCATTCAGTTATACGCATATTTATTAATCATTAATATAAACAATATTTATAAAAATTTTGTTAGTATATCCCTCCCTGCCCGCCACATTATTCATAGAAAAACAGAATTCAAAATATATTTTACGACTATCTCGTGTAGTACGTCGACTGCATAATCCGCCTAACTCCGAAAACAAATGGAAATATTTCATTCTTCGCCTCATCGGATAGCATGTCGAGGGAATCCTCAATCACATTAGATGTCAATTTAAGGTTGCGGATTCATGACTTAACTAATGGCAAATCGACGCTGTTCCTACCCCCAAGGAGCATGACGAGGTTCGCGCAAATCCGCATTTCCCATAGCATGATGTTTTCACGATTGACACATATTGAATCAAATAAATAGTTATTGTACTTTGCATTGTGCCTGCTATCAATTTAGAATTAAGAAATGGATTATTCTGCTGTTAGTATATATTTTTCAGTCGACATACGACACGCGATAAACACAACCTTTGGAGACATTTTATTAAAAAATATATATATAAAAAAATTAAAAAACACATTAATATTAATTATTATAATTTCAGACTGTATAATATTACTACTATACGTGATTTATTTTATTTTCAAGATGAGAGGGTTTATTTTATAAATTAAGCATTGTTTGAGGAAAAGAATGTGGTGTTTTGTTAAAGGATTATATCAAATATCAATTTGTGTAAAAGTTATTTTGTTAATTAGTTTTGTTTTTCTAAACCATATAATAAGTCGTATGAATATTAATTCATCATTAAATTAAACAAAATTTTCGTTTTTGTTAGTACATCCTGCCTTTCACGCCTACTAATTTATAGAACTACAGAATTCAAAAAATATTTTACGCCTAACTTGTGTAGCACGTCGACTACATGTTCTGCACAATCGTGCATAAACACGACCTTTGACAGCACAGTTAACATTTTATTAAAAGGTGTATAAAAAACTTAAATCAGTTTAATATAAAATATAATTATTATTGACATTAATATATTACTACTATTCGAGGTATTTTTATTTCAAGATAAAAAGTATATTTAAAAAATTAAGCGTTCATTCAGTCATACGCATATTTATTAATCATTAATATAAACAATATTTATAAAAATTTTGTTAGTATATCCCTCCCTGCCCGCCACATTATTCATAGAACAACAGAATTCAAAATATATTTTACGACTATCTCGTGTACTACGTCGACTGCATAAACCGCCTAACTCGGAAAACAAATGGAAATCATTCATTCTTCGGCTCATCGGATAGCATGTCGAGGGAATTCTCTTTCACATTAGATGTTAAGTTAAGGTTTCGGATTCACGACTTACCTAATGGCAAATCGACGCTGTTCCTACCCCCAAGGAGGTTGACGAGGTTCGCGCAAATCCGCATTTCCCATAGCATGCTGTTTTCATGATTGACATATATTGAATCAAATAATTGGTTATTGTACTTTGCATTGTGCCTGCTATCAATTTAGAATTAAGAAATGGATTATTTTGCTGTCAGTATATATTTTTCAGTGGACATACGACACGCGATAAACACAACGTTTGGAGACATTTTAATAATATATATATATATATAAATAAAAAAAACATTAATAATTTAGCATAATTTCAGACTGTATAATATTACTACTATACGAGATTTACATTTTTTTTTTCAAGATGAGAGGGTGTATCTTATAAATTAAGCATTGTTTGAGGGGGGGAAATGTGGTGTTTTGTGTTTTGTTAAAGAATTATATCAAAAATCAATTTGTGTAAAACTTATTTTGTTAATTAGTTTTGTTCTTATAAACAATATAATAAGTCATATGAATATTAATTCATCATTAAATTTAAAAAACTTTTCGTTTTTGTCAGTACATCCTGCCTTTCACGTCTACTAATACATATAACTACAGAAATCAAAAAATATTTTACGCCTAAGTTGTGTAGCACGTCGACTACATGATCTGCTTACTCCTGCGTAAACACGACCTTTGACAACGCAGTTAACATTTTATTAAAAGGTATATAAAAAACTTGAAAACAGTTTAATACAAAATAAAATTATTATTGACATTAATATATTACTACTATTCGAGATTTTTTTATTTCAAGATGAAAAAGTATATTTAAAACATTAAGCGTTCATTCAGTCATACGCATACTTATTAATCATTCATATACACAATATTTATTTAGATTTTGTTAGTATAGCCCGCTCTGTCCGCCACATTATTCATAGAACAACAGAATTCAAAATATATTTTACGACTATCTCGTGTACTACGTCAACTGCATAAACCGCCTAACTCGGAAAACAAATGGAAATCATTCATTCTTCGGCTCATCGGATAGCATGTCGAGGGAATTCTCTATCACATTAGATGTTAAGTTAAGGTTTCGGATTCACGACTTACCTAATGGCAAATCGACGCTGTTCCTACCCCCAAGGAGGTTGACGAGGTTCACGCAAATCCGCATTTCCCATAGCATGCTGTTTTCACGATTGACATATATTGAATCAAATAATTGGTTATTGTACTTTGCATTGTGCCTGCTATCAATTTAGAATTAAGAATTGGATTATTTTGCTGTCAGTATATGTTTTTCAGTGGACATACGACACGCGATAAACACAACCTTTGGAGACATTTTAATAATATATATATATATATATATATATATATATAAACATTAATAATTTATCATAATTTCAGACTGTATAATATTACTACTATACGAGATTTACTTTTTTTTCAAGATGAGAGGGTGTATCTTATAAATTAAGCATTGTTTGAGGGGGGAAAATGTGGTGTTTTGTTAAAGGATTATATCAAAAATCAATTTGTGTAAAACTTATTTTGTTAATTAGTTTTGTTTTTATAAACAATATAATAAGTCATATGAATATTAATTCATCATTAAATTAAAAAAACTTTTCGTTTTTGTCAGTACATCCTGCCTTTCACGCCTACTAATACATAGAACTACAGAAATCAAAAAATATTTTACGCCTAAGTTGTGTAGCACGTCGAATACATGATCTGCTTAATCCTTCATAAACACGACCTTTACAACACCGTTAACATTTTATTAAAAGGTATATAAAAAACTTAAAAACAGTTTAATACAAAATATAATTATTATAAATTAAAAAACACATTAATATTAATTATCATAATTTCAGACTGCATAATATTACTACTATACGAGATAAATTTTATTTTCAAGATCAGAGGGTTTATTTTATAAATTAAGCATTTTTGAAGAAAAGAATGTGGTGTTTTGTTAAAGGATTATATCAAAAATCAATTTGTGTAAAACTTATTTTGTTAATTAGTTTTGTTTTTATAAACAATATAATAAGTCATATGAATATTAATTCATCATTAAATTAAAAAAAAACTTTTCGTTTTTGTCAGTACATCCTGCCTTTCACGCCTAATAATACATAGAACTACAGAAATCAAAAAATATTTTACGCCTAAGTTGTGTAGCACGTCGACTACATGATCTGCTTACTCCTGCATAAACACGACCTTTGACAACGCAGTTAACATTTTATTAAAAGGTATATAAAAAACTTGAAAACAGTTTAATACAAAATAAAATTATTATTGACATTAATATATTACTACTATTCGAGATTTTTTTATTTCAAGATGAAAAAGTATATTTAAAACATTAAGCGTTCATTCAGTCATACGCATACTTATTAATCATTCATATAAACAATATTTATTTAGATTTTGTTAGTATATATCGCCCTGCCCGCCACATTATTCATAGAAGAAAAGAAATCAAAATGTATTTAACGACTATGTCGTGCAGTACGTCGACTGCATAATCCGCCTAACTCGGAAAACAAATGGAAATCATCCCTTCTTCGCATCATCGGATAGCATGTCGAGGGAATCCTCCATCACATTAGATGTTAAGTTAAGGTTGCGGATTCACGACTTACCTAATGGCAAGTCGACGCTGTTCCTACCCCCAAGGAGCACGACGAGGTTCGCGCAAATCCGCATTTCCCATAGCATGCTGTTTTCACGATTGACACATATTGAATCAAATAATTGGTTATTGTACTTTGCATTGTGCCTGCTATCAATTTAGAATTAAGAATTGGATTATTCTGCCGTTAGTATATGTTTTTCAGTCGACATACGACACGCGATAAACACAACCTTTGAAGACATTTTAATAATATATATATATATATATATATATATAATAAAAAACACATTAATATAAATTACTATTATTTGAGACTGTATATTATTACTACTATACGAGATTTACTTTTTTTTTCAAGATGAGAGGGTGTGTTTTATAAATTAAGAATTGTTTGAGGGGGAAAATGTGGTGTTTTGTTAAAGGATTTTATCAAAAATCAATTTCTGTAAAACTTATTTTGTTAATTAGTTTTGTTTTTATAAACCATAATAAGTCATGTGAATATTAATTCATCATTAAATTAAACAAAATTTTCGTTTTTGTCAGTACATCCTGCCTACCACGCCTAGTAATTCGCAGAATTACAGAAATCAAAAAATATTTTACGCCTAAGTTGTGTAGCACGTCGACTACATGATATGCTTAATCCGGCATAAACACGGCATTTGACAACGCAGTTAACATTTTATTAAAAGGTATATCAAAAACTTAAAAACAGTTTAATATAATATAAAATTATTATTGACATTAATATATTACTACTATTCGAGATATTTTTATTTCAAGATGAAAAAGTATATTTAAAAAATTAAGCGTTCATTCAGTCATACGCATACTTATTAATCATTAATATAAACAATATTTATTTAGATTTTGTTAGTATATCCCGCCCTGCCCGCCACATTATTCATAGAACAACACAAATCAAAATGTATTTTACGACTATGTCGTGTAGTACGTCGACTGCATAATCCGCCTAACTCGGAAAACAAATCTAAATGATCCATTCTTCGCATCATCGGATAGCATGTCGAGGGAATCCTCCATCACATTAGATGTCAAGTAAAGGTTGCGGATTCACGACTTACCTAATGGCAAGTCGACGCTATTCCTACCCTCAAGGAGCATGACGAGGTTCGCGCAAATCCGCATTTCCCATAGCATGCTGTTTTCACGATTGACACATATTGAATCAAATAATTGGTGATTGTACTTTGCATTGTGCCTGCTATTAATTTAGAATTAAGAATTGGATTATTCTGCTGTTAGTATATGTTTTTCAGTCGACATATGACACGCGATAAACACAACCTTTGGAGACATTTCATTAAAAAAAAAAAATATATATATATAACTAAAAAACACATTAATATTAATTATCATAATTTCAGACTGTATTACTACTATACGAGATTTATTTTATTTTCAAGATGAGAGGGTGTATTTTAGAAATTAAGCGTTGTTTGAGAAGAAAAAATGTGGTGTTTTGTTAAAGGCATAGCTGCCAACATCTTACGCTTTTTCAGACCACAAAAATTTTATGGAAAATTTTACCTTTTTAAATCGCCGTAATCTGCCGATTAAATAAGGCAAAAATTTCTATTAAATTTTTGTGGTCTAAAAAAGCAGAAGAGTTGGCAGCTATGTAAAGGATTTTATCAAAAATCAATTTGTGTAAAACTTATTTTGTTAATTAGTTTTGTTTTTCTAAACCATATAATAAGTCATATGAATATTAATTCATCCTTAAATAAAAAAAAATTCTCGTTTTTGTCAGTAAATCCTGCCTTTCACGCCTACTAATTCATAAAACAACAGAATTCAAAAAATATTTTACGTCTCACTTGTGTAGCACGTTGACTACATGTTCTGCATAATCGTGCATAAACACGACCTTTGACAACACAGTTAACATTTTATTAAAAGGTGTATAAAAAACTTAAATCAGTTTAATATAAAATATAATTATTATTGACATTAATATATTACTACTATTCGAGATTTTTTTATTTCAAGATGAAAAAGTATATTTAAAAAATTATGCGTTCATTCAGTCATACGCATACTTATTAATTATTAATATAAACAATATTTATTTAGATTTTGTTAGTATATCCCGCCCTGCCCGCCACATTATTCATAGAACAACACAAATCAAAATGTGTTTTACGACTATGTCGTGTAGTACGTCGACTGCATAATCCGCCTAACTCGGAAAACAAATGGAAATGATCCATTCTTCGCATCATCGGATAGCATGTCGAGGGAATCCTCCATCACATTAGATGCCAAGTAAAGGTGGCGGATTCACGACTTACCTAATGGCAAGTCGACGCTATTCCTATCCTCAAGGAGCATGACGAGTTTCGCGCAAATCCGCATTTCCCATGGCATGCTGTTTTCACGATTGACACATATTGAATCAAATAATTTGTTATTGTACTTTGCATTGTGCCTGCTATCAATTTAGAATTAAGAAATGGATTATTCTGCCGTTAGTATATGTTTTTCAGTCGACATACGGAACGCGATAAACACAACCTTTGGAGACATTTTATTAAAAAATATATATATAAAAAAATTAAAAAACACATTAATATTAATTATCATAATTTCAGACTGTATAATATTACTACTATACGAGATTTATTTTATTTTCAAGATGACAGGGTTTATTTTATAAATTAAGCATTGTTTGAGGAAAAGAATGTGGTGTTTTGTTAAAGGATTACATAAAAAATCAATTTGTGTAAAACTTATTTTGTTAATTAGTTTTGTTTTTCTAAACCATACAATAAGTCGTATGAATATTAATTCATCATTAAATTAAACAATATTTTCGTTCTTGTTAGTACATCCTGCCTTCCACGCCTACTAATTCATAGAACTACAGAATTCAAAAAATATTTTACGCCTAACTTGTGTAGAACGTCGACTACATGATATGCTTAATCCGGCATAAACACGACATTTGACAACGCAGTTAATATTTTATTAAAAGGTATATAAAAATCTTAAAAACAGTTTAATATAATATAAAATTATTATTGACATTAATATATTACTACTGTTCGAGATATTTTTATTTCAAGATGAAAAAGTATATTTAAAAAATTAAGCGTTCATTCAGTCATACGCATACTTATTAATCATTAATATAAACAATATTTATTTAGATTTTGTTAGTATATCCCGCTCTGCCCGCCACATTATTCATAGAACAACACAAATCAAAATGTATTTTACGACTATGTCGTGTAGTACGTCGACTGCATAATCCGCCTAACTCGGAAAACAAATGGAAATGATCCATTCTTCGCCTCATCGGATAGCATGTCGAGGGAATCCTCCATCACATTACATGTCAATTTAAGGTTGCGGATTCACGACTTACCTAATGTCAAATCGACGCTGTTCCTACCCCCAAGGAGGTTGACGAGGTTCGCGCAAATCTGCATTTCCCATAGCATGCTGTTTTCACGATTGGCACATATTGAATCAAATAATTGGTTATTGTACTTTGCATTGCGCCTGCTATCAATTTAGAATTAAGAATTGGATTATTTTGCTGTCAGTATATGTTTTTCAGTGGACATACGACACGCGATAAACACAACCTTTGGAGACATTTTAATAATATATATATATATATATATATAAATAAAAAAAAACATTAATAATTTATCATAATTTCAGACTGTATAATATCACTACTATACGAGATTTACTTTTTTTTCAAGATGAGAGGGTGTATCTTATAAATTAAGCATTGTTTGAGGGGGGAAAATGTGGTGTTTTGTTAAAGGATTATATCAAAAATCAATTTGTGTAAAACTTATTTTGTTAATTAGTTTTGTCTTTATAAACAATATAATAAGTCGTATGAATGTTAATTCATCATTAAATTAAACAATATTTTCGTTTTTGTTAGTACATCCTGCCTATCACGCCTACTAATTCACAGAATTACAGAAATCAAAAAATATTTTACGCCTAAGTTGTGTAGCACGTCGACTACATAATATGCTTAATCCGGCATAAACACGACATTTGACAACGCAGTTAACATTTTCTTAAAAGGTATATAAAAAAATTAAAAACAGTTTAATATAATATAAAATTATTATTGACATTAATATATTACTACTATTCGAGATATTTTTATTTCAAGATGAAAAAGTATGTTTAAAAAATTAAGCGTCCATTCAGTCATACGCATACTTATTAATCATTAATATAAACAATATTTATTTAGATTTTGTTAGTATATCCCGCCCTGCCCGGCACATTATTCATAGAACAACACAAATCAAAATGTATTTTACGACTATGTCGTGTAGTACGTCGACTGCATAATCCGCCTATCTCGGAAAACAAATCTAAATGATCCATTCTTCGCATCATCGGATAGCATGTCGAGGGAATCCTCCATCACATTAGATGTCAAGTAAAGGTTGCGAATTCACGACTTACCTAATGGCAAGTCGACGCTATTCCTACCCTCAAGGAGCATGACGAGGTTCGCGCAAATCCGCATTTCCCATAGCATGCTGTTTTCACGATTGACACATATTGAATCAAATAATTGGTTATTGTACTTTGCATTGTGCCTGCTATTAATTTAGAATTAAGAATTGGATTATTCTGCTGTTAGTATATGTTTTTCAGTCGACATATGACACGCGATAAACACGACCTTTGGAGACATTTTATTAAAAAAATATATATATATATATATAAAATTAAAAAACACATTAATATTAATTATCATAATTTCAGACTGTATTACAACTATACGAGATTTATTTTATTTTCAAGATGAGAGGGTGTATTTTAGAAATTAAGCATTGTTTGAGAAGAAAAAATGTGGTGTTTTGTTAAAGGATTTTATCAAAAATCAATTTGTGTAAAACTTATTTTGTTAAATAGTTTTGTTTTTATAAACAATATAATAAGTCATATGAATATTAATTAATCATTAAATTAAAAAAAATTCTCGTTTTTGTCAGTACATCCTGCCTTCCACGCCTACTAATTCATAAAACAACAGAATTCAAAAAATATTTTACGTCTCACTTGTGTAGCACGTTGACTACATGTTCTGCATAATCGTGCATAAACACGACCTTTGACAACACAGTTAACATTTTATTAAAAGGTGTATAAAAAACATAAATCAGTTTAATATAAAATATAATTATTATTGACATTAATATATTACTACTATTCGAGATTTTTTTTTATTTCAAGATGAAAAAGTATATTTAAAAAAATTAAGCGTTCATTCAGTCATACGCATACTTATTAATCATTAATATAAAAAATATTTATTTACATTTTGTTAGTATAGCCCGCCCTGTCCGCCGCATTATTCATAGAACAACAGAATTCAAAATATATTTTACGACTATCTCGTGTACTACGTCGACTGCATAAACCGCCTAACTCGGAAAACAAATGGAAATCATTCATTCTTCGGCTCATCGGATAGCATGTCGAGGGAATTCTCTATCACATTAGATGTTAAGTTAAGGTTTCGGATTCACGACTCATATAATGGCAAGTCGACGCTGTTCCTACCCCAAAAGGAGCATGACGAGGTTCGCGCAAATCCGCATTTCCCATAGCATGCTGTTTTCACGATTGACACATAATGAATCAAATAATTGGTTACTGTACTTTGCATTGTGCCTGCTATCAATTTAAAACTAAAAATTGGATTATTCTGCCGTTAGTATATGTTTTTCAGTCGACATACGACACGCGATAAACACAACCTTTGGAGACATTTTATTAATATATATATAAAAAAAATTAAAAATCTCATTAATATTAATTATCATAATTTCAGACTGTATAATATTACTACTATATGAGATTTATTTTATTTTCAAGATGAGAGGGTGTGTATTTTATAAATAAACCATTGTTTGAGGGGAAAAAATGTGGTGTTTTGTTAAAGGATTATATAAAAAATAAATTTGTGTAAAACTTATTTTGTTAATTAGTTTTGTTTTTATAAACCATATAATAAGTCATATGAATATTAATTAATCATTAAATTAAACAAAATTTTCGTTTTTGTTAGTATATCCAACCTTTCACGCCTACTAATTCATAGAACTAAAGAATTCAAAAAATATTTTACGCCTAAGTTGTGTAGCACGTCGAATACATGATCTGCTTAATCCTGCATAAACACGACCTTTACAACACCGTTAACATTTTATTAAAAGGTATATAAAAAACTTAAAAACAGTTTAATATAAAATATAATTATTATTGACATTAATATATTACTACTATTCGAGATTTTTTTATTTCAAGATGAAAATGTATATTTAAAAAATTAAGCGTTCATTCAGTCATACGCATACTTATTAATCATTAATATAAACGATATTTATTTAGATTTTGTTAGTATATCCCGCCCTGCCCGCCACATTATTCATAGAACAACACAAATCAAAATGTGTTTTACGACTATGTCGTGTAGTACGTCGACTGCATAATCCGCCTAACTCGGAAAACAAATGGAAATGATCCATTCTTCGCCTCATCGGATAGCATGTCGAGGGAATCCTCCATCACATTACATGTCAATTTAAGGTTGCGGATTCACGACTTACCTAATGGCAAATCGACGCTGTTCCTACCCCCAAGGAGGTTGACGAGGTTCGCGCAAATCCGCATTTCCCATAGCATGCTGTTTTCACGATTGACACATATTGAATCAAATAATTGGTTATTGTACTTAGCATTGCGCCTGCTATCAATTTAGAATTAAGAAATGGATTATTCTGCTGTTAGTATATGTTTTTCAGTCGACATACGACACGCGATAAACACAACCTTTGGAGACATTTTATTAATATATATATATATATATATATATAAATTAAAAAACACATTAATATTAATTATCATAATTTCAGACTGCATAATATTACTACTATACGAGATTTATTTTATTTTCAAGATGAGAGGGTTTATTTTATAAATTAAGCATTTTTTGAGGAAAAGAATGTGGTGTTTTGTTAAAGGATTATATCAAAAATCAATTTGTGTAAAACTTTTTTTGTTAATTAGTTTTGTTTTTCTAAACCATATAATAAGTCGTATGAATATTAATTCATCATTAAATTAAACAAAATTTTCGTTTTTGTTAGTACATCCTGCCTTTCACGCCTACTAATTCATAGAACTACAGAATTCAAAAAATATTTTACGCCTAACTTGTGTAGCACGTCGACTACATGATATGCTTAATCCGGCATAAACACGACATTTGACAACGCAGTTAACATTTTATTAAAAGATATATAAAAAACTTAAAAACAGTTTAATATAATATAAAATTATTATTGACATTAATATATTACTACTATTCGAGGTATTTTTATTTCAAGATAAAAAAGTATATTTAAAAAATTAAGCGTTCATTCAGTTATACGCATATTTATTAATCATTAATATAAACAATATTTATAAAAATTTTGTTAGTATATCCCTCCCTGCCCGCCACATTATTCATAGAAAGACAGAATTCAAAATATATTTTACGACTATCTCGTGTAGTACGTCGACTGCATAATCCGCCTAACTCCGAAAACAAATGGAAATAATTCATTCTTCGCCTCATCGGATAGCATGTCGAGGGAATCCTCAATCACATTAGATGTCAATTTAAGGTTGCGGATTCATGACTTAACTAATGGCAAATCGACGCTGTTCCTACCCCCAAGGAGCATGACGAGGTTCGCGCAAATCCGCATTTCCCATAGCATGATGTTTTCACGATTGACACATATTGAATCAAATAAATAGTTATTGTACTTTGCATTGTGCCTGCTATCAATTTAGAATTAAGAAATGGATTATTCTGCTGTTAGTATATATTTTTCAGTCGACATACGACACGCGATAAACACAACCTTTGGAGACATTTTATTAAAAAATATATATATAAAAAATTAAAAAACACATTAATATTAATTATTATAATTTCAGACTGTATAATATTACTACTATACGTGATTTATTTTATTTTCAGGATGAGAGGGTTTATTTTATAAATTAAGCATTGTTTGAGGAAAAGAATGTGGTGTTTTGTTAAAGGATTATATCAAATATCAATTTGTGTAAAACTTATTTTGTTAATTAGTTTTGTTTTTCTAAACCATATAATAAGTCGTATGAATATTAATTCATCATTAAATTAAACAAAATTTTCGTTTTTGTTAGTACATCCTGCCTTTCACGCCTACTAATTTATAGAACTACAGAATTCAAAAAATATTTTACGCCTAACTTGTGTAGCACGTCGACTACATGTTCTGCACAATCGTGCATAAACACGACCTTTGACAGCACAGTTAACATTTTATTAAAAGGTGTATAAAAAACTTAAATCAGTTTAATATAAAATATAATTATTATTGACATTAATATATTAGTACTATTCGAGGTATTTTTATTTCAAGATAAAAAAGTATATTTAAAAAATTAAGCGTTCATTCAGTCATACGCATATTTATTAATCATTAATATAAACAATATTTATAAAAATTTTGTTAGTATATCCCTCCCTGCCCGCCACATTATTCATAGAACAACAGAATTCAAAATATATTTTACGACTATCTCGTGTACTACGTCGACTGCATAAACCGCCTAACTCGGAAAACAAATGGAAATCATTCATTCTTCGGCTCATCGGATAGCATGTCGAGGGAATTCTCTTTCACATTAGATGTTAAGTTAAGGTTTCGGATTCACGACTTACCTAATGGCAAATCGACGCTGTTCCTACCCCCAAGGAGGTTGACGAGGTTCGCGCAAATCCGCATTTCCCATAGCATGCTGTTTTCATGATTGACATATATTGAATCAAATAATTGGTTATTGTACTTTGCATTGTGCCTGCTATCAATTTAGAATTAAGAAATGGATTATTTTGCTGTCAGTATATATTTTTCAGTGGACATACGACACGCGATAAACACAACCTTTGGAGACATTTTAATAATATATATATATATATAAATAAAAAAAACATTAATAATTTAGCATAATTTCAGACTGTATAATATTACTACTATACGAGATTTACATTTTATTTTCAGGATGAGAGGGTTTATTTTATAAATTAAGCATTGTTTGAGGAAAAGAATGTGGTGTTTTGTTAAAGGATTATATCAAATATCAATTTGTGTAAAACTTATTTTGTTAATTAGTTTTGTTTTTCTAAACCATATAATAAGTCGTATGAATATTAATTCATCATTAAATTAAACAAAATTTTCGTTTTTGTTAGTACATCCTGCCTTTCACGCCTACTAATTTATAGAACTACAGAATTCAAAAAATATTTTACGCCTAACTTGTGTAGCACGTCGACTACATGATCTGCTTACTCCTGCATAAACACGACCTTTGACAACGCAGTTAACATTTTATTAAAAGGTATATAAAAAACTTGAAAACAGTTTAATACAAAATAAAATTATTATTGACATTAATATATTACTACTATTCGAGATTTTTTTATTTCAAGATGAAAAAGTATATTTAAAACATTAAGCGTTCATTCAGTCATACGCATACTTATTAATCATTCATATAAACAATATTTATTTAGATTTTGTTAGTATATATCGCCCTGCCCGCCACATTATTCATAGAAGAACAGAAATCAAAATGTATTTAACGACTATGTCGTGCAGTACGTCGACTGCATAATCCGCCTAACTCGGAAAACAAATGGAAATCATCCCTTCTTCGCATCATCGGATAGCATGTCGAGGGAATCCTCCATCACATTAGATGTTAAGTTAAGGTTGCGGATTCACGACTTACCTAATGGCAAGTCGACGCTGTTCCTACCCCCAAGGAGCACGACGAGGTTCGCGCAAATCCGCATTTCCCATAGCATGCTGTTTTCACGATTGACACATATTGAATCAAATAATTGGTTATTGTACTTTGCATTGTGCCTGCTATCAATTTAGAATTAAGAATTGGATTATTCTGCCGTTAGTATATGTTTTTCAGTCGACATACGACACGCGATAAACACAACCTTTGAAGACATTTTAATAATATATATATATATATATATATATATATAAAATAAAAAACACATTAATATAAATTACTATTATTTGAGACTGTATATTATTACTACTATACGAGATTTACTTTTTTTTTCAAGATGAGAGGGTGTGTTTTATAAATTAAGAATTGTTTGAGGGAGAAAATGTGGTGTTTTGTTAAAGGATTTTATCAAAAATCAATTTCTGTAAAACTTATTTTGTTAATTAGTTTTGTTTTTATAAACCATAATAAGTCATGTGAATATTAATTCATCATTAAATTAAACAAAATTTTCGTTTTTGTCAGTACATCCTGCCTACCACGCCTAGTAATTCGCAGAATTACAGAAATCAAAAAATATTTTACGCCTAAGTTGTGTAGCACGTCGACTACATGTTATGCTTAATCCGGCATAAACACGGCATTTGACAACGCAGTTAACATTTTATTAAAAGGTATATCAAAAACTTAAAAACAGTTTAATATAATATAAAATTATTATTGACATTAATATATTACTACTATTCGAGATATTTTTATTTCAAGATGAAAAAATATATTTAAAAAATTAAGCGTTCATTCAGTCATACGCATACTTATTAATCATTAATATAAACAATATTTATTTAGATTTTGTTAGTATATCCCGCCCTGCCCGCCACATTATTCATAGAACAACACAAATCAAAATGTATTTTACGACTATGTCGTGTAGTACGTCGACTGCATAATCCGCCTAACTCGGAAAACAAATCTAAATGATCCATTCTTCGCATCATCGGATAGCATGTCGAGGGAATCCTCCATCACATTAGATGTCAAGTAAAGGTTGCGGATTCACGACTTACCTAATGGCAAGTCGACGCTATTCCTACCCTCAAGGAGCATGACGAGGTTCGCGCAAATCCGCATTTTCCATAGCATGCTGTTTTCACGATTGACACATATTGAATCAAATAATTGGTGATTGTACTTTGCATTGTGCCTGCTATTAATTTAGAATTAAGAATTGGATTATTCTGCTGTTAGTATATGTTTTTCAGTCGACATATGACACGCGATAAACACAACCTTTGGAGACATTTCATTAAAAAAAAAATATATATATATATAACTAAAAAACACATTAATATTAATTATCATAATTTCAGACTGTATTACTACTATACGAGATTTATTTTATTTTCAAGATGAGAGGGTGTATTTTAGAAATTAAGCATTGTTTGAGAAGAAAAAATGTGGTGTTTTGTTAAAGGATTTTATCAAAAATCAATTTGTGTAAAACTTATTTTGTTAATTAGTTTTGTTTTTCTAAACCATATAATAAGTCATATGAATATTAATTCATCCTTAAATAAAAAAAAATTCTCGTTTTTGTCAGTAAATCCTGCCTTTCACGCCTACTAATTCATAAAACAACAGAATTCAAAAAATATTTTACGTCTCACTTGTGTAGCACGTTGACTACATGTTCTGCATAATCGTGCATAAACACGACCTTTGACAACACAGTTAACATTTTATTAAAAGGTGTATAAAAAACTTAAATCAGTTTAATATAAAATATAATTATTATTGACATTAATATATTACTACTATTCGAGATTTTTTTATTTCAAGATGAAAAAGTATATTTAAAAAATTATGCGTTCATTCAGTCATACGCATACTTATTAATTATTAATATAAACAATATTTATTTAGATTTTGTTAGTATATCCCGCCCTGCCCGCCACATTATTCATAGAACAACACAAATCAAAATGTGTTTTACGACTATGTCGTGTAGTACGTCGACTGCATAATCCGCCTAACTCGGAAAACAAATGGAAATGATCCATTCTTCGCATCATCGGATAGCATGTCGAGGGAATCCTCCATCACATTAGATGCCAAGTAAAGGTGGCGGATTCACGACTTACCTAATGGCAAGTCGACGCTATTCCTATCCTCAAGGAGCATGACGAGTTTCGCGCAAATCCGCATTTCCCATGGCATGCTGTTTTCACGATTGACACATATTGAATCAAATAATTTGTTATTGTACTTTGCATTGTGCCTGCTATCAATTTAGAATTAAGAAATGGATTATTCTGCCGTTAGTATATGTTTTTCAGTCGACATACGGAACGCGATAAACACAACCTTTGGAGACATTTTATTAAAAAATATATATATAAAAAAATTAAAAAACACATTAATATTAATTATCATAATTTCAGACTGTATAATATTACTACTATACGAGATTTATTTTATTTTCAAGATGACAGGGTTTATTTTATAAATTAAGCATTGTTTGAGGAAAAGAATGTGGTGTTTTGTTAAAGGATTACATAAAAAATCAATTTGTGTAAAACTTATTTTGTTAATTAGTTTTGTTTTTCTAAACCATACAATAAGTCGTATGAATATTAATTCATCATTAAATTAAACAATATTTTCGTTTTTGTTAGTACATCCTGCCTTTCACGCCTACTAATTCATAGAACTACAGAATTCAAAAAATATTTTACGCCTAACTTGTGTAGAACGTCGACTACATGATATGCTTAATCCGGCATAAACACGACATTTGACAACGCAGTTAATATTTTATTAAAAGGTATATAAAAATCTTAAAAACAGTTTAATATAACATAAAATTATTATTGACATTAATATATTACTACTGTTCGAGATATTTTTATTTCAAGATGAAAAAGTATATTTAAAAAATTAAGCGTTCATTCAGTCATACGCATACTTATTAATCATTAATATAAACAATATTTATTTAGATTTTGTTAGTATATCCCGCTCTGCCCGCCACATTATTCATAGAACAACACAAATCAAAATGTATTTTACGACTATGTCGTGTAGTACGTCGACTGCATAATCCGCCTAACTCGGAAAACAAATGGAAATGATCCATTCTTCGCCTCATCGGATAGCATGTCGAGGGAATCCTCCATCACATTACATGTCAATTTAAGGTTGCGGATTCACGACTTACCTAATGTCAAATCGACGCTGTTCCTACCCCCAAGGAGGTTGACGAGGTTCGCGCAAATCTGCATTTCCCATAGCATGCTGTTTTCACGATTGGCACATATTGAATCAAATAATTGGTTATTGTACTTTGCATTGCGCCTGCTATCAATTTAGAATTAAGAATTGGATTATTTTGCTGTCAGTATATGTTTTTCAGTGGACATACGACACGCGATAAACACAACCTTTGGAGACATTTTAATAATATATATATATATATATATATATAAATAAAAAAAAACATTAATAATTTATCATAATTTCAGAGTGTATAATATTACTACTATACGAGATTTACTTTTTTTTCAAGATGAGAGGGTGTATCTTATAAATTAAGCATTGTTTGAGGGGGGAAAATGTGGTGTTTTGTTAAAGGATTATATCAAAAATCAATTTGTGTAAAACTTATTTTGTTAATTAGTTTTGTCTTTATAAACAATATAATAAGTCGTATGAATGTTAATTCATCATTAAATTAAACAATATTTTCGTTTTTGTTAGTACATCCTGCCTTTCACGCCTACTAATTCACAGAATTACAGAATTCAAAAAATATTTTACGCCTAACTTGTGTAGCACGTCGACTACATGATATGCTTAATCCGGCATAAACACGACATTTGACAACGCAGTTAATATTTTATTAAAAGGTATATAAAAAACTTAAAAACAGTTTAATATAATATAAAATTATTATTGACATTAATATATTACTACTGTTCGAGATATTTTTATTTCAAGATGAAAAAGTATATTTAAAAAATTAAGCGTTCATTCAGTCATACGCATACTTATTAATCATTAATATAAAAAAATATTTATTTAGATTTTGTTAGTATATCCCGCCCTGCCCGCCACATTATTCATAGAACAACACAAATCAAAATGTATTTTACGACTATGTCGTGTAGTACGTCGACTGCATAATCCGCCTAACTCGGAAAAAAAATGGAAATGTTCCATTCTTCGCCTCATCGGATAGCATGTCGAGGTAATCCTCCATAACATTACATGTCAATTTAAGGTTGCGGATTCACGACTTACCTAATGGCAAATCGACGCTGTTCCTACCCCCAAGGAGGTTGACGAGGTTCGCGCAAATCCGCATTTCCCATAGCATGCTGTTTTCACGATTGACACATATTGAATCAAATAATTGGTTATTGTACTTTGCATTGCGCCTGCTATCAATTTAGAATTAAGAAATGGATTATTCTGCTGTTAGTATATGTTTTTCAGTCGACATACGACACGCGATAAACACAACCTTTGGAGACATTTTATTAATATATATATATATATATATATATAAATTAAGAAACACATTAATATTAATTATCATAATTTCAGACTGCATAATATTACTACTATACGAGATTTATTTTATTTTCAAGATGAGAGGGTTTATTTTATAAATTAAGCATTTTTTGAGGAAAAGAATGTGGTGTTTTGTTAAAGGATTATATCAAAAATCAATTTGTGTAAAACTTTTTTTGTTAATTTGTTTTGTTTTTCTAAACCATATAATAAGTCGTATGAATATTAATTCATCATTAAATTAAACAAAATTTTCGTTTTTGTTAGTACGTCCTGCCTTTCACGCCTACTAATTCATAGAACTACAGAATTCAAAAAATATTTTACGCCTAACTTGTGTAGCACGTCGACTACATGATCTGCTTAATCCGGCATAAACACGACATTTGACAACGCAGTTAACATTTTATTAAAATGTATATAAAAAACTTAAAAACAGTTTAATATAATATAAAATTATTATTGACATTAATATATTACTACTGTTCGAGATATTTTTATTTCAAGATGAAAAAGTATATTTAAAAAATTAAGCGTTCATTCAGTCATACGCATATTTATTAATCATTAATATAAACAATATTTATAAAAATTTTGTTAGTAAATCCCGCCCTGCCCGCCACGTTATTCATAGAAAAACAGAATTCAAAATATATTTTACGACTATCTCGTGTAGTACGTCGACTGCATAATCCGCCTAACTCCGAAAACAAATGGAAATAATTCATTCTTCGCCTCATCGGATAGCATGTCGAGGGAATTCTCCATCACATTAGATGTCAATTTAAGGTTGCGGATTCACGACTTACCTAATGGCAAATCGACGCTGTTCCTACCCCCAAGGAGCATGACGAGGTTCGCGCAAATCCGCATTTCCCATAGCATGATGTTTTCACTATTGACACATATTGAATCAAATAAATAGTTATTGTACTTTGCATTGTGCCTGCTATCAATTTAGAATTAAGAAATGGATTATTCTGCTGTTAGTATATGTTTTTCAGTCGACATACGACACGCGATAAACACAACCTTTGGAGACATTTTATTAAAAAATATATATATATAAAAATTAAAAAACACATTAATATTAATTATTATAATTTCAGACTGTATAATATTACTACTATACGAGATTTATTTTATTTTCAAGATGAGAGGGTTTATTTTATAAATTAAGCATTGTTTGAGGAAAAGAATGTGGTGTTTTGTTAAAGGATTATATCAAATATCAATTTGTGTAAAACTCATTTTGTTAATAAGTTTTGTTTTTATAAACAATATAATAAGTCATATGAATATTAATTCATCATTAAATTAAAAAAAAACTTTTCGTTTTTGTCAGTACATCCTGCCTTTCACGACTACTAATACATAGAACTACAGAAATCAAAAAATATTTTACGCCTAAGTTGTGTAGTACGTCGACTACATGATCAGCTTTTACTGCATAAACACGACCTTTGACAACGCAGTTAACATTTTATTAAAAGGTATATAAAAAACTTGAAAACAGTTTAATACAAAATAAAATTATTATTGACATTAATATATTACTACTATTCGAGATTTTTTTATTTCAAGATGAAAAAGTATATTTAAAACATTAAGCGTTCATTCAGTCATACGCATACTTATTAATCATTCATATAAACAATATTTATTTAGATTTTGTTAGTATATATCGCCCTGCCCGCCACATTATTCATAGAACAACAGAAATCAAAATGTATTTAACGACTATGTCGTGTAGTACGTCGACAGCATAATCCGCCTAACTCGGAAAACAAATGGAAATCACCCCTTCTTCGCATCATCGGATAGCATGTCGAGGGAATCCTCCATCACATTAGATGTTAAGTTAAGGTTGCGGATTCACGACTTACCTAATGGCAAGTCGACGCTGTTCCTACCCCCAAGGAGGTTGACGAGGTTCGCGCAAATCTGCATTTCCCATAGCATGCTGTTTTCACGATTGGCACATATTGAATCAAATAATTGGTTATTGTACTTTGCATTGCGCCTGCTATCAATTTAGAATTAAGAATTGGATTATTTTGCTGTCAGTATATGTTTTTCAGTGGACATACGACACGCGATAAACACAACCTTTGGAGACATTTTAATAATATATATATATATATATATAAATAAAAAAAACATTAATAATTTATCATAATTTCAGACTGTATAATATTACTACTATACGAGATTTACTTTTTTTTCAAGATGAGAGGGTGTATCTTATAAATTAAGCATTGTTTGAAGGGGGAAAATGTGGTGTTTTGTTAAAGGATTATATCAAAAATCAATTTGTGTAAAACTTATTTTGTTAATTAGTTTTGTCTTTATAAACAATATAATAAGTCGTTTGAATGTTAATTCATCATTAAATTAAACAATATTTTCGTTTTTGTTAGTACATCCTGCCTTTCACGCCTACTAATTCACAGAATTACAGAATTCAAAAAATATTTTACGCCTAACTTGTGTAGCACGTCGACTACATGATATGCTTAATCCGGCATAAACACGACATTTGACAACGCAGTTAATATTTTATTAAAAGGTATATAAAAAACTTAAAAACAGTTTAATATAATATAAAATTATTATTGACATTAATATATTACTACTGTTCGAGTTATTTTTATTTCAAGATGAAAAAGTATATTTAAAAAATTAAGCGTTCATTCAGTCATACGCATACTTATTAATCATTAATATAAAAAATATTTATTTAGATTTTGTTAGTATATCCCGCCCTGCCCGCCACATTATTCATAGAGCAACACAAATCAAAATGTATTTTACGACTATGTCGTGTAGTACGTCGACTGCATAATCCGCCTAACTCGGAAAACAAATGGAAATGTTCCATTCTTCGCCTCATCGGATAGCATGTCGAGGTAATCCTCCATCACATTACATGTCAATTTAAGGTTGCGGATTCACGACTTACCTAATGGCAAATCGACGCTGTTCCTACCCCCAAGGAGGTTGACGAGGTTCGCGCAAATCCGCATTTCCCATAGCATGCTGTTTTCACGATTGACACATATTGAATCAAATAATTGGTTATTGTACTTTGCATTGCGCCTGCTATCAATTTAGAATTAAGAAATGGATTATTCTGCTGTTAGTATATGTTTTTCAGTCGACATACGACACGCGATAAACACAACCTTTGGAGACATTTTATTAATATATATATATATATATATAAATTAAGAAACACATTAATATTAATTATCATAATTTCAGACTGCATAATATTACTACTATACGAGATTTATTTTATTTTCAAGATGAGAGGGTTTATTTTATAAATTAAGCATTTTTTGAGGAAAAGAATGTGGTGTTTTGTTAAAGGATTATATCAAAAATCAATTTGTGTAAAACTTTTTTTGTTAATTAGTTTTGTTTTTCTAAACCATATAATAAGTCGTATGAATATTAATTCATCATTAAATTAAACAAAATTTTCGTTTTTGTTAGTACGTCCTGCCTTTCACGCCTACTAATTCATAGAACTACAGAATTCAAAAAATATTTTACGCCTAACTTGTGTAGCACGTCGACTACATGATATGCTTAATCCGGCATAAACACGACATTTGACAACGCAGTTAACATTTTATTAAAATGTATATAAAAAACTTAAAAACAGTTTAATATAATATAAAATTATTATTGACACTAATATATTACTACTGTTCGAGATATTTTTATTTCAAGATGAAAAAGTATATTTAAAAAATTAAGCTTTCATTCAGTCATACGCATATTTATTAATCATTAATATAAACAATATTTATAAAAATTTTGTTAGTATATCCCGCCCTGCCCGCCACGTTATTCATAGAAAAACAGAATTCAAAATATATTTTACGACTATCTCGTGTAGTACGTCGACTGCATAATCCGCCTAACTCCGAAAACAAATGGAAATAATTCATTCTTCGCCTCATCGGATAGCATGTCGAGGGAATCCTCCATCACATTAGAAGTCAATTTAAGGTTGCGTATTCACGACTTACCTAATGGCAAATCGACGCTGTTCCTACCCCCAAGGAGCATGACGAGGTTCGCGCAAATCCGCATTTCCCATAGCATGATGTTTTCACTATTGACACATATTGAATCAAATAAATAGTTATTGTACTTTGCATTGTGCCTGCTATCAATTTAGAATTAAGAAATGGATTATTCTGCTGTTAGTATATGTTTTTCAGTCGACATACGACACGCGATAAACACAACCTTTGGAGACATTTTATTAAAAAATATATATATATAAAAATTAAAAAACACATTAATATTAATTATTATAATTTCAGACTGTATAATATTACTACTATACGAGATTTATTTTATTTTCAAGATGAGAGGGTTTATTTTATAAATTAAGCATTGTTTGAGGAAAAGAATGTGGTGTTTTGTTAAAGGATTATATCAAATATCAATTTGTGTAAAACCTATTTTGTTAATTAGTTTTGTTTTTATAAACAATATAATAAGACATATGAATATTAATTCATCATTAAATTAAAAAAAACTTTTCGTTTTTGTCAGTACATCCTGCCTTTCACGACTACTAATACATAGAACTACAGAAATCAAAAAATATTTTACGCCTAAGTTGTGTAGCACGTCGACTACATGATCTGCTTTTCCTGCATAAACACGACCTTTGACAACGCAGTTAACATTTTATTAAAAGGTATATAAAAAACTTGAAAACAGTTTAATACAAAATAAAATTATTATTGACATTAATATATTACTACTATTCGAGATATTTTTATTTCAAGATGAAAAAGTATATTTAAAAAATTAAGCGTTCATTCAGTCACACGCATATTTATTAATCATTAATATAAACAATATTTATTTAGATTTTGTTAGTATATCCCGCCCTGCCCGCCACATTATTCATAGAACAACACAAATCAAAATGTATTTTACGACTATGTCGTGTAGTACGTCGACTGCATAATCCGCCTAACTCGGAAAACAAATCTAAATGATCCATTCTTCCATCATCGGATAGCATGTCGAGGGAATCCTCCATTACATTAGATGTCAAGTAAAGGTTGCGGATTCACGACTTACCTAATGGCAAGTCGAAGCTATTCCTACCCTCAAGGAGCATGACGAGGTTCGCGCAAATCCGCATTTCCCATAGCATGCTGTTTTCACGATTGACACATATTGAATCAAATAATTGGTTATTGTACTTTGCATTGTGCCTGCTATCAATTTAGAATTAAGAATTGGATTATTCTGCCGTTAGTATATGTTTTTCAGTCGACATACGACACGCGATAAACACAACCTTTGAAGACATTTTAATAATATATATATATAAATATATATATAAAATAAAAAACACATTAATATAAATTACTATTATTTGAGACTGTATAATATTACTACTATACGAGATTTACTTTTTTTTTCAAGATGAGAGGGTGTGTTTTATAAATTAAGAATTGTTTGAGGGGGAAAAAATGTGGTGTTTTGTTAAAGGATTTTATCAAAAATCAATTTCTGTAAAACTTAATTTGTTAATTAGTTTTGTTTTTATAAACCATACAATAAGTCTTGTGAATATTAATTCATCATTAAATTAAACAAAATTTTCGTTTTTGTCAGTACATCCTGCCTATCACGCCTACTAATTCACAGAATTACAGAAATCAAAAAATATTTTACGCCTAAGTTGTGTAGCACGTCGACTACATAATATGCTTAATCCGGCATAAACACGACATTTAACAACGCAGTTAACATTTTATTAAAAGGTATATAAAAAACTTAAAAACAGTTTAATATAATATAAAATTATTATTGACATTAATATATTACTACTATTCGAGATATTTTTATTTCAAGATGAAAAAGTATATTTAAAAAATTAAGCGTCCATTCAGTCATACGCATACTTATTAATCATTAATATAAACAATATTTATTTAGATTTTGTTAGTATATCCCGCCCTGCCCGCCACATTATTCATAGAACAACACAAATCAAAATGTATTTTATGACTATGTCGTGTAGTACGTCGACTGCATAATCCGCCTAACTCGGAAAACAAATCTAAATGATCCATTCTTCGCATCATCGGATAGCATGTCGAGGGAATCCTCCATCACATTAGATGTCAAGTAAAGGTTGCGGATTCACGACTTACCTAATGGCAAGTCGACGCTGTTCCTACCCTCAAGGAGCATGAAGAGGTTCGCGCAAATCCGCATTTCCCATAGCATGCTGTTTTCACGATTGACATATATTGAATCAAATAATTGGTTATTGTACTTTGCATTGTGCCTGCTATCAATTTAAAACTAAAAATTGGATTATTCTGCCGTTAGTATATGTTTTTCAGTCGCATACGACACGCGATAAACACAATCTTTGGAGACATTTTATTAATATATATATAAAAAAAAATTAAAAATCTCATTAATATTAATTATCATAATTTTAGATTGTATAATATTACTACTATATGAGATTTATTTTATTTTCAAGATGAGAGGGTGTGTATTTTATAAATAAACCATTGTTTGAGGGGAAAAAATGTGGTGTTTTGTTAAAGGATTATATAAAAAATAAATTTGTGTAAAACTTATTTTGTTAATTAGTTTTGTTTTTATAAACAATATAATAAGTCATATGAATATTAATTAATCATTAAATTAAACAAAATTTTCGTTTTTGTTAGTATATCCAACCTTTCACGCCTACTAATTCATAGAACTAAAGAATTCAAAAAATATTTTACGCCTAAGTTGTGTAGCACGTCGAATACATGATCTGCTTAATCCTGCATAAACACGACCTTTACAACACCGTTAACATTTTATTAAAAGGTATATAAAAAACTTAAAAACAGTTTAATATAAAATATAATTATTATTGACATTAATATATTACTACTATTCGAGATTTTTTTATTTCAAGATGAAAATGTATATTTAAAAAATTAAGCGTTCATTCAGTCATACGCATACTTATTAATCATTAATATAAACGATATTTATTTAGATTTTGTTAGTATATCCCGCCCTGCCCGCCACATTATTCATAGAACAACACAAATCAAAATGTGTTTTACGACTATGTCGTGTAGTACGTCGACTGCATATTCCGCCTAACTCGGAAAACAAATGGAAATGATCCATTCTTCGCCTCATCGGATAGCATGTCGAGGGAATCCTCCATCACATTACATGTCAATTTAAGGTTGCGGATTCACGACTTACCTAATGGCAAATCGACGCTGTTCCTACCCCCAAGGAGGTTGACGAGGTTCGCGCAAATCCGCATTTCCCATAGCATGCTGTTTTCACGATTGACACATATTGAATCAAATAATTGGTTATTGTACTTTGCATTGCGCCTGCTATCAATTTAGAATTAAGAAATGGATTATTCTGCTGTTAGTATATGTTTTTCAGTCGACATACGACACGCGATAAACACAACCTTTGGAGACATTTTATTAATATATATATATATATATATATATAAATTAAAAAACACATTAATATTAATTATCATAATTTCAGACTGCATAATATTACTACTATACGAGATTTATTTTATTTTCAAGATGAGAGGGTTTATTTTATAAATTAAGCATTTTTTGAGGAAAAGAATGTGGTGTTTTGTTAAAGGATTATATCAAAAATCAATTTGTGTAAAACTTTTTTTGTTAATTAGTTTTGTTTTTCTAAACCATATAATAAGTCGTATGAATATTAATTCATCATTAAATTAAATAAAATTTTCGTTTTTGTTAGTACATCCTGCCTTTCACGCCTACTAATTCATAGAACTACAGAATTCAAAAAATATTTTACGCCTAACTTGTGTAGCACGTCGACTACATGATATGCTTAATCCTGCATAAACACGACCTTTGACAACGCAGTTAACATTTTATTAAAAGGTATATAAAAAACTTGAAAACAGTTTAATACAAAATAAAATTATTATTGACATTAATATATTACTACTATTCGAGATTTTTTTATTTCAAGATGAAAAAGTATATTTAAAACATTAAGCGTTCATTCAGTCATACGCATACTTATTAATCATTCATATACACAATATTTATTTAGATTTTGTTAGTATAGCCCGCCCTGTCCGCCACATTATTCATAGAACAACAGAATTCAAAATATATTTTACGACTATCTCGTGTACTACGTCGACTGCATAAACCGCCTAACTCGGAAAACAAATGGAAATCATTCATTCTTCGGCTCATCGGATAGCATGTCGAGGGAATTCTCTATCACATTAGATGTTAAGTTAAGGTTTCGGATTCACGACTTACCTAATGGCAAATCGACGTTGTTCCTACCCCCAAGGAGGTTGACGAGGTTCACGCAAATCCGCATTTCCCATAGCATGCTGTTTTCACGATTGACATATATTGAATCAAATAATTGGTTATTGTACTTTGCATTGTGCCTGCTATCAATTTAGAATTAAGAATTGGATTATTTTGCTGTCAGTATATGTTTTTCAGTGGACATACGACACGCGATAAACACAACCTTTGGAGACATTTTAATAATATATATATATATATATATATAAATAAAAAAAAATTAATAATTTATCATAATTTCAGACTGTATAATATTACTACTATACGAGATTTACTTTTTTTTCAAGATGAGAGGGTGTATCTTATAAATTAAGCATTGGTTGAGGGGGGAAAATGTGGTGTTTTGTTAAAGGATTATATCAAAAATCAATTTGTGTAAAACTTATTTTGTTAATTAGTTTTGTTTTTATAAACAATATAATAAGTCATATGAATATTAATTCATCATTAAATTAAAAAAACTTTTCGTTTTTGTCAGTACATCCTGCCTTTCACGCCTACTAATACATAGAACTACAGAAATCAAAAAATATTTTACGCCTAAGTTGTGTATCACGTCGAATACATGATCTGCTTAATCCTTCATAAACACGACCTTTACAACACCGTTAACATTTTATTAAAAGGTATATAAAAAACTTAAAAACAGTTTAATATAAAATATAATTATTATTGACATTAATATATTACTACTATTCGAGATTTTTTTATTTCAAGATGAAAAAGTATATTTAAAACATTAAGCGTTCATTCAGTCATACGCATACTTATTAATCATTCATATACACAATATTTATTTAGATTTTGTTAGTATAGCCCGCCCTGTCCGCCACATTATTCATAGAACAACAGAATTCAAAATATATTTTACGACTATCTCGTGTACTACGTCGACTGCATAAACCGCCTAACTCGGAAAACAAATGGAAATCATTCATTCTTCGGCTCATCGAATAGCATGTCGAGGGAATTCTCTATCACATTAGATGTTAAGTTAAGGTTTCGGATTCACGACTTACCTAATGGCAAATCGACGCTGTTTCTACCCCCAAGGAGGTTGACGAGGTTCACGCAAATCCGCATTTCCGATAGCATGCTGTTTTCACGATTGACACATATTGAATCAAATAATTGGTTATTGTACTTTGCATTGTGCCTGCTATCAATTTAGAATTAAGAAATGGATTATTCTGCTGTTAGTATATGTTTTTCAGTCGACATACGACACGCGATAAACACAACCTTTGAAGACATTTTATTAAAATATATATATATATATATAAATTAAAAAACACATTAATATTAATTATCATAATTTCAGACTGCATAATATTACTACTATACGAGATTTATTTTATTTTCAAGATCAGAGGGTTTATTTTATAAATTAAGCATTTTTTGAGGAAAAGAATGTGGTGTTTTGTTAAAGGATTATATCAAAAATCAATTTGTGTAAAACTTTTTTTGTTAATTAGTTTTGTTTTTATAAACAATATAATAAGTCATATGAATGTTAATTCATCATTAAATTAAAAAAACTTTTCGTTTTTGTCAGTACATCCTGCCTTTCACGCCTACTAATACATAGAACTACAGAAATCAAAAAATATTTTACGCCTAAGTTGTGTAGCACGTTGACTACATGTTCTGCAGAATCCTTCATAAACACGACCTTTACAACACCGTTAACATTTTATTAAAAGGTATATAATAAACTTAAAAACAGTTTAATATAAAATATAATTATTATTGACATTAATATATTACTACTATTCGAGATTTTTTTATTTCAAGATGAAAAAGTTTATTTAAAAAATTAAGCGTTCATTCAGTCATACGCATACTTATTAATCATTAATATAAACAATATTTATTTAGATTTTGTTAGTATATCCCGCCCTGCCCGCCACTTTATTCATAGAACAACACAAATCAAAATGTGTTTTACGACTATGTCGTGTAGTACGTCGACTGCATAATCCGCCTAACTCGGAAAACAAATGGAAATGATCAATACTTCGCCTCATCGGATAGCATGTCGAGGGAATCCTCCATCACATTACATGTCAATTTAAGGTTGCGGATTCACGACTTACCTAATGGCAAGTCGACGCTGTTCCTACCCCCAAGGATGTTGACGAGGTTCGCGCAAATCCGCATTTCCCATAGCATGCTGTTTTCACGATTGACACATATTGAATCAAATAATTGGTTATTGTACTTTGCATTGCGCCTGCTATCAATTTAGAATTAAGAAATGGATTATTCTGCTGTTAGTATATGTTTTTCAGTCGACATACGACACGCGATAAACACAACCTTTGGAGACATTTTATTAAAAAATATATATATATATATAAATTAAAAAACACATTAATATAAATTACTATTATTTGAGACTGTATATTATTACTACTATACGAGATTTACTTTTTTTTTCAAGATGAGAGGGTGTGTTTTATAAATTAAGAATTGTTTGAGGGGGAAAATGTGGTGTTTTGTTAAAGGATTTTATCAAAAAACAATTTCTGTAAAACTTATTTTGTTAATTAGTTTTGTTTTTATAAACCATACAATAAGTCATGTGAATATTAATTCATCATTAAATTAAACAAAATTTTCGTTTTTGTCAGTACATCCTGCCTATCACGCCTACTAATTCACAGAATTACAGAAATCAAAAAATATTTTACGCCTAAGTTGTGTAGCACGTCGACTACATGATATGCTTAATCCGGCATAAACACGACATTTGACAACGCAGTTAACATTTTATTAAAAGGTATATAAAAAACTTAAAAACAGTTTAATATAATATAAAATTATTATTGACATTAATATATTACTACTATTCGAGATATTTTTATTTCAAGATGAAAAAGTATATTTAAAAAATTAAGCGTTCATTCAGTCATACGCATACTTATTAATCATTAATATAAACAATATTTATTTAGATTTTGTTAGTATATCCCGCCCTGCCCGCCACATTATTCATAGAACAACACAAATCAAAATGTATTTTACGACTATGTCGTGTAGTACGTCGACTGCATAATCCGCCTAACTCGGAAAACAAATCTAAATGATCCATTCTTCGCATCATCGGATAGCATGTCGAGGGAATCCTCCATCACATTAGATGTCAAGTAAAGGTTGCGGATTCACGACTTACCTAATGGCAAGTCGACGCTATTCCTACCCTCAAGGAGCATGACGAGGTTCGCGCAAATCCGCATTTCCCATAGCATGCTGTTTTCACGATTGACACATATTGAATCAAATAATTAGTGATTGTACTTTGCATTGTGCCTGCTATCAATTTAAAACTAAAAATTGGATTATTCTGCTGTTAGTATATGTTTTTCAGTCGACATACGATACGCGATAAACACAACCTTTGGAGACATTTTATTAAAAAATATATATATAAAAAAATTAAAAAACACATTAATATTAATTATTATAATTTCAGACTGTATAATATTATTACTATACGAGAGTTATTTTATTTTCAAGATGAGAGGGTTTATTTTATAAATTAAGCATTGTTTGGGGAAAAGAATGTGGTGTTTTGTTAAAGGATTATATCAAATATCAATTTGTGTAAAACTTATTTTGTTAATTAGTTTTGTTTTTATAAACAATATAATAAGTCATCTGAATATTAATTCATCATTAAATTAAAAAAAAACTTTTCGTTTTTGTCAGTACATCCTGCCTTTCACGCCTACTAATACATAGAACTACAGAAATCAAAAAATATTTTACGCCTAAGTTGTGTAGCACGTCGACTACATGATCTGCTTTTCCTGCATAAACACGACCTTTGACAACGCAGTTAACATTTTATTAAAAGGTATATAAAAAACTTGAAAACAGTTTAATACAAAATAAAATTATTATTGACATTAATATATTACTACTATTCGAGATTTTTTTATTTCAAGATGAAAAAGTATATTTAAAACATTAAGCGTTCATTCAGTCATACGCATACTTATTAATCATTCATATAAACAATATTTATTTAGATTTTGTTAGTATATATCGCCCTGCCCGCCACATTATTCATAGAACAACAGAAATCAAAATGTATTTAACGACTATGTCGTGTAGTACGTCGACTGCATAATCCGCCTAACTCGGAAAACAAATGGAAATCATCCCTTCTTCGCATCATCGGATAGCATGTCGAGGGAATCCTCCATCACATTAGATGTTAAGTTAAGGTTGCGGATTCACGACTTACCTAATGGCAAGTCGACGCTGTTCCTACCCCCAAGGAGCATGACGAGGTTCGCGCAAATACGCATTTCCCATAGCATGCTGTTTTCACGATTGACACATATTGAATCAAATAATTGGTTATTGTACTTTGCATTGTGCCTGCTATCAATTTAGAATTAAGAATTGGATTATTCTGCCGTTAGTATATGTTTTTCAGTCGACATACGACACGCGATAAACACAACCTTTGAAGACATTTTAATAATATATATATATATATATATATATAAAATAAAAAACACATTAATATAAATTACTATTATTTGAGACTGTATAATATTACTACTATACGAGATTTACTTTTTTTTCAAGATGAGAGGGTGTGTTTTATAAATTAAGAATTGTTTGAGGGGGAAAATGTGGTGTTTTGTTAAAGGATTTTATCAAAAAACAATTTCTGTAAAACTTATTTTGTTAATTAGTTTTGTTTTTATAAACCATACAATAAGTCATGTGAATATTAATTCATCATTAAATTAAACAAAATTTTCGTTTTTGTCAGTACATCCTGCCTATCACGCCTACTAATTCACAGAATTACAGAAATCAAAAAATATTTTACGCCTAAGTTGTGTAGCACGTCGACTACATGATATGCTTAATCCGGCATAAACACGACATTTGACAACGCAGTTAACATTTTATTAAAAGGTATATAAAAAACTTAAAAACAGTTTAATATAATATAAAATTATTATTGACATTAATATATTACTACTATTCGAGATATTTTTATTTCAAGATGAAAAAGTATATTTAAAAAATTAAGCGTTCATTCAGTCATACGCATACTTATTAATCATTAATATAAACAATATTTATTTAGATTTTGTTAGTATATCCCGCCCTGCCCGCCACATTATTCATAGAACAACACAAATCAAAATGTATTTTACGACTATGTCGTGTAGTACGTCGACTGCATAATCCGCCTAACTCGGAAAACAAATCTAAATGATCCATTCTTCGCATCATCGGATAGCATGTCGAGGGAATCCTCCATCACATTAGATGTCAAGTAAAGGTTGCGGATTCACGACTTACCTAATGGCAAGTCGACGCTATTCCTACCCTCAAGGAGCATGACGAGGTTCGCGCAAATCCGCATTTCCCATAGCATGCTGTTTTCACGATTGACACATATTGAATCAAATAATTGGTGATTGTACTTTGCATTGTGCCTGCTATCAATTTAAAACTAAAAATTGGATTATTCTGCTGTTAGTATATGTTTTTCAGTCGACATACGATACGCGATAAACACAACCTTTGGAGACATTTTATTAAAAAATATATATATAAAAAAATTAAAAAACACATTAATATTAATTATTATAATTTCAGACTGTATAATATTATTACTATACGAGAGTTATTTTATTTTCAAGATGAGAGGGTTTATTTTATAAATTAAGCATTGTTTGGGGAAAAGAATGTGGTGTTTTGTTAAAGGATTATATCAAATATCAATTTGTGTAAAACTTATTTTGTTAATTAGTTTTGTTTTTATAAACAATATAATAAGTCATCTGAATATTAATTCATCATTAAATTAAAAAAAAACTTTTCGTTTTTGTCAGTACATCCTGCCTTTCACGCCTACTAATACATAGAACTACAGAAATCAAAAAATATTTTACGCCTAAGTTGTGTAGCACGTCGACTACATGATCTGCTTTTCCTGCATAAACACGACCTTTGACAACGCAGTTAACATTTTATTAAAAGGTATATAAAAAACTTGAAAACAGTTTAATACAAAATAAAATTATTATTGACATTAATATATTACTACTATTCGAGATTTTTTTATTTCAAGATGAAAAAGTATATTTAAAACATTAAGCGTTCATTCAGTCATACGCATACTTATTAATCATTCATATAAACAATATTTATTTAGATTTTGTTAGTATATATCGCCCTGCCCGCCACATTATTCATAGAACAACAGAAATCAAAATGTATTTAACGACTATGTCGTGTAGTACGTCGACTGCATAATCCGCCTAACTCGGAAAACAAATGGAAATCATCCCTTCTTCGCATCATCGGATAGCATGTCGAGGGAATCCTCCATCACATTAGATGTTAAGTTAAGGTTGCGGATTCACGACTTACCTAATGGCAAGTCGACGCTGTTCCTACCCCCAAGGAGCATGACGAGGTTCGCGCAAATACGCATTTCCCATAGCATGCTGTTTTCACGATTGACACATATTGAATCAAATAATTGGTTATTGTACTTTGCATTGTGCCTGCTATCAATTTAGAATTAAGAATTGGATTATTCTGCCGTTAGTATATGTTTTTCAGTCGACATACGACACGCGATAAACACAACCTTTGAAGACATTTTAATAATATATATATATATATATATATAAAATAAAAAACACATTAATATAAATTACTATTATTTGAGACTGTATAATATTACTACTATACGAGATTTACTTTTTTTTCAAGATGAGAGGGTGTGTTTTATAAATTAAGAATTGTTTGAGGGGAAAAAATGTGGTGTTTTGTTAAAGGATTTTATCAAAAATCAATTTCTGTAAAACTTATTTTGTTAATTAGTTTTGTTTTTATAAACCATACAATAAGTCATGTGAATATTAATTCATCATTAAATTAAACAAAATTTTCGTTTTTGTCAGTACATCCTGCCTATCACGCCTACTAATTCACAGAATTACAGAAATCAAAAAATATTTTACGCCTAAGTTGTGTAGCACGTCGACTACATGATATGCTTAATCCGGCATAAACAAGACATTTGACAACGCAGTTAACATTTTATTAAAAGGTATATAAAAAACTTAAAAACAGTTTAATATAATATAAAATTTTTATTGACATTAATATATTGCTACTATTCGAGATATTTTTATTTCAAGATGAAAAAGTATATTTAAAAAATTAAGCGTTCATTCAGTCATACGCATACTTATTAATCATTAATATAAACAATATTTATTTAGATTTTGTTAGTATATCCCGCCCTGCCCGCCACATTATTCATAGAACAACACAAATCAAAATGCATTTTACGACTATGTCGTGTAGTACGTCGACTGCATAATCCGCCTAACTCGGAAAACAAATCTAAATGATCCATTCTTCGCATCATCGGATAGCATGTCGAGGGAATCCTCCATCACATTAGATGTCAAGTAAAGGTTGCGGATTCACGACTTACCTAATGGCAAGTCGACGCTATTCCTACCCTCAAGGAGCATGACGAGGTTCGCGCAAATCCGCATTTCCCATAGCATGCTGTTTTCACGATTGACACATATTGAATCAAATAATTGGTTATTGTACTTTGCATTGTGCCTGCTATTAATTTAGAATTAAGAATTGGATTATTCTGCTGTTAGTATATGTTTTTCAGTCGACATATGACACGCGATAAACACAACCTTTGGAGACAGTTTATTAAAATATATATATATATATATAAAATTAAAAAACACATTAATATTAATTATCATAATTTCAGACTGTATTACTACTATACGAGATTTATTTTATTTTCAAGATGAGAGGGTGTATTTTAGAAATTATGCATTGTTTGAGAAGAAAAAATGTGGTGTTTTGTTAAAGGATTTTATCAAAAATCAATTTGTGTAAAACTTATTTTGTTAATTAGTTTTGTTTTTATAAACAATATAATAAATCATATGAATATTAATTCATCATTAAATTAAACAATATTTTCGTTTTTGTCAGTACATCCTGCCTTTCACTCCTGCTAATTCATAAAACAACAGAATTCAAAAAATATTTTACGTCACACTTGTGTAGCACGTTGAGTACATGTTCTGCATAATCGTGCATAAACACGACCTTTGACAACACAGTTAACATTTTATTAAAAGGTGTATAAAAAACTTAAATCTGTTTAATATAAAATATAATTATTATTGACATTAATATATTACTACTATTCGAGATTTTTTTTTATTTCAAGATGAAAAAGTATATTTAAAAAAATTAAGCGTTCATTCAGTCATATGCATACTTATTAATCATTAATATAAAAAATATTTATTTACATTTTGTTAGTATAGCCCGCCCTGTCCGCCACATTATTCATAGAACAACAGAATTCAAAATATATTTTACGACTATCTCGTGTACTAGGTCGACTGCATTAACCGCCTAACTCGGAAAACAAATGGAAATCATTCATTCTTCGGCTCATCGGATAGCATGTCGAGGGAATTCTCTATCACATTAGATGTTAAGTTAAGGTTTCGGATTCACGACTTATATAATGGCAAGTCGACGCTGTTCCTACCCCAAAAGGAGCATGACGAGGTTCGCGCAAATCCGCATTTCCCATAGCATGCTGTTTTCACGATTGACACATAATGAATCAAATAATTGGTTATTGTACTTTGCATTGTGCCTGCTATCAATTTAAAACTAAAAATTGGATTATTCTGCCGTTAGTATATGTTTTTCAGTCGACATACGACACGCGATAAACACAACCTTTGGAGACATTTTATTAATATATATATAAAAAAAAAATTAAAAATCTCATTAATATTAATTATCATAATTTCAGACTGTATAATATTACTACTATATGAGATTTATTTTATTTTCAAGATGAGAGGGTGTGTATTTTATAAATAAACCATTGTTTGAGGGGAAAAAATGTGGTGTTTTGTTAAAGGATTATATAAAAAATAAATTTGTGTAAAACTTATTTTGTTAATTAGTTTTGTTTTTATAAACCATATAATAAGTCATATGAATATTAATTCATCATTAAATTAAACAAAATTTTCTTTTTTGTCAGTACATCCTGCCTTTCACGCCTACTAATACATAGAACTACAGAAATCAAAAAATATTTTACGCCTAAGTTGTGTAGCACGTCGAATACATGATCTGCTTAATCCTGCATAAACACGAATCTTTACAACACCGTTAACATTTTATTAAAAGGTATATAAAAAACTTAAAAACAGTATAATATAAAATATAATTATTATTGACATTAATATATTACTACTATTCGAGATTTTTTTATTTCAAGATGAAAAAGTATATTTAAAAAATTAAGCGTTCATTCAGTCATACGCATACTTATTAATCATTAATATAAAAAAATATTTATTTAGATTTTGTTAGTATTCGTTTTGTTAGTAAATCGTATATTTTTTTATATACCTTTTAATAAAATGTTAACTGCGTTGTCAAAGGTCGTGTTTATGCAGGAAAAGCAGATCATGTAGTCGACGTGCTACACAACTTAGGCGTAAAATATTTTTTGATTTCTGTAGTTCTATGTATTAGTAGGCGTGAAAGGCAGGATGTACTGACAAAAACGAAAAGTTTTTTTTTAATTTAATGATGAATTAATTTTCATATGACTTATTATATTGTTTATAAAAACAAAACTAATTAACAAAATAAGTTTTACACAAATTGATATTTGATATAATCCTTTAACAAAACACCACATTCGTTTCCTCAAACAATGCTTAATTTATAAAATAAACCCTCTCATCTTGAAAATAAAATAAATCTCGTATAGTAGTAATATTATACAGTCTGAAATTATAATAATTAATATTAATGTGTTTTTTAATTTTTTTATATATATTTTTTTTAATAAAATGTCTCCAGAGGTTGTGTTTATCGCGTGTCGTATGTCGACTGAAAAACATATACTAACAGCAGAATAATCCATTTCTTAATTCTAAATTGATAGCAGGCACAATGCAAAGTACAATAACTATTTATTTGATTCAATATGTGTCAATCGTGAAAACATCATGCTATGGGAAATGCGGATTTGCGCGAACCTCGTCATGCTCCTTGGGGGTAGGAACAGCGTCGATTTGCCATTAGGTAAGTCGTGAATCCGCAACATTAAATTGACATCTAATGTGATGGAGGATTCCCTCGACATGCTATCCGATGAGGCGAAGAATGAATTATTTCCATTTGTTTTCGGAGTTAGGCGGATTATGCAGTCGACGTACTACACGAGATAGTCGTAAAATATATTTTGAATTCTGTTTTTCTATGAATAATGTGGCGGGCAGTGCGGGATATACTAACAAAATTTTTATAAATATTGTTTATATTAATGATTAATAAATATGCGTATGACTGAATGAACGCTTAATTTTTTAAATATACTTTTTCATCTTGAAATAAAAATATCTCGAATAGTAGTAATATATTAATGTCAATAATAATTTCAATTATATTGAACTGTTTTTAAGTTTTTTATATACCTTTTAATAAAATGTTAACTGCGTTGTCAAATGTCGTGTTTATGCCGGATTAAGCATATCATGTAGTCGACGGGCTACACAAGTTAGGCGTAAAATATTTTTTGAATTCTGTAGTTCTATGAATTAGTAGGCGTGAAAGGCAGGATGTACTAACAAAAACGAAAATTTTGTTTAATTTAATGATGAATTAATATTCATACGACTTATTGTATGGTTTAGAAAAACAAAACTAATTAACAAAAAAAGTTTTACACAAATTGATTTTTGATATAATCCTTTAACAATACACCACATTCTTTTCCTCAAAAAATGCTTAATTTATAAAATAAACCCTCTCATCTTGAAAATAAAATAAATCTCGTATAGTAGTAATATTATGCAGTTTGAAATTATGATAATTAATATTAATGTGTTTTTTAATTTATATATATATATATTTTTTTTAATAAAATGTCTCCAAAGGTTGTGTTTATCGCGTGTCGTATGTCGACTGAAAAACATATACTAACAGCAGAATAATCCATTTCTTAATTCTAAATTGATAGCAGGCGCAATGCAAAGTACAATAACCAATTATTTGATTCAATATCCCAGCAAACACATACCTTTCGGCATACGATCGGACCGCAGCTGGCAGTGTCGGTTAAGTGTCGGCATAGGCACAGTGGTTTCGGTGAAGTGTCGGCAACATGTCGGCAACTGGAACTCAAGAATGTGCTTTTTCGACTGCCGGTTACTGTAATCGGTCCGCTTATGGTTATATATCGGCAAGCGACTTACGCCGGCAAGTGACTCAGGACCGGTATGTTATTTCTGATAGTGGCCCGATTAGATTTGCCAACATCGGTCCAAATTCGGAATTTTTAGTCGTAGCCGACATTTTTTTTCTTTTTCTTAATTTTGTTTCAGTTTGAATTTTGATAAGATTTGTATATTTCATGTATTTCATATAAAATTCTAACAGTGATAAACAAAAAAAAAGTCAAAAATAGCCTAAATTTATTTATTTTAAAAAAGTTGTTACTGAATTCATTTTATAAAGGACTTACAATTATTTGAATCACAAAAAGAGTTTTTTATATCGCTTATTAAAATTATTATTCATTTTAAACTTAATCGTAGAAAAAAAAGCTATGTTTCTTTTTTTTAATTTAAAAATCAAATTATTTAAAAGTGTTTAAAATTATTTTACAAGCTATAAAAATAAAAATAAAAACTACCCAAATTTTTAGCATTAAAATTTAAAAAAAAGATTCAGAAAATTCTCGCTTCTAAAAAAAGATTTACCACAGAAAAAAAAAAAGAATGAAAGATAAATTAACATTTCTATGTTATTTGATGATTAAAAAATGTTGATAAGTAAAAGAATCATTATTGCTAGATAATCACTAAAAATATATTCTACATGAAATCATTCAATGACAAAAAATGAACTCTTATTTTAATTAAAAGTGATTAATTACCAACTTATATTTTTATTAAAATTAGTTTTTCTATGTTACAAATATATATATTTCTATAACAGAAAAAGCTCTGAAATTCGCTTATTTTATTTAGTAAGCATTCTTAAATTTATAAGAAATATTCAGAAATATCCCCCATTTAAAAATTATCTTCCAAAAGAAAAAAATGTGTAAATTAATATTTATTTTATTTTTTAATTAAAAATATTGATAAGTAACAAATTAATATTGCAACATACTCATTAAATATATGTTCTACTTTAAATCATCAAAAAAGACTGAACTCTTATTCTAATTTAAAATTAATTAATTACCAACTTTTTATTTATTAAAATAAATTTTTCCATGTTAAAAATATATATTTTATAAATTAACGCAACGCAACGCACGTAATTACATTATAATTCCTAATAAGAAAATTTGATTAACTGAACAAAACTTCTAAAAATATTTTTTTATACTTAATTATTCTTAAATTTATAAGAAAAACCAATTCATTTGCTTTAACAAATTCGCTAAGATATTATTTCATTCATTTAAATATTAAATTAACTTTTAAATACACGCGCCTAAGACAATTACAAATAAATAAATAAAAAAAAATAATAAAAACACTTAAAAATTCTAATTTTCACATCTACCAATTACCTTCAACGACAAACGATTACTTATTGATATGTCTTCCCCTTATTACCTCACATAATCCTCCCCTGATCGAGTCTCTCTGGCCAAGTGGTTAAGACCTCTGATTGCTGTCCTTGGGTTCGTGGGATCAAATCCCGCCCCTTCCACCGCTGAAACACGTTCCTTTCAAGTATACTTCCACGGTGGCTCGTAGATGGCGCCATCAAAACAATTTTTTTTTCAATTTATGCTGGTGTCAGGCTGCGGCCGGCATTCGTATGGATAGCTATCGGCGTGCTGTCGGTATAGTGTTCTGCTGATACCGGACCGGCTACGTGCCTCATGAATCGGGCCGCATTCGCGCGGCGTATCAAAAAAGATACGGAACCGGTAGCGGCAAGCGGTATCGCACCAGTACCGCCGGTAGTGGCAAGCGGCTGTCGCCCGATTGCTTACCGATAGCTCTGTGTTTGCTGGGATGTGTCAATCGTGAAAACAGCATGCTATGGGAAATGCGGATTTGCGCGAACCTCGTCAACCTCCTTGGGGGTAGGAACAGCGTCGATTTGCCATTAGGTAAGTCGTGTAATACAAAATAAAATTATTATTGACATTAATATATTACTACTATTCGAGATTTTTTTATTTCAAGATGAAAAAGTATATTTAAAACATTAAGCGTTCATTCAGTCATACGCATACTTATTAATCATTCATATAAACAATATTTATTTAGATTTTGTTAGTACATATCGCCCTGCCCGCCACATTATTCATAGAACAACAGAAATCAAAATGTATTTAACGACTATGTCGTGTAGTACGTCGACTGCATAATCCGCCTAACTCGGAAAACAAATGGAAATCATCCCTTCTTCGCATCATCGGATAGCATGTCGAGGGAATCCTCCATCACATTAGATGTTAAGTTAAGGTTGCGGATTCACGACTTACCTAATGGCAAGTCGAAGCTGTTCCTACCCCCAAGGAGCATGACGAGGTTCGCGCAAATCCGCATTTCCCATAGCATGCTGTTTTCACGATTGACACATATTGAATCAAATAATTGGTTATTGTACTTTGCATTGTGCCTGCTATCAATTTAGAATTAAGAATTGGATTATTCTGCCGTTAGTATATGTTTTTCAGTCGACATACGACACGCGATAAACACAACCTTTGAAGACATTTTAATAATATATATATATATATATATATATATATATAATAAAAAACACATTAATATAAATTACTATTATTTGAGACTGTATAATATTACTACTATACGAGATTTACTTTTTTTTTCAAGATGAGAGGGTGTGTTTTATAAATTAAGAATTGTTTGAGGGGAAAAAATGTGGTGTTTTGTTAAAGGATTTTATCAAAAAACGATTTCTGTAAAACTTATTTTGTTAATTAGTTTTGTTTTTATAAACCATACAATAAGTCATGTGAATATTAATTCATCATTAAATTAAACAAAATTTTCGTTTTTGTCAGTACATCCTGCCTATCACGCCTACTAATTCACAGAATTACAGAAATCAAAAAATATTTTACGCCTAAGTTGTGTAGCACGTCGACTACATGATATGCTTAATCCGGCATAAACACGACATTTGACAACGCAGTTAACATTTTATTAAAAGGTATATAAAAAACTTAAAAACAGTTTAATATAATATAAAATTATTATTGACATTAATATATTACTACTATTCGAGATATTTTTATTTCAAGATGAAAAAGTATATTTAAAAAATTAAGCGTTCATTCAGTCATACGCATACTTATTAATCATTAATATAAACAATATTTATTTAGATTTTGTTAGTATATCCCGCCCTGCCCGCCACATTATTCATAGAAAAACACAAATCAAAATGTATTTTACGACTATGTCGTGTAGTACGTCGACTGCATAATCCGCCTAACTCGGAAAACAAATCTAAATGATCCATTCTTCGCATCATCGGATAGCATGTCGAGGGAATCCTCCATCACATTAGATGTCAAGTAAAGGTTCCGGATTCACGACTTACCTAATGGCAAGTCGACGCTATTCCTACCCCCAAGGAGCATGACGAGGTTCGCGCAAATCCGCATTTCCCATAGCATGCTGTTTTCACGATTGACACATATTGAATCAAATAATTGGTTATTGTACTTTGCATTGTGCCTGCTATCAATTTAGAATTAAGAAATGGATTATTCTGCTGTTAGTATATGTTTTTCAGTCGACATACGGCACGCGATAAACACAAACTTTGGAGACATTTTATTAAAAAATATATATATAAAAAATTTAAAAAACACATTAATATTAATTATCACAATTTCAGACTGTATAATATTACTACTATACGAGATTTATTTTATTTTCAAGATGAGAGGGTTTATTTTATAAATTAAGCATTGTTTGAGAAAAAGAATGTGGTGTTTTGTTAAAGGATTATATAAAAAATCAATTTGTGTAAAACTTATTTTGTTAATTAGTTTTGTTTTTCTAAACCATACAATGAGTCGTATGAATATTAATTCATCATTAAATTAAACAATATTTTCGTTTTTGTTAGTACATCCTGCCTTTCACGCCTACTAATTCATAGAACTACAGAATTCAAAAAATATTTTACGCCTAACTTGTGTAGCACGTCGACTACATGATATGCTTAATCCGGCATAAACACGACATTTGACAACGCAGTTAATATTTTATTAAAAGGTATATAAAAAACTTAAAAACAGTTTAATATAATATAAAATTATTATTGACATTAATATATTAGTACTATTCGAGATATTTTTATTTCAAGATGAAAAAGTATATTTAAAAAATTAAGCGTTCATTCAGTCATACGCATACTTATTAGTCATTAATATAAACAATATTTATTTAGATTTTGTTAGTATATCCCGCTCTGCCCGCCACATTATTCATAGAACAACACAAATCAAAATGTATTTTACGACTATGTCCTGTAGTACGTCGACTGCATAATCCGCCTAACTCGGAAAACAAATGGAAATGATCCATTCTTCGCCTCATCGGATAGCATGTCGAGGGAATCCTCCATCACATTACATGTCAATTTAAGGTTGCGGATTCACGACTTACCTAATGTCAAATCGACGCTGTTCCTACCCCCAAGGAGGTTGACGAGGTTCGCGCAAATCCGCATTTCCCATAGCATGCTGTTTTCACGATTGGCACATATTGAATCAAATAATTGGTTATTGTACTTTGCATTGCGCCTGCTATCAATTTAGAATTAAGAAATGGATTATTCTGCTGTTAGTATATGTTTTTCAGTCGACATACGACACGCGATAAACACAACCTTTGGAGACATTTTATTAATATATATATATATATATATATAAATTAAAAAACACATTAATATTAATTATCATAATTTCAGACTGCATAATATTACTACTATACGAGATTTATTTTATTTTCAAGATGAGAGGGTTTATTTTATAAATTAAGCATTTTTTGAGGAAAAGAATGTGGTGTATTGTTAAAGGATTATATCAAAAATCAATTTGTGTAAAACTTTTTTTGTTAATTAGTTTTGTTTTTCTAAACCATATAATAAGTCGTATGAATATTAATTCATCATTAAATTAAACAAAATTTTCGTTTTTGTTAGTACATCCTGCCTTTCACGCCTACTAATTCATAGAACTACAGAATTCAAAAAATATTTTACGCCTAACTTGTGTAGCACGTCGACTACATGATATGCTTAATCCGGCATAAACACGACATTTGACAACGCAGTTAACATTTTATTAAAAGGTATATAAAAAACTTAAAAACAGTTTAATATAATATAAAATTATTATTGACATTAATATATTACTACTATTCGAGATATTTTTATTTCAAGATGAAAAAGTATATTTAAAAAATTAAGCGTTCATTCAGTCATACGCATATTTATTAATCATTAATATAAACAATATTTATAAAAATTTTGTTAGTATATCCCGCCCTGCCCGCCACATTATTCATAGAAAAACAGAATTCAAAATATATTTTACGACTATCTCGTGTAGTACGTCGACTGCATAATCCGCCTAATTCCGAAAACAAATGGAAATAATTCATTCTTCGCCTCATCGGATAGCATGTCGAGGGAATCCTCCATCACATTAGATGTCAATTTAATGTTGCGGATTCACGACTTACCTAATGGCAAATCGACGCTGTTCCTACCCCCAAGGAGCATGACGAGGTTCGCGCAAATCCGCATTTCCCATAGCATGATGTTTTCACGATTGACACATATTGAATCAAATAAATAGTTATTTTACTTTGCATTGAGCCTGCTATCAATTTAGAATTAAGAAATGGATTATTCTGCTGTTAGTATATGTTTTTCAGTCGACATACGACACGCGATAAACACAACCTTTGGAGACATTTTATTAAAAAATATATATATAAAAAAATTAAAAAACACATTAAAATTAATTATCACAATTTCAGACTGTATAATATTACTACTATACGAGATTTATTTTATTTTCAAGATGAGTGGGTTTATTTTATAAATTAAGCATTGTTTGAGAAAAAGAATGTGGTGTTTTGTTAAAGGATTATATAAAAAATCAATTTGTGTAAAACTTATTTTGTTAATTAGTTTTGTTTTTCTAAACCATACAATAAGTCGTATGAATATTAATTCATCATTAAATTAAACAATATTTTCGTTTTTGTTAGTACATCCTGCCTTTCACGCCTACTAATTCATAGAACTACAGAATTCAAAAAATATTTTACGCCTAACTTGTGTAGCACGTCGACTACATGATATGCTTAATCCAGCATAAACACGACATTTGACAACGCAGTTAACATTTTATTAAAAGGTATATAAAAAACTTAAAAACAGTTTAATATAATATAAAATTATTATTGACATTAATATATTACTACTATTCGAGATATTTTTATTTCAAGATGAAAAAGTATATTTAAAAAATTAAGCGTTCATTCAGTCATACGCATATTTATTAATCATTAATATAAACAATATTTATAAAAATTTTGTTAGTATATCCCGCCCTGCCCGCCACATTATTCATAGAAAAACAGAATTCAAAATATATTTTACGACGATCTCGTGTAGTACGTCGACTGCATAATCCGCCTAACTCCGAAAACAAATGGAAATAATTCATTTTTCGCCTCATCGGATAGCATGTCGAGGGAATCCTCCATCACATTAGATGTCAATTTAATGTTGCGGATTCACGACTTACCTAATGGCAAATCGACGCTGTTCCTACCCCCAAGGAGCATGACGAGGTTCGCGCAAATCCGCATTTCCCATAGCATGATGTTTTCACGATTGACACATATTGAATCAAATAAATAGTTATTGTACTTTGCATTGTGCCTGCTATCAATTTAGAATTAAGAAATGGATTATTCTGCTGTTAGTATATGTTTTTCAGTCGACATACGACACGCGATAAACACAACCTTTGGAGACATTTTATTAAAAAATATATATATAAAAAATTAAAAAACACATTAATATTAATTATCATAATTTCAGACTATATAATATTACTACTATACGAGATTTATTTTATTTTCAAGATGAGAGGGTTTATTTTATAAATTAAGCATTGTTTGAGAAAAAGAATGTGGTGTTTTGTTAAAGGATTATATAAAAAATCAATTTGTGTAAAACTTATTTTTTTAATTAGTTTTGTTTTTCTAAACCATACAATAAGTCGTATGAATATTAATTCATCATTAAATTAAACAATATTTTCGTTTCTGTTAGTACATCCTGCCTTTCACGCCTACTAATTCATAGAACTACAGAATTCAAAAAATATTTTACGCCTAACTTGTGTAGCACGTCGACTACATGATATGCTTAATCCGGCATAAACACGACATTTGACAACTTAGTTAATATTTTATTAAAAGGTATATAAAAAACTTAAAAACAGTTTAATATAATATAAAATTATTATTGACATTAATATATTACTACTATTCGAGATATTTTTATTTCAAGATGAAAAAGTATATTTAAAAAATTAAGCGTTCATTCAGTCATACGCATACTTATTAATCATTCATATAAACAATATTTATTTAGATTTTGTTAGTACATATCGCCCTGCCCGCCACATTATTCATAGAACAACAGAAATCAAAATGTATTTAACGACTATGTCGTGTAGTACGTCGACTGCATAATCCGCCTAACTCGGAAAACAAATGGAAATCATCCCTTCTTCGCATCATCGGATAGCATGTCGAGGGAATCCTCCATCACATTAGATGTTAAGTTAAGGTTGCGGATTCACGACTTACCTAATGGCAAGTCGAAGCTGTTCCTACCCCCAAGGAGCATGACGAGGTTCGCGCAAATCCGCATTTCCCATAGCATGCTGTTTTCACGATTGACACATATTGAATCAAATAATTGGTTATTGTACTTTGCATTGTGCCTGCTATCAATTTAGAATTAAGAATTGGATTATTCTGCCGTTAGTATATGTTTTTCAGTCGACATACGACACGCGATAAACACAACCTTTGAAGACATTTTAATAATATATATATATATATATATATATATATAATAAAAAACACATTAATATAAATTACTATTATTTGAGACTGTATAATATTACTACTATACGAGATTTACTTTTTTTTTCAAGATGAGAGGGTGTGTTTTATAAATTAAGAATTGTTTGAGGGGAAAAAATGTGGTGTTTTGTTAAAGGATTTTATCAAAAAACGATTTCTGTAAAACTTATTTTGTTAATTAGTTTTGTTTTTATAAACCATACAATAAGTCATGTGAATATTAATTCATCATTAAATTAAACAAAATTTTCGTTTTTGTCAGTACATCCTGCCTATCACGCCTACTAATTCACAGAATTACAGAAATCAAAAAATATTTTACGCCTAAGTTGTGTAGCACGTCGACTACATGATATGCTTAATCCGGCATAAACACGACATTTGACAACGCAGTTAACATTTTATTAAAAGGTATATAAAAAACTTAAAAACAGTTTAATATAATATAAAATTATTATTGACATTAATATATTACTACTATTCGAGATATTTTTATTTCAAGATGAAAAAGTATATTTAAAAAATTAAGCGTTCATTCAGTCATACGCATACTTATTAATCATTAATATAAACAATATTTATTTAGATTTTGTTAGTATATCCCGCCCTGCCCGCCACATTATTCATAGAACAACACAAATCAAAATGTATTTTACGACTATGTCGTGTAGTACGTCGACTGCATAATCCGCCTAACTCGGAAAACAAATCTAAATGATCCATTCTTCGCATCATCGGATAGCATGTCGAGGGAATCCTCCATCACATTAGATGTCAAGTAAAGGTTCCGGATTCACGACTTACCTAATGGCAAGTCGACGCTATTCCTACCCCCAAGGAGCATGACGAGGTTCGCGCAAATCCGCATTTCCCATAGCATGCTGTTTTCACGATTGACACATATTGAATCAAATAATTGGTTATTGTACTTTGCATTGTGCCTGCTATCAATTTAGAATTAAGAAATGGATTATTCTGCTGTTAGTATATGTTTTTCAGTCGACATACGGCACGCGATAAACACAAACTTTGGAGACATTTTATTAAAAAATATATATATAAAAAATTTAAAAAACACATTAATATTAATTATCACAATTTCAGACTGTATAATATTACTACTATACGAGATTTATTTTATTTTCAAGATGAGAGGGTTTATTTTATAAATTAAGCATTGTTTGAGAAAAAGAATGTGGTGTTTTGTTAAAGGATTATATAAAAAATCAATTTGTGTAAAACTTATTTTGTTAATTAGTTTTGTTTTTCTAAACCATACAATAAGTCGTATGAATATTAATTCATCATTAAATTAAACAATATTTTCGTTTTTGTTAGTACATCCTGCCTTTCACGCCTACTAATTCATAGAACTACAGAATTCAAAAAATATTTTACGCCTAACTTGTGTAGCACGTCGACTACATGATATGCTTAATCCGGCATAAACACGACATTTGACAACGCAGTTAATATTTTATTAAAAGGTATATAAAAAACTTAAAAACAGTTTAATATAATATAAAATTATTATTGACATTAATATATTAGTACTATTCGAGATATTTTTATTTCAAGATGAAAAAGTATATTTAAAAAATTAAGCGTTCATTCAGTCATACGCATACTTATTAGTCATTAATATAAACAATATTTATTTAGATTTTGTTAGTATATCCCGCTCTGCCCGCCACATTATTCATAGAACAACACAAATCAAAATGTATTTTACGACTATGTCCTGTAGTACGTCGACTGCATAATCCGCCTAACTCGGAAAACAAATGGAAATGATCCATTCTTCGCCTCATCGGATAGCATGTCGAGGGAATCCTCCATCACATTACATGTCAATTTAAGGTTGCGGATTCACGACTTACCTAATGTCAAATCGACGCTGTTCCTACCCCCAAGGAGGTTGACGAGGTTCGCGCAAATCCGCATTTCCCATAGCATGCTGTTTTCACGATTGGCACATATTGAATCAAATAATTGGTTATTGTACTTTGCATTGCGCCTGCTATCAATTTAGAATTAAGAAATGGATTATTCTGCTGTTAGTATATGTTTTTCAGTCGACATACGACACGCGATAAACACAACCTTTGGAGACATTTTATTAATATATATATATATATATATATAAATTAAAAAACACATTAATATTAATTATCATAATTTCAGACTGCATAATATTACTACTATACGAGATTTATTTTATTTTCAAGATGAGAGGGTTTATTTTATAAATTAAGCATTTTTTGAGGAAAAGAATGTGGTGTATTGTTAAAGGATTATATCAAAAATCAATTTGTGTAAAACTTTTTTTGTTAATTAGTTTTGTTTTTCTAAACCATATAATAAGTCGTATGAATATTAATTCATCATTAAATTAAACAAAATTTTCGTTTTTGTTAGTACATCCTGCCTTTCACGCCTACTAATTCATAGAACTACAGAATTCAAAAAATATTTTACGCCTAACTTGTGTAGCACGTCGACTACATGATATGCTTATTCCGGCATAAACACGACATTTGACAACGCAGTTAACATTTTATTAAAAGGTATATAAAAAACTTAAAAACAGTTTAATATAATATAAAATTATTATTGACATTAATATATTACTACTATTCGAGATATTTTTATTTCAAGATGAAAAAGTATATTTAAAAAATTAAGCGTTCATTCAGTCATACGCATATTTATTAATCATTAATATAAACAATATTTATAAAAATTTTGTTAGTATATCCCGCCCTGCCCGCCACATTATTCATAGAAAAACAGAATTCAAAATATATTTTACGACTATCTCGTGTAGTACGTCGACTGCATAATCCGCCTAACTCCGAAAACAAATGGAAATAATTCATTCTTCGCCTCATCGGATAGCATGTCGAGGGAATCCTCCATCACATTAGATGTCAATTTAATGTTGCGGATTCACGACTTACCTAATGGCAAATCGACGCTGTTCATACCCCCAAGGAGCATGACGAGGTTCGCGAAATTCCGCATTTCCCATAGCATGATGTTTTCACGATTGACACATATTGAATCAAATAAATAGTTATTGTACTTTGCATTGTGCCTGCTATCAATTTAGAATTAAGAAATGGATTATTCTGCTGTTAGTATATGTTTTTCAGTCGACATACGACACGCGATAAACACAACCTTTGGAGACATTTTATTAAAAAATATATATATAAAAAAATTAAAAAACACATTAATATTAATTATCACAATTTCAGACTGTATAATATTACTACTATACGAGATTTATTTTATTTTCAAGATGAGAGGGTTTATTTTATAAATTAAGCATTGTTTGAGAAAAAGAATGTGGTGTTTTGTTAAAGGATTATATAAAAAATCAATTTGTGTAAAACTTATTTTGTTAATTAGTTTTGTTTTTCTAAACCATACAATAAGTCGTATGAATATTAATTCATCATTAAATTAAACAATATTTTCGTTTTTGTTAGTACATCCTGCCTTTCACGCCTACTAATTCATAGAACTACAGAATTCAAAAAATATTTTACGCCTAACTTGTGTAGCACGTCGACTACATGATATGCTTAATCCGGCATAAACACGACATTTGACAACGCAGTTAATATTTTATTAAAAGGTATATAAAAAACTTAAAAACAGTTTAATATAATATAAAATTATTATTGACATTAATATATTACTACTATTCGAGATATTTTTATTTCAAGATGAAAAAGTATATTTAAAAAATTAAGCGTTCATTCAGTCATACGCATACTTATTAGTCATTAATATAAACAATTTTTATTTAGATTTTGTTAATATATCCCGCTCTGCCCGCCACATTATTCATAGAACAACACAAATCAAAATGTATTTTACGACTATGTCGTGTAGTACGTCGACTGCATAATCCGCCTAACTCGGAAAACAAATGGAAATGATCCATTCTTCGCCTCATCGGATAGCATGTCGAGGGAATCCTCCATCACATTACATGTCAATTTAAGGTTGCGGATTCACGACTTACCTAATGTCAAATCGACGCTGTTCCTACCCCCAAGGAGGTTGACGAGGTTCGCGGAAATCCGCATTTCCCATAGCATGCTGTTTTCACGATTGGCACATATTGAATCAAATAATTGGTTATTGTACTTTGCATTGCGCCTGCTATCAATTTAGAATTAAGAAATGGATTATTCTGCTGTTAGTATATGTTTTTCAGTCGACATACGACACGCGATAAACACAACCTTTGGAGACATTTTATTAATATATATATATATATATATATATATATATATAAATTAAAAAACACATTAATATTAATTATCATAATTTCAGACTGCATAATATTACTACTATACGAGATTTATTTTATTTTCAAGATGAGAGGGTTTATTTTATAAATTAAGCATTTTTTGAGGAAAAGAATGTGGTGTATTGTTAAAGGATTATATCAAAAATCATTTTGTGTAAAACTTTTTTTGTTAATTAGTTTTGTTTTTCTAAACCATATAATAAGTCGTATGAATATTAATTCATCATTAAATTAAACAAAATTTTCGTTTTTGTTAGTACATCCTGCCTTTCACGCCTACTAATTCATAGAACTACAGAATTCAAAAAATATTTTACGCCTAACTTGTGTAGCACGTCGACTACATGATATGCTTAATCCGGCATAAACACGACATTTGACAACGCAGTTAACATTTTATTAAAAGGTATATAAAAAACTTAAAAACAGTTTAATATAATATAAAATTATTATTGACATTAATATATTACTACTATTCGAGATATTTTTATTTCAAGATGAAAAAGTATATTTAAAAAATTAAGCGTTCATTCAGTCATACGCATATTTATTAATCATTAATATAAACAATATTTATAAAAATTTTGTTAGTATATCCCGCCCTGCCCGCCACATTATTCATAGAAAAACAGAATTCAAAATATATTTTACGACTATCTCGTGTAGTACGTCGACTGCATAATCCGCCTAATTCCGAAAACAAATGGAAATAATTCATTCTTCGCCTCATCGGATAGCATGTCGAGGGAATCCTCCATCACATTAGATGTCAATTTAATGTTGCGGATTCACGACTTACCTAATGGCAAATCGACGCTGTTCCTACCCCCAAGGAGCATGACGAGGTTCGCGCAAATCCGCATTTCCCATAGCATGATGTTTTCACGATTGACACATATTGAATCAAATAAATAGTTATTTTACTTTGCATTGTGCCTGCTATCAATTTAGAATTAAGAAATGGATTATTCTGCTGTTAGTATATGTTTTTCAGTCGACATACGACACGCGATAAACACAACCTTTGGAGACATTTTATTAAAAAATATATATATAAAAAAATTAAAAAACACATTAAAATTAATTATCACAATTTCAGACTGTATAATATTACTACTATACGAGATTTATTTTATTTTCAAGATGAGTGGGTTTATTTTATAAATTAAGCATTGTTTGAGAAAAAGAATGTGGTGTTTTGTTAAAGGATTATATAAAAAATCAATTTGTGTAAAACTTATTTTGTTAATTAGTTTTGTTTTTCTAAACCATACAATAAGTCGTATGAATATTAATTCATCATTAAATTAAACAATATTTTCGTTTTTGTTAGTACATCCTGCCTTTCACGCCTACTAATTCATAGAACTACAGAATTCAAAAAATATTTTACGCCTAACTTGTGTAGCACGTCGACTACATGATATGCTTAATCCGGCATAAACACGACATTTGACAACGCAGTTAACATTTTATTAAAAGGTATATAAAAAACTTAAAAACAGTTTAATATAATATAAAATTATTATTGACATTAATATATTACTACTATTCGAGATATTTTTATTTCAAGATGAAAAAGTATATTTAAAAAATTAAGCGTTCATTCAGTCATACGCATACTTATTAGTCATTAATATAAACAATATTTATTTAGATTTTGTTAGTATATCCGGCTTTGCCCGCCACATTATTCATAGAACAACACAAATCAAAATGTATTTTACGACGATCTCGTGTAGTACGTCGACTGCATAATCCGCCTAACTCGGAAAACAAATGGAAATGATCCATTCTTCGCCTCATCGGATAGCATGTCGAGGGAATCCTCCATCACATTACATGTCAATTTAAGGTTGCGGATTCACGACTTACCTAATGTCAAATCGACGCTGTTCCTACCCCCAAGGAGGTTGACGAGGTTCGCGCAAATCCGCATTTCCCATAGCATGCTGTTTTCACGATTGGCACATATTGAATCAAATAATTGGTTATTGTACTTTGCATTGCGCCTGCTATCAATTTAGAATTAAGAAATGGATTATTCTGCTGTTAGTATATGTTTTTCAGTCGACATACGACACGCGATAAACACAACCTTTGGAGACATTTTATTAATATATATATATATATATATATAAATTAAAAAACACATTAATATTAATTATCATAATTTCAGACTGCATAATATTACTACTATACGAGATTTATTTTATTTTCAAGATGAGAGGGTTTATTTTATAAATTAAGCATTTTTTGAGGAAAAGAATGTGGTGTATTGTTAAAGGATTATATCAAAAATCAATTTGTGTAAAACTTTTTTTGTTAATTAGTTTTGTTTTTCTAAACCATATAATAAGTCGTATGAATATTAATTCATCATTAAATTAAACAAAATTTTCGTTTTTGTTAGTACATCCTGCCTTTCACGCCTACTAATTCATAGAACTACAGAATTCAAAAAATATTTTACGCCTAACTTGTGTAGCACGTCGACTACATGATATGCTTAATCCGGCATAAACACGACATTTGACAACGCAGTTAACATTTTATTAAAAGGTATATAAAAAACTTAAAAACAGTTTAATATAATATAAAATTATTATTGACATTAATATATTACTACTATTCGAGATATTTTTATTTCAAGATGAAAAAGTATATTTAAAAAATTAAGCGTTCATTCAGTCATACGCATATTTATTAATCATTAATATAAACAATATTTATAAAAATTTTGTTAGTATATCCCGCCCTGCCCGCCACATTATTCATAGAAAAACAGAATTCAAAATATATTTTACGACTATCTCGTGTAGTACGTCGACTGCATAATCCGCCTAACTCCGAAAACAAATGGAAATAATTCATTCTTCGCCTCATCGGATAGCATGTCGAGGGAATCCTCCATCACATTAGATGTCAATTTAATGTTGCGGATTCACGACTTACCTAATGGCAAATCGACGCTGTTCATACCCCCAAGGAGCATGACGAGGTTCGCGCAAATCCGCATTTCCCATAGCATGATGTTTTCACGATTGACACATATTGAATCAAATAAATAGTTATTGTACTTTGCATTGTGCCTGCTATCAATTTAGAATTAAGAAATGGATTATTCTGCTGTTAGTATATGTTTTTCAGTCGACATACGACACGCGATAAACACAACCTTTGGAGACATTTTATTAAAAAATATATATATAAAAAAATTAAAAAACACATTAATATTAATTATCACAATTTCAGACTGTATAATATTACTACTATACGAGATTTATTTTATTTTCAAGATGAGAGGGTTTATTTTATAAATTAAGCATTGTTTGAGAAAAAGAATGTGGTGTTTTGTTAAAGGATTATATAAAAAATCAATTTGTGTAAAACTTATTTTGTTAATTAGTTTTGTTTTTCTAAACCATACAATAAGTCGTATGAATATTAATTCATCATTAAATTAAACAATATTTTCGTTTTTGTTAGTACATCCTGCCTTTCACGCCTACTAATTCATAGAACTACAGAATTCAAAAAATATTTTACGCCTAACTTGTGTAGCACGTCGACTACATGATATGCTTAATCCGGCATAAACACGACATTTGACAACGCAGTAAATATTTTATTAAAAGGTATATAAAAAACTTAAAAACAGTTTAATATAATATAAAATTATTATTGACATTAATATATTACTACTATTCGAGATATTTTTATTTCAAGATGAAAAAGTATATTTAAAAAATTAAGCGTTCATTCAGTCATACGCATACTTATTAGTCATTAATATAAACAATTTTTATTTAGATTTTGTTAATATATCCCGCTCTGCCCGCCACATTATTCATAGAACAACACAAATCAAAATGTATTTTACGACTATGTCGTGTAGTACGTCGACTGCATAATCCGCCTAACTCGGAAAACAAATGGAAATGATCCATTCTTCGCCTCATCGGATAGCATGTCGAGGGAATCCTCCATCACATTACATGTCAATTTAAGGTTGCGGATTCACGACTTACCTAATGTCAAATCGACGCTGTTCCTACCCCCAAGGAGGTTGACGAGGTTCGCGCAAATCCGCATTTCCCATAGCATGCTGTTTTCACGATTGGCACATATTGAATCAAATAATTGGTTATTGTACTTTGCATTGCGCCTGCTATCAATTTAGAATTAAGAAATGGATTATTCTGCTGTTAGTATATGTTTTTCAGTCGACATACGACACGCGATAAACACAACCTTTGGAGACATTTTATTAATATATATATATATATATATATATATATATAAATTAAAAAACACATTAATATTAATTATCATAATTTCAGACTGCATAATATTACTACTATACGAGATTTATTTTATTTTCAAGATGAGAGGGTTTATTTTATAAATTAAGCATTTTTTGAGGAAAAGAATGTGGTGTATTGTTAAAGGATTATATCAAAAATCATTTTGTGTAAAACTTTTTTTGTTAATTAGTTTTGTTTTTCTAAACCATATAATAAGTCGTATGAATATTAATTCATCATTAAATTAAACAAAATTTTCGTTTTTGTTAGTACATCCTGCCTTTCACGCCTACTAATTCATAGAACTACAGAATTCAAAAAATATTTTACGCCTAACTTGTGTAGCACGTCGACTACATGATATGCTTAATCCGGCATAAACACGACATTTGACAACGCAGTTAACATTTTATTAAAAGGTATATAAAAAACTTAAAAACAGTTTAATATAATATAAAATTATTATTGACATTAATATATTACTACTATTCGAGATATTTTTATTTCAAGATGAAAAAGTATATTTAAAAAATTAAGCGTTCATTCAGTCATACGCATATTTATTAATCATTAATATAAACAATATTTATAAAAATTTTGTTAGTATATCCCGCCCTGCCCGCCACATTATTCATAGAAAAACAGAATTCAAAATATATTTTACGACTATCTCGTGTAGTACGTCGACTGCATAATCCGCCTAATTCCGAAAACAAATGGAAATAATTCATTCTTCGCCTCATCGGATAGCATGTCGAGGGAATCCTCCATCACATTAGATGTCAATTTAATGTTGCGGATTCACGACTTACCTAATGGCAAATCGACGCTGTTCCTACCCCCAAGGAGCATGACGAGGTTCGCGCAAATCCGCATTTCCCATAGCATGATGTTTTCACGATTGACACATATTGAATCAAATAAATAGTTATTTTACTTTGCATTGTGCCTGCTATCAATTTAGAATTAAGAAATGGATTATTCTGCTGTTAGTATATGTTTTTCAGTCGACATACGACACGCGATAAACACAACCTTTGGAGACATTTTATTAAAAAATATATATATAAAAAAATTAAAAAACACATTAAAATTAATTATCACAATTTCAGACTGTATAATATTACTACTATACGAGATTTATTTTATTTTCAAGATGAGTGGGTTTATTTTATAAATTAAGCATTGTTTGAGAAAAAGAATGTGGTGTTTTGTTAAAGGATTATATAAAAAATCAATTTGTGTAAAACTTATTTTGTTAATTAGTTTTGTTTTTCTAAACCATACAATAAGTCGTATGAATATTAATTCATCATTAAATTAAACAATATTTTCGTTTTTGTTAGTACATCCTGCCTTTCACGCCTACTAATTCATAGAACTACAGAATTCAAAAAATATTTTACGCCTAACTTGTGTAGCACGTCGACTACATGATATGCTTAATCCGGCATAAACACGACATTTGACAACGCAGTTAACATTTTATTAAAAGGTATATAAAAAACTTAAAAACAGTTTAATATAATATAAAATTATTATTGACATTAATATATTACTACTATTCGAGATATTTTTATTTCAAGATGAAAAAGTATATTTAAAAAATTAAGCGTTCATTCAGTCATACGCATACTTATTAGTCATTAATATAAACAATATTTATTTAGATTTTGTTAGTATATCCGGCTTTGCCCGCCACATTATTCATAGAACAACACAAATCAAAATGTATTTTACGACGATCTCGTGTAGTACGTCGACTGCATAATCCGCCTAACTCGGAAAACAAATGGAAATGATCCATTCTTCGCCTCATCGGATAGCATGTCGAGGGAATCCTCCATCACATTACATGTCAATTTAAGGTTGCGGATTCACGACTTACCTAATGTCAAATCGACGCTGTTCCTACCCCCAAGGAGGTTGACGAGGTTCGCGCAAATCCGCATTTCCCATAGCATGCTGTTTTCACGATTGGCACATATTGAATCAAATAATTGGTTATTGTACTTTGCATTGCGCCTGCTATCAATTTAGAATTAAGAAATGGATTATTCTGCTGTTAGTATATGTTTTTCAGTCGACATACGACACGCGATAAACACAACCTTTGGAGACATTTTATTAAAACATATATATATAAAAAAATTAAAAAACACATTAATATTAATTATTATAATTTCAGACTGTATAATATTACTACTATAAGAGATTTATTTTATTTTCAAGATGAGAGGGTTTATTTTATAAATTAAGCATTGTTTGAGGAAAAGAATGTGGTGTTTTGTTAAAGGATTATATCAAATATCAATTTGTGTAAAACTTATTTTGTTAATTTGTTTTGTTTTTATAAACAATATAATAAGTCGTATGAATATTAATTCATCATTAAATTAAAAAAAACTTTTCGTTTTTGTCAGTACATCCTGCCTTTCACGCCTACTAATACATAGAACTACAGAAATCAAAAAATATTTTACGCCTAAGTTGTGTAGCACGTCGACTGCTTGATCTGCTTTTCCTGCATAAACACGACCTTTGACAACGCAGTTAACATTTTATTAAAAGGTATATAAAAAACTTGAAAACAGTTTAATACAAAATAAAATTATTATTGACATTAATATATTACTACTATTCGAGATTTTTTTATTTCAAGATGAAAAAGTATATTTAAAACATTAAGCGTTCATTCAGTCATACGCATACTTATTAATCATTCATATAAACAATATTTATTTAGATTTTGTTAGTACATATCGTCCTGCCCGCCACATTATTCATAGAACAACACAAATCAAAATGTATTTTACGACTATGTCGTGTAGTACGTCGACTGCATAATCCGCCTAACTCGGAAAACAAATCTAAATGATCCATTCTTCGCATCATCGGATAGCATGTCGAGGGAATCCTCCATCACATTAGATGTCAAGTAAAGGTTGCGGATTCACGACTTACCTAATGGCAAGTCGACGCTGTTCCTACCCCCAAGGAGCATGACGAGGTTCGCGCAAATCCGCATTTCCCATAGCATGATGTTTTCACGATTGACACATATTGAATCAAATAAATAGTTATTTTACTTTGCATTGTGCCTGCTATCAATTTAGAATTAAGAAATGGATTATTCTGCTGTTAGTATATGTTTTTCAGTCGACATACGACACGCGATAAACACAACCTTTGGAGACATTTTATTAAAAAATATATATATAAAAAAATTAAAAAACACATTAAAATTAATTATCACAATTTCAGACTGTATAATATTACTACTATACGAGATTTATTTTATTTTCAAGATGAGTGGGTTTATTTTATAAATTAAGCATTGTTTGAGAAAAAGAATGTGGTGTTTTGTTAAAGGATTATATAAAAAATCAATTTGTGTAAAACTTATTTTGTTAATTAGTTTTGTTTTTCTAAACCATACAATAAGTCGTATGAATATTAATTCATCATTAAATTAAACAATATTTTCGTTTTTGTTAGTACATCCTGCCTTTCACGCCTACTAATTCATAGAACTACAGAATTCAAAAAATATTTTACGCCTAACTTGTGTAGCACGTCGACTACATGATATGCTTAATCCGGCATAAACACGACATTTGACAACGCAGTTAACATTTTATTAAAAGGTATATAAAAAACTTAAAAACAGTTTAATATAATATAAAATTATTATTGACATTAATATATTACTACTATTCGAGATATTTTTATTTCAAGATGAAAAAGTATATTTAAAAAATTAAGCGTTCATTCAGTCATACGCATACTTATTAGTCATTAATATAAACAATATTTATTTAGATTTTGTTAGTATATCCGGCTTTGCCCGCCACATTATTCATAGAACAACACAAATCAAAATGTATTTTACGACGATCTCGTGTAGTACGTCGACTGCATAATCCGCCTAACTCGGAAAACAAATGGAAATGATCCATTCTTCGCCTCATCGGATAGCATGTCGAGGGAATCCTCCATCACATTACATGTCAATTTAAGGTTGCGGATTCACGACTTACCTAATGTCAAATCGACGCTGTTCCTACCCCCAAGGAGGTTGACGAGGTTCGCGCAAATCCGCATTTCCCATAGCATGCTGTTTTCACGATTGGCACATATTGAATCAAATAATTGGTTATTGTACTTTGCATTGCGCCTGCTATCAATTTAGAATTAAGAAATGGATTATTCTGCTGTTAGTATATGTTTTTCAGTCGACATACGACACGCGATAAACACAACCTTTGGAGACATTTTATTAAAACATATATATATAAAAAAATTAAAAAACACATTAATATTAATTATTATAATTTCAGACTGTATAATATTACTACTATAAGAGATTTATTTTATTTTCAAGATGAGAGGGTTTATTTTATAAATTAAGCATTGTTTGAGGAAAAGAATGTGGTGTTTTGTTAAAGGATTATATCAAATATCAATTTGTGTAAAACTTATTTTGTTAATTTGTTTTGTTTTTATAAACAATATAATAAGTCGTATGAATATTAATTCATCATTAAATTAAAAAAAACTTTTCGTTTTTGTCAGTACATCCTGCCTTTCACGCCTACTAATACATAGAACTACAGAAATCAAAAAATATTTTACGCCTAAGTTGTGTAGCACGTCGACTGCTTGATCTGCTTTTCCTGCATAAACACGACCTTTGACAACGCAGTTAACATTTTATTAAAAGGTATATAAAAAACTTGAAAACAGTTTAATACAAAATAAAATTATTATTGACATTAATATATTACTACTATTCGAGATTTTTTTATTTCAAGATGAAAAAGTATATTTAAAACATTAAGCGTTCATTCAGTCATACGCATACTTATTAATCATTCATATAAACAATATTTATTTAGATTTTGTTAGTACATATCGTCCTGCCCGCCACATTATTCATAGAACAACACAAATCAAAATGTATTTTACGACTATGTCGTGTAGTACGTCGACTGCATAATCCGCCTAACTCGGAAAACAAATCTAAATGATCCATTCTTCGCATCATCGGATAGCATGTCGAGGGAATCCTCCATCACATTAGATGTCAAGTAAAGGTTGCGGATTCACGACTTACCTAATGGCAAGTCGACGCTGTTCCTACCCCAAAAGGAGCATGACGAGGTTCGCACAAATCCGCATTTCCCATAGCATGCTGTTTTCACGATTGACACATATTGAATCAAATAATTGGTTATTGTACTTTGCATTGTGCCTGCTATTAATTTAGAATTAAGAATTGGATTATTCTGCTGTTAGTATATGTTTTTCAGTCGACATATGACACGCGATAAACACAACCTTTGGAGACAGTTTATTAAAAAAAAAATATATATATATATATAAAATTAAAAAACACATTAATATTAATTATCATAATTTCAGACTGTATTACTACTATACGAGATTTATTTTATTTTCAAGATGAGAGGGTGTACTTTAGAAATTATGCATTGTTTGAGAAGAAAAAATGTGGTGTTTTGTTAAAGGATTTTATCAAAAATAAATTTGTGTAAAACTTATTTTGTTAATTAGTTTTGTTTTTATAAACAATATAATAAGTCATATGAATATTAATTCATCATTAAATTAAAAAAAAATTCTCGTTTTTTTCAGTACATCCTGCCTTACACTCCTACTAATTCATAAAACAACAGAATTCAAAAATTATTTTACGTCTCACTTGTGTAGCACGTTGACTACATGTTCTGTATAATCGTGCATAAACACGACCTTTGACAACACAGTTAACATTTTATTAAAAGGTGTATAAAAAACTTAAATCAGTTTAATATAAAATATAATTATTATTGACATTAATATATTACTACTATTCGAGATTTTTTTTTATTTCAAGATGAAAAAGTATATTTAAAGAAATTAAGCGTTCATTCAGTCATATGCATACTTATTAATCATTAATATAAAATATATTTATTTACATTTTGTTAGTATAGCCCGCACTGTCCGCCACATTATTCATAGAACAACAGAATTCAAAATATATTTTACGTCTATCTCGTGTACTACGTCGACTGCATTAACCGCCTAACTCGGAAAACAAATGGAAATCATTCATTCTTCGGCTCATCGGATAGCATGTCGAGGGAATTCTCTATCACATTAGATGTTAAGTTAAGGTTTCGGATTCACGACTTATATAATGGCAAGTCGACGCTGTTCCTACCCCAAAAGAAGCATGACGAGGTTCGCGCAAATCCGCATTTCCCATAGCATGCTGTTTTCACGATTGACACATAATGAATCAAATAATTGGTTATTGTACTTTGCATTGTGCCTGCTATCAATTTAAAACTAAAAATTGGATTATTCTGCCGTTAGTATATGTTTTTCAGTCGACATACGACACGCGATAAACACAACCTTTGGAGACATTTTATTAATATATATATATAAAAAAAATTAAAAATCTCATTAATATTAATTATCATAATTTCAGACTGTATAATATTACTACTATATGAGATTTATTTTATTTTCAAGATGAGAGGGTGTGTATTTTATAAATAAACCATTGTTTGAGGGGGAAAAAATGTGGTGTTTTGTTAAAGGATTATATAAAAAATAAATTTGTGTAAAACTTATTTTGTTAATTAGTTTTGTTTTTATAAACCATATAATAAGTCATATGAATATTAATTCATCATTAAATTAAACAAAATTTTCGTTTTTGTCAGTACATCTTTACAACAACGTTAACATTTTATTAAAAGGTATATAAAAAACTTAAAAACAGTTTAATATAAAATATAATTATTATTGACATTAATATATTACTACTATTCGAGATTTTTTTATTTCAAGATGAAAAAGTATATTTAAAAAATTAAGCGTTCATTCAGTCATACGCATATTTATTAATCATTAATATAAACAATATTTATAAAGATTTTGTTAGTATATCCCGCCCTGCCCGCCACATTATTCATAAAAAAACAGAATTCAAAATATATTTTACGACTATCTCGTGTAGTACGTCGACTGCATAATCAGCCTAACTCCGAAAACAAATGGAAATAATTCATTCTTCGCCTCATCGGATAGCATGTCGAGGGAATCCTCCATCACATTAGATGTCAATTTAAGGTTGCGGATTCACGACTTACCTAATGGCAAATCGACGCTGTTCCAACCCCCAAGGAGCATGACGAGGTTCGCGCAAATCCGCATTTCCCATAGCATGATGTTTTCACGATTGACACATATTGAATCAAATAAATAGTTATTGTACTTTGCATTGTGCCTGCTATCAATTTAGAATTAAGAAATGGATTATTCTGCTGTTAGTATATGTTTTTCAGTCGACATACGACACGCGATAAACACAACCTTTGGAGACATTTTATTAAAACATATATATATAAAAAAATTAAAAACACATTAATATTAATTATTATAATTTCAGACTGTATAATATTACTACTATACGAGATTTATTTTATTTTCAAGATGAGAGGGTTTATTTTATAAATTAAGCATTGTTTGAGGAAAAGAATGTGGTGTTTTGTTAAAGGATTTTATCAAAAATCCATTCTTCGCATCATCGGATAGCATGTCGAGGGAATCCTCCATCACATTAGATGTCAAGTAAAGGTTCCGGATTCACGACTTACCTAATGGCAAGTCGACGCTATTCCTACCCCCAAGGAGCATGACGAGGTTCGCGCAAATCCGCATTTCCCATAGCATGCTGTTTTCACGATTGACACATATTGAATCAAATAATTGGTTATTGTACTTTGCATTGTGCCTGCTATCAATTTAGAATTAAGAATTGGATTATTCTGCCGTTAGTATATGTTTTTCAGTCGACATACGACACGCGATAAACACAACCTTTGAAGACATTTTAATAATATATATATATATATATATATATATATATATATAATAAAAAACACATTAATATAAATTACTATTATTTGAGACTGTATAATATTACTACTATACGAGATTTACTTTTTTTTTCAAGATGAGAGGGTGTGTTTTATAAATTAAGAATTGTTTGAGGGGAAAAAATGTGGTGTTTTGTTAAAGGATTTTATCAAAAATCAATTTCTGTAAAACTTATTTTGTTAATTAGTTTTGTTTTTATAAACCATACAATAAGTCATGTGAATATTAATTCATCATTAAATTAAACAAAATTTTCGTTTTTGTCAGTACATCCTGCCTATCACGCCTACTAATTCACAGAATTACAGAAATCAAAAAATATTTTACGCCTAAGTTGTGTAGCACGTCGACTACATGATATGCTTAATCCGGCATAAACACGACATTTGACAACGCAGTTAAAATTTTATTAAAAGGTATATAAAAATCTTAAAAACAGTTTAATATAATATAAAATTATTATTGACATTAATATATTACTACTATTCGAGATATTTTTATTTCAAGATGAAAAAGTATATTTAAAAAATTAAGCGTTCATTCAGTCATACGCATACATATTAATCATTAATATAAACAATATTTATTTAGATTTTGTTAGTATATCCCGCCCTGCCCGCCACATTATTCATAGAACAACACAAATCAAAATGTATTTTACGACTATGTCGTGTAGTACGTCGACTGCATAATCCGCCTAACTCGGAAAACAAATCTAAATGATCCATTCTTCGCATCATCGGATAGCATGTCGAGGCAATCCTCCATCACATTAGATGTCAAGTAAAGGTTGCGGATTCACGACTTACCTAATGGCAAGTCGACGCTATTCCTACCCTCAAGGAGCATGACGAGGTTCGCGCAAATCCGCATTTCCCATAGCATGCTGTTTTCACGATTGACACATATTGAATCAAATAATTGGTTATTGTACTTTGCATTGTGCCTGCTATTAATTTAGAATTAAGAATTGGATTATTCTGCTGTTAGTATATGTTTTTCAGTCGACATATGACACGCGATAAACACAACCTTTGGAGACATTTTATTAAAATATATATATATATATATATATAATTAAAAAACACATTAATATTAATTATCATAATTTCAGACTGTATTACTACTATACGAGATTTATTTTATTTTCAAGATGAGAGGGTGTATTTTAGAAATTATGCATTGTTTGAGAAGAAAAATGTGGTGTTTTGTTAAAGGATTTTATCAAAAATCAATTTGTGTAAAACTTATTTTGTTAATTAGTTTTGTTTTTATAAACAATATAATAAGTCATATGAATATTAATTCATAATTAAATTAAAAACAATTCTCGTTTTTGTCAGTACATCCTGCCTTTCACGCCTACTAATTCATAAAAAAACAGAATTCAAAAATATTTTACGTCTCACTTGTGTAGCACGTTGACTACATGTTCTGCATAATCGTGCATAAACACGACCTTTGACAACACAGTTAACATTTTATTAAAAGGTGTATAAAAAACTTAAATCAGTTTAATATAAAATATAATTATTATTGACATTAATATATTACTACTATTCGAGATTTTTTTTTTATTTCAAGTTGAAAAAGTATATTTAAAAAAATTAAGCGTTCATTCAGTCATATGCATACTTATTAATCATTAATATAAAAAATATTTATTTACATTTTGTTAGTATAGCCCGCCCTGTCCGCCACATTATTCATAGAACAACAGAATTCAAAATATATTTTACGACTATCTCGTGTACTACGTCGACTGCATAAACCGCCTAACTCGGAAAACAATTGGAAATCATTCATTCTTCGGCTCATCGGATAGCATGTCAAAGGAATCCTCCATCACATTAGATGTCAATTTAAGGTTGCGGATTCACGACTTACCTAATGGCAAATCGACGCTGTTCCTACCCCAAAGGAGCATGACGAGGTTCGCGCAAATCCGCATTTCCCATAGCATGATGTTTTCACGATTGACACATATTGAATCAAATAAATAGTTATTGTACTTTGCATTGTGCCTGCTATCAATTTAGAATTAAGAAATCGATTATTCTGCTGTTAGTATATGTTTTTCAGTCGACATACGATACGCGATAAACACAACCTTTGGAGACATTTTATTAAAAAAAATATATATAAAAAAATTAAAAAACACATTAATATTAATTATTATAATTTCAGACTGTATAATATTACTACTATACGAGATTTATTTTATTTTCTAGATGAGAGGGTTTATTTTATAAATTAAGCATTTTTTGAGGAAAAGAATGTGGTGTTTTGTTAAAGGATTATATAAAAAATCAATTTGTGTAAAACTTTTTTTGTTAATTAGTTTTGATTTTCTAAACCATATAATAAGTCGTATGAATATTAATTCATCATTAAATTAAACAAAATTTTCGTTTTTGTTAGTACATCCTGCCTTTCACGCCTACTAATTCATAGAACTACAGAATTCAAAAAATATTTTACGCCTAACTTGTGTAGCACGTCGACTACATGATATGCTTAATCCGGCATAAACACGACATTTGACAACGCAGTTAACATTTTATTAAAAGGTATATAAAAAACTTAAAAACAGTTTAATATAATATAAAATTATTATTGACATTAATATATTACTACTATTCGAGATATTTTTATTTCAAGATAAAAAAGTATATTTAAAAAATTAAGCGTTCATTCAGTCATACGCATATTTATTAATCATTATATAAACAATATTTATAAAAATTTTGTTAGTATATCCCTCCCTGCCCGCCACATTATTCATAGAAAAACAGAATTCAAAATATATTTTACGACTATCTCGTGTAGTACGTCGACTGCATAATCCGCCTAACTCCGAAAACAAATGGAAATAATTCATTCTTCGCCTCATCGGATAGCATGTCGAGGGAATCCTCCATCACATTAGATGTCAATTTAAGGTTGCGGATTCACGACTTACCTAATGGCAAATCGACGCTGTTCCTACCCCCAAGGAGCATGACGAGGTTCGCGCAAATCCGCATTTCCCATAGCATGATGTTTTCACGATTGACACATATTGAATCAAATAAATAGTTATTGTACTTTGCATTGTGCCTGCTATCAATTTAGAATTAAGAAATGGATTATTCTGCTGTTAGTATATGTTTTTCAGTCGACATACGACACGCGAATAAACACAACTTTTGGAGACATTTTATTAAAAAATATATATATAAAAAAATTAAAAAACACATTAATATTAATTATCATAATTTCAGACAGTATTACTACTATACGAGATTCATTTTATTTTCAAGATGAGAGGGTGTATTTTAGAAATTAAGCATTGTTTGAGAAGAAAAAATGTGGTGTTTTGTTAAAGGGTTTTATCAAAAATCATTTTGTGTAAAACTTATTTTGTTAATTAGTTTCGTTTTTCTAAACCATATAATAAGTCGTATGAATATTAATTCATCATTAAATTAAACAAAGTTATCGTTTTTGTTAGTACATCCTGCCTTTCACGCCTACTATTTCATAGAACAACAGAATTCAAAAAATATTTTACGTCTCACTTGTGTAGCTCGGTGACTACATGTTCAACATAATCCTGCATAAACACGACCTTTTACAACACAGTTAACATTTTATTAAAAGGTATATAAAAAACTTAAATCAGTTTAATATAAAATATTATTATTATTGACATTAATATATTACTACTATTCGAGATATTTTTATTTCAAGATGAAAAAGTATATTTAAAAAATTAAGCGTTCATTCAGTCGTACGCATATTTATTAATCATTAATATAAACAATATTTATAAAAAATTTGTTAGTATATCCCTCCCTGCCCTCCACATTATTCATAGAAAAACAGAATTCAAAATATATTTTACGACTATCTCGTGTAGTACGTCGACTGCATAATCCGCCTAACTCGGAAAAGAAATGGAAATTATTCATTCTTCGCCTCATCGGATAGCATGTCGAGGGAATCCTCCATCACATTAGATATCAATTTAAGGTTGCGGATTCACGACTTACCTAATGGCAAATCGAGGCTGTTCCTACCCCCAAGGAGCATGACGAGGTTTGCGCAAATCCGCATTTCCCATAGCATGCTGTTTTCACGATTGACACATATTGAATGAAATAATTGGTTATTGTACTTTGCATTGTGCCTGCTATCAATTTAGAATTAAGAAATGGATTATTCTGCTGTTAGTATATGTTTTTCAGTCGACATACGACACGCGATAAACACAACCTTTGGAGACAATTTATTAAAATATATATATATAAAAAAATTAAAAAACACATTAGTATTAATTATCATAATTTCAAACTGTATAATATTACTACTATACGAGATTTATTTTATTTTCAAGATGAGAGGGTTTATTTTATAAATTAAGCATTGTTTGAGGAAAAGAATGTGGTGTTTTGTTAAAGGATTATATCAAAAATCAATTTGTGTAAAACTTATTTTGTTAATTAGTTTTGTTTTTCTAAACCATATAATAAGTCGTATGAATATTAATTCATCATTAAATTAAACAAAATTTTCGTTTTTGTTAGTACATCCTGCCTTTCACGCCTACTAATTCATAGAGCTACAGAATTCAAAAAATATTTTACGCCTTACTTGTGTAGCACGTCGACTACATGATCTGCTTAATCCTGCATAAACACGACCTTTGACAACGCAGTTAACATTTTATTAAAAGGTATATAAAAAACTTAAAAACAGTTTAATATAATATATAATTATTATTGACATCAATATATTACTACTATTCGAGATTTATTTTATTTCAAGATGAAAAAAATTATTTAAAAAATTAAGCGTTCTTTCAGTCATACGCATACTTAGTAGTAATTAATTTAAACAATATTTATTTAGATTTTGTTAGTATATCCCACCCTGCCCGCCGCATGATTCATAGAACAACAGAATACAAAATATATTTTACGACTGGCTCGTGTAGTCCGTCGACTGCAAAATCCGACTAACTCGGAAAACAATGTAAAATCATTCATTCTTCGCCTCTTCGGATAGCATGTCGAGGGAATCCTCCATCACAGTAGATGGCAAGTTGAGGTTGTGGACTCACGACTTACCTAATGGCAAGTCGACTCTGTTCCTGCCCCCAAGGAGCATGACGAGGTTCGCGCAAATCCGTATTTCCATAGCATGCTGTTTTCACGATTGACACATATTGAATCAAATAATTGGTTGTTGTACTTTGAAAAGTCCCTGCTATCAATTTTGTATTAAGAATTGAATAATTCTGCTTTTAGTATATGTTTTTCAGCCGAAATATGACACGCGATGAACACAACCTTTGTAAAGTTTAATTAAAAAATATATTAAAAAAAATAAATACACATTAATACTAATTATTATAATATCTCACTCTATAATATTACTACTATCCGAGATTTATTTTATTTTCAAGATTAGAGGGTGTATTTAATAAATTAAGCATTGTTTGAGGGAAAAAAAATGTGGTATTTTGTTAAAGGTTTGTATGAGAGTCAATTTGTCTAAACCTATTTTTTTTTAAATTTGCTTTGTTTTTAAAAACCATAATATAAGTCATATGCATATTACTTAATCATTAATTTAAACAAAATTTTCGGTTTTGTTAGTACATCCTGCCTTGTACCCCTACTAATTCGTAGAACAACAGAATTAAAAATATATTTTACGCCTAACTTGTGTAGCATGTCGGATACGTAATCCACATAATCCTGCATAAACACGACCTTTGACAACACAGTTAACATTTTATTAAAAGGTATATAAAAAACTTAACAGTTTAATATAAAATAGAATTATTGTTGACATTATTATATTACTACTATTCGAGATTTATTTTATTTCAAGATGAGAGTGTATATTTAAAAAATTAAGCTTTCTTTGAGTCATATGCACACTTATTAATCATTAATTTATACAATATTTATTTTAGATTTTGTTAGTATATCCTGCTCTGCCCGCCTTATTACTCAAAACACAATTCAAATTTTATTTTACGTCTAACTCGTGTAGTACGTCGACTGCATAATCCGCCTAACTCGGAAAACAAGTGGAAATCATTCATTCTTCGCCTTATCGGATAGCATGTCGAGGGAATCCTCTATCACAGTAAATGGCAAGTTGAGGTTGTGTTTTCATGACAACTAATGTCACTCACACGTTGGTTTCATCCTTATTGCAACTCAGCAGCGTTACTGGTGAATATACGTTACGTATAGAACTCCAATACTCCATGGATAATAATTATATATAGATTAGATTTCGACTCGAAATACTATATTCTTTGTAGTCGGTGGTCAAACTAGAAAAAAAATTTGCTAAAAGAATAAAAAGTATCTAGACCGGTATTCGAACCTGGCACCTTGGCTATAAGTGCCAACTCTGTACCACAGAACTACCCAGATGCAATCTAGCCTAATACAGCTCATTCACATGTTGGTTTTATAAAATCTTCCACCCAACAGCGCTACTGATGAAAATACCTTGAAATCTCATGCATACACAATAATTATCGATGGAATAATGGAGTTCCATGCGCAACATATTTTCATCAGTAACGCTGCTCGGTTGCTTATTTGATGGAATCAACTTGTGAGTAAATTGTATCAGGCTGGATACCATCTGGGTAGCTCAGTGATAGAGCATTAGCGCGTATAGTCAAGTTCCCGGGTTCGAATCCTGCCTTAGATGCTTTTCACTCTGTTGGAAAAATTTGTTGAAATTCGACTTCCACTTTCAAAGAATATAATATTTTGGATTGAAATCTCATGTATATATTACTTATGTTTATTTAATGAAAATTTCTGGTATTTTTATGTTAGCCGAACGCAAATCTCGCCAATAGCATTTTTTACCGCAGCAGCTTTTACTTTTCGCACGTTTAAATTAGAAACAATGCTTTGATATTGAAATAAAATGTTTTAGTTTTTTGGGGTGCTTATTGATTTATTTTTGTATTTTAAATAAACTGACCGAAATACATTTTTTTAAATTATTTATGTAATATGTGTATTTTTAACCCGGTGGAAGGCGCGCACTCATTAGCACACATTTGGTCGCGTGGGGTTCCTGTATAACCCCACCGAAAAACTTAAGTTTAATGCAATTTACGCATGTAAATTTATTCAAACATATATAAAAAATGTATAAAATATATTTTTAAGATATAAGTTTCAATTTCAGAATATATTTAAATAAATATCTGCACTAATAATTCTTAAAAAAAAAAAAAAAAAAAATTACATACCTTTATTGGACTTTACATACATTTGTCACAGACGTAATTAGAGTGATCCTTGCAAGTAAATTGTTCACATTTAATACAACTAATTGTGGTTTTTTTGTCCTTAGCTCGAGGACAAACTGCACATCGTCCTTTACCAAGCTTTATTCTCTTTGGCAAGTTATTATCAGGATCATCATTACTTTCTGTTGAGGGCAAATCAGATTTAATTTTTTCTCGTAATTCCTTGGGCAACATTGACATAGTTGATCTTTTCATAATTTGTTGGTTAACTAGAGACAATGCCAATGTTTTCAAGAACATTCGCCTACTTTTGTACTGCAGAGGAGCATTTTTGGTGGACATAAGTGCAACTCGCGCATTTATAGCTGCCACATTCAACACACAATAGAAAACAACCATCGGCCACCTATTTGTTTTCCTCGCAGTAGAATAAAGTGTAGACATTTCATCAACAGTATCCACTCCTCCCTTTGTTTCATTGTAAAATTGTATTATTCCCGGCTTCTTTTTCTCAGAGTTTTCATCTATCGTGTTATCATGATGCATTGTAGACAACAAAACTACACATTTCGATTTCTTCGGAACATAAGACACTAATGTTACGTCCTTTTGGAATCCAAATATAGATGAAAAAACTTCCCTTGTTTTTGCTTCTAAAAATTCAACAGGAATCACAGCTTTATTTTTCTTCAAAGTTCCCACGATAGTTAGTTTCTTTGATAGAAGCTCTTTTGCTAATGGATAGCTTGTGTACCAGTTGTCCATTGTCACGTTCCTTGCGGATCCAAATAACGGGGTGCAGAGTCGTTTTACAATTGCAGATGGTGAATTGTCGACTTTGAACGGACCTTCTGGTTGTTGTCCGGCATAAATTTCCATATTATATGTATAAAATGTCCTCGCATCGACTAAGGCGAATATTTTAATTCCATATCTTGCCGGTTTTTTCGGCATGTACTGCCGAAATCCACAACGACCTCGAAACTTCTCTAACTTCTCGTCTATAGTGACATATTCACTAACTGAATATATCTCTTGACACTTTTTATTGAATGCACTGAAAAAATCTCTCACTGCTGCCATTTTATCTAATTGACGTCGATCTTCACGGTCTTTTATATTATCAAATCTCAAGCATCTGAGAAGAAATGTGAACCGCTTGTAAGACATTGTTTTTCGAAGCAATTCAATTCCAGTTCCATCGGCGCTCCACAAATCCTTTGCATTAGTATGGGATGATTTGTGTAGCCCGCATAAATATAAGAGACCAAATAGCGCTCTCATCTCCACTTCATCCGTATTTCTAGCATCACGACTTCGTTGGAAATTTGCAGATATTTTATCAATAAAAATATTAGTGCAATCCACGATATTTTTTATAACGTTGGAATCAAAAAAGAGTTCCCAACTTTCAACAGGTTCCGTAATACCTGATGCAACTGATTTTAGTCCAGGTAGATGAATAATGATGTTGCACGAGCTAGTTCTCACTTTTGCATTCGGTTTATCTTTTTTCCAGACTGTTTTATCTTTTCCTACGTAAATGTCATTTTCTTGATCGGATTCACCGCTTATATTGGCAGCTTCAAATTCACTGTCACTGTCGTGACTACTATAAATTTCATAATCAATTTCATCTTCACTAGCAGAGTCTATTTCTTCATCTGAAGTTTCAACAGTATCCAGCAGCCCTCTCAATCTCTCCATTTCTTTCTCATATTCCGTCAATTTTCGTTTAGCTGCCATTTTCGAAAAGAACAAAAAATCAAGCGTCCACTATCTATGCGAGCAGAAAACTAATGAGAGGGAATTGCTGTAAAATGCGGTCGCGCGGGGTTGCTAGGTTACCCCAGTGGCAGGTGGCTTTCCAGGAAATGATTGCTTCTCCCTACCAAAAGAAAAACACCTGCTGATGGCAGGTGCTATTGAAAGAAAACATTTTAAAAGTTAGCTACTGAAGGGATGAATAATGACGGACTAATACGAATTCCAGAATAGAAGTTTTTATGAGACTGGGGTGACTCAGGTACCCCGCGCGCCTTCCACCGGGTTAAGGAAATGAATGAAAGATTTGTATCTTTAAATGAAATGAATGCAGTGAAAACGATGGCGAAAGGAATAACCTTTTGCGATTTATCACTGCACCCCACAAACATTAAATTACCGAAATTCCTAAATATTTCCTTGTATATGAATTTTCATTAAAAAAAAATTAATTTAAATTTAGATAAATAGGATATAATTGTGTTTTTTATTTGACGAATCTTGCAATGATGATGCCTAATTATATGGAATATTTAACAATGCATCATAATGCTTATTATGTTCCTTCAATTGTATCTTTTGAAAAGTATTTCGTCTTTCATGATTGTGCCTCTAATAATTATTATATAACATTTTACATTATATTATAATATATTATGCTAAATTCAAATTATATTTATATTGATACTCTATTAATAAAAAGAGACAAATGTTTTTCATCAGATGAAAATATTATATAGCCATGGAAAGAAGTATACATTACAATACACGTGTTCTTGCGAGCTGATCCCGAAAAGCATTCTTTATCTTTATAAACCCCAGAAACCATTATATTTTCATGATTTAAAGAAACATTTATAAAAACAAAGTTTCTTTTTCCGCTACAGATTTTTGGAAACATTTTGAGTGACTTTATATTGTATTATCAGTTTTTCTCGAGCTGGAATGTAGATTTTAGGTTGCTATCAGTACCCGATTAGATATTTTCAGCTTCATAAAGGAATTTATACGTGCAACCGTAACATAATATTAATTTTAATGTTGATGTTGATGTTCATACTGTCAATTTATCATGTGTGTCTGCAAAAGATGTTTGCTGAATATGAAATGTTTATTTGAGATTTGATAGCATCCGAAATACGTATTTTCATGCTTGAAGAAACTTATTAATGTACTATAAAAACTACTTGGAAACGTTTAAAAAAAACAAAAGAAACTCTGTTTTCATAAATATTTCTTAGGTTTCTAAATATAAAGAACGTTTTTTAGAATTTTGTGATAACTTGGAGGATGTTATTACACATTTTGGAACAGATGTTATATATTCCCGCGGCCGCCATCTTGGATTTTTTCTTGGCATGAAAACTTCCTTTCCGCCAAGTAAATTTCGCCAAGCTGATTTATGCGCATGTTAGGCCTAACGGGTTGCCAGAACACGACGCTCGTCGGGGTTGCCGTAATGATAAATGCCAACAAAACATCGCCGAGAAATCCAATACGGCGGCCGCGGGAATATATAACATCTTAGAACACATTTTTTTCGGGATTATATTATATTTTCCTAGATAAGGGACAGTTCCTTCTTTTACAGCATAATTTTTACCACTTGATACACATTTATATGTAGTTTTCTAAAATGAAAGGCAATACTTATCGTTTGGCATCAAATGATTCCTTGTTGACAGCTTATTGATAGATCCGTCACCATACGTACGAATGTAAATGCAGAGCGTTTATTTCACCAAACCTATTATCTTCACGATTTTCTTGAAATTTCGTTTCATTGAATTTAAGCTGAAATTTATTTTCTTGAAATTTGAAAAAAGATTGATTGTTTCAAATGATAGCTTACTGTTGTGTAATTGTTTGGCCAATTTTTCGTTATCGCTTCACATTGTTGAAAATAACAACATTTCATTGTTACTATCGGCATTCGTAATTTAAGTTGGCCATAATAATAATAATAGCCTGAATATATATATATATATATACATATCATATATATATATATATTTACCAAATTTAAAAAAAAGTCCAAATTGAAATATTTTTTATATTTCCGTTCGAAAATTAAATGAAGAAAATACACTATTTCGATGTACAACATTTTTTGTCGTTAAATCTATTTTTTGCACCATACATCGCATTGTTAAAAATAACAAAATGTCATTGTTGCAACGACGCTTGTAATAGTGAGTTGGCCATAATAATAACAAATACCTGTTTTTTTTGTACTAATTAAAAAAAATCATATTGAAATATTTTTTTTCATATGTCCTACGAAAATTAAAAAAAAAAAAGAAAATGGATATACTATTTAGATCACTTTTTTGTCGTTAAATCTATTTTTGCGTCAAAATTAATTCAAATCTCACTCTATTGTATATGACGCAATACAAACATAGGAAATATGCCGCTGTTTTATGAAAATATTTTAAAATTCTAAAACATAGAAATGACACATATATATTTTAATGACAAAACCGCTAATTAAATAAGTGATCATCTATTAGTAATTGCTAAACTTTTATTCCCACAAATCTTTATGAAATAAATAGAACGCCAAATTACCTCAATAATATTTAGTTATCGAATAATAATTGATTTTGAGAATTAACAGAATTTATAACGCGTAAGTTTGAAATAAATTGTGAAATACCTACACGTGTATACTTTTTAATAAAGACATACGCGTATAATAATATTTACAACAATCACTATTGCATACATGCGTAATATATTCAGTAATATTCGTATCTTCAAATACAATATATTATAATATAAACTATATAATGTATAATATAATATAATATAATATAATATAATATAATATAATATAATATAATATAATATAATATAATATATTAAATATTCTTAACTTCAAATAATATTTACATTAATAACTATTACTACTTGATATAGTATATACATTTATATTCTACTTTTCTAAAATGAGCGTCAATTCAATACTTATCATTTAGCATGAAATCTATCAGCTCGGCCGCAACCTGACATCTTGGGGAAAAAATACATCAGCTCGGCGGCAATCTGACACCATCTTAGCAAAAAATTCATCTACTCAGAAGCAATTTGACATCATCGTGGCAAAAAATCCGTCATCTACAAATACGAAGCTCTTTTCCCAGAAAGCGTATTACTACCTCGGTGATTTTACTTGAAATGACGCAATTTCACAAAATTTAATAATTCAAATAACAATGGAACGTTTGTTGCTCAATTGTTGATCTATAATATTAATTATTGCAGGACATTGTTAAAAAATAACAATATTTCATTATTACATCAGCATTCGCAATATGACATTGTCATAAAATATAGAAACGTAATAAATAAAAAAGGAACACTAGAATTTTAAAAGTCTGTCAACTAAACTAATATATAAAGAAACTACTCATTTACCAGAAAATCTCATTCTGCAAAATGAGATCGTGTTACTATTTTCTTTCTAAAATTAAATAAACGGAAATATTAAATAAAATTAATAGATATACAACTTTTTTGTCGTCAAATCCATTTTGTGCACCAAAATCAATTGTCACTCTATTCCATTTACAGAGATATAAATTTACCCAAAATAAATTGATGAATTTAATTACGGGAATTTCTATTCACAATGCTAACAAAGCGTAAAATCAACAGAGTGAAAAAGTATCTAGCCCTGGATGCTGTTTCACTCTGTTGACTTTAACCCTTTCAGGGGCAAGTAATTATGTTGCTGTAATGTCCAATTCACACCGGAATCTCCCGAAAATTTATTGCAAAATAAGGAAAAGAAATTTTACGACTTTTTTCCACAAAAATTAGAAAAGTAAAAATTAATATTAGAAATTCTCTTTCTTCTATCTTAAGATGGCTAATATATTATTTAATAAATATTAATTTTACAGAAAAATAATCGTATTACATTGCTTACTATTATCCTACACATTAGGGTGGAGCGAAAAAAATGAATTTTTTAAAATCAAAAATGGGTAGGTGCCAAAAGTTGCCTTTATACTAGTACATGATCTGCGTGCAATATTACCGCTGAAAACAAATGGCTTGAGCCTGCGCTTTTGGTCCAAAAATCGAAATTTTGGGTAAAATTTGACATTTTTCAAAAAAATTAAAAAGCTCCTATAGAACTGGCTATTATTTAAAAGTGTTATTTAAACCTTTATTATTAAAGACTTAACATATTTAAACGATAAAACAATATCTTTGTTCTGTATAACGGGAGCAAAACTGACAACTTTTGGTAAAAAAGGGCGTTTCCACTCTGTTGTGTCATACAACTAATTGTTGTTTGGAATATGCTTTCAAATCTACCCAGGAGATTCACGTAGAGGTGGCTGCATTTCATGACACAACAGTGCATAGCTCGACCACCCTTCCCTCTGAGCACAATGTTTTATTTATATATTGAATTGTGATTTTTTATCAAAGACTGGCTTAAGTTTTCTATGTATCAACCTAGTCCATCCCTTTTCTGTATCCACAGACGTTGGGTGATGCTGCTGTGACACTCCTTCACGTATATTTCTACTGCTTGTGTATGATAATGTAAGCAGAATAATGCAGTGGAATTAATGGAATCTATTCAGCCTTCTAGTATCTTCACTAAAATTGCATCCAGTTACTGTATTGTGATTGGCAGTTCTGTTCCAACAACATTTTACAATATTTAGGTATTTCATCTTTGAGTATGCCATCATTTACTCTACCTCTTACATTTTTTATATGCTGATAAGCTTGTTGTTTCATGTGATGGCGATCGTCATCAAAATTGCAATAAGAATTTGCTCTCGATGTGAAAAAACATTGTCCTAAATAATTTTTTTTTGTATTTGTTTTTTGCTGTTTTCTGTGATGTTTATTAGCCGAGTAATTTCCCATAAGTTTTCATACCAATTTTTTAGATGTGGATTATATTTGGTGTAAACCATCCTGAGGCATAAACTTGGATTACATACTTTGTGAGTGAACCAGACTCTGATGATCAATCAGTGCATATATAATGGCGAATAATTTTTTGCGCCTTTGTGAGCGATCTTGCGTAGGACAAGTTACTTGGGTTCCTATTGGCTAGTTCTTCTGAGCAATATCTTGATGAAATAACTTTGCAAATGTCTAGCAGGTATGTGTGCGTACACTTTTCTCGAATTCAGGATAACGTTTGAAAATTACTCTCTATGGCTTCAAAAATTGAAATAAGAAGGGAATAAGCACGTGGACAAAGATTTTTCCTATTGGTCCGGCGAATCCCTGTGGGTTAGAATATAATTTTGGCCAACGACATTGTTTAATAAATGATGCAGAGGAAATTCGCTCGACTTGGAGGTAGCATGTGATCAAATTTAATGGTTCATTCTAAACATGTCCCTTGCAGAATGGATGACAACGACTAACAGAATTATCCGCCTTCGATGGGCACTCACTGCCCATCAGAGTCTCTACGTTCACTCAAAAATTACTATGTTATTCAAGTTTGGCCCCAGGATAGTTTACAATCAAATGTAATCCACAGCTAAAGAAGGGATCTAAAAATTCACGGGAAATTACTCGGCTACTAAACAGCACACAAAACGGAATAAAACAAATACTAAAAAAAGGTTATTTAGGACAATGGTTGCTTTGCATACGCAAAGGAAATTCTTATTTCAATGCTCTCTGACGATTGCCATCATATTAAACAGCTAGCACATAATAGTTGAAAGATGAGAGTAAATGATGGCATACGCAAATCTGAAATATCGACAATCAAATTTTAAGCAGGTAATATTATATATCTAATTCATTGGAAAAGTGTTGTGGTAACAGAACCTCTAATCAATATGCATTTATCGGGTGCAATCTTGGTGAAGATAATAGACGGCTGAATAGATTACATTAATATCATCCGCACTGAATTACACTGTTTGTCTTCTCTTACAGAAACAGTAGAAAAATAGGTAAAGGAGATCACAGCAGCAGCATCCAAAGTCTGTGGATTCAAAGAAGAGATGTACTAGGTTGATAAATAAAAAAACTCATGCCAGTCTTTGATAAAAAATCACAATTCAATGTATAAATAAAACACTGAGTTGAGATGGTAGAGTGATTCGAGCTATGCACTGTTGTGACATGAAATGCAGTCACCTCCACGTGGTACCACCTGGGTAGTTTTGAAATCAACTGGGTAAGAACTGTATTCTAAACAACAATTAGTTGTGTGACACAACAGAGTAGCAACGCCTTTTTTTCACCAAAAGTTGTCAATTTTGTTCCAGTTATACAGAACAAAGATATCGTTTTATCGTTTAAATATATTTAGTCATTAATAATAAAGGTTTAAATAACACTTTTAAATCATAACCATCTCTATAAAAAAAATTTTAGTTTTTTTGAAAAAATGTCAAATTTTACCCAAAATTTCGACCTTTGGACCAAAAGCGCAGACTCGAGCCATTTTTTTTCAGCGGTAATATTTCACGCAAATGATGTACTAGTATAAAGGCAACTTTTGGCACCTACCCGTTTTTGATTTTAAAAAATTAATTTTTTTCGCTCCACCCTACTACACATGTATGCAACTAATGTAACACGATGATATTCTGAAAAAGATTCATGTATTTATCCCTAGAATTGTTTACTAAACAACCTTTAAAATAAGATAAGAAAGGTATGCACTATGGAATCGTGACGTATAACAAGTTATTTTTCATTGGGCCGGAAGTCCCAAGCAGCAGAACTCTTAATGGGTTTTTCAAGGTAGTGAATGACTTGTTCTGGAGGGGTGAAAAACCTCAAATGCCGTCCGAAAATGGAGTATTTTATGGTCTGGTTTAAATCGTTTCTCACTTCCGTATTTTTCAGTGCATATCATTATTCATTCCTAATTACTCCTAAAAACTCACACATACTTTAGTTAGTATTTAGGGAACTATTTAGAAAAAATTGTCGATAAATTTGTTAGCACAAAGTTAAATATAAGAAAACTCCTACTAAATGGTCATTTGATCAATTCTGGTGCACTCAAAAAAATATGTCAATTATTTATACAAAGAAATTTCTAGTTAATGGTAACTGAATAACTCCATACTGGTGAACTCACCTTACGCGAAAAGAAGTCTTCATGGTAAATAGAAAAAGTTATTTTAGTTTAAATTTCATTGCTATATACTTGGAATTTCTGTAATTTTTTTTCTAATGAGCTATATAATGTCTCAAGCACTTAACTTTATTTTATTTATTTATTTATTGAGAAATCTCTAACGTATTTTATTTATCTAATTTTATGAAAATTTATGAGAAAGTGGATAAGCGAAAGAATTTCCCTTGCTGATTTTATAAAAATGGAACTCAATTAATGCGTAAATAGTGGAAATTATAGTTTAAAAAATTAATGTTGGTACTAATTTTCATATGTAGACGATACCTAATTTAAAAATTGCATTTATGTTCTTAAAGATGACATAATCTTGAATCCAATGACAGCCTTGTAGAGATTTAAATGTAATTGATTTGCATATAAAAACGGATATTCTTCTTTAGGGCACGAAACGCATTTTTTTTTTTTTTTTTTTTTTTTTTTTTTTTTTTTTTTTAGAAAGCATAAACATTAATCCAATGTTAACCTTTAGAGTGTTTGAACAATTTATCACTTTTTATGTTGAAAACAGAAAACGAGATATTTCGTGATTGGAAATTTTAGGACAACTGAAAACAAAAGAAATTTCCTGACAATAATGCTGAAAATGTTACTATAAAGAATAAGATAATTGTTTTCGAAAAAAGTAACATTTAATATGAATTTGAAAATAAATTTATATTCAAAATATCTGCCAGCATATTTTAACGTCTAATATTATATACTTTTTCAGTGTTGCTAGTCCGTTCCTTTATTTGAATTCAGATTTCTTGATTGACATCACATTTTTTAAAAGAGCGTAATTCATTATATGTACGTGTTATTTAATCGGTTATTGAATAAGAAGAATATTTATTCTCTAAAAAAGGGGTGGCAATCAAGCGATCTGAATTTAAAAGAGGGGCGGGCTGGCAATACTGTACTGTTTAGTTGCGTAAAGTATAATAGCAGCAACACGAAATAACAATGTGTCAAACAATCCAATTTTAAACACAGGACATGTTCCTTTAATTTCTTACTTTATAATCTACTACCAAAACACGCGGCTTTGTCTGCGTAATAGTTGAAATGTGCAAACTGGTATTTGTGTGCCTATCTATATTATAAAGGACAAACATATCTGTGCGTAACGCATACGTCATTTCGCGAATGGCAACACTTTGAAATTTGAAATGAAATTTCGGTTTTGCTATTTTCGCTACTGCAAATTTTTAAACTTCTAAGCATCGCACATTTAAAATTTTTACACCGTCGTATAAGGAAAAAAATGCTCTTTTAAATGCAATTTGTTTGAAAGCTGTATCTCAATTTATTTTTGAGATATTAATTTTTTTGTAGTTTTTAGTGCCAATTTTGTAATTGTGGCAACTGAAGTACTCCATTTCTATTAAAAGTAAAAGGAAAATAATCATGGTTTATTTATTTTTATTGATTATATCCTTATTGATGCCATTTTCCCATTACAAATAAAAGTAACTTTTTTCTAATTTTTGAACAGAAAATGACGTCCGCCATTAAAAGAAAAAAACATGCATTCTTCCTCATAAATCAAAAGATTGAAGAAGATATTTCAACATTTTTACATCACACTGATACTGAGTTTGAGAAGATAGGCAAAATGATTCAGTGAGTAAAAATGATGTCCTATTTAAAACAAAACGATCATTTTCTTTGATAAAACTAAATATTTGACTATTACTAAATGGCCAATACTATGGCAACTAAAGGCAAATTTCTGAATGGTAAATTTTCGCCGGTACTTGAGATTAGAACTTAAATTTTATGCGACAGTTCACATGAAAAGTTGTATCGGACAAATGTGACTTTAAATTTGGAAATACATTCTTTAATAATGTATTGCGCGTTAAAATACTTTTAAATTGTGAATTTGAAAGGTGCGTATGTAAATTTTGAGAATGTAAAAATAACGTACAGTTTAGATTTTATGAGAGAAAATTTTATAATGTGACAAAGCGAAATCCTTTTTACTGATTTTTAATACCGTAAAAACAAACGTAAGAGCCTCAATCGATAACTTCAACATAATTACTCATCTTGATTACGTATTTTAATGCAGTTTAATTTTTCAATAATTTAAGCAGTTGAAGCTTTTGGAAATAATATTTTGGTAATTTTAGGCTAAAAACATTATTTGTTTTTAGAGTTAGATAACCAATGCAAGATCGATTTTTTATTGCAATTATTTTTGTAGGTTTATTATAATTCGATCTAACAGTTCCATTCTAAACATTTTAATTCGTCGAATTTCGACGGGTTCCAACTTGTTTTTATAATGGAGTTCTGAATAAAGAGGAGGAGACATATAGTGTGTTGTCTACAGCTCATATTCAAAATATTACAATAATTTAGAAAAATTAATAAGAAAAAAATATTTTTCATTTATTTATTTTTGATACTAAGCAAATGCAATTAAATTTCTTATAAATTAAATCTGGTATTTTCAGATAAGATTTTAACATTTACAAAATATAAAATACAGTACAATAAATTTAGGTATACAGCTTTCTGAAGTGCATCAAAATATTAAAATAAAATTTAGATTGATTCAAAATATTAGAATATTTAATTTTTCGCAACAATACTACCTTATGAATATGAAGTAAATGGTAGTTAATATTTTGTAGCATCCCCTTTAGCTTTCATAACAGCGTACAATCGATCCTGCATACTATATACAAGGTTTTTACAAACATTACTATCAATATTAGCCTAAATAGACTTTATACGTGCCACTAACACAGTTTTACTTAAAGTAGGATTTTCTTAGCGTTTTTTCTTCATTATACATCATAAGTTTTCGATGGGATCAAGATCTGGTGAGTTTGGGGGCCAAGGAAGTACCTTAATGTTGCGTTGGCGGAAGCAATTATTAGTTGACACCGAGGTATGCGGTGACGGTAAATCTTGTTGAAAGATGAAATCACCTTCAAATAAATCTTCTGATGATGGAATCATGTAATATTCCAAAATTTCTTGATATATCTGAGAGTTCACCTTTTCGTAGACGATGCATAACTTGTCAGGTCCTTCTGCACTCATGCAACCACAAACCGTGACACTAGCAGCAAATTTTACGGAATGTTTAAAACATTCTTTATCAAATGCTTCTTGCTTCATTCTCCATACTCAAATACCTTGATTGCCATATGAAACACTAAACATACTTTCATCACTAAATAATATATTTTTCGAATCTTCTTCGCTCCATAAACGTCGTGATTTATACCAATTCAATTTTATAAGCTTTTATTTTGCAGTCATGATAGGTTTTGTTTTCGGTACACGAGATTAAAGCTTAACTTTATAGTGACGTCTTAATGTTGTGGATGTAGAAACTTCAACTCCTTCTTCTTTCCATTTTCGGCGCAAGAATCGCACACTTTTAAACGGTTTTTTTTAACTATACGCTTCAGTTTCCTGTCATCTCTAGCAGATGTTTTTGGTTTTCGGCCGCCATTTTGGCGATTTTCCATTTTTTGAATATTGTGTTAGTATTTTACTAACTTTTGATTGCGAACAATGTAAATAATTCGCTACTTAACATTGATTTTTACCATGCCGATACAAATCAACCATACGGAGTTTAATAGATTCAGCAATATCACTCACTCGACCCATTTTAAGACGAAAAAGCAAACAAACTGCAAAAAGAATACTGATTTAAAATAAAATCGTCTGAATTTAATCAGTGATGGAACCAGTTATGAATTGGTGATAAGTAAAGGAGAATTAATGTGAAATATTCTAATATTTTGAAACACTTGAATAAATATTCTAATATTTTGACTTTTCAAAATAATTTATTTTTCAATTAATCTTTTCAAAAAGATATTAATTTTAAGATAATAAATAAGTTTAATCAAAGGTAAGTTCTTAATAAAAATATCGTTTGCATATTTGCATTAAAAGACAATAAATTACCAAAAGATATTTTCAATTTGTAAAAAAAGGTACTTATTCTAATATTTTGAATATGAGCTGTAGTAGTTGCGAGTGAAGTAACTGAAGTGGTTGTCACAGTGTTGCTAGATTGGGGACTTTTTTGTCCCCAGGTTGTTGATAGTCACCGCTTTTTTGAAAAAGAAATATTCGGCCTATTTAAAAATAGATTAAAAATTCTGAAAAATAAGGTGAGTTATACTATTTTTAAAAGGTGGTGACAGTCAAATAATCTGAATTAAAAAAGTCCCCAATCTGGCAACACTGGGTTGTCACAAGGTGGCTGCTGTTTTTTTTTTAAATCGGATCCACAATTTTTGATTACCGCCGGTGAAAACTTTCACCAGTAAACTTCTATAGAAAAGTTCCTCTTATTAAAGCGTCTTATTCATGAAAATTTCACTCACGAATACGGTACAAGATTTCTATTTATTTTTACTGGTGTCACTTTTCCAGGTATTATAATCTTTTCAAGGTCACTGACAAAAGGTTGTCTTGGTTGTCACAATATGGAGCAACTATTACCTCTGAAGTAAACTTCTACCAGTAAAAATGAATATCAGTTTTTGCCATTATTTTTGACTGAAATTTTCCATTAATAAGGCGTTTAACTAAAGATATATTTCTACTTAAATTTACTGGTGGAAATTTTCCGCGACGGTAGTGAATCCCTGCGAAAGCGGTTACAATTGAAGCTTACTATTTTAAGAATATTTCAGTTCTTCTTTCTTAATAGTTCCATGGTTTTTATAAGAAAAAATTATAATGCTATGAATAAGTCTAAAATTCTTTATTAAGCCACAGTTTGACTACACACCATTATTACAGTGCATTAACCACCATGCTATATTTCAAGCTTCTAGTCTAATGGTCTACCACCACCTTGGTAGTGGTGGCACCAATCTAGCCTATGTTGGAACAATTTACCAACATTAATTTTGAAATCGGTTTGGTATTTCCTGAAATTCCATAGAAATCGTAATTTAGAAAGTTTTTAAAATGTTTTCCGCTTAACTTAATCCTTTAAATTTCGAATCTTTTAAAAGCTACTTTTAGACAGAATTTACATCTTATAAGTAACTACCCTGCCAAATTTCAAGCAAAAAGTCTTTAACATTGCATTAGAAATAGTAATTTAGAGTATTACTAGGACACTTTTCACTTATTTAACACTTTTAAATTTCGAATTCTATTTCAACTGTTCTTGGACAGCATTTACATCTTATAAGTAACTACCATGAAAAACTTCAAGAAAAAAGTCTTTAACAATGCAATAGAAATCGTAATTTAGTGTATTATTAGAAATCTTTTGGCTTATTTTACCCTTTTAAATTGCGAATTATATTTCAATTGCTTATAAACAGCATTTACATTGTATAAGTAACTACCATGCCAAATTTCAAGCAAAACGTCTTTAAAAATGCAATAGAAATCGTAATTTAGAGTATTATTAGAACTCTTTATCGCTTATTTCATACTTTTAAATTTCAAATTCTATTTCAACTCTTCATAGAGAGCATTTACATCTTATAAATAACTACCATACCAAATTTCAAATTTCTAGCCCCTTCAATATTACAAAAATTGCAATTTTAGAACGTTATGCGCACAGCCCTTTTGTTAGTTCCACCAACATAAAATATAGCCTATGTTTGAAGTGTCACCATCTATTTTCCACCATTACTTTTGAAATCGGATTGGTATTTCATGAGATTCCATAGAAGTCGTAACGGTTTTAACGATTTTAGAATGCTTTTCGCACATTTCACACTCTTAAGTTTGGATTTTTTTAAACTGTTTTTAGAGAACGTTTATATATTATAAACGTTTATATATTATAAATATCACCCCGCTTTTTTTCAAGTTTCTATCTTTGCAGGTTGCATAGAAACCGCGATTTAGAACGTGTTTAGAAAGATTTTCGCGCAGTTTCAACCCCTTTTAAAGTAATTTTTTTCGACTGTTCTGAAAGGCTATTTATATTTGTTAAGCAATTACCATGCCAAATATGAAGCGCGTTCAGTATCACAAAAATCTCATTTTTCAAATTTTGTACTCTTGCCCCCTATTGAGGTTAGTGGCGCCGACATAAAATATAGCCTATGTTGGAACTAGTAATATCACAATCAATTTGCCACCATTACTTTTGAAATCCGTTCGGTAGTTTCATGGAATACCACCTACAAACACACAAATAAACATCACTTCTTTATAATAATAGTATAGACGTTAAAATTTTCCTAATGTAAAAATCAATTATCCACGTAATTAGATAGCGTCTCTGACATGTAGTTTTCCGTTAATGTCCAAGGTCAAAAGCTTTTCTGTTCAATTAATTCGTAAATGATAAGATTTTATACAACTGCATTAAGACAATTAATTTCCTTTGTTAAATTATGTAAAATCATTTTTTTTGTCCGAATCTTCTCGCGTAATTAATCCTTTATCGAATAAGTAAAGATTAAATATAAAAATGAAAGGTTTTTATTATTATTTTTTTTTCAAGTTACAATAGAAGGCATGTGGATAAATTTAGTTGCTGTTACATCATAATTAAAGTAAATGCATCTGTGTCATTTTTAAAATTTAAAACCAATACCAAAATACATTTCTGAAAATGATTGAAAGAAATCTGATTGACTGACATCTTTAAAAATGTTAACTTTCCATAAACAGCTTGGAATATTTGTTTTTATTTCTGCTGGTGCATTTGTTTCTAGCGTGTTTTCAAAAACAGATGGTTTGGCAAATTCTTAGACATTTCATAAAGAGATAAGTTCTTATTTAAAACACAAGGTGGCTCTGCCCCCTACGATCTACGCTCGCCAACCCCCCGTTCAGACTTCGCAGACTCTAAAAGCACGCTAATTTGATCGGCTTTAAAAAGATTTCGGAAGATTGATTTATAATTTAAAAAACAGTGGCGATTTACCTATAAACGGGTTTCTATTTGATTTTGATGATTTCTCTTTGATTGCGGAATTTTAAGGCCAAATCAGTTGCTGTTAAATGATACAATGACTGTTTTCGTCTTTGAAATAAAATCAATTAAACATTTCAAAATAAGCTAATGTAAAATGAATTATGTAAGCAGAGTCTTTGTTTCCCGGTATTTTTTAACAAGGCGAAAAGAAAGTTCTTTTAAATAAGACATTTTAAATCTGACGTAATTTTCAGCAAACTTTCCTTTCTCTTTTTAATATTCTCGTGGAAATACTTTTATTAGAAATGAAATGTTTTTTTTTTCCCTGAAATAGTTGAAAAGATCATCTCAAAATATCAAGTAAATGTATCGCGCGATTCTTAAATTTAAACTGTTTTGCAATATTATTTTTTTGTCCATTTTACGTAATAAGTGCAATGTGACGTAAATGTGACGTAATTTCTCCTACTTAAAACTTCTAACGCATGTTAATGAAGTTATTATTTTACAATACCCTTTGTCTTTTAAATTTCACGTGTAAATACAGTTTTTATGACGTAATTTTCAATAAGTTCCTGCTTCTTATACCTAATTATTTAATTCTAATTTGAAGGGGGTGGGGGTTCTGTTAATAATAACCACGTATAAATAATTTTTTTATTTGAAGCAAACATTATTGTTTGCGCTATTTATACCGTTGGCAACAGTTTAAATAAATACCATTTTCTAAAATATGTAAAAAAATATCTCTCGAAATGATGAAAATTTGAACTTAAAATAGAAATAAAACCTCAAAAAATGAGTCAAATTAAAAGAATGAATGCAGTCTGCACACCGGGAACTTCTAACGAATAAAATGATCTAAAAATTATTAAATTCCCATGCACAGTTTTTTGCTCTTATTAAACTTTTTTAATGGAACGATTTTGCCCAACTTTAGCATTAAATATATCTTTAAAGAATTCTTCGATTTGAAAACCATCTGCATCAGCGTGTTTATCAAACATTTCTCTATAATACCACCGATGTTCATATTTTTGTATGCAATATTTTTCTTAATATTAACGAAGAAAGACCCCCGGTCACAAAAAATTCAGAACCGGTGGCGGTGACAGCGGTAGTTACTTTTTTTTTTAGAATAGAGATATTGTTTGCTACTATTTAGTTATCTCGTCGATCAGTTTCGCCAAATTATATAAATCGCCAAACCACTAGCCAAATTATACAAATTGACATAATTTTTATTTTAAATAACGAAAGAACAAATAATTTAGTATAACATTAATAAAAATACTAATAAAACGTCGAAATAAAAAATCACTTGATTGCGGAAACACGTGTAATTTCCTTAAAGTCAAGTGAATGTGGCATTTACGAACAACCATTATTGGCATTTATTCTTATAGCTAGGCGATATATATTTTTGGTCTATGGGATAACTAAGTAATATTCATTGTTTATTTAATGTTATGTTTTATTTTAAATTAAACTACTGTTCATGTACTCTATAACATTTTAAATAATTTGTTGAATACGCCGAAAACTAAAGATTCATGCATCAGAATTTTAGAAGGTCTACTATTGGAGCATATTAGGAAGGTAAAATTTTTCATTTTTTTTTTTTTCAAAGAATATAATTTGAAACTTTGAATTTTTATCCTGATATGTGCAGGTTAGGACTAAGCTAAAACTATTTATATATTTCGAAATTCACTAACACTTTAATAATAATATCGTAGATAAATTTCCTTAGGTGGCTCACTACTGGTTTTAAGCTTTTATTTTTTTTTCATGTATTTAGTGAATATCATATCGAAAAATATCTCTGCATGAATCCTCCTTAATTTATAACCTATGTTCAAATTTTCCTAATTTAAAAATCAATCATTCACGTAATTAGTATATATCGTTTCTCATATGTAGATTTCCATTAATGCCCATTTGTATAGCTTTTCTGCTCAATCAATTTTTAAATTATAAGATGTTCCAAAAATATTAAGAAAATATTATTTCCTTTGTTAACTTATGTAAAATTATTTACTAACGATCTTCTCGAGTAATTAATCATTTGTCGAATAATTTAAACTTAAATATAAGAATTTATGTTTTTTTAAACAAATTTTGTATTCAAACTACAATAGAAAGCATAACGGAAAATTTAATTGCTCTTACATTATAATTAATGGTAGATTTCACTGTATTGCATCTGAATACTTTTTTCTTCGTGTATTAAGCGAAAAATGTATCAAAAAAGATCTCTGAATTAATTCTGCTTAATTTATAACCTTATGTTAAAATTTTCCTAATTTAAAAATCAATCACCCGCGTAATTAGATAGCATCTCTGATATTTAGTTTTCCGTTATTGCTAGAGTTCAGAAGCTGTTCTGCTCAATTAATATTTAAATTAAGAGATTTTTCCAAAAGGATTAAGAAAATTTATTTCCTTTGTTAACTTATTCAAAAATCTATATAACGGATCTTCTCGTGTAATTAATCATTTGTTGGAATGAGTTCATATTAAATATATGAATTTAAGTTATTTAAAACAAATTTTAATTCATGTTACAATGGAAGGCATGACAATAAATTTAGTTGCTGTTATTCCATAATTAGTGTCTGATTTCAATCTGTTATAGATAAAAAAAAAAAAAAAATTAATGCATTTAGCTAAAAGTATATGGAAAATTTTCTTCGCAATAATTCCCCTTAGTTTATAAAAAATGTTAAATTTTTCCTAATTTAAAAATCAATCATCCACGTAATTAGATAGGACCTCTGATATTTATATTCAAAAGGTTTTCTTCTCAATTAATTCTTAAATTATAGATTTTTCCAAAAGAATTAAGAAAATTTATTTACTTTGTTAACTTATGTAAAATCGTTTTTTATGGATCTTTTAGCGGAATTAATCATTTGTTGGGATAAGTTAAGATTAAATATAAGAATTTAAGTTATTTAAAACAAATTTTAATTTAAGTTAAAATTGAAGTCATTGTGATGAATTTAGTTTCTGATATTTCATAATTATTGTTAAATTTCAATGTATTACACGTTTTAAAAAAATAATGTATTTAGCGAAAGGTATATCGAAAAATATCTCTGCATTAATTCTCGTTAATTTATAACCAATGTTGAAATTTTCCTAATTTAAAAATCAATCATCCACATACTTAGATAATATCCCTGATATTTAGTTTTCCGTTAATGCCCGTGTTCAAAAGCTTTTCTGTTCAATTAATTTTTAAATTATAAGATTTTGCAAAATGATTAAGAAAATTTAATTCCTTTGTTAACTTGTTTAAAATCTTACAGATATTTTAGCGTAATTAATCATTTGTTGGAATGAGTTAAGATTAAATATAAGAATTAAAGTTATTTAAAACAATTTTTAATTTAAGTTAAAATTGAAGTTTTTATGTTGAATTTAGTTTCTGATACTTCATAATAAGTGTCAGATTTCAAAATATTACAGGTTTGTAAAAAATCATGTATTTAGCGAAAGGTATATCGAAAAATATCTCTGCATTAAAATGTTAATTTATAACCAATGTTGAAATTTTCCTAATTTAAAAATCAATCATCAACGTAATTAAATGGCATCTCAGATATTTAGATTTCCGTTAATGTCCATGTTTAAAAGCTTTTCTCTTCAATAATTTCTTGTATTATAAGATTTTGCAAAAGGATTAAGAAAATTTATTTCCTTTGTTGAGTTATGTAAAATCGTTTATTACGGATCTTCGCGCATAAAAAATCATTTGTCGAATAAGTAAAAATTAAATATAAGAATTTAAGTTTTTTAAAAAGAATTTTGAATTCGAACTACATTTGAAAGCGGGAGGATGAATTTATTTGCTGTTAGATCATAATTTGTATCAGATTTCAATGCGGTTTTTTTTTAATACTTTTTCTTCATGTATTAAGCAAACGAAGTATCGTCATTAATTCTCCTTATTTTATAACCTATGTTAAAATTTTCCTAATTTAAAAATCAATTATCCGTGTAATTATATAGCATCTATGATATTTAATTTTCCGTTAATGACCGTGTTCAAAAGCTTTTACGCTTAGTTATTTTCTACCCTATATACAGGGTGTTCCGTTAAAGGGGTCCAATATTAATAGGGGTAATAGAGGAGATCACACGGAGCATAAATCAGTATATAATGCCTGGCCGGATCTCAATAATTTTCAAGTTACAGCAAATAGAATGAAAAATCGGAAATTTGTAAAAAAACCCTCATTGCTAAACTATCGATAATGCTACATAAAAACGAAGCACATATGTAGAAAGAGCAGAAAAAATCCTACGAAATGACATAAGTTGTTTTAGAATATTGAGAATTAATGGCGAGTTACAAGCTCTGAAACAGTGAAAAAATACAAAATCAAATATTTAGCAAAATAGTTAATCGTTAATTCCAAAAATGCAACTCTACCTACATCAAGGAAAATGTTATAAAATTTGGTCCATTCCGAAAGCTTTCGAAGAAGCTGGCAATAAACCATATCAGTTTAACCCTCCGTCTACCAGACGGGTCCATTGGACCCGACAGGTACATACAAAATATTCATTCAAACCAGAAATTTCTTTAAAATAAACTAAGTATATAAACCAGACAAAAATAAGGTAAATAAATAAGTTAAATAGTTTTAAATAAAAATTCTGGTGTAGAACGTTTTATTAAAACTTGAATAAAATTCCCGGTAGATCTAGGGTTAATTGTATGGGAGAAATCAAGCAGTTCCCTAGTTACAACTCTGTACTGTTGCACGCTCGGAAAAGGCGAAACTCCGCCCATGACGATTGTAAACACCCCGTTTTAATATCTTTCAATTATACATTTCTGATCAACCTCTATCAATACCCTTTCATTATTCAGTCTGGTCAAGTGAATGACATATTGTGCAGCTCTCGCCTTGTCTTAAAGCAAACTCCGTGACTGCTGCGTTTCCTCCATGAACTTTCAGGATGATGAAGAAGAAGTACTTTTTATGCAAATTTTCTATGTGTATATGAAGAAAAGTGTAATAAAACAGCAGTCATCAGTGGGCGTTATGTTAAAGGGAGGCTCTTGTAAGTGGGATTGTAGTAAGTTGATGTATAATAATTATGCCGGAATACTCTAACGAAGAATATGCGGACATGCATCTGATGTACGGGCAAGCTCATGGAAATGCATGTCTAGCACAGCGCATGTACCGTGAGCAATTTCCAAGGAGACGTTGCCCAAGTTAGAAACTCTTCATAAAAATCGACAGACGATTACGGGAGACTGGATCGTTTAATATAGCAAGCATTGATGCAGGAAACATCGACATGTACGAATACCTGCAATGGAAGAAGATGTACAGAATATTTTTAAAGATAACCCCTCCACGAGTACACGAGCTGCTGCGTCTGAAGTCGGTGTTTCTCACCAAAGTGTGTGGCGTGTTCTGCGTGCAGAAAACATGCACCCCTTTCATGTGCAGCGGGTACAACTGTTATCAGTAACAGATTGTGCTCAGCGGACAGAATTCGTACTCTGGTTGCTTAATGTAACAGAAAATAATCCACAATTTCTGGAAAATATTTTATTTACTGATGAAGCAACATTTACGAGAGAGGGCGTGGTAAACACGCACAATATGCACACATGGTCATATACAAATCCGCACACTGTTTTCCCGTCGAACGCACAACAAAAGTTCAGTGTGAACATATGGGCAGGTGTCCTCGGCGATTATCTCATAGGACCATATTTACTCCCAGATGTACTCAATGGCAGTACGTACTTGGTTTTCCTACGGGATATCTTACCGCAGTTACTGCAAAATGTGCCAGCAACATTGCGCCACAATATGTGGTTTATGCACGATGGCGCACCGGCACATTTTTTCATAGGTGTTCGCAATCACCTCAATTCAACATATCCTGGGAAATGGATTGGACGCAGTGGACCTGTTGCTTGGCCTGCACGCTCTCCAGACCTCAATCCGTTAGACTTTTTTGTTTGGGGACACCTTAAATCGCTGGTGTATGAAACGCCTGTGGATACACCGGAGGATTTACTAGCGCGAATCGTTGTCGCTGCAGGAGACATTCCCAACTCCGTCGGAGTTTTTCGGCGTGTTCGCCAATCTTTACGACGTCGCTGTCGGCTGTGCGATTCTGTTAATGGGCGCAACTTCGAACACCTATTATAATAATGTCCGTTCGTCTGCCTTCCGACATTGAACTGTGCAGCGCAGGCCAGAAGACTATGCTTCACATATGTCATAAAGTACGTGGAATGTAATTCTTTATTTGTCATTTTTCTTTTATTTTCAACACTTTTTGGCACAGTATTTTGTAAGTCACAGACTGTGGTGTACTCAAATTGTAAATTACAAAGTTTGTATGAATTTAAAATTTAGTGTCTTTTTTAAATTTATAATTAATAAAATTATTATGCTATTTGTTATTATTATTTCCCATCATAAATTATGATGCACATATACATACAATAATTGTCCATGTAAAACATGTACTGAAACTTCTTGCATAGTTACAAATCGCAACATTTTTAATTATTTCCGAACTTTCACCACCAGTTTAATTTTAAAGAATTTAACTTAAGCTTTATATCAATAAAAGACCACTTTAAAATGTAGACTATTATTTTAAAGTTATTTTGGTTCATTCAACTCTTGAATAATTAAAAATGTTGCATCTCAGAAGAAGCATGATCGAAAATGTATAGTTGAGAGTAATTAAAAAGGCGGTGTTTTCAATCGTGATGGGCGGAGTTTAACCTTTGCGAGTGTCAAAGAAAGCGGAGTTGTAACTAAGAAACTGATTAATTTCTCTCACACAATTAAACCGATATGGTTCATTGTAAGCTTTTTCGAAAGTTTTCGGAATGGACCAAATTTTACTACATTTTCCTTGTTGTAGCTACAGTTGTCTTTTTGGAATTAACGATTAACTATTTTGATGTATATTGGATTTCGTACTTTTTTCACTGTTTCAGGGCTTGTAACTCGTCAATAAATATTGCTATTTTAATACAATTGATGTCATTTTGTAGGGTTTTTTCTGCTCTTTCTAAATATGTGCTTCGTTTTTATGTAGCATTATCGATAGTTTAGCAATGAGGGTTGTTTTACAATTTTCCGAATTTTCATTCTATTTGCTGTAACTTGAAAACTATTGAGATCCGACCAGGCTTTATATACTGATTTATGCTCCATGTGATCTCCTCTATTACCCCTATTAATATTGGACCCCTTTAACGGAACACCCTGTATATAAAATCCTAATGAAATGAATTTATGAAACGGAAGTATGAATCGACTGATTAACCCTTTCATGAGCACAGTACTTCTATTCGTAAAATTCTAATATGAATGACCGACACCAGAATTTATATATAAAAAAAATGTTCCACAGTAGAGAAGAACTTTTATTCATATACTTAATTAAATAAAAATTTTCATTCCAAAATTCCGGTGTCAATGTGGCATTTAGCAATTAGAACATGGTGTTGGCAAATGCCAACACTGGCCCTGAAAGGGTTAAACAACTAATTATGTTTCACGGCGATTTCTCCTAAAATATGGAATACTTTGCGATGAAATTAACACCAAAAATCAATATTGATCCGCACATTTCAAAACTGGTATTAGAATTTTAAAATTCGAATTAGTTTTTGAAATAATAATTTTTTTCTAATTTTAAATACATTTTTCCAATGATGGTAACTCAAATTTTAATCAGAACAGATATTTTTTTTATATTTCAGAAAAGGTTATTTTAAATTAATTTGGCGACCAGTTTGGCCTCCCTTAAATATATGCTAAGAAATGTATCCTGCTACTTTTATTCATAATTCAATTTACTTGAACAATCGTTCGCCAAATCGAAAGATTCTGATTGGCGCCAAAATGGCATTATTTTGATTGACATGGTAACCCGGCTATTGTTGTTTATTTAATAATAAATGTTTATTTACTTTTATTTCTTTTTTTAAAATTGTATAAATTATTTTGTGTTATAGTTATTAATTATTTTCTTTTGTTATTTCCTTTTGAAAATAATAGAAAATAATTAAAAAATACGGTACTACTTACGTAAATAAGTGCGAGTAGTAAGCCAAAATTACGTCCTTTACTAATCATCATACTATTAAAATATTTATTTGCTTAAAAGACGTTATAAAAACACATTAAAAGCAAATTAAAAATGTAATATAGATTTTTAATTTACTTTTAATGTGTTTGTATAACGTCTTTTAAGCAAATAAATATTTTAATATTATGATATGGTACTACTTAGTCGTTCCGTCGACCAATTTCGCCAAATTATACAAACTGACATAATTTTAATTTTTAATAACGAAAGAACAAATAAATTAGTATAACATTAATATATATATACAGGTAAAACGTCGAAATAAAAATCACTTGATGACGTAAACATGTGTAACTTACTCAAAGTCAAGTGAATGTGACATTTACGATCAACCGTTATTGACATTTAATCTTATAGTTTGGCGATATATTTTTGGACAACGGGATAACCAAGTAATACCCAAAATGCATATGTAACTGGTATTCGATAACGAGGTTTTCGCCAAATTTTCGTAAAAAAAAAAAAAAAATCACGCCAAACTTGCGGTGCGTAATATGACATCTGGCCGAATGTTAAATAATACTGGAAGAGTTCCATATTGTGTGCTGGCTTTTTTTGGCGAGCTTTTTTTGGCATTAAATGAATCTATGTGGTTGTGATCTTTGGGGTTGCTTTTTTCTGGAATGGACTTTATTCATATGTTTTTTACGTATTTTTTTGCATTTAGCCTATATTTTTCGGAAAAATATAGAAATTTTGTTTTAATTTGGCATGCATAATAAATGTAATAAATACATAAAATTATAAGTACATAATATTTATTTATAGGTGTATATATATTATGTATGTATAAGGTATATCTCTATACGTAATATATATAAAACTATCTTTATAAACATCGTATTTTTTTAACATGTGTCATATATAACATTTATTAAATATATATATATATATGTTTACAAATATTTAAAGACCATGTTTTTCCGCCATCCTGAAAAATTTTATAAGACGCTAAAATAGCTTTTTGGGGCCATTTTGGATTCCTTCGCCAATCGCGCCAACCAGCACACAATATGGAACTTTTCCCAATAATGCCACAAACCATGACATTTATTTCAACTTCAAATCAATGTTTTAATTTACCACTCGAAAAATAAAAAAAGTGCTAACTGGCAATTTGAAAAAAAGCTATTCGCGTGATTTGCACCCGGTTAGCGTAACAGTACCAAGAATTATTTGCAACCATGACAACTTTTATGTAGTTTTATTCGAAAAAAAATTTGATTTTTTAATCAAAATGGAAAACTTTCTGCACAGATGTTATATACGGCCCCATATTGGCGCGATTTTTTTTCAGATGCCAATGTCATATACGCAACGGGTACTTAACTGGCGCCAAAGTATATTTATTTTGCTTGATATGGTAAGCCGGATGATGTTGTTTATGTTGTTGATGCGTTCCCCAAATTGGCGTCGGAAAAAAAATCGTATATGACATCTGTGCCAAACTTTTATATGGAAGGCGAAAGGATCAGACCGTATTTGTTTATGACAGTTGATGACTTGAACTATTATAATATACGAAATGATGGCGATAAAATAATATTTGGCGACTTATCACCTGTGCGTGGCTAACATTAAAGTACCAAAATGGCACCTAGAGTATAAAAAGCGAAGTGGCCCGCCGGAACTGTTGATGATAGTCACATGACTTAGGCTATTGTTATAGAGAATGTTTTAAAATACCGGGAGACAAAGACTCTGTATACTTAATTCATTTTATTTTAGCTACTTTTCAAATGTTTAACTGATCCTCTTTAATCAAAAATGAAAATAACCATTGAATGTCTTAACAGCAACTGATTCGCCCTTACATTTTTGCAATCAAAGGGAATTGAACGGAAACCCATTTAAAGGGAGATCTGCACAGCTTTTTTCAGTATAATTTAATCGTCTCTTATATTTTTAAAACCCATCATATTACAGTGTTTTTGGATTATGCGGTGTCTGAACGGGTGTTGGCGAGCGTAGCTTGCAGGGGACAGAGCCCCCTCGTTTAAATTATACAATTTTTCCAAAAGGGTTAAGAAAATTTATTTCCTTTGTTAACTTATGTAAAATCGTTTATTGCGGATCTTCTCGTGTAATTAATCATTTGTCGGAATACGTCAAGATTAAATATAAGAAATTAACTGTCCGAGGGTTTTCCAGTATTTTTATAAGAATGCTTATAAATTCTTGTAAATAAATGTTTTGTAGATTGAAAAGATTACCAATCTACAAAGTACCGTATTATCATTTTTAACTGTTTTCCTACAATAAGTTTAAAGAATGGATATAGATATGGAAATAAGATGGAATTATTTATTAAAAAAATACATGCTTTTTACAAAAGGGTGTAAAATATTATAAGCTTTTAAAGAAAGAATACATGCTTACATTTCTTATTTGGGCATATTTTATACCTTTATATTATCCAGTAAAATATAAATTAAACTAAACGAGGCTAAGAAATGCATCTATATGGTGTCATGTGAATGAATGTTGTATGAATTAAAAAATAAATATTTTATTTTTTTATCCCACTCAGTGCGAAAATTCCAAGAATAATTTTATCTGATATTGTTGTTTGCTTTTAAATATTTCTAATAAAATTGAAGCATTAATTTCAAATGCTAAAAGGTGTAAATTAAAACTTTAAAACCAGTAAAAATACGTTTATTTCGGTTGTTGAGATGTTTCAACTCACCCCGAGTCATTTTCAGAAACAAATAAATAAAGCTATTCTAAATTTTCACGGTCTATGACACACCATCAGTCAGTTTTCCACGTATTCTTACCTATTATGCACGTTATTTTATATGGATATTTATTTTACTTTCATACTCATTGAGTAGCTCGAACTTGGGACCGCCGCGGCGCGCGGCCTCTTTTTGTCCGCGGCCCTTTAAGCTTTTCTTCTCTTATTCCGACTCTTTTGCGGAAGCCAAATTCATAGGTCCCCAGCCACGACCCGAGTATGAGAGACTCTAGAGGAAGTCAGGTTCAAAAGAAAAATCAAAAATTGAAACCAATCAATAAGTACGAAAATAAAATAAAATAAACATCCATATAAAATAACAAGTAAGAAAAATCATGCGTTAAGCATAGTTTATGAAACACTTTTCAACAATTCCTGAATGCTTTAACAAAACTTCATTATTTAGGGAAATAAGGTAAATAAGATAACTAAGTAAACATTTTGTAAAACGCATAAAACATTCGAAAAACTGATTTCAGAAGTTACCGTCCATTGTCAAATATGTATTTCAATTCTTTTGAACAGCCCTGTATTTGATCTGTAGGTTGATATATATATATATATATATAATGGGAAAATTTAGTTTAGCAAGAAAATGGATAACATGTTGAAATTCATCTTTCAGCAATTTATACTAATAGGAAACGTACTTGAACACTTTTGTACAGCCTTGTAGTTTACCTTGTACCTTTATTACATTATTTAGCTAAAATTCAATTCAAACAAAAACACTCTTAAAACTACTGAAATTACATTTCGAGAAATTATCACCCATAGAGGGCTCTTTGCGTGGCCCTGTATATCATTTTATCTATATTCTACAACTATTTCTTAGTAAACTAAATTCCTTTCAGCGTCAAAATTCATATTTACTTAAAAACCCACCTTTAAGCAATTTATGCTCATACTCAGTAACCTTTACGAATTCATTTATGTATCCCTGTATATGAACTACAGCATTTATATACGCACTTTATAGTATGCATAAATTTAGAGAAAAAACCGCATATCACAATTAAAAAAGCATTTTCAGCAATCATTACTAATATGCAGTAATTCAGATACAATGTTGTATCTGAAATCTTTTCAAATACACCGCAAATAATTCCATTTTTTAAGAAACGGAATTTTTTGTGTGGCCCTGCAAATGAACAATAACTATTCTTTGCACAGCATATTCAACAGAATGCATATTTTAGTGGACTTCATAAATGAATATCAATTTTATTATGTTTGAAAGAATGTAACACCATTAAAAATAATTTGAAACGATTTTTTCCCATTGGCCGTAATGTAACGGAAAAATTTGACTGCGCTGTAACTAATCTAAACATGCTACAAACTTCATTTGAAATAGGGAACGGGCTATGGTAGAGGTCACTAACATCCAAAAATTTCAGAACGATCAGAGCATGTTTACGAGAGTTAAAGCGTGGACAGACGGACAGACAAACCGAAGTCATAAACACTTTTCAACTTTGTTGGAAAGTGTTAAAAATGACCGTGAAAATTTGACGAATTTGTTATATAAAAAATATGTAATTGTTTCTGTGTATAAAATTAAAGAATCATTCAAAGCGACAGACATTGTAGCTATAGGCCCCCAAAAGCAATTCCCACTTCGGTGGTCTTCAAAGTTCAAAGACCATGAAAATTTAGATTAATGTCAGACGGGCGTCTTGTTTGCTTAAGTATTATCCATTCACAATGCTATAGCATTGTGAATGGATAATACTTAAGCAAAAAGGCAGCAAAAAAATACGCCCGTTCTTAGAATAGCTCTATTTATTTGTTTTTAAAAATGACTCGGGGTGAGTCAAAACACGCAACAGTCTAAATAAACGTATTTTTACGGTTTTTAAAGTTTTAATTTACACATTTTAGACTTTGAAATTAATATATTATTATAAGCTGTTACTTGCTATAGATTTAAGGGGTCTCAGGACTCTTAAAGCTTTAAAAGTTTTGAAATTTTAATTTTTTTAGATGTTAAACTCCTATCTTTTCTGAATATTTTGATGTAATTGTTTCCTTGAAATTCCTATTAGAACTGAAGTTATGGCTTTTACATTTATACACGTACAATATCTGAAGCGTCGTTTCGGAAACTTTGAAGCCATTTTTCTCCAAATGACGTTTTTGGGCATAACGCGCACGATATCGCAAAAACTTATGAATATTTTTTCCTGGAATTTTTAAAACATATGTTTCATGTTAGTCTGTATAAACTGAACCTAAAATTTCTTTTTTATTGTTCAAAACAATATTTTTTAGGTGATAATACTGTTGAAATTTTCTTAATTCTGCATTAGCTAAATACAACTTTGTATTAAAAATATAAAAAAGCTTTAAATACAAATTTATTTAGGTTCAGGGTAATTATTACAATCTGGAGTATAAGTAGGCACCAAAATTTTCATTCTAGATGCAATACTTATTTTGTAATCGTGCGCGTAAGGTGTTATGCCGATTTTTTACTCGTCAGATGTCTAACAGTTTGGAGCCCCCTGCAAATGCTAATTCTGCACCTTATAATTTTTTTTAATACATGAAATGAAAGAACATACTTGTATATTTTATTCCAATTAAAATTGTGTCTTAAAATCAAATACATTTTAAGATATTAAACGTTGAAAATGGTCTTTTTTTTTTTCATTTTTTCCAATTTTAAGAGTCCTGAGACCCTTTAAAATTAAAGCACATTTTAACCCCTTAAGGGGACACAGTACCTTTTAAACTACTTTTTCAATTTTGAATAATACTGTAATATACTTAAATATAATGTCACTACAGATATTAGGTACTATGAAGCAAATATAATTTCATATAATTTCAAAAAAAAAAAATCTTGTAGAACAGCCTATTTAACTAAAATTTAAATTTAAAAAAAAATAAAAAAATGTTTTTAAATCCCTACTATTTTTTTTTAAATTTGAATATTTCTGCTTCAAAATTTTTTTATTTAATCCCAAAAATTTTACTACATAAAATTGTGCATGGATTTAACATTCAAGATTATAGTTATTTATTTTTTTTAATTTCAATTATTTTTCCTTGATTTTTTACTATACAAAAGGGAAAAAGATTGATATTAAATGTAATATCCCATGCATCTAAAAATCGATGCACAGTTTTATGTAGTATAATCCAAGGAATATGGGGGAAAATGTGAAGCAAAAATATTCATATTTAAAAAAGTAGTAGGGATTTAAAAACATTTTTTTAATTTTTTTTTAAATTTAAATTTTAGTTAAATAGCCTGTTCTACAAGATTTCTTTTTGAAATTATATGAAATTATATTTGCTTTATAGTACCTAATATCTGTAGTGACATTATATTTAAGTATATTACAGTGTTATTCAAAATCGAAAAAATAGTTTAAAAGGTACCCTTAAATGGAGTTGGGATATACAGGGTGTCCATAAAAGAATGTCCCAGTTATAAATTTTAATAGTATCAACAGTAAGGTGTTGTAGAGTATTGGTTCAAGGTCACAAATAAAAAGCCACTCAAACAGTTTTAGATAAGCGCATGCGTGAGAACTGCTTTGTTATTTACTCGTTTTCAGTGCCACTTACGCAAAATGACATCTTCTTGAGCGTAAAGCGTTATTGCTGTTCTGAAGATTTAAAAACCATTCGGGCCATTCGATTTTTTCCTTTGGGGCTTTATAAAAGATCGTCTCTACGTCCCGCCGCTACCTAATGCTTTGCGAGAGTTGAGACACAGAATTGAAGAAGCTATTGCTTCCATTACTCCGGATTTCTTAACCCCTTAACGGTTGCATTAAATTAAGGTTTATAAATTCAAATTGCTTATTGGCACCACTTTTTTGAAAAAGAATTACAGTATAACTTCAAAAATCCGGCATTATCGAGACCGAGACTATGCCGGATTTTTGAAATTTCCGGATTTTTGAAGGAATATCAAAAGTAGTTCTATATTCTTAATGGTGCTATTAGCCATATTTTAATTCATTATTAAGTGATAATTATGTAAGAAAAAGAGAAAATTAAATATATAAAAATTACTTTAATTGATATTTTCTATGTTACAGGAAAAAAAAATCTAACAAACAGTGAAATTATTCCTTCTCTTGTAATTTCGGAAACATCGGTGTCAACTTTGTTTACTTCAATTTTTTTCGCCGTTCTTTAACAACTTTTTTTGTATTTTATACAAATGAAGAATGTCTATTTGTAAAATACATTCTTGTTTGTCTAAAACATATATTAATTCTCCAATAACATTTATGCATTTTTCTAGTAACACCTTTTCTGTGCCGGTTGTTCATCCTCGTCTTCTGAGCTGCTACTATCATTAACGACGGTTCTATTTAGCACAGCGTGAGTGATCTCGGTGTCCTTTAAATTGTTCGTTGTTGATGCATTTTCGTCAATGCTTACCCAATCATCTATAACCTTATTTTCGACATTTAATGTGTTTTCAGATTTTGCGTATTCAATCAGCTCATAAATTGCGGTCTTTTCACGGGAAATTTGAAAGCCTGAAATTCTTCATCATTGATGTCGCCGTTGCCGAAAATTTGTTCCGGCCATATATTGTGCCATGCATTCACCAAAGTTGTCCCCAAAGTTGTTCCCATTGCTAAGCAACAGTGCAGCTCCCAGAAAATTTGTTCAGAAAATAATCGCCTCTGACAAATGAAAAAAAAAGTCAAATATTATTTTTTTTGCATTTTTACTTTCAATCTTGAAGTTTTTAATTCATAAAGAATTGCTACTTTTCTTCTCCCATAACTTGAAAATGTAAACGAAAACGGAAGGGTAAGGATGGTTTTGATGCCGGATTTTTTAAGTTGCCGGATTTCTGAATGCCGGATTTTTGAAGTCATACTGTATTCATCTTATTTAATGACAGGTAAAATGATATCATAATAAAGCTAATTACACTATTTTCTAAAACTGGTGGGAATCAAACAATCTGAATAAAAGACACAGCCCGTGAATATCACGGGAGCTAGAATTAATGTGTGCCATATAATTAATATGCGTATATTGAACATTTGTAAGAAAAACTAGGTTAATTTACCTTCAATTTGATGTATGATTTGCTGTAAATAGTCTAAATTAAACTATTATAATAAACCATTGAAATTGGGAGACATACTTTTATGGAGACTCTATATTATTTACCACTTAATATCAATCAAGATTTGTATCAAACTGTTTGAATAATTTGTTAATTTGAATAACTGTTTGTTTTGCTTTTACTACGTTGGTAAAAAAAGTAAATTTGCGATTCGTTATTTTCAAGTAAACTTTTTCAAAAATCTTGGTATGAATTCAACAATTCAGCCACATAATAATTTGATCGTGAAAGGGTTACGATAAAAAGTATAAAATGCAATAAAGAAAAGAAACGAAAATATCTTGTTAAATATAGTTTCGTTACTAAAACAAAAAATCCTAAATAATGATGCATGACATTTCAAAGTGTCTCTTTCACTCTCAATTTATTTTCGACTCCAATTTTCTTTTGTGAAGATGAAAGGAAAAGTGAGAAGGACTTTTAAACCCTTTTACAATTTAAAGGAAAAAGAAACATTTGTCTGCCGGGAACTGTCCTCCCAAGACATGTGTAATGGAAAAAGTTCTTACACAAAAGGAAACATCTTTCCTTTTATTTATGTTTCGGATTAAATACAGTCCTTGGGAACAAACAATAAGCTGATTTTAAAGGCAGACGCAATTTTGTAGCACTCCTGTTTTTCTTAAAGATTTATTTCCTTTCTTTCTAGAAGCATTTGTAAAAGAAACATGATAATGTTTGTTTTGAAGCATCAATTGTTAGCCCATTCCATTTACATCCAAAGTGCACATTTCAGGAATGTCCTTCATATTCAAAAATTCTGCATCAAGAAATACACTAAAAATTCTAAATAGTAATTTTTGCTTAATTTAATGACAGGCAATTTGTGATTGCATAAAGTGAAAGTTGTCCTTTTTGAATTTCCGGTATAGATTTGGAATGTTTGAATAAATAACATATTGCTGATATGAACACACATATGCGCTAATGATACAAATGACTTAAAAAATACACAATAAATGAATTTCTTCGACAGTGAAATACGCCCAATGTGATAAAACACATATTATGTAAAACCCACCAAAACGTTCTTTAACCCCTTAGGGAGAGCGTATTTTAAAGAATTTTTAATCTTTTGTCACCGGTTTTCAGAACAGAAATATTTGCCTGATTGAATCGGGAAAATGCTCCGATTAATTAAGGCAAAGTTTACAATAAAAATTTACTGCTGGGAATAATCCCGGATTCTGAGCACCTCAGGCGCCACGTATACCGGTCGTTCGTCATCGGGGGGTTAAACATCTAATGCCCATGTCACATATCGTCGGTACCATGTGAAACTATCCAATATGAAAACAGTGTTGCTAGTGGGCTACTTCTTTGAAATTCAGATTGGCATCAATTTTCTGAAACGGCAAAATTCCCTTTGTTTTCGCCCTAATTAATATGTCATTATATGAGGTTAAATCAGGTGAATTTTACTATTTCGAAAAATTGGTACCAATCAAGAAATATAAATTTTAAAAAAGTAGCCCACTAGCAACACAGCTTTAATATTGGATAGTTTGACATCGTTCCGATGACATATGCTATCACCAGTGTTTCAAATAATGGATTTTTTAATTAGGGTATTCCAAATTCAAACAAGAAATTTAAGATAGTAATATTTGCTTAAGAGCCTACAGTAGTCGCTCAAAAAGACCCGGATGATAATGTTAATCCTATGGGGAAGTTACTTTCAAAGATCTCGCTTGAATTTTGATATTTCGAATTTCTTTTTCTTTTTTTGCATAGGATAGCTGAGAACGATCTACAACCGGAGTAGTTTTTACTTTTTTGTATTTGGTTATAGAATTTTTATATTAGGGTAGTTTCAATTTCAGAACTGTTTCAAACCGATTCCCAGAGTAAAAGATATATATATATTTTAAATAAAACCAAAATCAAAAAAGTAAAAACTAGCCCGGTTGTAGATCGCCTTCAGCTATCCTATGCAAAACAAAATGATTCGAAAATATCAAAATTCAAGGGAGATATTTGAAAATAACTTCCCCATAGGATTAACATTATCGTCCAGGTCTTTTTGAGTGACTAGTGTGACTTCTTAACTCTCCGAGCGTCTTGCAAAAGGGTAAAATTGTAATGATGTTTTCTTTGCATTTTCTTTTAAATGCTAAGAAAATATGATTCTTTCAACATTATAAAAAAAACTCAATTACAAATATGAATGTAATCCTTAAGAGTATTAATAATTCTTCAATGTATTTAAAATTCATTAAATCTATAGAATTATATTATCTTAAATATTGCTTGTAACTGCTGTGAAAACTGGAGCTTAGTGAATGGAATATTACGCCCTAAATACTTAGAGGGTTAAGTTAATAAGAAACATTCCTTCATTAAATCAAGTGAAATGTATTAAAAAGGAAATACTGGCGTGAATTCAGATTCTTTGAGTTGCTGAATTTCTAGAACGTTTTCTACCTTGGGAATTAGAGGGTTAAGAGAAGTTTTCATTTTAATAGGTATAATTAACCCGGAAGAACCCGCTGCATGAGATTTTCTCTCACCGTCGTACTTTTTTAAGACTCTTATTTAAACCATTTTTCATTTTAATTAAAATTTAAAAATGTTATTTCAATTATTTTACCTATTTGTGAGTAAAAGTACTAAGCCAAGCAAAAAGAATGATATTAAGCGAATGTAAAGTAAAAGAAAAGCAAATGGGTACCGCGAGAGAAATTCTCACTAGCGAGTGCTCCCGGGTTAATCACATGTGTTTTTTTCCTCGGGACAATGAATCTTTTTCGTTTACAGCAGGATTTTGTTATATAAAGTTCCGGAGTTTCATTATTTCCAAATATTCTAGTATGAACACAACAATTCTAAGACATAATAACTTGCCATGAAACGGTTAAAAGTAAAATGAAAGAAAGGAATAGAAAATGTCTTATTAAATACTAGCGAACTTGCCCGGCGTTGCCCGGGTACGTCAAAAAACAGCAGGGATTACGAAAAAGCTCTGAAAATCACAATAAGATATCGCAAAAATAATTTTAATCGCTTCTCAAATTTTGAAAATAGAAAAAATTATATATTGTGTTCGAAGATTGCATGTTGATTCCTTTCACTAATGTGGAAAAATAGTAGCAAATCGCTAAAATACACTAAAAATCGCATACAAAATACATTAAACATCACATACAAAATTCCCGAAAAATTAGAAAATTGCTATACGAAATCCGAATAAACTTTATTGAAATGAGGGCAGAATGTACTTTAGATCAAAAATGGAATGTCAAAAAAATTGCAGCAGATCGCGAAGAAATGTAAAAATCGCATTAAAAATCACAAAATGTTCAAAAATCACGAAAGTCAAAATTTACTATAATTGGTTAAAAGTTTCAAATCTAATTCCTTTGACCTGTGGGCTCTCTTAAAATTTATGTTTTGGAAATCATGCTAAGCATTAGATCATGTTACTTTTATTCGTAATTAATTTACTTGGTCTTCCTTAAATATAATTAATATAACTCCTTAAGTTAATATTAGTTTTTGTTGCATTAAAATATCTCAATTTGTTAATTTTCTGTAAGGAAGTAAACCCTATTGTTTTACAGTGGAAGTCTATGGGAATTTGGCGAAATATTAGAGATATCGCCAAGTTTGCGTCACTTTTGGCGAAATATTAGAGATATCGCCAAGTTTGCGTCACTTTTGGCGACTAATTTTGGTCGCCAAAGTCGGCGATATATCGCTTTGTTGGCGACAAACTTGACGTTATTTGGCGACAGAACTGGACCGCCCCCCCCCCCTTGTAGTATGACATGCATTACATTCTGTTCAATAATCGCATAAAAAATTCGCTAAAAATTCAAAAATCGCTGTACAAACTCCAGATAAACTTTTTTTAAAAATAGAACAAAATTTACTATATTGGGTTAAAAGAAAGAAACAGTATTCTTTTTCCTAATGTGGAAAAATCGAATTAATATAATCCCTTAAGTAAATATTAGTTTTTGTTGCATTAAAATATCTCAATTTGTTGATTTTCTGTAAGCAAGTAATCTATATTGTTTTACAATGGATGTCTATGGGAATTTGGCGAAATATTACAGATATCGCCAAGTTGGTGTCACTTTTGGCGATATACCGCCAAGTTGGCGACAAACTTGGCAGTTTTTGGCGACAGAACTGTGTCCATCTACGGCAACCTCCTTATAGGTATGGAAATGCATTAAATGCTGTTCAATATTTGCATAAAAAATTCGCTAAAAATTCAAAAATCGCTGCACGAATTCCGAATAATCTTTTTTGAAAAGAGAACAAAATTTACTATATTGGGTAAAAAGAAAGAAAAAATATTATTCTCACTTATAGGGAAAAATCGCCGCGAAACACAAAAAAACGTTAAAAATCCCATAAAATATTAAATAAAAAAAATCTAATCAAAAAATCGAAAATCAGACTTCGAGGTGCAAAACTTCATATATAGACGTACCTTTTCTCCAAATTTTGTAGCTCTACGTGCAGTGGTCTCTTCAGAACACCATCGACACACAAACTTCTTTCTTTATTATTATAGATAGCCTTTTGTATCTAAAAGAAAAAACCCGAAATAATGATGCAAAAAATTTTAAAGTGTCTCTCTCGCATTCAATTTATTTTCGACTCAAATTTTCTTTTGTGAAAATGAAAGGAAAAGTGAGAAGGATTTTTAAATCTTTTTACAATTTGAAGGATAAAGAAACATTTGTCTTCGGGGAACTTTCTTCCCAAGACACGCATAAATGAATAAAGTTCTTACACAAAAGGAAACATGTTTCCTTCTATTTATGTTACGCATTAAATCCACTTATTGTGAACAATAAGTTGATTTTAAAGGGCAAAGACAATTTTACATTTATGCTTTCACACTTATGTTTTTTCTGAACATTTCTGTCTTTCTTTATACAAGTATTTATAAAAGAAACACGAAATTTTTTGTAACATCGATAGTAAGACCGTTTGGATACAAAGCGTGCATTTCAGAAATTCTGAATGTTTTCCAAAAGTTGCAAATAGCAAATTTTGTTTAATTTAATGACAGACGTTTCGTGATTATATTATAGACTAGAAGATAGCCCGTCAGAATGACGTGTTTTCATTTTCAAAAGAATGATATAGCATTGCATTATAAAAAGAATTATGAAGTAATAAATTTTATCTTATGTGACTAATAGGATCAGGTGGGAGTAAAATAGTTATAAAACAGCCCATTTATAATTGAAACTTAATTTGCAAAAAAGAACTGCACTCACAAGATTTAAAGAGCTACTTCATAAAAAACATGCAAATTAGAACTAATAATGCTATTTCAAAATATATTGTCAATTAACTTTCGTCTTTGTTCATTGCTTAAAAAAAATAAATAAAAAAAAATCAGTAAAAAAAAAAAAAATCAATAACCTTCAATTTCTTGTAAATCAGAAAAAAAAATAAATAAAGAAAGAAGAGTCCTTCACGGATTAATTGCCGATAGCTGACGCCAAAATAATAATTATATAACTTAAATTTTAAAAAGTTTAATTCAGGTTAAATCCTGATTTTTTTAAAACATGCATAAAGAAACCTATAATAAATTTTGGTCATTAAAAATCATACTTTATCACTTAAGTAAATTGCACTATTAATTTCATTAACAGATTTTTTTTTCTCAATTTCTTTTATTAAATTATAAATTTATTTTCCCTACAAAATACAAAATGCAAAATTTTATTTCCATTGATATATATATATATATATATATATATATATATAATTATATTTTATAAGAAATACTGTTCACTTTTACTCCCAATGTCTTTAGCGTTCAAAGAATTTCAAAAGAGACATCTTTTTTATTTTAACTACCGATTGATGGCGCTAGCAAAGCACAAAAGTTCACAATGAATGGGATGCAAACGAATGTTTACTTATGGAGGGAGAGGGTCAAACTAATTTCAACCGAAGTTATCTCAGAATATATACATAATTGGATGTAAGTCATCTCTCAAAAATTAATTTATTTTGAATATTTTTTCTAAAAATGGAACTTTTATGAAGCTTTATTAGAAAAAATAATTTACAATAAAATTGGCCGAATGGAATATGATAAAGCGAAGTGGGATCCGGATGATTTCAACGCCGGAAGCGTTATACACTTTGTGCTGTTATATATATATAATTCGGAATGTCTGAATGAATTCCTGATATGAACACATGTATACGCTAATGATGCAAATGGCTTACATGGCTGCCAACTTGTATGGATTTTACTCACCACTAAAATTTAATATTAAATTTTACCTATCACCGAAATCTTATGATGAAAGAACGTGAAAATTTCTATTAAATTTTAGTGTTATCATATAACCGTACAACTTGGCAGGTATGGGCTTAAAAAGTGCACAATAAATAAATATTTTCGACAGTAATATATGCACAATGAATAAATTTTTTCGACAGTTAACCCGAGATTGCTCGCGCAGGGTATGTCATCACAGGCTGGGCACGGTTATTACATTTCTCACCACTAATTTTCGAAAAGTAATCGTCAAATTATTTTTGTGTGCAATGTCAACGATTAAATAAAATGACGATTTTTGTTTGAATTTATTGGTTGCAAAGTGTTAATCGTTCATATCCTGGACATGCGCAAGCATTCTCGGGTTAAATATGACTAAAGTTACAAAACAAGTATTTTGTAAAACCCGTAAAAACCTTCTTTAACTCTCTTTTTCCCATGGTAGCATGTATGTTACCACCAGTGTTTCCAATTTAACACTAGAACCGCGGGAAATTTTACTCAAGTGTTTTACTCAAATATTTTACACCAGAAATTTTATTCAAAACTAATTAACTTATTTCTCCGTAGTACATATTTAACTTATTTTCGAAAGAAAATGTCTGGTTCAAATCGAAATATTTTTATTTGATATCGGTCAAAATGATCGCTACGGCGGTTCTACTGTTAATGGAGTTTTTAATTCGGATATTCCAAATTCGTACAATAAATTTAAGGTAGCAATATTTTCTGTTATCGAGGTGTTTAGAAGACAATCCGACTAACTCCATTTTAAGTGGCGGTTTTTTAAGCAAAGGAACATCGAAAACTTCTTATATATTTATGCAGTGATAAAAAGTTACCCTTGATTAAAAGAAAATTAATGAATTCAATCAAAATATTCCGAGAAAAAATATGTATATAGACAGAATATTTGTATACTTACAGTAACTTTCAACTGTTTATACTGAACATTTTCATCTGATGGAGTTAATCGATTTGTGCACTGAGAAGCTCAATTAATAAGTAACGTTCCGTTATTATAAAAAGAGAAATTTATTTTTTAAAATTCTCGGTATGAAATCAGATTATTCGAGTTACTGATTTTCTAGAACGTACTCTACCTTGGGAATGAGGGGGTTTAGAGAGGTTTTCATTTTAATAGGTACATCTAATTAAACGGTTTCATTTCCTCGGAAAAAGTAGAAATCCACGCATTACAGTTTGTTTTAGTTTCATTTCCTCGGGAATATGACTTTTGTTTGAGGCAGGATTTTGTTGTAGCAAGTTCCGAAGTTTCGTTATCTTCAAATAAACTGTTCCAAAAATTCTGGTATAAATCCAAAAATTCAGAAACATAATAACTTGCTGCGAAAGGGTTAACATAAAAAAGGGAAATACATTCAAAAAATGAAAGAAAAAACAGAAAATATCTTGCTTAATATAGCATTCGGTAACTAAAAGACAAAAATCCGAAATAATGATGCATGAAATTTTAAAGTGTCTCTCTCACATTCAATTTATTTTCGACTCAAATTTTCTTTTCTGAAGATGAAAGGAAAATTGAGAAGGACTTTTAAATCCTTTTACTATTTGAAGGAAAAAGAAACATTTGTCTTCCGGAAATTTTCCTCCCAGGACACTTGTAATGGAAAAACTTCTTACACAAAAGGAAACATGTTTCCTTCTATTTATGTTTGCATTAAATACAGTCCTTGTGAACAATAAGTTGATTTTAAAGGGCAGAAACAATTTTATCGCACTTATGTTTTCCCTAACGATTTATTTACTTTTTCTCTAGTAGTATTTATAAAAGAAATATGATAATTTTTGTTTTGAAACACCGATTGTCAGCCCAATTGCATCAAAAGCGTGATTTTCAGGAATTTCCTTTTTAGTCAGAAATTATGAATATACATTACAAATTTTAAATAGGAAATTTTGCTTAATTTAATGACAGATGTTTCGTGATTAAATGAAGTAAAAGTCGTCCTTTTGGAATTTCCAGTATAGATTCGGATGGTCTGAATAAATAATAACTGCCTTATTTGTAAACATATACACGCTCATGATGCAAATATCTTTAAATAAACACACATACAATAAATGAATTTTTTCAACATTGAAATACGCCCAATGTTTTGAAAAACCCGCCAAAATGTAGTTTAATTCATTAAGAATCCGCATGTTATACAGGAATTTTATTCAGTTCAGACCACTTTTTGTTAAACACTTTCTTTTACTCTATGAATCGCTGAAATGTTTTAATTAAACAGGCAATTTTTAATTTTCTTTTTAACTGTTATCAAAAAAGGTGCAAAAATCACAAATATAATGTTGCGAAAACGCAACGTCAGTCTTTAATGGATTAAGAGAGGTTTTCATTTTAATATATATAACTAACCCCTTGACAGTTTTTAACCCTTACAAGGGCTCTGTTTGCAGTTTGCAAACGCTTAATTTTAATGCCCAAACTGCGAAATGCAGTGCTGCCACAGGCGACTATTTTTATATTCTAATCGCACCATTATTTTTTAAAAATACATTTTGTAGTATATGTCTCTTGCAAATGGTTGCAAAGCTAATGCAAATGATTTCTGTTTTGAAAAAGTGGTGCGAAATGAATTGAAAAATAGTCACACGTGGCAGCCCTGCAAATGATGTTTGTGTTTTAGTTATTTAATTTTTTGGTACAATTGCGATCGCATAATGCACGAAAAGAACACATTTTCAATATTTTAAATAAATTGGTCGCAAATTGCGGTGTGAATTAATTATTTGAACGTTTTTGAAGCAGAAATGCCTTGCCCCAGAAATTGATAACGAGCACCGCTCTCGCAAAAAGAGTTTGTTCATGTCGTTACTAAAAACTTTTGAACATCACTTATTTTTAACGATAACTTTTGCTTTATTAATTGGCGGATATTTTTTGATTATACGCAGATATTTTAATATGGAAAAAGTTATATTCTCATCCTATTTTTAGTTAATTGCGTCAAAAAAAATGACACCGTTAAGGGGTTAAGGGGGCAGTTTACTTCAAAATTTATCAAAAATCGATATAATTTTATAAATTACTAAATAAATGAAATCCTGTTTGATTGTGAATTAGTTCATGTTAGGAGCAATGATTTTTTTAAACATATGGTAGTAAATAACATAGACTGGTTTTGAAGCGCAATTATGACAACATTGCTGTTTTTAATTTGCATTTTTTGACAAGATTTAAAAAAATTAACATAAAAAATTCAACTAATAGTTTTTCTATGATATGTTAAAGAATGTTCTAAAACTATTTCTAATTATATCATTATTTAGAAATTATATCAATCCTGAAAACAAAATAAGTGTTTCTAAAAGTGAACAAAATCCTAAAGCATATTAAATTCTGAAAGTATTTCTTGAAAATTTGTGCAATCTATCTCATATGCTGGACTGCCAATTGCGACTATTTTTATATTATACACGTAACACTACTTTTAAAAGATTCATTTTTTGTATGTTTCCTTTGCAAATGTTTTCAAAAACGGTGTTATTTTTTTTTTTTGTGATCTTATACACCGAGAGACCGCTGCACAAACCATCTGCTTATCGAGTTGGCGGGTGCAATTCCAGGATTAGACAGAAATCGATTCGCATATTAAATACAACTGATCTGCGGAGTCGTATCTTGAATCGAAACCACCTGCAGACCCGATTTGAGTGGTTGATCGGTAGGTTTATAATTGTATATTCCTGCACACAAATGTATGAAAATATGGAGGACCAGGAGCAGGAAAACACAATGTTAAACCTACCAGTCAACCCCTAAAATAGTTTTGTTGTTGTTTACCACCAAGATATGTATGATGTGGAATCACATATACATTTTTCTTAAATTATTATTTTTCTAAATTTCAGTTGAAACCAAATTTTAATTACTTATTCATTTCACCCGTACTTTTATTTCAGTTCCCACTATATTTTTCCTCCAAAAGAAAAGAAACAAAATGTATTTAACATAGGCCTTTATCACTAAAACGTCTCTCGCATAAATAGAATTTATTTGGATGGCTATTTACCCTCACTAGATATTAAAAATTAAAGAATAAAGATAGATTTTGCTTTCGGTCAGTAGAAATAACTCTTTGCTCTGCTTAATTTTTGAGATTAAATCCTCGTTAAATCATAAACATTTCCAGTACATGCGGTCTGTTTTGTATTTTACGCTATGTTCCCAAAACTTTGCTCCTAACGTACGAATTGCCGTTCGAATTTTTATTGACTTATTTTTTTGTACAACGTTTCTCGTTACCCTGCCAGAAAATTCAAAATTCTCTTAATTGCTCAAAGCGTAACAGATAATTTTTGTTCATGTGATTCCATTGATTTTCATGTGCTCTTTCTTTTCGCCGATTGTGTGATGCCAATGTGCGCATTTCAGAATGATTAATTCAATTGCTTCATCTCGCTTCACGAAATCAGTGATGGGAAAAAGTTTCTTAAAATTTTCTCGGTCACCATCCCTATCCATTTCTGTATGAAATTCTTTAATTATACTAGGGGATCGTATCCGGACTTCCCGGGTTAAAGAATATAGGTGAAATCATTTTTTAAAATTGAAAACTAATAATTTTTTTTATATTCCATAATATTTTTAGATTGACAACTTACATTTAAAAAAGCATTTTTCGTATGGAAAATACGAATTTTACAATCAAATAAATTTTTGAAATTTATCAAAAGCGATATTTTCTTATTAGCCGCATGCTAAGAGTTATTTGCCAAGATTTTGCTACTTATGGCATCCTTTTATATTCTGATAATTTCAGAGCTTATACATGTCTGGTAAATTTGTGTTTTATTTATATTATTTTATTTATTTATTCGTAGGGAATTTTTTAATGGATATTAGCCGTAAGAAAATGATGAAGTCTGTATTTTGTTTTAATGGCAAACGGATTAATCTTTCGTAATCGAGCTCCGCGCGATATAGATAAATTAAAAAATACTTCATGCTTAAAAATTGCTTTTAAAACTATAGACAATAAGTAAACTGAGATGGACTTTGCAAAGTTATTCCATTAAAAAAAAAATCCTATTTGGTGATCTAAAAATTTAAATTGTACGATTATAAATATGTTAGATTTGTTGTTTTTTCAATATTATTCTTTTATTTGTTTATAAAAGAAGTATTAATTAGGTTAATTTTTCTTTCACAAATATGTTAGATTGGTGGGTTTTTTTAATATTATTCTTTTATTTGTTTATAAAGGAAGTATTAACTTCGTTATGCAAAAATAGTCAGAAACAAATGCTGAAAAATGTTTGTTGTTTTATGTGAAAAATGTTTATTATTATGTATTGTAACCGGCACATGATAAGATAAACTTTAAAAAAAAATCATGCTTAAAAATTATTTTAGAAAATATAATACATCAGTCAATTAAGTTAAAGTTTTTAAACAAATTGCATTTGAAAGTAAATTTTTTTCTCTATGCGACGAAAATTGAAAATGTAACGATGGTCAGAAGATTGAAAAAAATACTTTATAAAGATACTCTAAATTTTTGTAAAACATTGCGTTTTATCAGTGTGTGATTTCGATTACATTATTTTTAAATGTGAAGCATTTTCACCTGTGAAGAATTTCAAAGCAACTGGGCTGTGAAAATGACGCACTTCTACAAAACATAATTCAGATTTAAGAAATAAAATACACGCTTTTTTATAAAATGACATCATTTACATCCGCTAAAGCAATCCACTTTTACAATCCAGTTTTAAACTTCGTCTATAGAAAAGTGTGCATATGACGTCATTATCACAGAATAACAGACAATATTCTTGACGTAGCCCATATTTTAATTTCAACTTTTTTTTTTAGGTTTTATGAGAAAATGGCAACAGAAAGATACAGTATCGCCTATTTTCGACTATTTTCCGTTTACTTTCAATGATTTTCAATGAAATGAGGTACTTTTGTTGCCACGATAAGAAAAATGGTATTAAAAACTACAAAAAAAAAATAATATCTCAAAAATAAATTGAGATACAGTTTTTAAACAAATTGCATTTAAAAGAGCATTTTTTTCCTTATACGACGGTGTAAAAATTTAAAATGTGCGATGTTTAGAAGTTTAAAAATTTGCAGTAGAGAAAATTGCAAAGCCAAAATTTTATTTCAAATTTCAAAGTGTTGCCATTCGCAAAATGACGTATGCGTTACGCACAGATGTGTTTGTCCTTATAATATAGATAGATACATTTAAGCGGATTTGATAGCGTGTGAATTGACGATGTTATGATTTTTTTTCTTCTTCAACCCCCACTCTTTTTTTTATTTTAAATTTTTTCACGGTAAGAGTTGGTCCTATCAAAAACTTGTCAGTATAAAAGTTGTCCTTTATAATATAGTTATTTCTACTTCAAATAAACAGATTTCGTAAAAAACAATTTACGAGCATTTATTTCTATAATGATCATAGCCTACGGCTATTTATAAGCAGCAGCGAAATCATTGAAAATGAACCTGGTCATGAATATAGATCTACAAATAATTTAAAGTACTGAATTGTACTATAATATGACTTTGGGGACCAGTTGAATTTTAATATGCGAGTTTTAACTAATCTCGTAATTTTTGCCGCCAACTCGATGAGGAGATGGCATGCACCTCCCGGTGTATTTGGACTCGCATGTCCCATTGGGGATGTAGTGGAAATACGGTGTGTACAGAACATAAAATTTATATAGAGTTCTATGCAGTTTTTAGACTGTAATTTTTCTAGTTAATATTTAAATCACAGAGCATACCGTCTTATTTAATCTGAGAATTTTAATTTTTTTTCAATTATTAAATAAAGTGCAAAATTCTCTACAATAAATGTGTAAAACGTAGTACTACGCATGCTGGGAAGAGTGTGGAATTCAAGAAAAAAAACATATTGGAATTAATTCGTTAATACTTCCCCGTAAGGCATGGTGACGTCACGGCGACGTCGTTGTGAAGTCACACTGCGACTTTGTGACCGTCGTGTGACGTCATAGTGACTAGAATGCGGACTCGTTATGACTGTTTTAGAAGTCGTTTGTGACGTTACATTGTGACCACTCTGTGAAGTAACGGTGTGACAAATTTGTGAAAAGTATGTCATTTGTGACTACTTTGGCATTAATTTTGTGACGAACATGTGACGAAAACGACAATGCTTTGAAATCACATTGTGACCAATTTGTGAATTATGTGTCATTTGTGACGAACTTGTCATAAACACTGTGATGATTTCTAATTTAACTCCAATTTCAAATTAATTGCTTAAAAGGCGCAAAGGACAGCATAGTGAAAAAGATTCCATGCCGGGACTCGATCCAGGGCCATCACCAGGGCCATGCGCACTGACATTATACCGACTAAACCACATGAAACGATACCCAGTCTGGAAAATTTCTCACTTTTACATGTTGACAAGGCGACAAATTCAGCACAAGACGGAATATTTATCGTGAGCCACCGACATGGGGCAAACACGAAACTTAATTAAATCCCAGCACAAGATGGAATTTTTATCGTGAGCCACCAACATGGAGCAAACACGAAACTTAATTAAATCCTCAACGATTGAAAATACATTAATACTTGGAAATTTTTCCAGAGAGAACCATTAACCTTGCATACAATATTTCAAATGAAAATCAAATTTCAAATTAATTGCTTAAAAGGAATTTTTAATTTGAAATTTGATTTTCATTTGAAATACTCCATATAAATATTCCAATATAAATATTCAATATAAATATTCCATCTTGTGCTGCGTTTGCAGCAATCCATGTAATAGGGAGAAATTTTCCAGATTGGGTATCGTTCCATTTGGTTTAGTCGGTGGAATGTGAGTGCGCTATACTGATGGCCCGGGTTCGAGTCCTGGCATGAAATATTTTTCACTATGTTGTCCTTTGCGCCTTTTAAGCAATTAATTTGAAATTTGATTTTCATTTGAAATATTGTATGCAAGGTGAATGTTTCTCTCTGGAAAAATTTCCAAGAATTAATACTGTGATTATTCTTGTCACAAACACAGTGATGAATTTTAAAGTAAAGTTTTGTTTCAAATATAAAACCTTATCTTTTTATCGTACTTTTTAGCAAAATATCGCTATTTTGGAGTCCTATTCTGCTAAAATATTTTTAATTTTTCCATTTAAAAACAATGCTTATCAACTGACATCTTTTTTAAAAATTAAATTCTGAACTTGATCTTCAAATCAAGCTTGATATTAGGAATGTGTACGTTTTTTAATGTGTTGTGATTTGTCATTGCTTTATTAAATACGAACATGGAGTCTAACGGATATTAATACAACTCTTGTTTATAGAACGACATGATAAGTCATATTTATTTAATTTTTTTATTCCTGTGTATATTGTATTTTGGGAATATGAGCTAAATAGATTTGGTATGTTTTATAGGAAAAGACTGATCTGGGAAATAGAAAAAAACAAGTAAGAAAAATCATATGTTAAGCATAGATTATAAAACACTTTCTAACACTTCCTGAATGCTTTAACAAGACTTCGTAATTTAGGGAAATAACGTAAATAAGATAACTAAGTAAACATGAAAACGCATAAAATATTTGAAAAACTGATTTCAGCAGTTACCATCCGTAGCCAAATATGTTTCTCAATTCTTTTGAACAGTCCTGTATTTGATCTGTAGATTTATAGAAAGTGCATAACAGGTTGAAATTCTCTTTCAGTAATTTATACTAATATATGGAAACATACTTAAATACTTTTGTACAACCCTGTAGTTTACCTAGAACCTTTATTACACGCCACTATTTAGTTAAAATTTAATTCAAACTAAAACACTTTTAAAACTGCTGAAATCACATTTCCAGAAATTATAATTTATAGACGGCAACGTATCCAATTCTTTGCGGGACCCAGTTTATCACTTTATTTATATTCTACAAATGGTTCTTAGTAAATTAAATGCAGTTCAGCATAAAAATGCATAACTCATTTAAAACCCACCTTTAAGCAATTTGCGCCCATACACAGTAACCCTTACGAGTACTTTTGTGTAGTCCTGTATATGAATTATAGCATATATACACACCATATACTATGCATAAATATAGTGAATCATAAAAGCGCATATCATAATTAACTAGTATGTTGTGGCCATCACAATACTTTCTTCTATATAAATCACGTCAATTAAATCATTTAAATAGTACAAGAAATAACAACGATTTAGCACAAATTCATATCAAAGTATATCTGAATTTGAAGTTGGATGAAAATTCGTGCATTAGTTCTTGAGATAGCTATAGCGGAAATTCTGAAAAAATGTAGCATAGCAGCGCCACCTGTTGAGCGATTTACACCAAAAATAAACAGCACTAAACCATATCAAGGTATACCTTAATCTGAAGTTTGTTGAAAATCCAAGCATTTGTTCTTGAGATAAAGCTATTGCGGAAATCGCAAAAAATACAGCATAGCAGCGCCACCTGTTGAGTGATTTACACCAAAAATTAACACGTTCACGCCGGCGCAGTGGGTCACACTCCACTGTCTCAAAGTTGTCAAGCTCCCGGCTTTTTGCACACCACTGTTATTTTAGAGAAAATGTTGCTCCTTTTAATCTCCCAAATGTTCTAATAAAATAAAACAATGTATTCTTTATTAAAATACTGGTATCCAAAAACCCGAAGATTTGTCAGCTCTGAGACAGTCAAGTGTGACCCACCGCGCCGGCGTGAACGTGTTAAACACGAATAATTTATACGTCAATTCATGTCAAGGACTAACTAAATCTGAAGTTTGATGAAAATACGTGCAATAGTTCTTGAGATACATCTCTTGTGGAAATCGTGAAAAATGCACCACAGCAGCGCCACCTGTTGGGCGATTTACACCAAAAATTAAACAGCACTATTTTATATAAGAGACTAGCTAAATCTGAAGTTTGATGAAAATTCGTGCATGTTTTCTTGAGTTAGAGCTATTGCGATAATCATGAACAATGCAGCATACCAGCGCCACCTGTTGGACGATTTTCACAAAAAAGTAATCAGCACCAAACTATATCTTGGACTAACTGAATCTGAAATTTTATGAAAATCCGTGCAGTAGTTCTTGAGATATAGCTATTGCAGAAATCGTGAAAAATGCCGCATAGCAACGCCACCTGTTGGGAAATTTTCACCAAAAACTAATCAGCTCCAGTTTATATCAAAATCTAACTAAATATGAAGTTTTGTGAAATTCTGTGCATTAGTTGTTGAGATAGATCGCCCACAAAATTTTTGTCACATACAGACTCACAGAGTGACACAGTGACAGAGCGACAGACAGACTCACAGACAGATATTTTCTAAAAAACATCAAATCGTGTTCTGGGCATTCTAAAACGTATAAATCCGTCAAAAACCGGAAGTCGAAATTTTTCACGAATCCAAAACTTTCTTCTTGTAAAGATAGAAGTAAGTAAAAATACATTTCCAGCAATCATCGCTAATGAACAGTACTTCGGATATAATATACTATCTGAAATATTTTGTGTGTTCCTGTAAATGCTATATACACTTCGTATTATACATGAAATAATTCATAGAATGTAAACCGCAACGACGTATATGAATTTCATTATATATCAAATAGATTAACATTATTAAATTTCGACACAAACAATTCCCCCACCACTATATCATTATGTATTGAAATTCCTTTTTTAACCCTGTAAATGAAAAATAACTATTCTTTGCATCGCATATTCTACAGAATGCACATTTTAGTGCGCTTCATAAATGCATATCAATTTTATTCTGTTTGAAAGTGTGTAAAATCATTAAAAATCATTTGAAAAGATTTTTTCCCCACAGGCCGTAATGTAACGGAATGCTTTTGGCTATCCCTGTAAATGAACTAAACATGCTACAAACTTCATTACAAATAGGGACCATGCTATGGTAAACGTCAATAACATCCAAAAATTACAGGGCAATCCGAGTGTATTTAGGCGAGTTAGAGCGCGGACAGACGGCCAGACAAACCGATGTCATAAACACTTTTCAACTTTATCAGGCATGGAATACACTTTATTTCAATGCTTAAATATTATATTTTATTTTTTAATGCCAATAATTACGTGTATCGAAAATGTAGAAAATGATTTTACAATCGAAGAAAATATAATAACTGATTCTACAATTAAATGTTTGAATATAATAACAAACAGAAAAAAATGCTTACAATCTTTCAATTTGAAAAAGTCTAACTAATTAGTATTTATAATTGTACTATTAAACAACAACAGACTAAAATAGATTAATTAAATGCATTATTAGATTTAAGAATTTCTGAAAAATCTTTCCATATGTTATAAGGAATTCCTATTATTTTATAATTTTGGCAAATGTTAAATCTGAAAACATTGGTATGAAGCATAGACTTCTCATATAACTGGACTCAGAAATAGCAACCCTTTCTTGACGCCGGGATCGCTACCCACCGTCATGTGATGGTGGGCAGAGAAAACGCGCCAAACCGGTTTTTCTCCTCTGGTTCCCGCTGAAACTTTCTTGCATCGGCGTTTCTCTCGCATAAATCAAATCCGACAGTTGCCAATAAGGTGATCACCGCCATAAAAGACAACCTTTTGGCGATGAAAGCGGAAAACATGTGTGCCTCAAGTTCTGACAGAAATAACAATGGGATTCGGCCCCTACTTCTTATCTTTACTCTGAGGTATGAAGATTTAGGATTTTAAATACTAATTTAAAATATTATTAGCAATGAAAAAAATCTTTCAAAAGTTTCACTACTATAATATGTAAAAAGACATTTCCCCAGTATAATATTAATTTCTAAATTGAAACAGTTTCGTAATATCATTATAATCGAATATCATATTTAACTCGAAAATAATAATGACGATAAATACTATGTTATAATCAGTCTCTGCGTCAGCTTTTTTATTTATTTATTTATTTATTTTTTTGTAGCGATGGCAGATTAAGATATTTTACAGTATCGAATCGGAAAATATTGCTTCTGAAAAGAATTCCATATTAGTCTCATTGTATATAACGTAAAACTATTTAACTCGTGATAATAATGTATAAAACAGGAGCAAAAGATTTAAAATAAGTAGGACATACCTTTTTATCTTCCGTCTTTTATCCTAAACTGCCAGACATGTTTCTGTTATTATAAAAAAAAAGAGTTGAGCTAACTTCCCGCGTCAAAAGTTCTATGATCCTTATCTGCGGTCAAATTCGGGCAGACGATTTTGAGAAAGAAGGTGTTTCTAATGTATTATTATAATTATTTTTTTTAGTTTTCGTATGCAACAGATTTAAAGTTTAAATGCGCTATAATATTACTTTTTTTGAGAGTGTCTATAATTAAACTTTTCTATTTGAGTGAAACACCTCCTTTTTTTTTCTTTTTTCTTTTTTTTTTTCAGTAAAGTTTGTTTTACACGTAATAAATACAAAATACGTATCTTCTTAATAAATGAAAACGGAGAATAGATGATAAAAACATTTTCTTTGTCAATCTATCATTCTTTTCACATTCATTTTTTTGTAGAATAAAACAAATTGTAAAATAACTTTTTTTAAAGTCATATCTCTAAAACACAAATTTCAAAAACGAATAATTATATCATGAGTTTTGTATAAATTGTGTATATATATCCTTTCTGAAAATGCTAATTTTATTTAAAAAGTCTGAAAGAATTAGAATTTTTAAAAAAATAGTTACTTAAAATAGTTATACACTAACAGGAAAAAATATGATTTGAATGCAAATTCTAAAGCAAGAAATGCATATATGACTACGCTCTGAAGACTCTTTCTACGAGTACATTAAAAGCTGCAGACTTAACTCTAATAGAAAATTTTTAGTTTGAAACCGAAGAAATATTTCGAATATCACTGGTTGACAAAAAAAAAAAAAAAAACTTCTTCCCTGCAAACTCAATATGTAAAGTGTACAGATTTAATATTTCTAATTATAAATATGTTATTCAAATTGCTCCAGCAGGTACCATTTTTCCGAGAAACACTTTTATAATAATAACAATCAGTGAAGGATTATTATGTTAAATTGCAATGGTAGATAAAATTGAAATTAATGAAAAAAGTATACTTTCACTGTCATAGATAACAAATTGATAAAATATAGCATGAAAATCTAGTTTGTTGATACTTGTACCGTGCATGTTTCTTTTTATGCCCCCCCCCCCTTCTTTTTGTGTCCGAATTTACTATTTGCTATCCACTAATATATTTTAATTCCTTATGCCGCTGTAACTCGGTTCTGTTAAAAATATATCTGTTCATTTTCAAACATTTTTGTAGTTCATATTTTTGTCACAGTGTGATTTACGATATGGTGGTTTTTTTTCGTCACATATGTGAAGTGACTTACGTTACATGCAGTGACATCACAATGACGTCATTATATATTTTTTTAATTGCCAAAAAATATAATTTTACATAAATAACATGTTTTGAATATTTTTTGTAATTTTTTAAGTTTTCTGAGAAGTTCACATCTCAGTCACAATGTGACATCACTGAGTGGTGACATTTTGGTCACAGGTGTGACGTGACTACAGTGACTTACAATGACATCACAACGGCGTCGCTGTGACCATGCATGCTATGAAGGTCATGATATACAGTGTGTCCACAAAAAAGCTCAGGGGTTTTGAAGCAAAATTTTTTAATTCAATCATAAAATTAGGGTAATATTATATATATCGACACATCTCGCAAAAATTCATTTTGCCTTTTATTTCACTAATAGGTCTATCATACGGGTGTCTTGCTATACAAACAGTTTCACAGGTGTAATTTTACGGAACAAAACTTTAATTCGCTGCATGTCCATTTATGACCACATAAGAGGGGTGGATTATGTAAGGAAGTAAAATGACCCAACACTCCAAACCGTATCCTTCGTCTTCATCCTCAAGGGTTTTATGCTTTTATGCACATCGTTATTCCTCATTGCAGAGATAAATGCTATATATTCATTTTACAGTAAAATCATGCAGATTTTCTTTTGCCTCTCCTGTGAAATTTACTCTTGTCGAGATTTGTCTCTTTTCTTGCGGGTGAGCGATATGTACTTAAAGGTAAGTTTTTCAAGATTTTTACCATCTAGTAGATTTCAATACGTATACCGTTTGTGGCACGGCACACATCGAAACGGTATTCAGCCTCTTCCCATGTTGTGACCAACATGTCTGGAGTGATGATTGCCACACAATTGATTATCCTTTGCCTGAGTTGGATTACATCTTGAATTTTCTCAGCGTAAACAAGATTTTTAACATGTCCACAAAAAAAAGTCTAATGGAGTCAGATCAACTTCCCTTTTCTTTAAACTCATGTAGCCACTAACGAACGGTTTTGTTCGAAGGCGCATTAAAGCCATACTCGCGCCGAAAGATCCGCTGTACAATGGTAACAAATTAAGTTTCTATAAGTCCGATAACAGCTGGGCATTTTGTTGAGGCGGTGCCATCGCACTGCATTAACTGAATGGATTGACATAATGAGCCCCTGCTACGTTACTTCAAGGTCACTGGCGCGCAGTGCTACCAGTATTGAAACAAAAAAACTTACTGGTGTGGATAAAATTTGATGATTTCTTCAAAATTAACTGACTTCATTTAAGTGCTACCGTTAACTAGATATGATTTTATAAAACTCCGGAGTCCTTTAATGGACACCTTGTATTTAGAGCAGTGGTCTTCAATTTGTATCCCGCGAACCATAGAATTACCACTATTTTAGTATAGAAAATTGTGCCTTATTTAACCCTCTCAGGTGCAGAAATTTTTTTTCGTAAAATGTTGAAATGATCTATTGATACCAGAATTTACAAAAGAATTTCTTAGAAAATAAAAAGAAAGTTATTCTAAACTTTCAGAATAAAAACAAAATTTTAATAAAATATTCTTGGTGCCGGTTGTCATTTTTCAATTATATAGATCATCACGCTGTCTGGCCAACCCTTGAAAGGGTAACAAATGTTTCACTAGTAAATAAAGATAAAGATTGCTTTTCGGTATTTATGGTGGCAAACTAATGTCTTGCCCTACAGAAAAGTAACTGGTGTATTTCAAACTTCAAAATAAAATTACTTGACGGCGGTTTGGGTTAATATCCCCATGATGTAAAGATTTGCTTAATTTAAATTGCAATGCATTTACTTTGTAAAATTGATAACTATATACACCTATATTTCAGTAATTATGTGTCTGTAATCCAAACCTCTTACTCAGTCAGTTCCAGTGATCATGTGAGCTGAAATCGAGTACAGTTTGAGTTGAAATGGACACAAGGTTTTAAGCGCAGTAATGAATTTCACAACATAAGTTCCCCATAACTACTTGTTTTGAGTGTTTCGCATTTTTTTAATGTATAAAACGATCGATCGGAAATGCTTTTCAAGCAGTAAAATTGTCACCGATGTTAGCATTATAATCGCACATTCGTACAATGGAGTTATAAATAAGGATATATTGTATTGTTAACCAGTTTCGATTGAAGAAACTGAGGAGGTTGCCACAAGATGATATTTTACATCAGATCAACAGTTTCTGATTACCACCGAAGCAAACTTTCATCAGTAAATTTTGAATAGGGAATTTCATATTACTAGCCGCCCTGGACAAGCAGTTTGGTCTGCCGTAAAATTTATGTTTGGGAAAACATGCTATGCATTGTATCAAGTTACTTTTTTTCATAATTTAATTTACTTGGGCTCTCTTTAATGTAATTATATATATATTAGTTTTTATCATTATAATATTAGTTATAATATTTAGTTAGTTATAATATTAGTTTTTTTGCATTAAAATATCTCAATTTGTAGATTTTCTGTAAGCAAGTAAACCCTGTTGGTTTACAACGGAAATCTATGGGAATTTGGAGAAATATTACAGAAATCGCCAAGTTGGCATCCCTTTTGGAGACTAATTTTGATCACCAAATTTGCCTATGGCCAAGTTGGCGACGAACTTGTTGGCATTTGGTGAGAGAACAGGTTCCCCTCTACGATAACCCTCCTTTATAGGTATGTAGATGCATTAAATTCTGTTCAGTAACCAATGAGATAAGTTTCATTCGAGAGTTGCCATTAAACAATTAACAAATAATCGCGATTTCTGTACAATGTACGATAGCTTAATATATATATATATTTTTAACGCCTTATTCATGCAAAATTTCTCTCACAAATTTGGTAAAAATTTCTAATCGATTTTACTTGTGGAAGTTGACCCAAGTATTACAATCGGTTTCATTGACACTGATAGGAGGTTGTTTAAGTTGTCACAACATGGCTGAAACGCAGAGCCTGAATACCTCCGAAGTAAATTTCCATTAGTAAAAGTAAATGTTTCTGGTCATAATCATGATTGAAATTCTACATCAAATGAGCGCATAAAAAAGGATACATTTACTATTCAAATTTACAGGTGGAAGTTTGCTCCGGCGGTAAATTGCCACTGAAAATTCAGTTACAGTTGCAACCCTCACCATTTTGAAGATACGCCAATTCCACTTCATTCATTTTTCAGGATTTGTACATTGATTACTTGATTTGATACGGAATTTTAAAGTATATTAATTTATTTTCGACAGAAAATGTAAGAACTGGAAATTAGCTATGTACGTCGACTACAAGAACTGAAAAATTTTGTTACTACATACGTGAAATCCTTTCGGATTTACTTTTTTTTTAGTCTAAAGAAACCAATTTTGAACCACGTATTTTATTTATTAAATGAGAGATACATGTGTACACACACATAAAAAAAAAAAAAAAAAAAAAAAAAAAAAAAAAAAAAAAAAAAAACCGTACAACACGATACACTTCATTTAAACTTAAATTCTGGTTAAAAATATTTTCATTTGACTAGAGAAAAAGTTGGAGGTTCGTAACTACGTACAAATGTTTTCTGGATTATTTTATTATATTATTCGGTGTTATTAAATTAGGAGAAAAAACAAAATTGAATATATCGAAAAATTAAAAAAAAGCCATTTTTTTTAATTGCAATAAATGCTTTTGATATATATATTTGACAGAGGAAATGAACATTTCAGATTAAATAAAGAATACTTAATATTTAATTTAATGAAGTACATTAATAATTGGCTGCTATATCACAAAAAAATATTTTGTTTAACATCCAATAAACATTTTTATCATTTTCGTCATTATTGTATAAAATAAAGATTAATTATTAAACGAAAAATTTATCAAAAACAAAGATATTTATGCCATTTTTATATATTTGCATATCACTTAAACGTATATGATAAATCATTGCATGGCAATTAACGCATGCCTCTTTTTTCTCACCCTCATATGTTTCATTTTAATTAAATGAGTACAATTGATTTTTGCTCTCAAGTACCGCCAAATCATTTGTTTTATGTATTAAACAATGATTATATCTGACGCTTTCTTAAATTATTTAAAAAAATAGTTGTTAATGATTTTTTATTACAATTGTTTTATGTTTCATTTTGAAAAAGCGTAAACGAAGCGTATTTTTTACGCAAAGAAGAATATAAAAGGTGTAACGATAAATATTTAAATCATTAATCACAATATGCTTATAATCTATACTCATATTATAAAGAGGAAATAATTGTTTATTTGTAAGAGGTAAGCTCAGGAACTACCGAATCGATTGCAAAAGTAATGGTATCAAAATGATGGTGTTCGCCCAACTTAGAACATAGGCTATATCTTATGTCGGTGCCACTACCCCAAAGGGGGTGCAGGAGCAAAAAACGTTCTAAAAATGCGATTTTTGCGTTACTGAAGGGCCTAGAAATATGAAATTTGGAATATTAGTTACTTACAAGATATAAATGATGTCTAAGAACAATTCTTAAACAATTCGAAATTTAAAAGGGGTGAGACTGCACAAAAAGTGTTCTAAAAAACGTTCTAAATGGTAGTTTCTACATAATCTCAGGAAATACCGAACCGATTCCAAAAGTAATGGTATCAAAAGGATGGTGTTAGTCCAACTTAGAACATGGGCTATATCTTATGTCGGTGCCACTACCCCAAAGGGTGTGCAGGAGCAAAAAACGTTCTAAAAATGCGATTTTTGCGTTACTGAAGGGCCTAGAAATATGAAATTTGGAATATTAGTTACTTACAAGATATAAATGATGTCTAAGAGCAGTTCTTAAACAATTCGAAATTTAAAAGGGGTGAGACTGCACAAAAAGTGTTCTAAAAAACGTTCTAAATGGTAGTTTCTACATAATCTCAGGAAATACCGAACCGATTCCAAAAGTATTGGTATCAAACAACAAATTCCACAATTCAGAATATCAGAAAGAACCAATAGAGGTATATCGCCGGACAGGTTTGTTTATGCAGTCCGGCTCGATCCAGTATATCTATATTATAAAGGACAAACATATCTGTGCGTAACGCATACGTCATTCTCGGAATGGCAACACTTTGAAATTTGAAATAAAATTTTGGTTTTGCAATTTTCTCTACTGCAAATTTTTAAACTTCTAAACATCGCACATTTTAAATTTTTACACTCTCGTGTAACAAAAAAAAAATGCTTTTTTAAATGCAATTTGTTTGAAATCTGTATCTCAATTTAATTTTGAGATATTAATTTTTTTGTAGTTTTTAATACATTTTTTGTAATTGTGGCAACTGAAGAACTCCATTTCGGTTGAAAGTCGTGGAGGGTTGAAAGTAAAGGGAAACTAATCACGGAAGAAAGAAAATAATATATTACTGTACCTTTTTGTCGCCATTTTCTCATAAAAACTGAAAAAATAAGTTGAAATTAAAATACGTGCTATGTCAGCGATTTTTTAAATTTCTAAATATCGCAAATTTTCAATTTTTAAACCGTCAAATAGAGAAAAAAATCTACTTTCAAATGCAATTTGTTTGAAAATTTTATCTTAATTGACTGAGTTATGGTTTTTAAAATAACTAGCCACCCGTGGCGACCAATTTTGCCTGCCTTAAATGTATGCTAGGTATTGTACAATGGTACTTTTATTCATAATTTAATTTACTTGCTCAATCCTTCGCCAAATTTGAAGATTCTGATAGAGAACTCCCTACAGTTATGTTAGTCGGGCACAGGTGATAAATCGCCAAACATTGTACCCGTCTCATTTTTTTATATATATATTTCGTTAATTCAGATTAAAATATAATCCTTTCACTCATTTTATTTAGAGTGGATGACTTTAATTTAAAAATAAAACCTTTAAAATTCATGACTTTCTCTTAAAAAAAATTTCTCTAAAAAAAGAAAAAGAAAAGAAAAAGAATAAGTAATACCATAAACCATTTAATTTCAACATCAAAGCATTGTTTTAATTTACCCCTCGAAAAATAAAAAATGCTGCTGGCGAGTTAAAAAATGCTATTGGCGAGAATTGTACCCAGCTAACATAAAAGTACGAACTCTTTGCGATTATGGACACTTTTATGTAGTTTTATTTGAAAAAAAAAATATTTTGATTAAATCGGTTGCCAGAAAAAAATTTCTTTTCTCGCCATGGACCTTTTCTCTATTTCGCCAAGTACCTATACTGGAAAAGCACCTTCATTTATTTTTTTATTTATCGAATTTAATTTTAGATGAATAAAAGAAGGCACAGGTGTCATACACGCACTACGTTGGCACGACTTTTTTCTGACGCCAATGTCATATGCGCACCGGGGTACTTAACTGGCGTGAAAGTGTCGTTATTTTGCGTGATATGGTAACCCGGATGCTGTTTTTTATTTATTAATAAATTGTTTATTTACTTTTATTTTATTTCTTAAAATTATATAAATTGTTTTGTTCTATAGTTATTAATTAAACTTTTTATTTATTTATTGTTATTCACTTTTTTAAAATATTACACAATAACCAATGAGATGCGTTTCATTTGGGCATTGTCATTAAACAATTAACCGCCAATTGTTTACAATTAACCAACAATTAATCGCGACTTCTGTGTCACGTACGACAGCGTAATATATATATAGATTTTCAAGCATAAATTATTTTTTAATTTATCTCTATCACGTGTAGCTCGATTACGGAAGGTTAATCCGCTTGCCCTTAAAACAATGTAAAAAGTTCAGCATATGTTTCCGTCTAACGTTCCATAACAAAGTTAAAACTTCCTCTATAGAAAAATAAATAAATTAATGTAAATAAGAAACAAATTTAACAGACATGTGATTGAACCACGCGCTTATGCACCGAAATGATCGGAAAGACTGTCGTAAGTGACAAAATCTTCGGTTAATAATTCCTGGCATGTGGTGACATGTGAAAGTATCGTTTTTAATAAATTTCAAAACTTTACTTGATTGCATAATTGATATTTTTCGTATAAAAATTCTTTTTGATGTTAGTGGGCAATCTAAAATATATATTACCAGTAAAAAGATATTTAGATTAAAAAAAATTGGTTTTCAAAAAAATTGGTTTTTTCTGTAACCCGAGGTGCTCGGGTTCGATCCCCTAGTGTACCTAATAGTTGGGAATACATGATTAATATAGAAAATCCTATAGAAAAACAGAACTGGATAAAAGCGACAGAAGAGGAAATGAATTCCCTTAATGAAAATGAAACTTGGTCCTTAGTTGATCCCCCACAAGGAGCAAGAGTAATTGGGTCCAAATGGACTTTTAAAGCGAAATATGGCGAATTCGGTAAAATCAAGCTTTGGAAAGCCAAATTGGTCGCACAAGGGTTTCGACAATAGTATGGAGTAGATTTTTATGAAACTTACGCTCCAGTAGTTTCCCATACAACTTTAAGACACTTTATAACTGCCGCAGCGTATCACAATCTCAGTATTAGGAAAATAGACATAAAAACGGCATATATATATATAACATACGGCATAAAAAACGGCACATATGAATATTCTAAGTAGAAAAAATTAGACGCCGCCTGAAAGAGATTGTAAAGGTGTTAAAAGGTTAATAAGATATATCCAACAAAGGAACTAAACTTAGTAATCATCACAGAAGAACCACCCATTTTGGAAGTATATACTGATGCTGATTGGGGTGGAGATTTAAAAAAAAAGGGAGATCCACGACAGGTAATTTATTCCTTTTAGGAAAGAATCCAATACAGTGGATCACGAAAAGACAAACTTGAGTCGCACAATCATCTGCAGAGGCAGAGTTTGTAGCAGCGGCAATTGCTACGCAAGAGTTAATGTGACTATTAAAATTATTAGAAGATCTTAATATACCACAAAAATTGCCTATAGTCATTTATGAAGACAACAAGTCTTATCAAATCCTAAAAATGATCGAATCGAAAAAATATTCTAACAAAACAAAACACATAGATATAAAATATAACGTGAACTTACGGAAAGACAAAATTACAAGACAAAATTATTAAATTACGTTATTGTCCAAGCAAGTCAATGACAGCCGATATACTGACAAAACCAGAACCCAAGCTGAATTTCTAAATAATAGAAATAAACTAAATCTACAAAATAATCTTCATTAGGAGCTTAAGGGGGGAATTGTAGACAGTAATTACGAAATGTAATCTCCAAATGAAAGCTATAAATTAATCAAACTCAGTAAATTACTTTTTCATCTATCAACATGATTCATAAAAGTAATTATAAAAAGAACTTGTTACTCAAAAACAAGGAAGTTTAGGATTCTAAATAAATAATTTGTATAAACATTTCATCGCATATCCAAGAAACTAAGACATTTGAAGAATCAATAAACTGGTCTAAAGTGACTATAAATATAAATAATGTAATATTAAGATTAATTATACTAATTTCGTGTTTTTTATCTTCAATAATGTATAATGTATGTTTTTTACATTTACTTGTATTCTAGACTCTCAAAAGGAGAGATGCGGTGATTTTTATGCTGTAAGTGTAACTAATTAAATTATTTTCTTTCTTTAAAAGTTCAGTCTACATATTTTTTACAAGTAATAAAAATAATCACGTGTGCTTTAAAGCAACATCGAATATTATACCATTAGCAATGGGTTAGGATGGGAAATGACTAGAATTTACAGAAGATATTACCCTGATGATGATGGATACCAGATGAACCACGGATACAAACATAAATACAAGGTAAGCCAATTTGCTCTTACCTATGCTTTGCTTTTATAATTGAGTTATGAATGAACAACAAACTGTGAGGAGCTCCGAATTTCGCGCAAACACATTATTGGATAAGTTTATATACGTGTAACATTTCTGACAAGATTTGAGACTTTTATCAGAAAATATACATTTATACTACATACATATGGAAGTATTTTGTTACACTGATAGTATAATTGTAGTAAATTTATATAGTTTAATACAGTAGAGCGTCGATTATCGGAACTCCAGTTAACTGAATTTCCAATTATTCGAACAGCCTATTTCCCTCAAAAAATATTTCTTTAACCGAACGTTCATCAATCCAATCAGCCTACTTCTCTCTCTCTTTTTTTTTTAATGATGGTGAAATTTAAGATGAAAAAAAAATGAAGAAATGAAAACGAATGCTTTGAAAATGATCCAGCTCCATCACATAACGAAGCCCTTGAATGTGTGGAAACGGCTATAAAATGGCCCGAACGGCAGAAGAACTCTGATTCTATTCAACTAACGTATTTAAGAAGAATGCGAGACATGGCAGCATTGGAAAAAACGTCTTCTTTGAGGCAAGCAATATTCGAAAGAATTTTTGCTTAAATTATAATCACTGGAGTTCAGAAAATTATAAAAAGAGAAAAAGAAAATTTTACATTATAAAAAAATAAACACACCCAGTTTTTAAACACGCATGCATTACCTGGCACTGCCAGTCCTAATCCTGTATAAAGTGTAAAAGTTTTAGTATAGCCAGGAACATCCCTTAAATTGTCTGTCCGTCCATTTATCCGAACTAGGGTCGGTACCGACTTGTTCGGATAATAGGACTTCTACTGTATATTTATTTAATAATGCATAAATTTAAAAAAAAAGATATATTGGGTAGTCAATGCATCTAAAACATTTTGAAAAGAGCATTACTTTTATAGTTCCTTGAAAAAAAATAATTTCCGGTAGATAAATTGGACAAGCGGACTCGATGAAAACCAACAGGCTCCATTTCCTTTCTCAAACATGAGATCAACCCCCGCCCCCTAACTCTATTACAGCGTATTTGGCTATGCAGTTGAGATATGCTTTCGCCAATTGTGCCTTTGCGGTCGAGTATCTCAAATAACCTCCCAAGCTTTATATTGCATGATTCTATTTCATATGTTATTCGCATAACATATTTTAAAAGTTCGTTTTTTAGTAAACTTATCTTGCGCGTGTTATCAATTTCTTTAACATTACTCTGTATCTTTACTTTTACACATTAAAAAAAAGAAAGAAAGAAAGAAAAAGAAAAAAATATACAATGACTCTGAAAAGAGCCTCATCTATTTATTCCTGTGACCTAACATCTGTCACTCCTTGATCGACCTGCACTTAGCAGCTTTGTCCGAACTTTTCTTTTTCTTAACTGTGCTTATATATTTTAAACTATTTAAATTCATTAAACTAGGAGGCGCGCCCTCTACGAACTACGCTCGTCTACCCCTGTTCAGACACCGCAGACTCTAAAAGCAGGATAATTTTATCGGCTTTAAAAAGATTTCAGAAGATTGAATTATAATTTAAACAAGTATGAAAAATTATGTGTTAAGCATATATTATGAAACACTTTCCAAACACTTCCTGGATGCTTTAACAAAATTTCGTTATTTAAGGAAATAAGGCATATAAGAGAACTAAGTAAACATTTTACAAAACGCATAAAACATTTGAAAAACTGATTTCAGCAGTTACCGTCTATAGCAAATATGTATTCCAATTATTTTAAACAGCCCTGTATTTGATCTGTAGGTTGATATATATACTATATAATGGGGAAATTTAGTTTAGCAAGAAACACATATCAGGTTGAAATTTCTCTTTTAGCAATTTATACTAATAGATGGAAACATACTTGTATACTTTTGTACAACCCTGTAGTTAACCGAGTACCATTATTACACGCGCCTACTATTTAGCTAAAGTTTAATTCAAAGTAAATCACTCCCAAAACTACTGGAATCTCATTTCCAGAAATTATCATTTATAGATAGCCGTGTATCCAATTCTTTGCGTGACCATGTATATCATTTTATCTATGTTCTACAAACATTTCTTATAAAGTAAATGCAGTTCAGCGTAAAAATGCATAACTCATCTAAAAACCACCCTTAAGCAATTTGCAATCATAACCAGTAAACATTTCGAATTCCTTTGTGCAGCCCTGTATATGAATTACAGCATTTATACATACCATATACAATGCACAAATATAGTGAAGCATAAAAGCACATAACATAATTAAAAATGCATTTCCAGCAATCATCGCTACTGTACAGTACTTCGGATAAATTATACTATCTGAAATTTTGTGTGTGTCCCTGTAAATGCTATGCACTTCGTAGTATACATGAAATAAGTTATAGTAAACCTCATCGACGTATATCAATTTGATTATACATGAAATAATTTAACATAATTAAAATACGCCGGAAAAAATTACCTCAACCCTATATCATTATGTAACGGAATTCTCTTGTGTGGCCCTGTAAATGAATAATAACTATTCTTTGCACCGCATATTCTATTGAATACATATTTTAGTACACTTGATAAATGCATATCAATTTTAATATGTTTGAAAGCATGTAACATCATTAAAAATCATTTTAAACGATTTTTTCCCCATCGGTCGTAATCAGTGGCGTGGCGTCCGGTCATCGCTGGATGCGGCGATGACCAAGCAATATTTTAAAACTCTTAATATGCTTTTAAAACTCTACGATCCAGTTTTAGCAGAACATTTGGAGTTCATGTATAAGTGAAGGTAAGATTTAAAGTTTGTTTTTTGAACATTCTACCATTGAATTTTAGAGTTAATAATTTTTCACCACGAACTTAAATAATTGCGATGACCACCGAAAATTTTCACGCCACGCCACTGGTCGTAATGTAACGGAAATCTTTCGACTGTCCCTGTAATTGAACTAAGCATACTACAAACTTCATTTGAAACAGGGTTCGTGCTATGGTAAAGGTCACTAACATCCAAAAATTTCAGAACGATCCGAGTATATTTACGGTAGTTAGAGCGCGGACAGTCGGACAGACGGCTAGACAAACCAAAGTCATAAACACTTTTCAATTTTGTTGAAAAGTGTTAAAAACAGTGACGATCTCCCTATAAACGGGTTTCAATTCATTTGTGTTTGATTGCGGAATTTTAAGGCCAAATTAGCTGCTGTTGAAAGATACAATGGATATTTTCGTCTTTGATTAAATAAAAACAGTTAAACATTTCAAAATAAGCTAATATAATATGAATTAAGTAAACAGACTTTTTGTCTCCGTGTATTTTCTAAAAAAGTGAAAAGAAAGTTCTTCTAAATAACAGATTTTAAATGTATCGTTTTTAATTTGACGTAATTTTCACCAAACTTTTGTTTCCTCTTTTATTATTCACGTGAAAATACTTTTGTTAGAAATGAAATATTATTTACGCTGGCCTAACAAAAATAGTTGAAAAGATCATCTCAAAATATCAAATAAATTTCTCGCGCAATTTTTAAATTTAAACTGTTTTGCAATATTATTCTTTGTTCATTATGCGTAATAAGCGTAATGTGACGTAAATGTGACATAATTTCTCCTATTTAAGACTTCTAACGCATGTTAATGAATTTATTATTTTACAAAATACTTTCTGTTTTAAAATTCACTTGTAAATATAGTTTTTATGACGTAATTTCCAATAAGTTTCTGCTTTTTATACATAATAATTCTAATTTGAAGGGTTTTTTTTTCTGTTTATAATAGTCACGTGTAAATATATATATATTTTTTTAATGTGAAGCAAACATTATTGTTTGCGCTGTTTATATAGTTGGCAACAGTTTAAATTAATACCCTTTTCTAAAATATGTAAAAAATATATCTCGAAATGCTGAAAATTTGAATTTAAAATAGGAATAAAACCTCAAAAAATGAGTAAAATTTAAAAAAAATGCAGTATGCACTCCGGGAACTTCCAACGTATAAAATGATCTAAAAATGATTAAATTCCCATGTATAATTTTTCCTCCTATAAAATTTTTTTAATGGAACGATTTTGTCCAACTTTTGCATTAAATATCTCTTAAAATAATTCTTCGATTTGAAAACTGTCTGCATGAGCATATTTATCAAACATTTCTCTATAATACCACCGATTTTCATATTTTTGTATGCAATATTTTTCTTAATATTAACGAAGAAAGACTTCCGGTAAAAAAAATTCAAAACCGGCGCCGGTGGTGACAGAGTTAGTTAATTTTTTTAGAATAGAGAGGTTTTTAAACTTGACATTCTTTATCTATTCAGTTTTTTAAACTTGTAAATTTTAATCACACTCTTTCTTTCTATTTAATGCCACCTTTTTATTAATTTTTATTTTAAATAAAATCTTTACGTAGTTTATATACTACAGTAAGGCCTTTTTATTCTCCATGGATCATTTATTCTAAGCTAGTCATCCAGAGCCTGTAAAAGTGTTCAAACTGTTAAGCACTTGTCAAAGTGCAAGTAAAAATGATTTTAGAAAAAAAGTGGTGCCACCCAAATAAATTCGTGTAAGAGATGCCTATGCCTGGGAGGATTACTTCGACTGTTAAGGGTTAAAAGTATTTAGTTAACCCATTTATGCCTAGCATTCCATTTTTGGGACGTTTAAATTTTCAATATTTTTGTATAATTTTCTTCTTCTTCACAACATAAAAATTGTATGAAGTAATTGTCTATAAATGTCTTTATCTATTACTGAGAGATGGAAACATGAGATTGATATTTATTTGCTTAAATGAAAGGCTTTTTTCGGTATTTATAGATTTTTCATTTTTCAAGATAGCGAAAAGTAAAAAGTAAGTTTATTTGTGTTTTTTGTATCAAGGATCCATATATATAAGTCATAATCTTATGTTCTTTAAAATAAGTATTTTTTTAATTGCGAAATTATACGTTCAAACTTATTTTTTATGTCTGTTTGTAACGTACAATATTTAGGGCGCTAGGCGCAAATGGGTGCATATTTCTATTAGCCATTTAAGGTACAGTTATTGATGTAAAGTCCTTTTGAAGATGATTTTGAAATAAATAGTTTTTTAGCCTCAAATACGATTATTCTTAATTTATTATTAATTATATTTATACTGTTATTAGTCTCTGTAAGGAAATAAATATATATTTTTAATAGCTCATAAAAATATTAATTATAGTATACATTATACAATTTAAAAGCTTAATTTATATAAATTTAGGCAAAACATATAATTATGCATTTTTCCATATATGGATATTCCCATATTTAGTACGTTTATATTTTATCAATCAAATACAAAAATATTTTAGCGGGTTTTTTTTTTTTTTTTTGCAACATTTTAAAATGATTTTACCGAGAAATTTGAGAAAACAAAAATTCAGGCACTAAAATCAATTTTGTGGTTTTAAATCGAAATTAGATATTTTGGAGTTTCGTCACTGTAATTCTTAGCCGATGCATTATGTTGGAAATATTACTTGCAATTTCACCAAATCTCATTTATTTAACTTTCTGAAAGAAGATTATTTATAGGTAAATTTTATTTTATCTGATGCATTAACACTTACATAGGGTCAAAAGTAAAATCATATTGTGTTAACATGAAAGAAAAAGCAAAACAGCAATAGCTATTAATTTCCGTTGAAGTAATGGAAGTGCCAGATTTTGCGTTATATTAATCATTTATAACACATAATAACAGAAAGTACCACAAACACTGATAAAAGAAATCAGACGGAATTAATATGTGGAAAAGAAAACATTATTTGCGATTGCAAGATTTGACGCGATACAATTGTTACACTTTATGCAATAAATTATATTGTTTTTCTATTATAACAATGCTACACATTAAATAATGATGTAATTAAAAAAAAGCTAGTGCACGAAGAAGAAGCAAAACGAGAAGGGAAAAATTATTATTATTATTATTATTATTATTATTATTATTATTATTATTTATTACTATCATCATCATAATATTATTTCTGTAGACGATTCAGCACGGACTAACTGTACGGGAATACACGAATGCAATTTAAAACTACAGATTTGTTTTTTGTTTTTTTACATTTTATGTTTCTAGGGGATATTTTTCATCTGATGTAACTTATTCGTCTCAGTCTTCTGTCTGTACGTCTGTCTTTCCATCACAGAGACCGCATACAGAAACTGTATAAGTTTGAGGCTTGAAATTTTGTGTACTAACCACTGAATACGTGATGTTACACGACAAATCATAAAATTTTGAAAAAGTCTATAATTTCAATTAAATGTTTTTTTCAATGCCATCCGTCCTTTTTTGCGATTTAGATTTCAAAACAGAACCGTAATTCTGAAACCACTTAATTTTAATTTCCAAACGCCACATTGGCACCAGACTTTTAGTAAAATATTTTACAATTAATATGTATGTCAAACATAGCCTTTTTACTTTTTCCAAATAAATTTGTTTGTAAATACCGTTCTATTCATTTATTTCTACAGTTTTGTATTGGAAATTCTTTGCCCCTGAAAGGGTTAAAAGAAATTTCCAATTTTTTGGCCATTTTAAGCGTTTCTTTTATGACTTTTTTCCCGAAGCGCTCATTTTTTAAAAATCACTTTTTTTTCGGAGAGAGATAGAAAGAGAAAAGACGAATTCAAAATTCTAGATTCTGCAATATCGAATTAAAAAAGTCCTGACAATTACTGCTAATTTAATTCACATATAATTCAATATAACGCACATTTAAACCAATAATGTTTAATATTTCAGATAATATAATCAAATCGAGATTAAATATAACAAATTCCAGATTTTTAATGAATAAATGGACCACTGAAATCTCGCTTGCAAAAAATCTTTTTGTTTGCTGCTGCAATCTACAAACAGTATTAAAAAATAACTACAGCACCAAACAATTATATTTTGGCATGCTATTTTCCTGTGGGCAATTTAATTCTCAAATTTGTCATACTGATTTTTTATATTTGATTAAATTATCTGAAAACTTAAACGATAATGGTGATTAACATTGCAGTTTTTATGTTTTGCAGTTACGTGAAATAATTGTTCAGGAGTTTAGAGGATTTGAGTCCTTTGTAATTCGAATTTTAATAAACATTACCATCTTTTTTTGGCAACATTTAGCGCGTGTTTTGGAAATGAAAGGATTAACCCATTAACGGCTGACGTTGCGTTCATGCAACAGTCAAAATAATTGCTTATGCAATGAATTAATTACATTTGCACCACTATTTTAGAATTTAAAAAAATGTCTTATTTATTGGCAGGAATTTTGCTATTTTAGTAAAGCGAAATTTACCTTACTGAATTTGTGGTGGGAAACTACTTTCAACAAGAAATTTGAAAATTTCTATCGTAATAGTTTTGGCGGTTAATGGGTTAAAAATTTTGTTTTACTCTTTTAACACGTTCACGCCGACTCGGTGGGTCACACTCGACTGTCTCAGAGTTGTCAAGTCTCCGGCATTTTACACACCACTGTTATTTGAGAGAAAATGTTGTTCCTATAAATCGACCAATTGTTCCAATTAAATAAAACAACATTTTCTGTATTAAAATACTGGTGTCCAAAAGGACGGAGACTTGCCAGCTCTGAGACAGTCGAGTGTGACCCATCGCGCCGGCATGAATGTGTTAATATAATACTTGATGGAATTTTTCGGAATTACCTTAGAAATCGAAGATTTATTTGGAGAAATTGCGATGATTTAAATTTTGTTTCAACTTTTCCCATTTTTTTTAAGTTTCGGAATATGAAGTTTCGTTTAAACAATTTGTTTTGTTTTGAAAAAACACCAAATTTTTAATTTCGTCTAAAGATTCTCAAAATTCTTGAGAAATTTCAGAATTTTAAATTTGTATTAAAGTTTTATTTTTGCTCTAGAAATATAAAAATTTATTTAAATCATCGCTAATTTTTTTTTTGAATTTTCTAATTTTAAAATATTTTGATTTTTTAGTTTGATTTAAATATTTTTAATTTGATTTAAAATAAACTTTTATAATTATTTTAAAATTAAATTTAATGGTTCTGCCACCTATGTAACGATTTAATAATTGTAAATTAACAACTTTGATTTATTAATTCAATGTTATAGTATTTTGAAAGAAATATTAAACGAAACCTGTGTGCGATCTGAGATCCCTTTTTCCCACTTGCTTTACATTGTCCATCAGCTTCATCGAAAACCATTTGCATATGGAATATATCAAATATCTATTCAAATAAAAAAGTTTTCAAATTTATCAATAACTGCATGTTTTAATGAAATAAACAGTCCGTGTCAACATATTGCTTAAAGTCTATCTACATACAAAATTAAACGGTATTCGTTCAATCTTTCTTTTGAATTTACGATTTTTCTTTTTGTGTGTGAGGAAGGTGAAAAAGAAGATCTGCCTAGCACCAAGCAGGAACAATCAATAGCTAATTGCGGTAACGCTGCCATTTTCTACTTGTATTTCTTATTTAATTATATTACAGCAAATGTGTCTCCAATGCTAACAAATCTTTACTACTGACACATATTTGTAAAAAAAATCTTAAAAATGACTTACAAAATCATAAACAAAATATCAGAGAAATACATTACGTGAAACATATAATTGCAGTCTTCAAAAGAATTTCTTTAAATACATGTTTTGCCCTATTCGATTATGTTAATTTTTTACGATATTTAGAAGTAAATGTAGTGCGATAAATGGAAAATTGATAATTCAGGTCTTTGTCACCATTATTATGGGCATCAGTGTAAGTACGTCACCTTTTTATAACTTTTTTAATTCCAAAACTCACAAAGGTCACAAAATATATTTTAATAAAATTTTGCTTTTACAATGAAAGTGTAGAAAAGCAGAGTATTTTTTCTGAAAAATTATTTTATTAATTCTGGTTTCAGTAAATTAATTTCATCGTTTTACGAACAGAATTTTTTTATCCCTGAAAGCTTTAAATGAAAAATAAATTATAATTCTTTAAGAGTTCCTGTTGAAATATAGAAAAGCGTTATTTCACAAAATATTTATATCACTTTCGAAATAAGCGAGTACATGTTGTTTTCTTCGATATTGTAAATAATTGTTTCTTCGATGTTGTAAATGAAAATATCATTCACCAAACAAATAATAAAAACACACACCGTCTCTTGAATGTTTTATGATGTATCTCAAATTAGGAAATAAATAACCGAATTATTAAAATAAAATGGAAAGTACCCAGTTAAACTGATGTCATTGATCTTGCAGGATGTTCACACTAATTGTATATTATACTCTTATTTTAAAGAATAATGCCACTCAAAAAAATAAATTAAGGGGGGGGGGGGGATTTTCTCCGCCCATTTCCACTCTTTATACTTAACCAATGACCTTCCAAATGTTATCAGAATAGCGCTTTATCGAAATAAACCGGTATACCGAATTTGAAGCAAATCGGATAGAAAGAGTCCTTCCAGCCAGTGCCGGGTGAAAGAGGTAGCTTTCATATTCATTATTTTTAAAAAGCTACCTTATATTATTCAAAGAAGAATAAAAAATGCCGAATGTATGAAATATCAAATTTGAGTAGCTCCGCCCCGAAAAACGCCTTTAAATGTATTTTATGTATTTTACACATATTTGTGAAAATATTTACATGTTATATCTAATGTTCATTTTCGGCATTTATATAAGATATACGTGCAAATATGGGAAATTTTCGACAGTAGCACCTATAATTAGTAAATTATAAGCATCAGTATAACTTTGAGCCGGCTCAAAGTTACCCTGAAGATGGGGTGAAATATTAGTGCCTTCTTATTTTACATTTTATTAACTATTAATAAATGAATAATCACAAATTATTAACGCATTTACAACATTTAGATAATAATATGTCTTATAAATGAGTATATTGTTACTTACTATGAAAATTTAATTGGATTACAATAACTTCAAAACAGCATTCAAAATTAAATTGAAAACAGTACTTTACAAAAAAAGTTAGATGATGCAGTTAATTGCGCATAATGTTGCTAATTTATTTTCTAAAATAAAGAGTAGAAATCCCAGTTTAGAACCTTGCCAACAGAGCACAGTTCTGGAGTAAATTTAGTCTTTTAGAGTAAAAAATATTGAAAAATAGGAGGTGGTGCAAAGTTACACCCCTTGGTTCAAAGTTACCCTGATTGACTGTAACTTATATTTAATCGCCAAATTCGGTGATATCATGAAGTGCCCGTTATTTTAATACAGCATGGTGGGTGAGGCTAAGCAGTGAACATGGTCAAGACCTTAGTAATTCCTGTGCCCATGGTCACTCACATCGGAATCGGTTCATATATAAGAGTGCACTCGCAGGCAAAAAATCAGATTTTTCAAAATGTCACACACATTAGAAATTCAAACTGCTATATCTGAGCCATTTGATAAGATAAAGACAGAACAAAAAATGCTCCGGAATCCTTGTTTTAATGTCAAACACTTAAGAAATAAACCGTTTTCAATTTCTTATTTTTTTGCACGGCACCTTAAATATAATTTTTTGTAATTTAATGGCCACCATTTTGAAACAAGATGGCGGATAAAGCTGGCCAGCGAGCTTGGTCGAGACATTGCTATATACTATCCCCACGCCTTCTCACATCCAAATATGTTAATAAATACGCGTGTTATCGCGTGACAAATATCAGATCGTTTCAAAATGTCAGCCATGCTAGATATCCAAGGTACTATAACTCAACCATTTTAGGTAGCTTTCATTACAAAAAGCTACCTATTGCAGCCGTTCGGAGGAGAGCGATTTCAAAAAATTTTGGTATATTTTCATCGATCATGACCCCAAGACCCCGAAACCACCCTCTGTTCAAAAGTTGATATATATATATATATATATATATATATATATATATATATATATATATATATATATATATATATATATATATATATATATATTTGATATTTGTCAAACTGTAACTCTCGTATTTATGAACAGATTTAGATGAAACTTCGTGTATACATAGTGCATACCGATGCCACAGCCGAGTTCGTTGGCCAGCTTCATCCACCATCTTGTTTCAATATGGCGGGCATTTAAATTTTTAAAAAAAATTTTTAATTTGAAATATGGTACCGAAAATTTGAAAATTGATAAATATTTTTTTCTTATGTGTTTGACCTTGTTACAAAGATTCCGGAGCAGTTTTTGTTTCGTCTATATCTTAAAAAATGGCTGAGTTATAGCACTTTGAATTTCTAGCGTGGCTGACATTTTGAAACGACCTCATTTTTGTCACACGATAACAGGCGTATTTATGAACCTACTTGGATGTACCTTGGTGTATATATAATACGTACCAACACTGTTAAAAATATTTTTGTAAAACAACAGAAAATTTCTGGCAGCAAAAAGTTGCCAGAAAATATCTGTTTTAAGAAAATATCTGTTAACGAAAGAATGCGTTATCAGACGGCAGAAATACGTAGTCATACAGGCACTTCGTGTTGACAATTGACGCTTTTCCCAACAGTCAAAATCTGTAGGTCGATTCCTGTTGAGGAGGGGGGGGGGGGAGGTTCTATTTTCAGAAGAATCGCGTATTATAGGTTAGGTACACGGGAAATTTCTATTTACCGATCGAATTGTTTATATTAATAATAATAAATATTTATAGGAATTTCTCCTCCAAACTTTTACAAAATTATATTAAATAGCTTATTCGCAATAAAATATTTACACAGTTGAATTTATATAGATTTGTGAATTAAGTACATTAAAGACTGGAATGAGTGTAAGAAGATATCTTAAACTCCCCCCTCACCAGAATAATAAAAAAATATATATGCGATATAAGGTAACTCCCCCCTCCCCCCTAAAAATATTTATTAATAAAATAAATACATGTATTGAATGTGATTTGTAATTAAAAGAACTCTAATATTTATTCATGCAATATTTCTGAAAATTGATTAGGTTAAATCAGTGATGTTGGTTAATTATGTAAATAATATCCTGCCAATTTTTATAATTTTTTCGAATAGAAAGATTTGTATATATAAATGTGTAAAAGTTGACAGCTATTAGCAAAGATGAGAAATGAAAAAGAAGTGCCCTTAAAATCTATATAAACATCACCATAAAAAAATACGGAAAAAAATATTTCATTTCAGCTTAAGTGATAAAATGAGTTTTCATCCTTATTAACAATTTACAATGTTTTTCCGTATATAGTAAATGATAATCAACTAAATAAGAAAAAATATTACAATACAATTTAAATTAAAATGTTAAACAAAATTGAACTTGCTGATTCTATAAAATGAATGGGTAATGCTTAAATAGTTATTATTTTCAAAATAATTCACACAGTTGTAGCTCAAAATTTATTTCATTAAATGGAGTGAATAAAATTTACAAATTTTAACTTAAGCACCACATTTATTCTAAGATTGTACTAAAAAAAAATTAAAAAAAAAAAAAAACATTTTTTCAGAATCAACATATGGAACGATTAAACAAAATATCAATCACTCCATTTTAAACAACATAGTAAATAGTAGGAAATGTGATAAATTGAAGCAATAAAAATATACGAACAGCGTCAGATCTAATAAATATTATTCTGGTTAATGTTAACCCCCTTCCCCCCCTTTAGACTTAAACAATGAACCTTTAAATCTAATCAGGGAAGCGCCATATCAGAATAAACCGGTATACCGAATTTGAAGCAAATTGGATAGAAAAACCCATTTATCTAAATTAAGGGGGTTGTTAGGCCCCCGTTCCCCCTTTAGACTTAAACAATGAACCTTTAAATCTAATCAGGGAAGCGCCTTATCAGAATTAACTGGTATACCAAATTAGAAGGAAATCTGTTTATTCTGCATGAAAAACCCATTTATCAAGGGGGATTAAGTTAAGGGGGATAGCCCCCCGTTTCCCCCTTTATACTTAACCAATGAACACCAAAAACAATCAGGAAATCGTCTTATCAGAATAAACTGGTATACCAAATTTGAAGCAAATCCGATAGAAAAGCTCATGTATCTAAATTAAGGGGATGTTAGCCCCCATTCCCCCTTTAGATTGAAACAATGAACCTTCAAATATAATCAGGGAAGCGCCTTATCAAAATTAACCGGTATACAAAATTAGAAGAAAATCTGATAATTCTGCATATAAAACCCATTTATCTAAATTTTCCCCCGTTCCTCCCTTTATACTTAACCAATGAACCCCCAAAACTAATCAGGAAAGCGCCTTATCAGAATGAACCTAAAAAAATGAAGCAAATCGGATATTTTTATCAAGAGTTATCGCGTTACGTGCATACATATATGTGTAAATACGTACATACGTACATACATACAGACCGAACGGATACATTAGCTCTCAGGCTTTGATAGCCAGTGAGTTAAAAATCGTCTGTTTACTCAGACTTTCAGGATTTTAAATGCATTAGTTGTCAGGTATTTTTTCGTATTGTAAAGTAAATGAGTTCGAAAAAATTAGGACTATTGAATTTATAGATTTGTTTTTAGTTGAACATCAGTTTTATAATCAAGAACGAAAAGCCTTAGAACGAAAAATCAGGCATCAGACATTTGTTATGAAACACTTTCCAACACTAACGGAATATTATTAAGAAAGATCATTTTTAAGTGTGTTCGTAATTATATAAATACGTAGCACCTATAGTCGTCGTTCGATCCATCTCTCTATCCGCATATAACAGAGCAAAAACTACGCAAACGAATGGTCTGAAATTTTAAATATATAATTGTTGCAGAATTTTGTTGAGTCATTTCAAATTTTATGGAAATCGAATGCGTAGTTTAATTACAGGGACAGTGAAAAGTTTTCCGTTACATTACGACCAATGGAAAAAAAATATTTCAAGTGCATTTTAATGATGTTACATTTCTTCTAACAGAATGAAATTGATATGCACTTATGAAGTGTACTAAAATATACATTAAGTAGAATATGTGGTGCAAAAAACATTTATAAAACTAGTTATAGTACGAACGCACTTCATTTGCCACGTTTGACGGGCAATTTATAACTTGTTTTCCTACAATGAAGTTAGCTAAATAATGAACTGAATAAAACGCATAACTCAGTCAGGATTGGCTTTTTCAGACTGGTAAAATTAAAAAAATTCGTGTTCAGACCAGAAATGCTCTATAATATTCTTTTCTTTATATGAACCAATGGACCAATGCAATAAACACTGGAATGTCTACGAGAGTCGTAATGCTCTCGTTCGAAGTTGATCAGTCGAGTGGAAAAATTAACTTGATGCGTAAATGTTGTGCAATCTTTATTTAAAGACAAGCATTTCGTGATTATTCAAAGGAGAAATTCTACTTTCAGAATTTTCGGTGTAAATTCGAATTTTTTGAATTAAAAAGAAGGTTAAATTGGCAACCCTTAACTCACAAGGAAGGTCTTCATACGGGTATACTCCGAAAAATCTGAAAAAAATACAGAATTTTCTACTAGTGAGGCTTAATATATGTTTATAAACAACAACAAAAAAAAAAAAAAAAAAAAAAAAAAATCGGCGGAAACTCGATAGAGTGCCCGTAAAAAAATAATGTAAATTTCGATATTTGGCAATTTATCAGAAGTTGGCGATGGAATAAAATTTACAAAAAATTCCTTTATGTCAAATACTCTTTAAGATAAAAAGGTTTCATATTGAACTGGTTTAAATAAATTTAATTTAAATAACAGTAGTTTTGCGAGTTTTAGTTTGATTTAACTATAGGTTTGATATATATATATATATATATATATATATATATATATATATATATAATGAAAGTTAACTATCAGATTTTATGAATTGAAACAAAATTTAAATTAATTAAAATTGTATCAACCTCAAAATTAAGTCTAAATCGGCACTGTCGATTCAGAACAGCGATTTATTTGATGTTGAAATGAATACCTGCATCATTCTTCATCTTCCTTTATTTTGGAATACGTTAAATATATGAAAATATTTTTTTTATGTATGAAATTGTTTTCAAAGTAATAAAATTAAACAACAATCAAGATAAATATGTAACACAAAAAATGCATTTATTAAACTCTCACATTTTTTAAGTTTAACTTCATTAAATACTATATATTCTAAAATTGAATTTACAAACAATTACCATATGCATTAAAATCGTTTGCTTTTGGCGAGAAAAAGTACTGCTCGCCAAATCGCGTGATGCTTTCGTCTTTTCGCTCCACATACTCGAAAGTATTTTATTTTTTTACAGACTTTCTACTGTAATTTCGCCGCTAAATTTGACTGATCCTTTATTCCATACATAAGTAGTTTAATTAGTATTTTTTTAAAAACTATTCTGAGTATGCCCAGAAAGGAGACATTCCTTATCAGCGTAAATCCGTTTTCAGCAATTTCTGCCTATATCCCGTATTGTTTGTGAAGTCTTTCGTGTATCCCTGTATGCAATCTATAGAATTCATGCACGCCACCTTATAAACCAATAATCAGATCAGTTTAAAATTGCGTACAGCACAGTAGAATGCACATCCAGCATTTATCTATTTTAGACAGTCCTTTAACCAAATTTCTAGTGAGCTTTTCTAACAGAAAAATAATTGGGTATGCGTGATCACATATCGCACAGAGGGTTTCGTTTAATATTCCTTTCAAAACATTTTATCCTTTTGAAAAATCTTTTAGTTCCACTTTTGCAACCAGGGGCCGTACTCTATTCTAAACAAACTTCTATCCGAAAGAAACTCCGTTTTACAATCTATCCGTAGATATATTATTCGAGGGGATCGGGCCGATAGTACCCGAGATAGTTATGTGCCGCCTGGCGGTAAAAAGTGGAACTAAAATATGTAAGGCTATGGTGCATAATATGAAAGAGTGGTCAAAGAGCTGTCGGCAAATGTTACAACAGTGCCCCCCGGGTGAAAAGGTTGGGGGTTAGAAAAATTGTTTAAAATACACAAGTTTGAGACCGGAGGAGTAAATGTAATAGTTTTTTGAAATTTTTATCATTTGTCGTGTGATCGCAAGTTTCAGGTATAAATATTAAAAATTTCAAGTCTTCAACATTAGGGGCTCAGTTAGAAAAAAAAAGCTTAAAATACACAAGTTAGAGCACAGACGGATAAATATAAGACTTTTTCAAAATTTTATGATTTCACGTTTAATATGAGGTGTTCAGCTATAAATATCCAAAATTTCAATTCTCCAATATATATAGTTTCTGAGAACGGGCTCTATGACAGACAGACAGAGGAATGAGACGAATAGGGTTTCGTCAAATGAACGAAACCCTAACAAATGCTACCCACTCTATAATCTAAAGTAAGTATGCAGTCAACTTCAGTGATTTCGGCATGTTTGAAGTATCACAAAATCATCAAATGCACTAAAAACGATTTTTACCCAAAGATCATAATATAATTTAATTATTTTGTGCATTCCTGTAATCGAATTATAAATACTACATTTTTTACACTCCTTGGAAAACATGTTGTAGTCCATTTCAAAATATTTGATATATATAAATCACATTATCTTTGAAATATCGTAACATCAGTAAAATGCAACAAAAATGATTTTTCCCTTTTGACCGTACCGTTAATGAACTCTTTCGTATGCCCCTGTAAACGAACTATAAATACTACACACTTAATTTTCAATACGAACATTCTATAGTAAACTTTAAAAAAACGCATAAAAACTTCATGGCAATCAGAGTATATTTACGCGAGTTACAGCACGAACACACAAGCCGAATTCATAAACACTTCTAAACTATGTTGGTCAGTGTTAATAAAATTAAGAAATTACGTACTACGTCACGCAGTTTATAAAAAATAATACTATCGAAACTAGTTTAAACCAAGAGGTAGGTGAATCTATATATCTAGTTTAAAATAGTTATTGGGACAATTATCCTCCCGTTGGTAAATTAGGTTATGTGTTAACCTGGCCTCAGTTACATAACTAAAGATGCCATAATCATGTTAGTAGTGGAAGATCTACTTATAAAAAATCCAAGTATCTGTGTGTCCCTCAAAATTCCAGTTGTACCGCGTCATTGATCGCGGAAATGTTAGACTTCCTATGGAGATATCACTATCAGCTTCAACAATGAGTAATTGTTGAAAAGTAGGTTGAAATGGTAAGGTTGCCACAGTAGCGCCAAATTCTAAACAATTTGGCAAAATTCATCCAAATTTGACGAAATACGGACAAATTTGGCGACAAAAATAAGTGGCTACATATGAAGCCAACTTGGCGATAAATGGTTAATTTGGCGAAATTCCCATTGAAACCCATTAACCGTTTATAATCGAGCTCACCGCAATTTAATTTAAAATCCGCGCATTTAAGATTTTCTTCAAAATCTGTGGGTCAGAAGTTAAAATTTAATGTACGAAAATGTACGTGTTTACATCTTCATCTCGATGCTACTAATAAAATAACCGCCACTAGACAGTGCTGTACTATCTGAGCTCCTAACTTCCCCATTTTAATGTGATTTACATAGACGGATACAGAAATTAAATTCTCGGTATTTTCCTGTATAGGGCCCTTGGCGAAATAGAGAAAATTGCCTTGGTTATGCAAAGAAAATTGCCTTGGCGAAATAGAGAAAAGTCCCTTGGCGAAGAAGGATATTTGGCAACATATTTGTACATTTTAAAATGTGTTATTTTCATATATATTGCGGAACAAGCGAGAAAAAATACACATATTCTTGCATATGTGTTGTATGTATCTTTATATCTCATTTTTCGTCATTTTTCACGGGCTATCTTTCTAGAAGTATAAAATCCGATATTAAAAAAAAATACGATAGTGAGATCGGAAGCCTTATAAGTAAGAAAGACGTTCTTGAAAAGAAAACGGAGATCTTAACGAAAAAGTAACACTTTGTAAATGTAAATTTCAAGGCCAAATGTGAACAAATTCTATAAAAATGAAAATGTGCCTTTAGAAATGTACAATAAGTATAAAATAATTAAAACTCCAGGCACATTTTCCCACATGACTCTATGATGATTTAAATGTATACAGTGGTGGACATAATTATAAGACACCTACTGAATTTGAGATACAGTGAAAGAAAAGATTCAGAGCTTAAAAATGTTTTATCAAATACGACAAAAACATAAATTTATTCTGTTATCACACGTAATTGTTTTACAGAAATGATATTTTTATAGAGTTTAATAAAAAAAAAATAAAAATACCATGGACAAAATTATAAGACACCAACCTTTTTTTTTCCAAATACAGTGGTCAACATAATTAGCAGACACTAATGGTTTAAAAGAAAATCCTCTAACATGGTTATTCAATATTTGGTGGAGCCGCCATTGTTTTTTATAACATGTAAGATGCGATTCGGCCTCGAATCTATCAATTCTAACTAAATATCGTAAGACAGTTCTTCCCAAGCACATTTTATAGCATTCTTTAGGTTTTCGACACATGTAAACTGCCTCCCATTTTGGTAAACCTCACAAGCTAAGATCCCCCACAAGTTTTCGATGGGATTTAAGTCTGGGGAGCGAGAAGGCCACGGAAGAACATTGATACTTTGCTCTGAAAGCCCCATTCTTGTTACGTTTGATGTATGAATCGACGCGTTATCGTGCTGGAAAGTGTAGTTTTCGCCACAAAGAAGTTCACCGTATATGGCTAGTTGATCTTTAAGAAGATTCTTATACTTTTCGGAGTTCATTCTTGAATGCACAAAAACGATATCGGGTTTCCCTTGAGCCGAAAAACCAGCCCAAACCATTACTGAGCCTCCACCCATTTGGCGGCTCATTTGTACATCAGGAGACTTCCATAAATCATTCCAATAATAGTGAAACCCGTCAGGACCATCCAGGTTAAACTTTTTTTTTCATCAGAAAATAACAGAGAGTACCATTTGGAGGGAGATGCCATAGTTGGTTTAGCGAAGTTTAAACGGTCCATTTTGTGCCGCCTTAGAAGCGGTGGTTTTTTCTTCAATTTTTTAAATTTCACATAGGAAGCATTATGCAACACCCTGCGAATGGTTCTCTTTGAACAATTCAGTTTCAAAGCATTTTAAATGCCTGTAGTGGTCATCTTATTCTGTATAGCGAGCGAAATCACCTGGCGTCTGCCTCTCGAGGATAAGCAAGGAGTACGTCCAGATCTTTTAATCACCGATCCATTAATTCTTTTTTTAAAAACATTTGAAATTGCACATCTAGAGCGTTTAATAACTTTTGAAATATTATTAACGGAAGCACCAGTTCCATTTAATCTCCAAATTTCGTGAATTTCATTTTCTTTTAATTCTGTACCTCGTGGCATGTTTGTAAATGCGTGAAGGCGGTTATCGTCTGCTTTAGTTAACTTCTGACGTCATAACAGCGTGCAGAATATTTGCATATTGCACATTATTTTCGAAAAAAAGCAGGTGTTTTAATTAAAATGTTAGGGTGTCATAGTTTTGTCCATGGTATTTTTAACTTTTTTTATTAAACTCTATAAAAATATCGTTTCTGTAAAACAATTACGTGTGATAACAGAATAAATTTATGCTTTTGTCGTATTTGATAAAGCATTTTCAAGCCCTGAATCTTTTCTTTCACTGTATGTAAAATTAGGTATGTGTCTTATAATTATGTCCAGCACTGTATAAACAATACCTTTCTTTGAGAGGCCTTAATCCAAGGAACTTAAATATGGTGGGAGTGCTACAAGTTGCAAAATCCTAATCTGTGCAGTGTTAACCCTCAAATGTGCGATTTTTTATTTTGTTTCGAAAAAATTATATATGGTTCTCTGAAAGGTGCATTACACAGGAAAAATAATGAATAAAAATCAGAGATACATTTTTCATATAATACGTCAATCTTTTCCTCTGTTGCACATCTCCAATACAAGTAAAAATTACTGTCGTGTTGCTGTTTTACGCTACAATGTTGCAAATTAGTAAATACTTTAATAAGTATGTCTCCAAATACATTATTTTATATAATTATTTATCATATAAAACATAATATTTAACCCTTTAATTCCATTAATGGAATACGTTCTAGAAATTACGTAGTTCAGAGAATCGGACTTTGCAGCAGAAAGTTTCAATATTTAATTTCGCTTTATTTAAACTAGGGGGCTCTGCCTCCTACGAGCTACGCTCGCCAAACCCCGTTCAGGCACACCAAAATCCAAAAAGCACGCTAATTTGATCGGCTTTAAAAATATTGAATTAAAATTAAAAAAAAAAAAAACAGTAGCGATCTCTCTGTAAACGGGTTTCCATTCGTCTACTTTGGATTGGGGATTTTTAAGGCCAAATCTGCTGCTGTTAAGAGATACAATGGCTGTTTTCGTATTTAATTAAAAAAAAATAGTTACACATTTGAAAATAAGCTAATGTAAAATGAATTAAGTAAACAGTGTCATTCTCTCCCGGTACATTTTAACAGCGCTATAAGATAGTCCTTTTAAATAATTCATTTTAAATGTATCGTTTCAAATCTGACGTAATTTACACCAAAGTTTTATTTCTCTTATTAATATTCACGTGAAAATACTTTTGTTGTTAGAAGGAAATATTATTTGCGCTGTCTTCGAATTAACGATAATATTTGAAAAGATTATCTCAAAATATCTCGCGCAAATATATTTTTCAATTTAAATTGTTTTGCTATATTTTTTGCCATTTTAAATATGACGTAATTTCCTCAAATTACAAGTTTTAACGCATAATAATGATTTTTTTTTTTTTTAAGATTTTGTTTCTCTTTTAAAATTCAAGTGTAAAGATGGTTCGGCACAGATGTTATATACGATGTCATATATTGGCGCAATTTTTTTCTGACGCCAATTTCATATACGCAACGGGTACTTAACTGGTGCTAAAGTGTCGTTATTTTGCTTGATATGGTAACCCGGATGTTGTTGTTTATTCTATTGATGTTTTCGCCAAATTGGCGTCGGAAAAAAATTGCGCCAATATGGGGTATATGACATCTGTGCCTATGGTTCTTATGACGTAATTTTCCTGCTTTTAACATGTAATCATTTAATTCTAATTTTAAAGTTTTATTTTTCCGTTTGTAATAGTCATGTGTAAATAAATTTTTAATTTGAAGTAAAAATTATTGTTTGCGCTGTTTATGCAACTGGCAACAGTTTAAATTAATAACATTTTCTAAAATTTGCAAAAAATATCTCTCGAAATGCTGAAAATTTGAATTTAAAAATGAAATAAAACCACAAAAAATGAGTCAAATAAGAAAAATAAATTCAATATGCACATCGGGAACCTATAACGTATAAAATGATCTAAAAATGATTAAATTCTCATGTATATTTTTAGCTCCAATAAAACTTTTTTAATAAAACGATTTTGTCCAACTTTAGCATTAAATATCTCTTAAAATAATTCTTTGATTTGAAAACTGTCTGCATCAGCGTATTTATCAAACATTTCTCTATAATACCACCGACTTTCATATTTTTTATGCAACAGGTTTCTTTAATATTAACGATGAAAGGCCTTAAGCATTCAAATTGGATGCCAATCTGCCCGGAATATCTACGCAGATTTTCATCGGTCCATTTCCAAATCAAAACTTTTTTATATATATAGAAGGATACGGAATTTCTATTTTTACTTACAGCAAATATTGCTATTTTATTTCTCTAGTGTGAATTAGGTATATGCGAATAAAAAATCTATTTAATTTAAAACAGTGTTGTTTTCATATATGCAAAGCTGCGCACTAAAGGGTTAAGCTGTCTCAGGACTTTTAAAATTGGAAAAAATGAAAAAAAGATAATTTTCAACATTTAATATCTTAAAATGTATTGATATAAAAACACAATTTTTATTGGGATAAAATGTATAAGTATGGTCTTTCATTTCATGTATTTAAAAAACTGCAAGATGCAGAATTAGTATTTATAAGGCCCTCCAAACTATCAGACATTTGTCGAGCAGAAAATTGGTATAACAGATTACGCGCTGAATTACAAAATAAATTTTGCAACTAGAATGAAATTTTTGATGCCTACTTATACTTTAGAGTATAGTAATTTTTCTGAACCTAAATAAATTTGTATTTAAAGAATTTTTATATTTTTCATACAAAGTTGTTTTTATCTAATACAAAATTTTGAAAATTTCAACAGTATAATCACCTAAAAAATATATTTCTTTGAACAATAAAAATGGAATTTTAGGTTCAGTTTATACACATAACATGAAATATATGTTTTGAAAATTTCATGAAAATATATTCAGAAGTTTTTTAGATATGACCAAAACCGTCATTTCTAGGAAAATAACTTGAATGTTTCGGAAACGCCACTTCAGTTATTAAACGGATATAATTCTAAAAATTATAACTTCTGTTCTAATAGGAATTTCAAGGAAACAATTATATAAAAAGGTCCAGAAAAAGTAGGAGTTTAATATCTAAAAAAAAAAAAAAAAAAAAAAAAAAAAAAAAAAAATTAAATTTCGAAAATTTGGAGGCTTTAAGAGTCTTGAGACCCTTATTAAAACAACTTTCAAAATATAGTGGTGCAAATAACATATAAAATAGAATCATGCATATAAAGCTTGGGTATATATTTGCGATACTCGACCGCAAAGGCACAATTGGCGAAAGCATTTCTCAACTGCATAGCGAAATACGCTGCATAGCGAAAATGACTTCAATGTGTCTGAAATGCCACTTCAGCTATTAAACGGTATAATTCTAAAAGTCATAACTTCTATTCTAATAGAAATTTCAAGAAAACAATTATATAAAAATGTCCAGAAAAGTTAGAAGTTTATTATCTAAAAAAAATAATGAAGCTTTAAGAATCCTAAAACCCTTTAAGTGTGTACAAATTTGAATAATTGCATTCATTTACTGAACGAATACAATATACTATGTCTAATAGTACCTTTGGCGTGATTTTATTGTTAACGTTTTGAAAATAATGGCAATTAAATAATTTTTATACTGATTTTACAGTCGTGGAAAAAAAAAAGTAAACACCCCCTACTAACTCTTCAACAAATTATCGTAGAAGAAAGTTACTGGTACCGAACGATTAGAAATAAAGTCTACTTTTAAATGATGTATATAAAATTTGCTTAGGGGGACATCTACTTATTAAAACGAACCATAACTTTGTTTTTTTTTTTCAATAGAAGTACACAATTCTGACAGTATAAATGAACTCTACACCCTTCAATTAGCCTAAAAACAAATTTTTATGCAATTCGTACCATAAGTTTCCGAGAAATTAATTATTTTAAAACGAGTGTATTTTAAGGGCTGTATCCAAATTGAAGTTCCGAACTCGATTGCTAACCAAGAGAGCTCCTTTCTTGATCAAGGCAATTTAAGCGCCACTCAAGGAGTCAATGAAGTCTGTTAGATTACAGTACAGAAGAAAAAATTTCAAAATGTCTACTCACTTCCATCATAGATTAAATCATCATTTTGCAGTTTTTTAAGCATAATTTGAAAACTACTTGGAAGAAAAATGTGAAATTTTGGTTTTCCATAAAGCAGAACTTAATAAATCTAAATCCATAAAAAAATTGTAGGTTGCAATTCATAATTTTTTCGAATATTAATTTTATAATTCATAATTCATATCATAAAATTATAAAAGTTTCAAATTCAGCGTATTTATGTTTGGGTATATTAGTATTATGGCTACAAAAAAAATTAGCACATTAGGAGCATAATTTCAGGAGATATAAATAAAAATATAAAAATGTAATTTAACATTAGAAGCGTTAAATTTTGAATATTTATAATTCAGAAACTTATCATTCAAATGACTTGAAATTTGGTGTCTAAGCATAGTTTGAACCGAAGATTTGAAATATCTCGTTAAAATTGGGTATTGCCATTGAAAAAAATGAAGTTCGGATTCATTTTAATATATAGATGACCCCCTAAGAAAATTTTACATACATCATTTAACAGTAGACTTTGTTTCCAATCGTTCGATACCAGTAACGTTTGTCTACGATGATTTGTTGAGGAGTTAGTAAGGGGTGTTTACTTTTTTTTTTCCACGACTGTACAATGTATCCAATGTAAAACTAATATTTTATCGAATTTGACCTAAATAAACTATTTGGAGACCCAAGTAATTGGCTCGATTTTTAGAATCAGTTTGAATGTTCAATTCATAAGAATCTGCCTATACCTCCGGTAGATAAATTTAATTAAGGTCATTGTGCCTAAACGTAATGCTGTATCTCATACGTTTCACAATTATTGGTTATATCTTGCATTTTATTAAATGCAAAATGACAAATACAGCTAAAAGTGATCGATTATTGTGCTTTTAAGTCAAAAATTATTTATTTTGAAGAAAATAAATTGTCATTTGTGATCTAAGCAAAAAAATTCAATGGCCCAAAACGAACTGTATATAACCTCCTTTGTTTTGGAAGTCAGTTACCACATTGAGGACGGGTCATTTTTCGAAAACGGGAAGGAAAATTACGTTTACAAATGTCGCTAGAAATTAAAACCTGTTCACAACGAATTAGAAGTAAGTGTGCCTGGATTACACCTTCTTTACTCATCCTTATAAAATTTCCGGTACCAATAATATTTTCTTCCATCAATCCCGGAAAACATCATTTCACGTGTGACATCCTCAATGTGTTAATGGAAGTTATTTTTTCTTGGTCTGTACATGTATTTTTTAAAGTATACGTTTCAAACACGAGTTTCATGATTTATAATGCATATTTCTTTTAAAAACCAGTGGTTAAAATTAAAATATTATAATTTATTTAAAAATATTCTAAGTAAAAATATATCAAAGGGTTTTTTTTTAATGATAAAACTGTCAATATTTGTGGAATAATAACTAAGAATGTTGAATTTATTTCCCATTATTGCAACACAAAAATTGTACATAGTTTTGAATTATTTTTGTAATGCGCAAAACAATACGAATTTTTTTTTCAACTAATTTAATTAAATGTTATGCTATTTGATCAAAGAATTCAGGAGAACGTTTCGAATCAATTACAAAAAGAATATTTAAAAAAATATATTTGTTTGAGTATTTAATGTTTTTTTTTTTTTTTTTTTTTTTTTTTTTTTTTACAAAAGATAGTTTGAAAAGAATGTTTGAATAGTTTTCCAAACCTCTGAAAGAATGTTTTGAAAAAAGAATCTTAATATTTAGAATTATATATTACGAGTACTTTTAACATTACACAGCAAACAAAGATACAAAAAATAAATAAATAGAAAACGATTATTTGTTTAGGCCTATAAATAAAAGTGTTATAAATCACATAATTTACAATGATTTCAATTCGTTGAATCAAAGACAAAAATTAACAAAGCTGAGCATTTATTAAGCATGGACTTTATTTTGTTCAGTTACAGTAACAAAAATGTGATCAAATGCTAATAAAAAATTTCCAGTTAAATTTGAACCTCAAATTAGTCGACAGGTAAAGTGGATAATATTAATTTTTCTTTACTTTACCTCCCGTTATAGCTTCCCAAATATCCAACATAATTAAAAAAAAAAAAAAAAAAAAAAAAAAAAAAATCCGACAATTATTTCACTTTGCCAAGCTGTTGGAATCGGATGTTGCCTACGACCTATGATCTACGACATCTAAGATCATCTACGTGATGTGTGGTAAAGGCAAGTTACAACATAAAAAGCGCATTCTCTCCTCCTTGCCCGTAAGTTTTGACGGCAAATTTTAACTTTTATCTCAGTATAAACTTTTTAGATATATCTAATCCTTTATGAACTGACAGAAAAAAAAATATAAATAGTAATAATTTAGTTATTTTTAGAAACAGGCTTATGCTTTACGTTAATATATTCTGTACGTTCTGTTACGTAAACCTATTCAGATTTTACTAGGTACATTATTTTATGTTTGTTGCAACAAAGGCATTATAAAATGTATCTTATAATGTGTACCATATTTTTATTTTAGGTAGCTTTCATTACAAAAAGCTACCTATTGCAGCCGTTCGGAGGAAAGCGATTAAAAAAAATTTTGGTAAATTTCATCGATCATGACCCCCAGACACCGAAACCACCCTCCGTTGAAAATTGATATATATATATATATATATATATATATATATATATATATGTATATCCATATATATATATATCCATATATAACCAATAATTAAACATAACCTACCACCATCAAAAACCGTAATATTATGAATTAAAGCAGTAAGTATAAAAAAAAATCCACATATATATATATATATATATATATATATATATATATATATCTGACCTTTGTCACACTCTAACTCTCGTATTTATGAACCGATTTCGATGTAGTTCGGTGTGTACATAGTACATACCAATGTCTCGACCGAGTTCGTTGGCCAGCTTCATCCGCCGTTTTGTTTCAAAATGGCGGCCATTTAAATTAAAAAAAAATAAAATTTGAAATGTGGTACCAAAAAATTGAAAAAAAAAAAAAATCTTATGTATTTGACATTTATACAAAGATTCCGGATCAGTTTTTGTTTCGTCTATATCTTAAAAAATGGCTGAGTTATAGCATTTTGAATTTCTAGCGTGGCTGACATTTTGAAACGTCCTGAATTTTGTCACGCGATAAAAGGGGTATTTATGAACCGATTTTGATGTAATTCGGTGTGTACATAGTACATACCAATGTCTCGAGCGAGTTCGTTGGCCAGTTTCATCCGCCATTTTGTTTCAAAATGGCGGCCATTTAAATTAAAAAATAAATAAAATTTGAAATGTGGTACCAAAAAATTGAAAATTTAAAAATATTTTTTTCTTATGTATTTGACATTTATACAAAGATTCCGGAGCAGTTTTTGTTTCGTCTATATCTTAAAAAATGGCTGAGTTATAGCATGTTGAATTTCTAGCGTGGCTGACATTTTGAAACGTCCTCAATTTTGTCACGCGATAAAAGGCGTATTTATGAACCGATTTCGATGTAATTCGGTGTGTACATAGTACATACCAATGTCTCGACCGAGTTCGTTGGCCAGTTTCATCCGCCATTTTGTTTCAAAATGGCGGTCATTTAAAATTTTTTTAAAAAAATTTAAAATTTGAAATGTGGTACCAAAAAATTGAAAATTTAAAAATATTTTTTTCTCATGTATTTGACCTTTATACGAAGATTCCGGAGCAGTTTTTGTTTCGTCTATATTTTAAAAAATGGTAGAGTTATAGCATTTTGAATTTCTAGCGTGGCTGATATTTTGAAACGTCCTGAATTTTGTCACGCGATAAAAACGTATTTATGAACCGATTTGTATGTAACTTCGTTTATACATAGAACATACCAATGTCTAGACCGAGTTCGTTGTCCAGTTTCATCCGCAATCTTGTTTCCAAATGGCGGCCATTTAAATTTTTAAGAAAAATTTAAATTTGAAATGTGGTACCAAAAAACTGAAAATTGAAAAAATATTTTTTTCTTATGTGTTTGACCTTGATAAAAATATTCGGGAGCAGTTTTTTTTTCGTCTATATCTTAAAAAATGGCTGAGTTATAGCATTTTAAATTTCTAGCGTGGCTGACATTTTGAAACATCCTGATATTTGTCACGTGATAACAGGCGTATTTATGAACCCATTTGGATGTACCTTGGTGTATACATAGTACATACAAATATCTAGACTGAGTTCGTTGTCCAGCTTCATCCGCCATCTTGTTTCAAAATGGCGGCCATTTAATTTTTTTTTTTAATTTAAAATTTAAAATGAGATTCCAAAAATTGGAAAATGAAAAAGATTTTTTTCGTATGCGTTTGACCTTAATACAAAGATTCCGGAAAAGTTTTTCTTTCGTCTATATCTAAAAAAATGGCTGAGTTATAGCATTTTGAATTTCTATTATGGCTGACTTTTTAAAACGACCTGATTTTTGTCACGCGATAAAAGGCGTATTTATCAACCGATGTGGATGTAACTTGGTCTGTACATAGTACAAACCAATGTCTCGACCGAGTTCGTTGGCCAGCTTATAAAGAGCCAACTTATTTTATTCAAACACACGAAGCTCAATTTAGTGGAAACCGAATATAGGAGATTCAGTACTAATTTTTGTCAATACTAAATCATTATGAATGAGAATTTCGCGAAATTAGTCAGCTTTATACAAAATGTTTTTATTTAAAGTAACTTATGTTCGGCTGCCAAATTCGGCTATTTCTTAAAGTGCCTGCCATTTTAAGACAACATGGTTGATGAGGCTAACCAGTGAACTTGGTCGGGACCTTAGTAATTGCTGTGCACATGCTCACTCAAATCGGAATCGGTTGATATATACGATTGCTGTCGCAGGCAAAAAATCAGATTTTTCAAAATGTCACCCACATTAGAAATTAAAACTGCTATATCTGAGCCATTTGTTAAGATAAAGACAAACAAAAAATGCTCCTGAATCCTTATATCAAGGTCAAATTACTTAAGAAAGAAACCTTTTTCAATTTCTAATTTTTTTTGCACCTCACTTTAAATATACTTTTTTTTTTAATTTAATGGCCGCCATTTTGAAACAAGATGGTTGATGAAGCTGGCCAGCGAACTTGGTCGAGGTATTGATGTATACTATCCACATGCCTTCTGACATCGAAATAGGCGAATACGTGTGTTACCGCGTGACAAATACAAGATCGTTTCAAAGTGTTAGCCATGCTAGAAATTCAAAGTGCTATAATTCAACCATTTTTTAAGATATAAACAAAAGAACAAATTTTCAGAAACAAATACTGCTCCAGAATCTTTGTATCAAGGCCAACCACAGAAAAATATCTTTTTCATTTTCCAATTTTTAATACCTTAATTTCTTTTAAATGGCAACCCTTTTGAAACAACATGGCGAATGAAGCTGGCCAACGAACTCGGTCGAGACATTGGTATGTACTATGTACAGATCAAGTTACCTCCAAATTGGTTTATAAATACGCCTGTTATCGCGTGACAAATATCAGGTCGTATTAAAATGTCTGCCACAATATAAATTCAAAATGCTATAACTCAGCCATTTTTTTAGATATAGACGAAACAAAACCTGTTCCGGAATCTTTGTATTAAGGTTAAACACATACGAAAAAAATCTTTTTCATTTTCTAATTTTTTGGTATCTCATTTTAAATTTTAAATTTAAAAATTTTTTTTAAATGGCTGCCATTATGAAACAAGAGGCGGATGATGCTAGCCAACGAACTCGGCTGAGATATTTATATGTACTATGTACACACCAAGGTACATCCAAATCGGCTCATAAATACGCCTGTTATCACGTGACAAAAATCAGGACGTTTCAAAATGTCAGCCACGCTAGAAATTCAAAATGCTATAACTCAGCCATTTTTTTAAGATATAGACGAAACAAAAACTGCTCCCGTATCTTTTTATCAAGGTCAAACACATAAGTAAAAAATGTTTTTTCAATTTTCAGTTTTTTTTTTGGTACCACTTTCAAATTTAAAATTTTCTTGAAAATTTAAATGCCCGCCATTTTTAAACAAGCTGGCGGATGAAGCTGGCCAACGAACTCGGTCGAGACATTGGTATGTACTATGTGTGAACGAAGTTACATCCAAATCGGTTCAAAAATATGCCTTTTATCGCGTGTCAAAATTCAGGACGCTTCAAAATGTCAGCCACTCTAGAAATTCAAAATGCTATAACTCAGCCATTTTTTAAGATATAGACAAAACAAAACCTGTTCCGGAATCTTTGTATTAAGGTTAAACACATACGAATAAAATCTTTTTCATTTTCTAATTTTTTGGTATCTCATTTTAAATTTTAAATTTTAAATTTTTTTTTAAATGGCTGCCATTATGAAACAAGATGGCGGATGAAGCTGGCCAACGAACTCGGTTGAGATATTTATATGTACTATGTACACACCAAGGTACATCCAAATCGGCTCATAAATACGCCTGTTATCACGTGACAAAAATCAGGACGTTTCAAAATGTCAGCCACGCTAGAAATTCAAAATGCTATAACTAAGCCATTTTTTTTAAGATATAGACGAAACAAAAACTGCTCCCGTATCTTTTTATCAAGGTCAAACACATAAGTAAAAAATGTCTTTTTCAATTTTCAGTTTTTTTGGTACCACATTTCAAATTTAAAATTTTCTTGAAAATTTAAATGGCCGCCATTTTTAAACAAGATGGCGGATGAAGCTGGCCAACCAACTCGGTCGAGACATTGGTATGTACTATGTGTAAACGAAGTTACATCCAAATCGGCTCAAAAATATGCCTTTTATCGCGTGACAAAATTCAGGACGCTTCAAAATGTCAGCCACTCTAGAAATTCAAAATGCTATAACTCAGCCATTTTTTAAGATATAGACGAAACAAAAACTGCTCCGGAGTCTTTGTATAAAGGTCAAATACATAAGAAAAAAATGTCTTTCCATTTTCAATTTTTTGGTACCACATTTGAAATTTTAATTTTTTTTTAAATTTTAAACTGCCACCATTTTGAAACAAAAGGGCGGAAGAAGCTGGCCAATGACTGCGGTTGAGACATTGCTATGTACTACGTACACACCGAATTACATCGAAATCGGTTCATAAATACGAGAGTTACAGTGTGACAAAGGTCAGATATATATATATATGTTGCATTCTAGCAACATTTAGCCAGCAGGATTCGAACCTGCGCGGGAAAGCCCCAATGGACTTGAAATCTATTGGGGTTTTCAATGGACTTGAAATTTATTGGGGCTTCCCCGCGCAGGTTTGAATCCTGCCGGCTAAATGTTGCATTCTAGCAACATTGGATTTTCTTTATCGTTGAAAATGCCGTACTGGCTGTCACGATAGTAGTTGTGGATCACATCCAACGATAATGACGTAAAAGAAGTGGTCAGAACAGATAATTCGAATCTGTTATATTAGTAGAACAAATTATTGAAATGCAGTTGTCGAGTGAAGACAAATGAATGCATCGTCCCTTGAAGTTTCCCCAGAATAAATTGAAACAACTCATAATATCAGCTAAGCACTTTATTAGAAGATCTTGCAAAAAGTGCAGTTTCCATCAAGATAATTAGCCATCGCTCCGTAGTAGTAATTAGGTTTAAACAAAGTTCCAGATAATCGAATAACAGGACGGTGACCAGGGGATGGATGAAAACTGGAAATACGACTCAAATCTGATGAAACACAGCGAGTATCAACTTTTTGTTCCTTCAATATAAGGATACAAATATAACGTAGGTCACGCTCTCAACCAATGAATAATTAAGAATATCACGTGATATAAAGATTGCGAACAGAGCTAGCGGATGAATTTGAAGGAAAAAAGGATAACATCAGAAATGCGCGCGGAACTAAAAATGGAAGCTAAAAAAATAATCTCGAAAGAAAAAAGCGCGGGAATGGAACATTTAATTTAAGAATACTGAAAGCGTAATATTTAAGCGATTAAGACAAGTGAGACATTAAATTAAAGAGAATTTAACAGAGTTAACGATAGAGATTATTTAAGGATAAGGATTTAGTGAATATAAAGTAGTAATTTAGAATAAGATAAGGAAATCGCGGAATTAGATCTAATAATGTAACATATATATATGGATATATATATATATATATATATATATATATCAATTTTGAACAGAGGGTGGTTTCGGGGTCTGGGGGTCATGATACATGAAAATATACCAACATTTTTTGAAATAGCTTTCCTCCGAACGGCTGCAATAGGTAGCTTTTTATAATGAAAGCTACCTAAAAAAATTAAATTTAAATTTAAAATGAGATATTAAAAAATTAGAAAATGAAAAAGATTTTTTTTTATGTGTTTGGTCTTGATACAAAGATTCCGGAGCAGTTTTTGTTTCTGAAAATTTGTTCTTTTGTTTATATCTTAAAAAATGGTTGAATTATAGCACTTTGAATTTCTAGCATGGCTAACATTTTGAAACGATCTTGTATTTGTCACGCGATAACACACGTATTCGCCTATTTCGATGTAAGAAGGCATGTGGATAGTATACATCAATATCTCGACCAAGTTCGCTGGTCAAATTCATCAGCCATCTTGTTTCAAAATGGCAGCCATTAAATAAAAAAAAATATATATATATAAAGTGAGTTGCAAAAAAATAAGAAATTGAAAAAGGTTTCTTTCTTAAGTATTTGACCTTGATATAAGGATTCAGGAGCATTTTTTGTTTGTCTCTATCTTAAAAAATGGCTCAGATATAGCAGTTTCAATTTCTAATGTAGGTGACATTTTGAAAAATCTGATTTTTTGCCTGCGACAGCACTTGTATATATCAACAATTTCCGATGTGGGTGAGCATGTGCACAGCAATTACTAAGGTCTCGACCAAGTTCACTGGTTAGCCTCATCCACCATGTTGTCTTAAAATGGCAGGCACTTTAAGAAATCGCCGAATTTGGCAGCCAAATATAAGTTACTTTAAAGAAAAGCAGCTTGGATAAAGCTGACTAATTTCGCGAAATTCTCATTCATTATATTGTTAAAAATTAGTATTGAATCTCCTATATTCGGTTTCCACTAAATTGAGCTTCGTGTGTTTGAATAATATAAGTTGGCTTTTTAAAAATAAGGAATATGAATGCTACCTCTTCCTCCCGGCACTGGCCGGAAGGACTTTTTTTATTTCACACTTAATTTTCTGCAATAAATCTTAAAAATGTACAGTACAATACATGACAGACATCTACTAAGTACCATCGTTTACAGAGAGGTAAAAAAAAATATGAATAAGGATGTGTGGAGTGATTTTTGAGGAATTTAAGGATGTATTTACCTATAGAAAGCCGGAGTATCCTTAATTAAAATATCGGTCAAAACTATCCGTTTTTTTTTTTGTTATACGTCTTGTCCTCCCGCCACATAAGGCAGGATAGAATACCTACTGTATGTCATTATTTCGAGATATGAATATTTTAAATACCTATTCTGAAATACGATATTAAAACCCTAAATTAAAAATCTTTAATCCATCTTAAATACAAATTTAAGCTATTTAGCATACCTGCCAATCTTCCACTAATCTTCCGTAGTAACTGGATTAATTTGACCAAGGTTAACACCTTTCGAAGTATAAAATTTATTTCATGATCCTTTATTTGTTTAATTGAAGGTTTCTACGTTAAACGTATTTAATTTTATTTCTTAAAAAACTCTGGTTCGAAACGACTTAAACCAGGGCGAAATTAACGCGCGTATTACGGAAGATTAGTTTGAGGTTGGCACCTATGCTCTTTAGTGATATTTCACTTGGCACTGCAGTAAACGAGTATTTCAAGGATGCAAAACAAGGGTACGAAGTTCACGGTGTTTCTAATTTTTTTTTTCACTTTATTACTACTATTTTAATACGATAATTTTTAATGTATGCTTCTGTTGCAGTTTTATCAAACGACACTTCAAAGAATCCGATATTAAATAGCATTGACAAAGGTAGAAATTTTACGAAAGCTGCATGCTCTGGTATATATATGATGTTTTAGTAACTTTTCTACCAATCATTGTGTCTACGATTGAACTTTGAGGTATTAGTGTAAAATCATTTTTGCATTATTTATCAGTTGTGGGGAATAAGGGAATTATTTATATGATTTTCGTATATGCCATCGTAAAACATATGAAATTTTTTATGTCGCTTAGAAGGGATCATAAATAGTACACAAAAAAAAAATTTCATGCATTATCTAACAATAAAGTGAAAATTATTTTACATTTACATTTTAAAAATATGTTCACCAATTATTATTATTATTTTAATTTTGGAATTGGAATGAAAATTTGTCTTAATAAATCGCTAATACGATAATGATTTTGTTATACATATGCGCGCAATGATAGGCACGCCATGATATTATTATGTATATTAGGTCGTCAATTATGAAACTTGTGATTACAATAAAGTCAAGATTACCTACGGGAGAAATTTCCACCAATAAAAAAGAATAGAAATGTTTGTGTTATTTATGACAGTAATTTTTCATGAATGTGGCGCTTATATAAGATGAAAGTTTCTAGTAAAATTTACTGGTGAAGATTGCCCCGTTGGTAAACTGGTCCTTTTGTAGTCACAAGTTTAATACTTGACTACCTGATATATTTGTAAAGTACATTAAGTTCAACGCTACACTTTATACATATTATTCGAATGATGAAAGAAACATGTCAGTTTTCTTTAGGTGTGTATGTGAAATTACAAAATAGATTGTCCTCTAAAAGTAAAGATACAACATGTTTTCGCAAGCTCGCCATTAAAATAAAGGCAGTGACAATAAAATTCTTAGTGTGTATGAATGATAATACGTGCTTGAAATAAACGAGTGCAAAAATCTTGGATACCAGTTTTATTTTAAAGAAATTGTATATATATATTGTAAGATATATATATATATGTATGTATAGATGTATAGATGTGTATATATATATATATATATATATTGTAAGAGAAAAAGTGGGGAAAAGAAACTCTCCTGACTTTGTGTGTAAGGATTGTGATTATTGTTTATTTTCAATTGTTATTGGCAGCTTCATGGACATTTCCCAAGGGAATCTAGCAATCTCTCGGAAAAGTCCTTTATCCGTTTCATTAAGGTGACGGCCGATCGGATAGAATAACATGAGATTGTCACATCCCTATGCTGTTAGACGTCTCAATGAGTCTTGCAGTTTGGTCCAACAACTGCAGAATCAATTTACACCAGAAGATTCTGTGTCAAGAAGAACCGATTCATTCTGACCACGAATCACAACCCCTGCTGAAGGCCGCTTTCTAGCTCCTTCGGCCCGAAGAAGAACCACTAATGTGCCTCAGCTTGTTTCAGTTCATTTTTTCGCCTCAGGGACAAAAATATCCGCTACTGCGGTGCGAAGACGCCTCCGAAATCCTAGTCTATATGCAAGGCGACCAGTTGGATGTGACCCACTGAACCGACGACCGAGAAGTGCCCGTATATGTTGTGCAAGGAAACACGTTTCCTGGGCGATACAGCAATGTGCCTTCTGTACTGTTCGCAGATGTATCCAGGTTCACACTAGAGAGCGATTTAGGGCATCTACTGAACTGGAGGGAACAACGCACTAGATATAACTAATCCAACATTGAAAGTCCCAGTTACAGAGGTGGTAGAATCATTGTTTGGGCAGGAATCTCTCTCGGTGTACACATTGACTTGCATGTGTTCCATGGAAGAACTTTGGCTGATGTGAGATATCGGGACGAGAACCTTGATTGAAATGACCTGCTATTGAAAACGATTTCATTCTAATGAATAATAATGAGAGACTTCACCGAGCTCTGATTGTTGAGTATTATCACTAGGATCACGGTTTGGGGCGAATGGAAAGGCCTGCTTTATCTCCAGACCTGATTCTGACCAAAGACGATTGAGAATAACTTAGCAGAAAATTTGCTGCTTTACGTCCGCTTTAATGATCCTTTCATGAGCTTAAACGAGGTTTATTCCTTTTCCGTTGGCATCGAAATACTAAAGTCCAGAGGACAGGAGTGTGACGTCCTCACTAATCGACCGATTTCACACTAGTGTTGGAATTCCCATCGGAAAATTTTGAATAGCAATTTTATTTTATTTGCTGAATGTCTATCATCTTATAAAACAATAATAACTATTTAAACTTACTGGTGAGAATTTGAAATCCCCAATAAAGAATCAACCAGATGCTGCAACACTGTGGCATTTCGTATCTGGCTAAATTTTTATTTAGGGACTCCGAATTCTCACCAGTAAGTTTAAATAGCCATTATTGTTTTATAAGATGATAGATATTCCAAAGAAACAAAAGAAAATTGCTATTCAAAATTTTACGGTTTGAATTTCAACACTAGTGAGAAGTCAATCGATTGATGATGACGTCACACTCGTGGCTCTGGCTTTGAGTATTTCGATAGCAGCGCCTTGTTTGGTATTCGTTTTATATTTCAGTGTGAGATAACTTAATTCGCAGCGTGAAACATCGTTGCCGACAATGCATTGCAGCTAGGGATGGGCATTATCTTTATAAGAAATCATTTTTTATGTTTCCATGACTTTTTTCAACATAAAACTGTGATATAATGTGTGATGTTTTTAAAATTCTGCAATAATTTCCGAATAGAATTTCCCGTCTTATTTAAAAATAGACGTTTGCTAAATATAAATGCTGATAGGTTTTTCGAAGAAAAAGGCTAAATTGAGAACATTGCTAACAACAAGTTTTGACATCAGAAATTTAAAACAGCTGCCTAAATTTTCTTATAATAATTATTTTGCCTTTTTTGTCACAGTAAGTCTGCTATTAAATAAAATTAAAATTTGTCATCTAAAATTGTGGTAGCTTTTTAAAATAAAATAATGCAGGACATGGTATATCGCAGCTTGTATGATTGCAATCCCCATTGGCAGCTAAGTATTCTACGTTTTTGAATTTTCACAACAAATAACTTTATGTTATCTTTAAAGCTCTTGAATATTTACCGAAAAAAATATACAGGGGGTCCCAGCTAATATGTTACCAACTTCGCGGGGACGTAGGGTGCACCTAGATGCCGAGTCGCAAACGCCTTCCTAACCCTAAAAGTGCGATGACAATGTTGCCAGTGAGATAATTTTTAAATTCAGATTTCTTAATTGGTACCACCTTTCTGAAATTGTAAAATTCCACTTCTTTTCGTTTCAATTAATAAGTCATTGAATAAGGCGAATTTTACTATTTCAAGACACTGGTGCCAATCAAGAAATTTGAATAAAAAAAAAATAGCCCACTGGCAACACTGGGCATTGAAAAGGCTGGTTCACACAAAGCTGATCTTTGGCCGTGGCAGAGTTGCCAGTGGGATATCTTTTTTAAATTCCGATTTCTTGATTGGCACCACTATCTTGAAATGATTAAATTCCCCTTGTTTAATCCCATATTAATTAAGTTGAAAACAAAAGGAATTTTATCATTTCAAAAAAGTGGTGCCATTTAAGAAATTGGAATAAAAAAAAGTAGCTCACTAGCAACACTGATTCAATGCCCTTTATTGTGTCAGGAAGTCGTTTCGGATCCGGCATTCCTATGTGATCCCGAATCGATAAATGTACTTTACCTCCCCTCGAAGTTTGTAACATCTTAGCTGGACACACTGTATATACTTTCATACTTATTAAATTTGTAATTTTGACATAATTTAGAAAACAATACTCTGAAAATTTATTTCACACTCTGTTTTATAAACTAATTAGTACGAAATAAAAAAATTAAGTTAAAATTATATTTCACTCTAAATAACGTTTTACAAAATAGTTATTGAAAATCAGACATTCCATAATTAATGAAGGATGATTTCTAATTAAATTAATGAAGCTTATATTAAATATTTGTTTTAATCTTCTGAAAAAAGATTTGTTTAAATTAACTTTTAAAAAGATTTATTTAATTAACATTTATATTGCTAGCAGAAATTTCAGTTGGTGTACAATTGGGTAACAAAAACACATATAATTAATCCAGTCTGTATTACGCTTTCATTAGAAAAAATGCAATGTAAATAATGAGTGATAAATCAATGCGAAATAATTAATTTATGAAAACCTTTATACACATGCTTTTTATAAAATTTCTGAGAACTTATTTGGATTCAGTAAACATAAAAATGTTTTATAGTCATTTTTTTCATTTTTTTTTACAAACGTTTTTTCTTTTATTTTAATTAGCTGAAAAAAGGTTTATTCTGAAAATTCTGATATTAATCGCATTTTTTGCTGGCGCAATTAGCTCAATGACGGTATCTACTAAATTTAATAGAAATTTTTTTGAACACACATATGAACATAATATGCCTTATTTATAGCTCACTGTAATAATGATTTGATAAATATAAGCATAGTAACCGCTTTCGATTTTCAATTGCCGTTAATCTTCAACACGCAGTTTTGCATATATGCAAACAGCACTGTTTTGAATTTAATGGATTTTTTTTTAATTCGCACATACCTTATTCACACCAGAAAATTAAAATAGCGATATTTGCTTTAATTAGTAACATACATGCCGTACTTAAATAAAGCGAATTTAACCATTAAAACTTTTGGTGTAAAGTCAGATTCTCTGGCGTGCGTAATTTTAGAACGTATTCTATCACGGGAATTAAAGGGTTTAAAGTTAAGTTTTGTAAAATAAATAATTATATAAAATAAGATATTTGGAGACATACTTATTAAATATTTACTAATTTTCTATATTTTAGCGTAAAAGAGCCAAACGACAGTAGTTTTTACTTGTAATACAGATGTGCAACAGAAGAAAAGATTGCGTATTACATGAAAAATGTATCTCTGATTTTTTTTTCATAATTTTTCCTGTGTTATTAACCTTTCAGAGAATCATATATAATTTTTTCGAAACAAAATAAAAATTCGCGCATTTAAGGGCTTATCAGCCATTATAGCTACAACTCTCGCAACAATGAAGACAAAAATCTCTCGTCATACTATATCTCGCGAACAACCTGTCTCGTGAAAAACAACCACTTTGAACTGCCCTGCGCTCCGCTTTATAGGGAAACTTTCCAGAAAATCCTCTGCAGCACTCGAGATCTCGCAAAACTATCGGCAGTCAATCACTGGCAACCAATCGCCTTTCCAACATGCCTCCTTTGAAACTGCACTGAATGAAGTTGAAAATGGAAGTAGGTACGCCACAGATTATAACAGTCAAAGAGTGAAGCTTCAATATGTCCGTTATAGAGGAAAAGAAGATTGTACACTGTTAAAAATTTTGCAGCATTCTGGCAGGTCATTCGACCGTTTTTTGAAAAAACGGTTTCATAACCATAATTTAACTATATTCTGACCATAAAATGGGTAATAAATAGTATGATCATAATAGTGTTAAATTCACGATTGTGTAACCGTTTTTGGAAAATACGGTCAAATGACCTGCCAGAATGCTGCAAATATTTAACAGTGTAAGGTGCTGCTGTCGTAAACATTAAAAAAACCCTAAAGTACTATTACTTCGAAACTAAAAGCAGTAAAAAAGGTAAAGTGTATTTTTTCAATTGTTAAATTAAATTTTTTTCCTGTAAGAATGGCAAGAGTCAACAAATATGAATAGGTGGACCGCGGGTTGGACCACACTGGTCTATGTAATAATCATGGCACTATGAATAAAGTTAACTGACATATCCTCAAAATGGTTTAGCTTCAATTGTAACCGGTTTCGCAGTGGCGCATTAGAACCGGGACAAACTTCCGCCAGTAAATTTGAATAGAATTTTTCTCACTTATTTAAGCGTCTTATTAATGCATAATTCCAGTCATATTTATGACCAAAAACAGATATTTATTTTTACTGGTGGAAGTTTACTTCGGCTGTAGTCAGGCCCTGCGTTTCCGCCATATTGTGACAACCTGAACAACCTCCTGTCGGTATCAGTGAAAGAGATTATAAAACCCGAGTCAACTTCTACTAGTAAAAACGAATAAAATATTTTACAATGTTTCTGAGATTAATTTTGCATGAATAAGCCTCTAAAAGAAGGCGAAATTTTCTATTCAAAATTTACTGGGGAAGTTTGGTTCGTGGTAATCAAAAACTCTTGATCCCATGCAAAATATCAGCTGTCATGTTGTGACAACCTCCTCATTTCACTCGAAACTCCTAAACTCTACACTATATGTCTCCTCCTCTTTATTCATAACTCCATTGTCATACTTTGCGCGCGCGTTTCAAGATTAAATCGAGAAAGAAACATTCTACTTAATACATCTCGATTTACTATTTTTCCTTTTTCACTAATTTGACAGTATAAAGTATGGAACTATTAATAAAGAGGAACTGACATATGCTTAAAATAGTGAAGCCTCAACTGTAACCGCTATTGCAGCAGTTGTTAACCGCCGGTGGAAACTTCCACCAGTAGATTTATATGGAAATTTTCAACTTACTTGAACGCCTTATTGTTACAAAATTTCAGTCATAAATAAAGGTAGAAACAGACTTTCATTTTTACTGGTACGACTTTACTTTGGTGGTAGTTAGGCCCAGCGTTTCCGCCATACTGTGATAACCAGGGAAATAAACTGAGAATTTTACAAGGCATCATGACACCAGTTAAAAGAAATAGAAATTTTTACGACATTTGTGAGATAAAAATTCCATGAATAAGACGCTTAAATAAGACGAAATTTTCTGTTTAATTTTACTGGTGGGATGTTTGCCCTGGCGGTAATGAGAAACTTAAGATCCTATTTAAAAAAAAGCATCCGCCATCTTGTGACAACCTCCTCAGTTACTTCACTCGCAACTCGTAGACAGTACACTGTATGTCTCCTCCTCTTTATTCATAACTCCATTGTATAAAGAGCTACTTGAAGTTTAGTGGAACTTCAATACCCTCGCACCCAGAGTTACGTATAAGACATGTTGGATATGTATCTATTCTGTTTATCGATGCGTCTTTAGAACGGACGGAAAATGCTGTTATCTTACTTGCGTTTAGACTTTTGTCAAATATCAAGATTAATAAAAAAAACACCGCGTGGCAAAATTAGAGTATTTCAATAAAAATGCAAATTTACTCATATATGAATTTGTTTCCAATATTAGACTTAACACACAAAATACTTTTCCATGGAACCAGAGACAGATTACTGCATTTGCAAGCTTCCGCGAGATTTTTCGGATATTAACTTTCCCTTCATACATGAAAGAAATTCTGCATTCGAATACATCATAGATTAAATACTGTTGTACGTTTAACCTCCTGTAATTCAGCTCTAAGAAAATTATATTGTTATCCAGTACACATGAATTCAGTGGAGTAATTTTATCTGAATTGCTGCTAAAACTGTGAAAGGATAATCACGCAGTGCATGCGGACGGGACATGCTGTTCTCTGACTTGCATTCAGACATTTGGCATTTGTCAAGATTAATAAAAAACACCATATTCCAAAATTTATTATGAGTATTTCAATAAAAACGCGATTTTATATAAATTTGTTTCACATATTAGACTTAGTACATAAAATACTTTTCCGTAGAAACGGAGACGGATTACTGCATTTGCAAGCTTCCGCGAAATTTTTCGGATATTAACTTTCCCTTTATACATGAAAGTAATTTTGCAACGAATACATCATCGATTAAATACTGCTGTACGTTTAACCTCCTGTAATTCGGCTCTACATAGAAGATTACATTGGCATCCAGTACAGATGAATTCAGTGGAGTAATTTTCTCTGAATTGCTGCAAAAAGTGTTAAAGGATAATCATGCTGTGCATCCGGACGGGACATGCTGTTGTCTAATTCCATTTAGACGTTTGGCATTTATCAAGATTAATAAAAAACACCATATTCCAAAATTTATTATGAGTATTTCAATGAAAGCGCGATTTTATATGAATTTGTTTCACATGTTAGACTTACTACATAAAATACTTTTCCATAAAACCAGAGAGCATTTTAAAACTTCCAGCATTTGATTAAGCATTTAAAATTAAGAATTAACATTCAGCATTTGCAAACTTCCAGGAGATTTTTTGGATATTAATTTTCACTTTATACATGAGAGAAATTCTACGTTTCGATAAATCATCCATGAAATACTGGTGTACGTTTGATTTTCTGTAATTCGTCTTTACATAGAATATTACTATTACATGTCAACCAGTACAGATGAATCCAGCTGATGAAATCCAGTTTATTCCAGAATCATAAAATAGCGATGACATATTGTTGCTGTTTTAAAACTGTTCTGTACTTCGATGGGGAAACAAATGTGCAATATTCTATAATAGATATTACCACACCTTTATCTCTGTCACTTTCATACATATATATATAATATATATAGAGAGAGCGCATTATACATTTCAACATAGATGCATGTACGTATGTATCTGGATATCATATTTGGAATGAATTAAATTAACAATAAGAGTTTTATTAACCCCATAACGGTCGCATTAAATTAAGGTTTAAAAATTCAAATTGCTTATTGGCACCACTTTTTAAAAAAGATATATTCACCTTATTTAACGACAGGTAAATGGTACCATAATAAAGCTAATTACGCTATTTTATAAAACTGGATGAAATCAAACAATCTGAATAAAATACACAGCTCGTGAAAGTCACGGGAGCGAGAATTAATAGGTTAAACCAGTATTGCCAGATTGGGGACTTTTTTGTCCTCAGATTGTTAATTGTCACCCCTTTTCAAAAATAGAAAGATACGACCTATTTAAAAATTGATTAAAAATTCTGAAATATAAGGCGAATTATACTATTTTAAAAAAGTGGTGACAGTCAAATAATCTGATTTAAAAAAGTTCGTAATCTGGCAACACTGGGTTAAACTGAAAGAACATTACAGCATCTTATAATGTTACTTGTTCATACGAACCGTTTTGTTTCACCTTTTATCAAGTAAAAGAATTCTCTGCAATAGTGACTGTTATTATAGCCTATCTTCATTTAAACTTTTTTTTAAATTTAAAAATTATGGATCTGTGCTATGATCACAAAGCAAGGTTTCATATGCCATTTAAATTGACTCAGATGAAAACAGATGATTCAGATGTTTAACTCACATGAAATATCAAACAGGGTTTCAGATTCGTGATCAATAAACTTTGCTTGGTTTTTAATGTATTTCGGTTTTATATGAAGGTTGTACTTTTCACGAAATTTTCATGTGTAACATGAAGAACATTGACGCAACTGGAATACACGTCTAGTTTGCATTTTTATCCTTTCATATATGCCGTGTACCATTTGTGTGTCTTTCATAGAGGGCTTACAAGTGTTTCCCATAAAGAGTTTTTATAAAATAAAAATTTATTTTATAAGATCCTTTATTTTGAAATAATTTGTATTGATGCTTTTTTATGCAGAGTGGAGGTTTTATGCTCCTTCCCCGGCAAAATGCTTTAAGAGAACCCACCTCTCTTTTGAAAGATGTAATGGTAGATTTACTATGATTTATATTGTTTCTGCATTTTTTATATGCGGCTCTTGAACCGTGGGGTCTCACGGCTTTTATTACCGGGCTGTCATTGAAGACTATTTTTATATTATTTTCCTATCACTTTTTCCAACTTTTTTTGGTTAAAACTCCAAGAGAAATCTACAAGAAAGAATATTTTTTAGAAATAGAGCTACGGATTGTAGAAAAAATCGTAGTTGGTACCCCTGCTTTATGATATGCATGCACACTGGTGTCCAAAAATTTAGGGACAGAGATTTTACTCGTTTTGTCGAATATCTATTGAAATTCTTATCGAAATGTCGTTAAACTTCTAGGATGCAAAGAACTTGTTTGACTATTTTTCAGTGAAGATTATGTCGCGGGAGCAATTAGGGGTATATTAATAAATTTAATAATAAAATAATATTTGCGATCATACGTTTAGCAGAAAATGCTCAAAATGGTCTGTCACTGTATTAACTGACTGTGTTGGTCCTGTTAAAGGTTTCTGTGTATTTGTGTAAGCATAGCACTCATATTCGTGAAAAATTTAACATTTCTGTGAAAAATTCTAAAATTTTTTTTTTTTTTTTTTTTTTTTTAATTTAACAACACTTTCCGAAAACTTGAAAAATAACAGCAGAAACATTATACTGCAATTAAAACGTGAATATATTAAATATATGAAGAGATATGACAAGCTATAGGGATTTGTATGAAATAATTTTTAACTGTCCATGCATGAATGAGTCTAAAATGTTTATTTCATAATTTAATAGTCAGTTATTTAGGACCATTTATATAAAAACTTCTGTCAAATATATCGAAAATTAAGAAATATTGTGGCGATACAGCGAGTTGCTTTCTAAAAGTAGCTCGCAAGGATGTCTTGGCGACTATTTTTGTATTGGGTTGTTCGGAATGTCGTGTCCGTTTGGTAAAATCAATTCGTACTGTAAAATTCTGCCCAGTAATTAGTAGAAGATATCGGAATTAATGTTTAATAATTAAATCATAGAATTTTGCGGTACGAATTGATTTTCCCAAACGGACACGACTTTCCGAACGACCCAATATTTTATTTGTGAGAATACTTCTCACAGTATTTAAATTTGGTTTATTTTTATTCCTTTCAGCTATTTTTTGCATCGATGTCTATTTAAATTCAGTTGCGCTCATCTGCGATGCTTACATTTTCCTCGCACCGTAATGCAAGCCTCTTTTCGTCCAGCGATCTTTTTCCCCCCATAGTAATTTTGGAGAGTACAAAGAGGTTGCGCACGCATCTTTCCTGGCCTCTCTGCATTTCCAGAGCTCTAGTCTATCTGCCGTCAGCATGCATTATGATGACGTCATTGAAGCAATTCGCTCCTTCCTCTTGTGACGTAGTCGTTACGCGATTTTGATGACGTTAGTAAGAGGTGTGTGCTAGTTTCGCTTTTCCAATCAGCGGTGACCTTTTTAAATCTGCAGCTCGTAATTTGATTTTCATTATTTTGCCGTTACCGTTAATTTAGACAATCAATTTAAATCTGCCGTTTATTTACTCTGTCAACCCCATATTCATCGTTTAAAAGCTAAAATGCGTTAATTTTTTAAACAAAATTGGGTTTGGTGTCTTAAAAAGATGTAGTCTTTCAACGCAGCGCTATCGGATCGCGGGCATTCATCTGCCGTTCGAAAGCCGCTAAAATAGTTTGCTGAAACAGTACGTCCGTACCACAGTAAGTAGAACACTCGGTAGGGTCCACGCGCAGGTTTCGTTTCTCCCTCTGACGTGACTGGCACCCAAGTCACAGCCCTCTGAATACTAGGCCTGGGTGCTCATTCAAAATGGCGGCTGTCGAAGGCGGACTTTTTCCCCCACTAGAAAAATTATATCGTGATTGAGTGCCTAGTGAATCTCCCTTCAGGTCCCGGTTTTCTTGTAATATTATTTTACAAAAAGATTTTTCAATAAGCTCAATCAATCGATTAAAAATTTCTATCTATTAAAAATTTCTTTTGACAAGAAACTTAGTATGCCATCATTCAAAAATTAACAAAAATATTTCCCATCTATTACATTTGTCAGAAAAGTAAAGAAAATTTAAAATGTTTGTTTAGCTTCATGATCAAAGTTTTATGTGGAGCCAGCCCCTTAGTTATGAAAAGAATAACATATTATATTGGCTAAACGCATTTACACAAATTAAAAATAAATGAAAGGATAAATTTGGTATTTAAATTATGAAAAGCACATGACAAAAATTATTCACATATTGTTAAGAAATTCAGATATTCTAAGGTTGAATGCTAAAAATAAATACAGATTTATTTATTTTTCAGTTTTTTTTTAATTTTTCTCTTGTATTTCTTAATTAAAATTTTTAATAACTATTTTTGAGTAATTATTTGGTAAGATCTTATATACAACTTGCATCATATTTTTAAATAAATAAAGCTGTCATGAGTCCAGGGATCTGTTTAGAGAAAAATTGGGTCCTTTAATGGACCTTTCACAACCTTTTTATTTTAAAACAGGACCCTTCACAAAATTTTTCAACTTAACAATTAGCTTTACACAAAACTTTTGCATTTCCAAACTGTACTTTTCATCACAAATTTTAAAAGTAATACTATCTAACTTGTCAAAAAACCTATTATCAAGATATAGATATGGAAAGGGTCTTGTTAAAAATGTATAACAAGAACCTGAATATAACGATAATTTCAAATTCCCAAAATTAAAAATAGATTTTTCATAAATGTGAAAAAAAAAAAAAAAAAAAAACTATTCACAATTTTAAAAATAGGACCCAGAAAGAAAAATCTGGACAGATCCCTGTGAGTACAATATTTACATAAATGATCAAAGTCATTCACTACATTTTTAACCTAAAGTTAACTAATTTTTAATAAAAAATTCATATGAAAAATCGCCATTACTAGAATCTATGCAGTAATTAAAACAGTGATGTTTTAGCAAGTTTAGAAAGCAGCATAACCTGCAATGAAAAGTAGGATTGGCACAATGTTTTTATAAACTGGGTTTAATATATCATTTAAAGATCTTTAAATGCGTCTAAATTTATCAGGCATGAAAGTGGAAAACAGAAAAAAAGTTGAAATTTTTTTCCATCTATGCAATATTTATTTTTGGACACATTTTAACTTATTTATACAATAAAATAAAATATTACTGTATGTATGATTTTCTTTTAATAATTTAAAATTTATTAAAAGAAATTTAAACTAATAATTTTACAGGTCTTTTGAATCAAAACAGGAAATTGAAGACAGTTTGCTAAGATGCAAAACCATAAATATCTGATGAATTTATGTGAACTACAGAGATTAATTTGACAAAATAAATATTATTTTAGAAGGTTTGTCTGTTTAAGATTTCCCCCCTCCTTTCAAAAACAAACAACAAAAAAAAAAACCTCCATGCTGCATAAATACAAGCAAGTCAAATTAATCTTTACTCCAGAAATACATCTCCAAAATTGCATCACTGAAATTACACAAAAGTGTTAATTAGGAAAAAATATTCTATTCCAAAAAGAACCTTATGGAAACTTCCTTTACCTTTTAAAATCTAAAAAAATCACTCTGAAAAGACATTTTAGAAACAATTTACACCACTTTCAGATGCTTATTCACCTTTGATTTGATGGCTTTTTTGCACAGTAATTCAGAAACAAATTCCGACGATTTGAGTAAACAAAATTAGTATTAAATTTCCTAGACACCCCCCCCCCCCTCTCATACATGCTTCCAATATTTTCTTTGCATTTTTGCATCAATCCATAAAATGTCCAAAATTGCTTTAAAATAGGTGGAATTCCTCCTTTAGGAGGAATTGTTTCGTGCCTGATTTATTGATAAATTGCATTTCTTATCTAAATATTTTTGTTTATTATGAAAGAGCTTTTGAATTATTAGTCTTTTCTCATTTTCAATCAACTTCTCTAGAGAGATATAATAATTACTGACATATAACTGTACATTCATCATATATTTTAACAATCATGTTAACCTTATACTTATTTTCTTAGATTGCTAATATTCAAACCAAGCGTCTGATATAATTTGTTTTATTAAGACAATAAATTTTAAAAGTTAAATCAGAACTTACTTCAATAGTTATGTTAATCCTTGGTGATATCCACTGAACATCATTTTAGAATATTTAATGCATATTCTAGCCTTTTAGATGAAATTAAAATTATATTTGCGAAAACTTGAGAGCCATATTTTCTTTTCAGAAAGAGAAACAATGAAACACTAGGGAAGCACATGAAACGCAGGAAAAACACATGAAACACTTTCTTGAAATAAAACATAAGTATCTAAATAAAATAGATAGTATAAAGATGAAAATCATGAACCATGTGCAACTTTATACGAAAACTGCAACTTGAATTCATCAACGATGGAATTTTCAAGAACAGAATAAATGGCGACCATCACCACCGCTTCAATTTAACCGCCTTCGACTGGTCACGTGACCCGCCGGAGTTAGTTTAGCGATTTGGCCGGTGTAGAGATGGCTGTGCCCAAGTCCAGTCTTGGGTAACGCACTTTTCGCATTGTATAAAGCTTTCCGTTTCATAAAAAGGTGTTCAACATTTGTTTAATATCCAGTGTATGATATTACTGAAATGCGTGACATGTGGAACATCTACTAATTAAACATTTTTAAAATTTAAAGTTAATATACGTACATGTCTTTATTTTTTAGAGTTTTTTAAAGCGTGAATCTTTTGTTTTCATTTGGTTATTTGGAAATATTAACTTTTGCCTCAATTACCATTATTTTATTTAAACACATATGTAAAAAAAAGCAGTTTTCTTACCTGCTCTGTTGTATTTCAATATTTTAGACACCGTCTTTTCATAACATTTTTGCAATTTTGCTTTAATCCAAAGTACTTTGAGAAAACTCGGAAAATTTTAGCTTCAATTCATAAAACTTTGGAAAAAATGCACTTATAATTATGTTGTATATTTTCAAATATATATATTATACACTCATAAAGTTATATGCTATTAAAATTTATAATTTTATACATTTTTTAAAATTCCAATTTAATGTTCGAAAAACATAAAACGGATCTAATAATGTTTTTAAAAGTTACGAGTATAACTCTGAAAAACTATATAGTACTATGTACTTTAAAACACAGGCATCGAAAAATATTATAGCATTTTCAGGGCAACTTTCGATAAATGTAAGAAAAGCTTTTTTGAATTGATGCTTGGGATTTTTTCGAATTTATAAATATTTAAAAAAAAAAAAAAAAAAAAAAAAAAAAAAGGTAATAACAAAACGAGTAAACAAAGTAAACAAAACTTCTTAAATAGCCGTAATAGCTTAAATAACGTTTTATAAATAGTTAAACGAAAAAAACTCTTTAAATTTTTTGTATACACTAATACAGAAATTTAAATTATAAAATTATTTAAAATATCAGAAGAATAGTCTTTCTAGATAGTCTTCTAGGGAACATATTGTCACTCTTATGTGAGAAAGGGTAGCGCAATTTCAGAAAGAACAACTTTTGTTTTAAAATCAACAATTTACTTTATTTACAAATAATTAGAAAATAAGTTAAAATCGGTATCAAAATATTAATAAATATAGGTCCGTACAACTTTTAACTTTAGGAACAGAATAATCATCGCACACAAGATTCTGCGATTAACTAACACGATGTCAAGTGTAAGTTATAATCTAAGTATTGGGCTTCCGGTTCAGTAAATATCAAACTGTCTAACTCTCAAAGTCAAACAAAAACTAGGTTGTATAACATTCAAAATTTGAAGAAAAAAAAATAGGTGTCATATTACGATATTACGGTTACAAAATTTTAAACAATGAAATATATTTTTTATAATTCATATATATATATATCCTTAAATTTTTAGTACGCACTTAAGTATTATAAAAAAAATTTAAATTACAAATTGTGAGTAATATTATTTTATATGGATTATCTCAATACCTTAAAATAAATAAAAATTATGGAATATATTTTCAAATAAAAATTGAGTTTTTATTCTATTGCTATACCAAAATATTTTTTTTCCTCACAATATGCATTTTTGAAACTTCTAGAACCATGCCTGTTTATTAATCTGATATAAGTTTTTGATTTAAGGTCCCATATTGCTTACAAACCCTTACATTTCATCGAAAAAAATAAAAAAGACAGAGAACTATAGTGCTTATTTTATTTTTCTTTAGTTTTGAGTACTATATAAGTACTATATAAGTAACTATATAAGTACTCAAAACTAAAACTAATGTCTATAAATTTCAGGAACTGTAACACAACGATTTCACTAGGCGAAGAATATTCAAGTTCACCTCTTACTTACATCTCTTCTGAATATGCAACTTTATTTTTAAAATAGAATTTTGAGAAAACTGGAATTTATATTGTTTCATAATTTCTTTACGAGAATTTTCTGATTTTTTACATACTACATTGCATACTTTTCCCCCTATCCAGCTGATATACATATATATTTTTTTTAATTTTAGTTTAATTTTCTTATTTAATTTCATCTAATATCTGAATGATTTATCAGCGATATATGAGTGACTGTATTGTTCTTTTTAAGAGAGAAGAAATAAATCAGGATTGGATTTATCTTGCTGATCACATTCATTTTTATTTAAGAAAAAGTTTATTTCCTTTCATGTATCTCGACAACTCATTCTTTTCTCTTTAATTTTTCAGCAATATCATTAGTGAAAAGTAATACTAAAGTAGTAGTGGAGCTGAAAATTTTTATATGGAAACTGATTTATATCTTACAATTTGGTTTGGTTTAAAATTAAGCTGTTTTGCTTTTAAATTCTTTTACAAATCTATTTCTTTAAAGTAAATTGAAAATACTCTTTAATAATAAATGCAAAAATTATCTGATCTTTTGCATGCGTGCAGCAAATGGTTTTCATGCTACAGTATTTGTTAAAAACGATGAAATGAAATTCCTTTGGAATATCTAGAAGAATTAATGCGTTACTAATTATTTTAATGTCAAATCTTTTTCAAAAACTAACAATAAAAATAAGACACAAAATGAATATATGAAAAAAAAATAGTAATAATAACATTTATTGTCAGGAAAATTGTAAGATATAAATCAGTTTACACATAAAAATTTTCAGCTCTACTTTTACTTTAGTATTACTTTTCACTAATGATATTGCTGAAAAATTAAAGAGAGACGAATGAGTTGTCGAGATACATGAAAGGAAATAAACTTTTTCTTAAATAAAAATGAAAGTGATCAGCAAGATAAATCCAATCCGGATTTATTTCTTCTCTCTTAATAAGAACAATACAGTCACTCATATATCGTTGATAAATCATTCAGATATTAGATGAATTTAAATAAGAAAATTAAACTAAATTAAGTAAAAAAATATATGTATATCAGCTGTTAGGGGGGAAATTGTGCGATGTAGTACGTAAAAAATCAGAAAATTCTCGTTGCAAAGAAATTATGAAACAATATAAATTCCAGTTTTCTCAAAATTCTATTTTAAAAATAAAGTTGCATATTCAGAAGAGGTGTATGTAAGAGTTGAATTTAAATATTCTTCAGCTGGTGAAATCGCTGTGTTACAATTCCTGAAATTTATAGAAATTAGCTGTAGTTTTGAGTACTTATATAGTTAAATGTACTCCAAACTAAAGAAAAATAAAATAAACACTGTAGTTTTTTTTTTCGATGAAATGTAAGGGTTTATAAGCAATATGAGACCTTAAATCAAAAATTTATATGAGATTAATAAACAGGCATGGATCTAAAATTTTCAAAAATGCATATTGTGAGAAAAAAAATATGTTGGTATAGCAATAGAATAAAAACTCAATTTTTATTTGAAAATATATTCCATAATTTTTATTTATTTTAAGGTATTGAGATAATCCATATAATATAATATTCCACTCACAATTTGTAATTTAAATTTTTCCTGATAATACTTAAGTACGTACTAAAAATTTAAGGATGTATATATACATTAATCTTAAAAAATATTTGATTGTTTAAAATTTTTTAACCGTAATATCGTAATATGACACCTATTTTTTTCCCCTTCAAATTTCGAATGTTATACAGCCTAGTTTTTGTTTGACTTTGAGAGTTAGACAGTTTGATATCTACTTAACCGGAAGCCCAATACCTAGATTATAACTTATACTTGACATCGTGTTAGTTAATCGCAGAATCCTGTTTGCGATGATTATTCTGTTCCTAAAGTTAAAAGTTGTACGGACCTATATTTATTAATATTTTGATACCGATTTTAACTTATTTTCTAATTATTTGTAAATAAAGTAAATTGTTGATTAAAAAAAAAAATTGTTCTTTCTTAAATTGCGCTACCCTTTCTCACATAAGAGAGGACGTAACAATATGTTCTCTAGAAGACTATCTAGAAAGCCTGTTCTTCTGATATTTTCAATAATTTTATAATTTAAATTTCTGTATTAGTGTATACAAAAAATTTAAAGTGTTTCTTTTTTTTAATTATCTGTAAAACGTTATTGTCGGAGCACAGCTCCGGCTTCCCTGCAAAAATTACACTTATTGTTAACACGATAGCGTCCAAAATGTTTGACGCATCGACACAAAAAATGAGCTGGACGTTGGTAGGGCCTAAATCTCGGCGCGTATTGAAAATCATAAATATTCGTCAACCCTAACAGCCTGAAATGTCTGCTCAAAAATTTCCTATAGAGATAACATTGCGAGTTTAATTCTATATATTTGAAAGATAAGGCTTTCTTTTTTTAGTCATGTACTTTTTTTTTACATGAGCCTTTTTTTTTTTTTTTTTTTTTTTTTTTGCACCGATTTTAACAATTCTTTTTTTTTTTTTTTTTTTTTTTTTTTTATGAAAGCTGTTTCTTCGTAGATTTGCCCGCACTAGATATTTTTTTTTAAATATTCCCATTTTTATATTTAAATTTAAAATTTAAAAAAAATTCTATGAATTTATTTCAAAATGGTAGCAATTGGATTACTTCCATTGTTATAAAGAAAGGAAAAATAATAAGGTTTGCTTATCTTTATTGATGCCATTTTCTCATAAAATTCAAAATAAACTTTCTGAAAAAATTGAAAGAAAATGACGTCATGCTTTAATAAAATACTCATGTTTTCCGCAAAAAGCTGTTATAATTCAATTCTTTTTCATTCATTGAGTTTGAGACGCTTGGTGAAATGCTTCAATGAGGCAAATGACATCATATTTAAATGAAAACGATCATTTTCTCTGATAAAAGTAAATATTTTACTTAGAACGTCTCTAAAAGATATAAATTTCTGGAATTTTACTCGCCGATACAGAGATTAGAATCACAAGTCAAGAATGCGAATGTTCACATGCAAAGTCGTAGTTGACAAACTTGATTTCAAGTTTAGAAATATATGTATTAATCACATATTGCACATTGTAACATTTTTGAAATGATGAATGTAAATATAAGAGATGCGTATGCAAATTATGAGACGGTGAAAATAACATAAAGTTTAGATTTTACGCGAAAAATAATTCCATGATTAACTTAAGGTGAAATCATTATTTTAAATATTCAATCGGCAATTTTAAACGGCACAGATGTCATATTGGCGCGATTTTTTTCTGACGCCAATGTCATATACGCAACGGGTACTTAACTGGCGCCAAAGTGTCGTTATTTTGCTTGATATGGTAACCGGATGTTATTGTTTGTGCTGCTGACGTTTTCCGTGAATTGGCGTGGGAAAAAAAATCGCGCGAATATGAGGCGTATATGACATGCCTTTATGATGTGTCTTTTAAACATAACAGCCTCAATGGGTAATTTCATCAAAATTACATATCTTGATAATGTATAATAAATAATGCAGTTTAATTTTTTAATATTTTGAACAGTCGAACTATATGGAATTATTATTTTGGTAAATTTAAGTTAAAAATAATATTTGTTTTAAGAGACTAATTAGTAATCTATGTATGAGTTCGTTTTTAAACAACTTCTTTCATTGAAATTCGACGAGATTCATACCGTTATTAATTAAAACATTAGCTCAATTGCTGTAAATTATGCATTTAAACCTCATACGGATCATTATGGAGTCGAATGTTGAAGTCGATGTTCATACATTGGCGACCTGAGATATAGATTAACCCCCCCCCCCCTTTCAGAAGTTTTACGTTCTACGTATGTAACAACCACTATTTTTTTTTTTTTTTTACTTTTCATTCTTTGTAAGCTTCCAAATCGACGCAATTCATTTTGAATTTTAAATTAAGAGAAACGAAAAGAAAATCGAATACGGAAAATACGATTTTGGGGATTAGTCGAATGACTACGAGTGATACTCAAAGAAATCGAGAAAAATATAATGTCATGTATGCATTACTTATATGTATGTATTCTTATGCATGTATGTTTGTATTCAGACGAATGTATGTTTCTATTGGGAAATTTTCGTAATCGGGTTTGTAGACAAATTCATAATTTACTGAGCAATGATTGATGAGCAAATTTAACAATTTGGTAGCTGTCCCAATTACTGACGATTACTCAATTCTTTTTTAATTCATCGTAAGTGAATATATTTCAACTGAAATGCAAGTGAACATTCTGAAGTAAATGAGATAAGCATTTTTTTTTGTCAAGATGTACACTAGAAAACAAAAATATGTAGATTACAAAATAAAAAAATCCTGTACGGGTTGGAAAAGGTAGCTTCCCTGTTTCTTGGTTTTAAGATTTTAGCTAATTTTACTGGAGAACACGAAGTTAAAATGCAAAGAACCCAGTTAGAGAAGAATCATCAGCACTGAATTTCAATGGAAATTTCGCCAAATTAGTCAGATACAGCCAAATTGGCTTAATTTGTGAGACATAGTTTTGGACGCCAAATTTGGCTATATTTCGTCCAAATGTCGCGAAGCTTAGCGATAAATGCGACGTTAATGTATATGACTATGATCGCTTATGCTTATGATCGGAGAAATGGATACAACAATGAAAGATAATTCGGGAGAAATCATGTTCACTAAAAGTCATAAATTAATCCCTGAATTTTTTTAATCTGCTGCCTAGATTTAGTGTACATTTTAAGAAATATACATATTTTATATGTGTAACGTTATAGACAGATGTTTCGAAAATGACGGTTAAAAGAAAGTAATTCAAATGTATAGAGTTGTTTAGCTTAATTCTATGTGGAAAAGTCGCATAAAAATAACCCAGATGCTTCCTAATATTTTCCTAATAACGATATAACAACTCAGATGAATAAAGGTATCAAGATTGATAGAGGAGTATAGCAGACTATCTATGAGTGTGTGTTACATACGTGTTATAAACCTTTACCTGTTGTTATATTAAATAAATGTGGGCTGTGCCCGACGAGCAAGTCTTTGAAGGAGCTTTGAAGTTTCCTGCCGGTACCTCGATGGATCAAGTTCTCAGAGATCGGAGCTATATTAAAAAAAATCGAAGTCTCTCAAATACATCCGGGGGTTATTCTTTATCTTTACCGTGGATTTTCTTATCCAATGGTTTCTCTTTACTTTTAACATTTCTGAATTATTATAAAGAACAACAAATTATGCTGCCTTCAGTTATGCACTAAATAGATTTCGTCTTTGCAAACAAAGGTTACAAATTTCCCTAAATCAATTTTTATTATTGGAAAAGGAACAGCTGTAAAATGTACAAAAATCAAAGAAATTAGTAAAACAATCATAGAGCAGTTAGGATCAGAAGCTATCATTCTTTTCGCACTAACAGGTACTGCTACATTTAATGTCAAAGACAAGGTAACTCACTCAGTGCTTAAAGAACCAACGTGTTTTAAATAGTTCGCTAAGTTAAAAAGTCAGCAATGCATCTACAGCTCAGAATGGATACAGTGTTATTTCTCATTATTGACGAATTTTCAATGATAGTATGTCGTCTTATGGCTGATCTTGAACAAAGATATCGCGAAGGTAAAATAGATAGCATTTAGCCTTTTAGAGGCTTATTTGTTTAAATCCTTGGATGTATTAGGTAGTTACATCGCGTAAAAGACATCTCTCTATATAAAAGACAGTCTTTAAAAGTCATTTTGATTCTTTGCGGAGAAAAAATGCTTAGAGCTTTTCACATTAACAAACTCATTGAGATAAAACGACGATCAGCAGACACAGTTCCGAAAGACTCTGAACTCACTTTGCGTGAGTCAAGTTTTTGAATACCTCTCACCCCTTATGCAACGACGCAAAGATATACTGCTTTCGGCTAACTTGAATGATTTGAAGGTACCATATGTCTTTTTCTCAAAACCAAGCAAGCTAAAGAATATAATCAAGAAGTACTTCTTAAATCAAAGCGGGGACCAATAAACAAGAACTTTAGCAGATCACAATGGCAAGATGGAGTGAAGATGATCACGCGTCTGGACTTCAGTCTAGACTTTCCTCAGCAGCTGGATGCAGGGTTATGCATTATGCTACATACCAATATCTGAACGGAGTGAGAATTGGTAAACGTAAGTACAATAAAAGATATAGCCTATGGCCCACGTTTTCAACCTCCAGGTTTGCCACAGGCCATAATAGTTCATTTTGTTGAGTATCATGAGCCATTTCTAACTGTTTTTTTTTTTTTTTTATCAAACCTATATGTAAATATTGGAAAGAAGAAAAAGCCTCATTCACACGAAGTTAGATACGTTTAACTGTTGCATACCTTGCCACCATACATAGATCCTCGAGTTTAACATTGTCAAAAACTGCTGTGGATATCCATCTAAAGGTGTTGCCACATAAAACAACTTATGTCATTTTTACTGTATTTTCTCATTTAGAGAAAGTTCTAATGGAATCAATTTTCGCTAAGGAAAGGCTTTACCCAAATTAGAAGTATGGGAGCACTTGCTGACAGATTAGAATTTGTGCATTACCCGAGGCAACTGACGACTGAGTTAAACACTTTAAAATGAGGTATCGACGATTGTTATTTCAAACTTACTTTTATTCTATTAAACAGCAAACTAGAAAATAAAACATTTTTTAAAATAATATCTTTTAAGTTTATGCGCCTCTATGCTCCGACATTTCGGTCTGACGGATAATAGTTTAAGCTATTACGGCTATTTAAGAAGTTTTTTGTTTACTTTGTTTACTCGGTTTGTTATTACACTTTTTTTTAAAAAATATTTATAAATTCGAAAAAATCTCAAGTATCAATTCAAAAAAGCTATTCTTACATCTAAAGTTGCCCTGAAAATGCTGTTAATATTTTTCAATGCCTGTGTTTTAAAATGCTTTTCAATGCCTGTGTACTAAAGTACATAGTACTATAGAGTTTTTCAGCGTTATACTCGTAACTTTTAAAAACATTATTAGATCCGTTTTATGTTTTTAGAACATTAAATAGGGATTTAAAAAAATGTATAAAATTATAAATTTTAATAGCATATAACTTTATGAGTGTATAATATATATATTTGAAAATATACAGCATAATTATAAGTGCATTTTTTCCAAAGTTTTATGAATTGAAGCAAACATTTTCCGAGTTTTCTCAAAGTATTTCGGTTTAAAGCGAAATATCAAAAATGTTATGAAAAGACGGTGTCTAAAATATTGAAATACAACAGAGCAGGTAAGAAAACTGCTTTGTTTTACATATGTGTTTAAATAAAATAATGATAATTGCGGCGAAAGTTAATACTTCCAAATAACCAAATGAAAACAGAAGATTTAGGCCATCGGTGGCCAACTGTGGCACGCCGGATACCACTAAAATTTTACAGAAAAAGCCCACTTCTTGAATTGCAGAGATTCGATGAAGGCAATGATTACTATAAAATTTTTGTGGTGTTGCGCGTGCCACTGTTGGCCACCCCTGATTTAGGCTTTAGAAAACTCTAAAAAATAAAGGCATGTACGTATATAAACTTTGAATTTGAAAAATGTTTAATTAGTAGATGTTCGAAGTGTCACGCACCTCAGTAATATCATGCACTGGATAATAAACAAATGTTGAATATCTTTTTATGAAACGGGAAGCTTTATACAATGCGAAAAGTGCGTTACCCAAAACTGGACTTGGGTGCCAGTGACGTCAGAGGGATAAACGAAACTTGCGCGTGGACCCTACCGAATGTTCTACTTACCGTGGACCGTACTATGGGTCGTACATTCGTGGGGGGTACACATTGGGGACTTTTTTATTCAGGTTATTTGACAGTCACCGCTTTTTTTTAAATAGTATAGTTCGCCTTATTTTTCAGAATTTTTAATCTATTTTAAATAGACCGAATATTTCTATTCCAAAAAAGCGGTGACAATCAGCATTCTGGGGACAAAAAAGTCCCCAATCTGGCAACACTGAAATCCAGATACCTAGATACGTGTGAAACACACAACCCTTCTTGGTAGTCGGGTAAAAATGTACCAGTGGCATCACTGCATACTTTGAATTAAATACTATGAATAGCTTTAACCTTTAAATGCATGAATTATTCTTTTAGAATTGTGTTTTTTATTCTTATATTAAGGATTATACATCAGAAATTTTAAGATAGATTTTCTACTCATATACTAGCATATTTTTGTATTTTTTACTGGATTAATATTTCTATATAAATATAGTGTTTTCGAAGAACTTAATTTATTTATTAAAAGTTAAATAAAGGTGATGCAAATTATCTTCACTGTGCATTTAACCCTTTCAGGGGCAAAGCAATTCTATTTGAAAAGTGTCGCATTTAATGATTGATACCGGAATTTGAAAACAAATTTATTTGTAAATAAGAAAAGGCTATATTTCACATATATAACAAACCGAAATTTTTTTACCAAAGTTCTGTTGCCATTGTGGCATACGTGAATTAAAATTAAGTGGTTTCATAAATATACAGGGTGTCTATAGATCAGGGAAAAATACACACCAAAAAAAGGGTGAAAACCCAGTATTTTCTTATTACAGAATTTCATCTTGTTTAATCACGTAAATAAATAGGGCGAATTTTCTATATATAAATACTGGTATTTCCTATTTTATTTGACTGTTATTTTCCCTGATCTGTAGAGACCCTGACATACCAGCGCACTTCAAGGGTTTAAGTGTTAAATATGAGACTTTTTTTTAGTCGATTGGTAACTGTACCTCGCCGACAACGTTTACGCCTTTTCTTACCACTTAAATCTAATAATACATTTCGCTTTGATTAATCCCAAAAATCTACCATTGAATTAGTCAGATTTTTTTTTTTTTTAACATTAATAAAAAAGCGTAAAACTTGGCAGCTATGGTCGTACCTTTTTTAAACCATTATTTTCAGATGAATTAGGAAAGGGGAAAATTCATAATTCCAGATTTGAACATTTTTTTAAATTTCATTATTTTCAGAAAATTTTAACTTTATTCATTAGACAAATTAGTTTGAAAATAAACAATTAGCAGTTGCATGTTACAGTAAACTTTGCGTATAAGCGATTCCACACATTTGATATCTCTATAACATAGATTAGTATTTATCTGGGGACAAATGTCATAAATTCCCGGGGCCGCCATCTTGGAATTTTTTTTGGCGTGAAAACCCCTTTTCCGCCAAGTAGTAAATGTCGCCAAGCACCGGTTTATACGCAAGTTAGGCTTAATGAAAATAAAATGTAAATAATAAACAAAACCTGCTAAAATAGCAATTAGTAATCGTTGTATGAGCGCTACGTGCTCATTAACCGAAAAAAATCACTGGATTCAGCAGTTCTCTCTTTGTAGCAATCTCAAAATGTACAAAACTCGTAAGGCAAAATATGCATAAAAAACAAAACTCGCTAAACTGGCAATCAGTAATCGTTGTATGAGCGCTACGAGCTCGTTAACCAAAAAAAAAACATCATTGGATTCAGCAGTTCTCCTTGTGTAGCATTCTCAAAATTCAGCAGTTATCGGTTTGTAGCAATCTCAAAACGTAAAAAAACTCTTAAAGCAACAAAATATACATAAAATTATCAACATATCTTAACAGACATCTGCTTTCTTGAAAACTACAGCACGAAATATCTGCCATCCCATCACGGTCATTTTCCAAAATAGGTTTATGAATACGCATTGACACACTATAAACAAACCTCCTTTTTTTGTCAAAATATCCTCATATTTCTTAATTACATCAGCAAAAGCGTTTAAACGGACTACAGAAACCATAGTCAATCAAATACATCCAATGAATTTAACATAGAAATAACAAGTTGGAAATTGCTCGTGAAACGTGGAAAATGAGGTGCGTTCGTTCTATAACTAGTTTTATAATTATTTTTTGCACCCCATATTGTACTGAATGTATATTTATTGCGCTTCATAAGTGCATACTCTGTAACATCATTAAAATGCACTTACAATAATTTTTTCCCCATTCCCCGTAACGTAACGGAAAAATTTGACTGTCCGTGTAATTAAACTATACATTCGATTTTCATAAAATTTGAAATGGCTCGACAAAATTTTGCAGCAATTATACATTTAAAATTTCAGACCATTCGGAAGGATGTAAAATCATTAAAATGCATTTGCAATAATTTTTCCCATTGGCCATAATGTAACGGAAAACTTTTGGGTGTCCCTGTAATTAAACTATACATCCGATTTTCATAAAATTTGAAATGGCTCAACAAAATTTTGCAGCAATTATATATTAAAAATTTCAGACCATTCGGAAGGCTGTAAAATCATTAAAATGCATTTGCTATAATTTTTTCCCATTGGCCGTAATGTAACGGAAAACTTTTGGGTGTCCCTGTCATTAAACTATACATCCGATTTTCATAAAATTGGAAATGGCTCGACAAAATTTTGCAGCAATTATATATTAAAAATTTCAGACCATTCGGAAGTTTGTAACATCCTTAAAATTCACTTGCAATAATTTTTCCCATTGGCCGTAATGTAAAGAAAAACTTTTGGGTGTCCCTGTAATTAAACTATACATCCGATTTTCATAAAATTGGAAATGGCTCGACAAAATTTTGCAGCAATTATATATTAAAAATTTCAGATCATTCGGTCGGGTAGTTTTTGCTCTGTTATATGCGGACGGACAGACAGACGGACAGACAGACGGACTGAACGACGACTATAGGTGCTACGTATTTATATAATTACGAACGCACCTAAAAAGACAGAACGAGACATCACGATATCAAAATACATCCACAAAATCCTTCCTTAGCGAAAATGAGCTTCTCAGGGGTTGCCAGAACACGACACGTCAGAACACACACGTCGCACGGGGTTCAACCCCGTGCGACGTGCCGTGTTCTGGCAACCGTGGCATATGTGGAACCGTTCCACATATCGATAACGATCGCCAACATAAAATCGCCAAGAAATTTCATAAATGCGGCCATCTGGGAATATATAGCATCTAAGCTTTTATTTGTTCGCTAATTAAATTCAGATGTGATGAATAATTTATATTAAAAATATTTAAAAATTTATACGTTATAAAAATGATGTACCGTAAAGTACCGAAATAAGCCCATGTAGCAGAAGAGAAATTCCAATGATTTTAAGGTGGCTTATAATTGAAACTTTTGTGAAACAGATAGGAGGTTATGGGAGTGTAGGATATATAGTGAAACCTCTCTGCACGACCACCTCCCTGAACGACCATTTTTTCATGGAACGAAATTTATTCCCATAGGCTCAATACTAATTTTATCTCCATTCAGAGACCATCCCAGTTGAACTCTCTCCATGAGCGACCAATTTCATTGAAGAAAATGGAACAAATTCCGTTTTTTCCTGGTCGGTTGAAGAATGTTTTATTAGAAAAATAATTCCGGAGAGCGCATTATTCATTAAACTTCTAAACTAAGTTTAAAATTATTTTATTCCGGTACGTGTTTAAACACATTTGAGGATTTTTAGGCTCAATGAATTACTCTGTTAACTCTGATGACAAATTAAAAATGACGGTCAATAAACTTCCCTGCCCTATTTTGTCAAGAAACTCTCAACAAAATAGATAAATTAATGAAATCGTCATTATTTGTTCTCGTCAAGAAAAGAAAAAAAAAAAAAGCATTTTTTTTTACTGAACTTTGAAAGGACTTGGAAATAAAAGTTATAAAAGATAAAAACGAAAAATCAAAGCAAACGTCAATGTATTCATTTTTTAAACTCTATAGTAATTAACTTATGCAATTAATTTTTGTTTTGATACATAAATTTTCATATTTTTTCCTAATATGAAATATAAATTTATGTAACATTAATTGTTACCTTTTTTGAACAATTAAAATCTAGATTTAAACATGAGCTCCATTAAGAGACCACCTCTTGGAGCGACCAACTTTTGTTGGAACGGAACGTGGTCGCTTTAGGGAGGTTTTACTGTATTTGGAATTTATGATATTGCGCAGGATTTTTCAATTTGCAAAATAAAATCAGTTCAAATAACATTTTTTTTTTTTGGTTTTAAAATTGTCTTCCATAGAAGCTAAGTAGTTTCCAACAATAAAAGTAATAAATTAAATGAAACAAATTTTCATAAATAATTAAATTAGATAGCGAAGAAAATTTGAACAAAATTTATAATACATAAACTTAATATAAACATCTATTAAATGTTAGTGCATAGAAATCAAGGTAAACATTAATATTAATTATGCTTTGATGAAACATTCCTTTCAAAGGTCCGGTAACGCACATGGGTGATTTAAAAAAGTGTCGTGTTTTACAATCCTTTCACGTTTGCACAGAAAAACAGTTAAATACCCTAATTTTTACTTCCTTCTATCTTTACAAGAAGAAAGTATTGGATTCGTGAAAATTTTCTACTTCCGGTTTTCGACGGATTTATACGTTTTAGAATGCCCAGAACACGATTTCATGGTTTTTAGAAAATGTCTGTATGTGAGTCTGTCTGTCACTCTTGTCACCCTGTCACTCTGTCACTCTGTCTGTCACTCTGTGAGTCTGTATGTGACAAACATTTTGTGGGCGCTCTATCTCAAGAACTAATGCACGGAATTTCACAAAACTTTATATTTAATTAGACCTTGATATAAACTGGACCTGATTAGTTTTTAGTGAAAATCGCCCAACAGATGGCGCTCCTATGCGGCATTTTTCACGATTACTGCAATTTCTATATCTCAAGAACTACTGCACGGATTTTGATAAAACTTCAGATGAAGTTTGTCCAGGATATAGTTTGGTGCTGATTACTTTTTTGTGAAAATCGCCCAACAGGTGGCGCTGCTATGTTGCATTATTCATGATTATCGCAATAGCTCTAACTCAAGAAAAAATGCACGAATGTTCATAAAACTTCAGATTCAGTTAGTCCCTGATATAAATTAGTGCTGTTTAATTTTTGGTGAAAATTGCCCAAAAGGTGGCTCTGCTGTGCTACATTTTTCACGATTCTCGTAAGAGCTGTATCTCAAGAACTATTGCACGGATTTTCATCAAACTTCAGATTTAGTTAGTCCTTGACAAGAACTGACGTATAAATTAGTGCTGTTTAATTTTTGGTGTAAATCGCTCAACAGGTGGCGCTGCTATGCTGTATATTTTGCGATTTCCGCAATGGCTTTATCTCAAGAACTAATGCTTGGATTTTCAACAAACTTCAGATTCAGATATACCTTGATATCATTTAGTGCTGCTTTTTTTGGTGTAAATCGCTCAACAGGTGGCGCTGCTATGCTACATTTTTCAGAATTTCCGCTACAGCTCTATCTTAAGAACTAATACACGAATTTTCATCAAACTTCAAATTCAGATATACTTTGATATGAATAGGTGCTAAATCGTTGTTATTTCTTGTACTATCTAAACCCAGATAGCATGAACAATTGCAACAAGATTAATTTTTTCTTGATATTTTCTTGTCACGACAAATTTGAAGTAATAATATTGCCGCAAGGACACTACTAGGTAGACGGAATATAATCAATCGCTCCCTTGCAACGCAACTTTGCTCTAAAATTGATACAACAATGTCATATAATAACGACATAAGCGAAAAATTCCTTTTGTTGGAAGGAGAGCAGATATAAACACGCATGCGCTGAAATCTCACAAAGACAAAATTACAACACATCTTTATTGAATCCCGTGATTAGCAGCGCCATTGGATTAGCGTTCAAGTAAAGAACCCAGATATAAAGGTATTTATTATTTTAATTATTCAAATGTGATTCGGATATTTTTGTATTTTCTCTGTACAAACTATAACTTATTTCGTACAGAGATTCTAATACCCAGATAGCATGAACATTAGCAGCAAGTTTGATTTTTTCTGACACTATCTTGCCGTGACAAATTTGAATTTAGAAATTCGCAGCAAATTTTCCGCAAGGTATACCATTTCCCACTTGCATGAGTAGTTTGTTGTGAAACTGATGGCAAGACTGTCTTTAATTCACGAAAGTGACGAAATCAAAAAGTTCCTCTCTTGAGAGAATAGACAATCAGCACATACCCAGAAATTGCAGAAATTTATTCGGCTGGCACCGCTTTTTCTAAACGCTATACTTATCAAATACTAAAAAAGTCTCGTGTTGAATAGTAAAAATATTACCGTAACTCGTTTATGGGGATGAAAACGATGAATGCACCTTCTGACGGTGTGTTTGCATCAGTAGACCTGATTAGGTCTAAGGACCCCTCCGAAGGGGTTAAACTTATAGTGGGGCGTGGAAAGATTACTGCTTTGCAGTAAGTTTGCAGTATTTTTGATTACTTGATTGCCTTTAATTTGCAATAAATTTGATACAGCATGAATTTATCTTGCACGACAAGATAACTGCAAGTTCAAAGTGTGGTGACTTCGGCGTTTGCATTATCTTGCTGCAGTCTTGTTATGAACATTCAGTCTTGTCATGTTGAGCTTGCTGCAACTTTGCAGGTTTTCAAAGCAAGACTGCTGAAAATTTTCTGGAAATTAAAAATGCTATCTGGGACTGATTTAATTGACGTGATTTATATAGAAGAAAGTTTTGTGATGGCCACAACATACTAGTTATTATTGCATTTTAAATATTTGGTTTTTAATGACAATTTACAGATATATCATTACTTATAAAAAAATTAAAATAAATATATTCTTTTGTAGTCAATATTTCATTACCGTAGGTTGTCCCAACAAGCAATTTATTAGATCAAGATTTGTCTAAGTTCTATTTAAAATAGATGGTTATAATTTTTTATTACATTTTTATTCATTAAGATACTAGTAATTAAAAAAAATATTTGTTTTCATTAATAAAACTTATCTATAATTCTTAATATATATATATATATATATATATATTTTTTTTACCGTGTCATAAGAAAAAGTGTCATTGCCTCGTTTCTGACAAAAAGTTCATCTGGAATTTTTTAGGGGGCAGCACATGCCTTTTTATCAAGGCAAAAATACTACTTAAATGTCAACTTGTTATCAGGTTTAGGTGAATAGAGTAAATAGTTTTATAGTTTCAATAAAACAAGCAAGGACTTTGAATGTTTTGGTGAGTATTTTTTTGTACGTCATTACCGAACCCACTTCTAATTGATGATGAAAATGAACTTTTATTTTTTAATCTGCTTTTATTATATAAGAAATAGAAAATAATTGTATGGGCTAGAAGATACAATGGCTGCCATTTATGCCTGGGGGAAAAATAAAAATATTTTGCTTAATTTGTTATTACCATAGATGTCATTACAGTGCTCACTTATGTCATTACCAAATTCATTAGAATTTAAAAAAAAAAAAAAATTAATGTTAAATTAGTAATTTGTTCACTGCTGATGCTTGTATATTAATGTTTATGAGGTAAGGTAATTATTTGCAAAAATTAAAACTTACTGATTATTTCTAAAAATTTGATTTTCTTATCCCAAAACATGGACAGATTTTAAAATGACCTAAATAAGTATGCCATTCTGATACAATGATATGTAAAGAGATTAGATAAAAACAACTAATATTAAAATTTTGTTTCTAAAGTCAAATCCTACTTAGGTCATCAAAGAAAAATTTAATATAATCCCTTAAGCTAATGTTAGTTTTTGTTGCATTAAAATATCTCAATTTGTTGATTTTCTATAAGCAAGTATGTTTACAATGGAAGTTTATGGGAATTTGGCGAAATATTAGAGATATCGCCAAGTTGGCGTCTCTTTTGGCGACTCATTTTGGTTGCCAAATTTAGCGATATATCGCCAAGTTGGCGACAAACTTGGCGGTATTCGGCGACAGAACACGGTCCCCCTTATGGCAACCCCCCTTATAGATATGAAGATGCATTAAATGCTTCAATAACCAAAGGCCGCTATTTTGTCTCCTATGTAAAACTAAAATTAATTAATTTAATTTAATTAATGAATTAATATTTGAAAAAACTGTATTAACATCAATTGTCATCCAGTACAAGTTTAAAAAAATTATTTCAACTTGATAGGATGAATAATAAGTATTTTATTAACGATTGAAAAAATGAACAAGATATATGTAAAAATAACTATATAAATAAATATAGGGAGAGTGTGAACTAATAGTAGGAATTGAATGAATAAATAAATAAATAAGGGAGAGTGTGAACTAATAGTAGGAATTGAATGAATAAATAAATAAATAAGGGAGAGTGTGAACTAATAGTAGGAATTGAATAAATTGCATAAGATACATTCATTTAGTAGATATGGAACCAAAAAATTTAAGGAATGTCTTGAAAAAACAGAAGGATTGAAATCATCAGAAATGAAATCTTATGAGTAGGGCTTTTAAATGGCACTTTTTCAAAAAGGAAAAAGCCACATATATGGGCAGGGGGGCAGGAGGACTTTCGATACTTTACGATACATAATATTTAAGATTCTTAGAGCAAAAATAAATAAATAAATAATCTTTAAGCTGAAGACAACATTTTATCGATTGTACTTTAGTTTTATTGGCAGTGGGTATTCCAAATTGTTTAAGAAAACACGTAATGCATTTATAAATCCTCAGATTCGTTGTTTTGCATAATAATTGCACAGAGATTTTGAACTAAACTTAGTTGATTTCGCACTTAAGACAAATATTTCGTGATCGGAATTCGAAATTGGTTACTAAAAAGAAGTATTTGATTACCTTCTGTAAATGAAATTAAACATGAAAGCTTTGCTAGTAATTATATAAAAAAAAATTCTAAAGCGAAACGGATTAAATGATATAAAGAATTAAAATGCATATTAATTCCTTTTTTATATTTCAACACAAAAAAAGTGTGTTTCAACAATTTTTTAAGATGTTAATTCGTTTATTTCTATTTTTTATATTACTACAGATTATGCAGGGTTCTATAAGTCACGGATTATCCCTGACTTATAGTTCACATAAACACCGGTATTTTCTTAGTGAAAAAGTCACCTAGCAATTGGGCAAATATACAAGTAAAGTTTTTCTACATACAAATACTGCTATTTCAGTTAAAAGTGTAGGATATCTGAAATAATGTTGTATTGTACGACAACAATACTTCCGACTACTGAATTTTTAAAGGAGATAACACTGGACAACAATGGTTCTGTCGCAGAACTGAAATTAGTTGATTCTTGATAAGATTTTAACGCTTATTCCGAATATGCTTTCTCTTCTGGGCGGTCTACTTTTTGTTAAATTTGCATATTTAAGTTTATGAAAATTTAAGCATTTTTCTATAATTTTATGCAAATTTTATATACAATAAATGTCAGATTGAATTACTTTTTCTCGATAATGGCTAATGCACTATTAGCTTTAGATAAGTGTCACCACCTGCGTATTCTTAACAGTTTCAATCAAAGGTCAATGTAGACCTTTTCTCATAATGTCTTAAGATTCCCACTCTTTATATATGGTAATCAGCTATGTAGAGTTAAATATAAATATACAATAGAATATAAAACATAGAATTAATTATATACACATACATTGAATGGTTTTTCTGTCCGCTAGACTCTTATAATAAGACACTATTAAAACGGACAGACATTTCTATGCAGATAGACTTAATTATGGAAGAAAGTTCTTTAGAAAATCTCTAGCCAGTGAAATTCTTAATATAATGTTATTGACATCGAACGCTTCCCTAAATAGTGAAATAACAAAATAAAAATTAAAACAGCTCTTTTTTCGAAGAAAGCCATTTAATTGTTAATTTACTAAGAAAGCAAAGAGAATTCTTTAATTCCTGACTGCCAATATGTAAGACTTTCAGAAGAGGAAGTGTAAATTTACACTGCTCAAAACAATTAAGGAATATTGCAAGTCTTGTATAAAATAACAATATAAGCAAAATGTTTTGTAGAAAATCCAAGTAAATGCAAATTTTTCTCATTTTCAAACTTTGCAGTATGGAAATTTTGAGTTTGACATCAAAAACGATGCTTTAGCGACAGCGTAAGAAATTTGGCTTTCAACTTACTGAAAGACTGAAAGAAAAACAATAATCGACATTCAGTAAGTAAATTAAGTTAAAATAATGCTATAAAAAGTGATAGAATATCTTTATTAAGACTTACGATCGTTTCATCGCACAATCCGCGACATTTTCAAAATCAATCAGAATAGAAAATATTTTCACATTACTTAAAAACAATAATATAGTAAACAATGTCACGAGACATGAAGCATAATGAAAATATTGAAACCATAAAATAAAATAAAAATTAAATTAGCTATTTGCGAGCGTGGATTAATTTTCACATAATTTAAAAACAACAAGGTAAACAATGTCACGAGACATCAAGCATACTGAAAAGCATTGCAAAACATAAAATAAAATAAAATTAACTCGGCTATTTGCGAGTGTGGATTAATTTTTACTATTGTTTCTACAATTACTTAGTATCTCTTTCCAAATTCTAGGTAAATCAATGGACACAGAATCATTGCAAATATTCTCGTTGCGTAAAAATATTTCTATTGATTCTCGGACTATGGATGGAAAATAAAATCTTGATGGATAAATTAACTTGCTATTTTTAAATTCAATCTGTAAAGGTTCTTCGCTGCATAATCTGGCCAAAGCTGTGGTTCTTCTATTGTATTTGATGTCTGCTATATGTTCTTTGATTCTAGTTTTAAGTTTTCTGCTTGTCATACCTATATAAAACTGCTTTGTTCCATCTTCTTTGGTGAAAGGTATTTCGTATACTCCTGCTAATTGGTTGGACTCAATTTGATCTATTTTCTTGCATACTATATTTTTTATTTTCATGGATGGTTTTGCGACTAGGAAGATATTGAATTTATTGAGTTTATATTTTAAGCGTTCGAAGAAACCAGGAAAATATTGTAAAGTGGATAACGTGGAATTTTGTGGCTTGAAATTTCTTTTCTTTTTGTTCTTCAAGCTCTTAATTAATTTTTCTATGGTGCTTTCTTTGTATCCATTGTTTCTTGCAATATCATATATTTTATTTATTTCGTTATTTAAATGTTCAGGGGTACAAACTGTGAAAGCTCTCTGAATAGAATGTCTAAATGCAGAAACTTTGTATGAAAAAGGTGCTTGCGCATTATTAGGGATAATGGATTGACTGGCTATGGGCTTTCTGTACACAGTGCGCTTTATTCCTTGGTGCGTTTTGATTAATAATACGTCTAAATACGGTAGCGTACCATTTTCTTCTATTTCCAATGTAAATTTAATTTTAGAATCAAGATTATTAATCTGGTTCAGAAAGTTATTGAGCAAGGTTTCTTCATGTTGCCATACGATGAAAATATCGTCTACGTATCTGATCCATGCATGGGGGGTATAATTAATCAAGACGCACCAAGGAATAAAGCGCACTGTGTACAGAAAGCCCATAGCCAGTCAATCCATTATCCCTAATAATGCGCAAGCACCTTTTTCATACAAAGTTTCTGCATTTAGACATTCTATTCAGAGAGCTTTCACAGTTTGTACCCCTGAACATTTAAATAACGAAATAAATAAAATATATGATATTGCAAGAAACAATGGATACAAAGAAAGCACCATAGAAAAATTAATTAAGAGCTTGAAGAACAAAAAGAAAAGAAATTTCAAGCCACAAAATTCCACCTTATCCACTTTACAATATTTTCCTGGTTTCTTCGAACGCTTAAAATATAAACTCAATAAATTCAATATCTTCCTAGTCGCAAAACCATCCATGAAAATAAAAATATAGTATGCAAGAAAATAGATCAAATTGAGTCCAACCAATTAGCAGGAGTATACGAAATACCTTTCACCAAAGAAGATGGAACAAAGCAGTTTTATATAGGTATGACAAGCAGAAAACTTAAAACTAGAATCAAAGAACATATAGCAGACATCAAATACAATAGAAGAACCACAGCTTTGGCCAGATTATGCAGCGAAGAACCTTTACAGATTGAATTTAAAAATAGCAAGTTAATTTATCCATCAAGATTTTATTTTCCATCCATAGTCCGAGAATCAATAGAAATATTTGTACGCAACGAGAATATTTGCAATGATTCTGTGTCCCTTGATTTACCTAGAATTTGGAAAGAGATACTAAGTAATTGTAGAAACAATAGTAAAAATTAATCCACACTCGCAAATAGCCGAGTTAATTTTATTTTATTTTATGTTTTGCAATGTTTTTCAGTATGCTTGATGTCTCGTGACATTGTTTACCTTGTTGTTTTTAAATTATGTGAAAATTAATCCACGCTCGCAAATAGCTAATTTAATTTTTATTTTATTTTATGGTTTCAATATTTTCATTATGCTTCATGTCTCGTGACATTGTTTACTATATTATTGTTTTTAAGTAATGTGAAAATATTTTCTATTATGATTGATTTTGAAAATGTCGCGGATTGTACGATGAAACGATCGTAAGTCTTAATAAAGATATTCTATTACTTTTTATAGCATTATTTTAACTTAATTTGTTTATAAGTGATTATTATACATTCAGTAAGTACTTTGTTTAGATGAGTGCGATGACTGAACGAAGTAGTTTAACCGAATCAAAAGCTTGGAAAGTTGCTGGTCGGTTAGAGGGGGTGGGTGGCATTAGCCGAAGTACTATGTTGAGCCGAAAGTTCTGGGAAATTTGTGAAAGTTGCTTTGTTATGCGCAAATTAACAACAAAAGCAACAAGGGCTTTTCTTTAAAGTAGAGACCATCATATTCCATACTTTTTGCCACTGTTCTACCAGATTCCAGATTTGCTGGTTAAGTTTGTCGCCATTACCAGAACCTCCATCCTCATTAATATCATCGATGGCTTTCAGAATCGTTAAGCATTTTCTCTAATAATGTCGGGTCAACACACGCAAATCATACTGTTCAATAGGCATTTTGGAGACAAAGTTCCTGGACTTCTAGAAATATACCACTAGTATCCCTATATACGATACAAATTCTGGTAACTATTCGATTAAAAATTTCCCAGAACTTTTTGCTCAACCTAATAGCATAAGCCGATGGAGTTTCACAAAGAGTGATTTTCAGGATCTGGAATCGTCTTTTGGAGACTGGAAATACAGGCCGAAGAACAGAGTATGGTCGTAGACGTGCATCAACGCCCAATGGAGATCGATATTTAATGCTAACGCGTCGGAGACACAGAAACATGAATGCTATTCCTCTCCATCAAAACCTTCACTCGGCTACTAGCACGACAGTTTCGACTCAAACAGTCCAATACTGACTTCAAGCTGTCGGTCTGTATTCTCGCAGACGAATGCTATGTGTTATATTAACAGGAAGGCATCGTGGCGCTAACAGAGAGTAGGCAACAGAGCATGTAACCCGGAGGAGAAATGAATGGAAACAATCCTGCATTCGTGCAAGGTAGTGTCAGATTTGGCGGTAGGGATGTGATGGTCTATGCTGGCATCTGCATTGATGAACTGGCAAACTTCCACATCATCCGAAATGCAGCTCTGACCGGTTGGCGATATAGAGATGAGATTCTCAGACCTATTGTAGTCCCGTTAGCTGTAACAATTGGAGATGACTTCCTGTTAATGGAGAAAATTGCAGGCCATATCGTTCTCACTAGGTGGATGACTTCCATTTCGACGAAGAAATCATTCGATTGAAATGACCAACGTGTTCTCCGAACATGAACAAAATAGAGCATGTTTGGTACACTGTAGCCAGACGAGTTGCTGGTCGCCTATCACCCCCCCCACACACACACACACACACACACACACATACAAACTCTCCAAGAACTCGAAAGAGCTCTTCCGAAGGAGTGCTACAGAATATACCAGCTCCTTATTAATAGCTTCATTGACTCCATGCCTCAAAGATATTTAATGGTGCTGGCCGTTTGGGGGAACCAAACACACTACTAAAAACGACTTACTTTGAAGGAAACGCTTTTTTATTCATTTTTTCTCATATGTACAAATTGCGTTTATTTTTTTTTTCATTTTGTACCCAAATGCTCAATACAATGCAATTTGTTCGACCAAAAATGTGTAATTTTTTTCTCATATAGCTTGATCATTTATCAATTATCTAAAGAATTCCCCAGTCGCAAGATCCATCCACAGCCTCAACAGTGTTGCCAGATGGGCTACTTTTTTTAAAATCAGATTCTTGATTGGCACCTCTTTTATGAAATGGTAAAAGGTGCCTTATTTAATGGCATATTAATTAAGGCAAAAACAAAGTGAATTTTACCGTTTCAAAAAAGTGGTGCCAATCAAGAAATCTGAATTTTAAAAAAGTAGCCCACTTGCAACACTGAGCCTCAATATCCTTTTATTGTTTTGAGCATTGTACTTGTAAGTAATTTTCATTAACACGTTCACGCCTTCTCGGTGGGTCACACTTGACTGTCTCAGAGCTGGCAAGTCTCCGGCCTTTGGGATACCAGTATTTTAATAGAGAAAATGTTGTTTTTTTATATTCGAACAATTGGGCGATTTAAAGGAACAACATTTTTTCTAAAATAACAGTGGTGTGCAAAAAGCCGGAGATTTGACAGTCGAATGTGACTCACCGCGCCGGCGTGAACGTGTTAAAGCTGTCCAATGTTTGTCTAATATTTGAACTTTAATAGAATTTGAGAAAAAAAATATTTTTCTATAATAACAGAAAATAATATTATCGCTTCATTTTCCAAACCATTAAGAAAGCATCGTTAAATGGTAAAAAAGAACGTAAATTCATGCATGAAGCATAGATTATGAAACACTTTCAAACACAATTTCAATACTATAATAAAACTTCACACTTTAATAAGGTGAAAAACGATGTCAAAATAATTGTTACTAAAACTCAAAACATGGTTAAAAACACAATTTCAGAAAAAAAAAAAAAAAAAAAACTGAGTTTTTTGTGCAGCCGTGTATAAAAAATACAGATTTATTACATGATACATAGTATACTAAAATTTAGTTCAGTTAGGAAACGCATAGCACAGTTGAAAATTCTCCTTCAGCAAATTCCGTCAACAAAATTAAATGTACCGGGTGAGCCAGAAGTTCGTTAAAACTTTGAAAACTCATAAAAAAGGAAAAATTATGATAAAGGAGTGTGTTTTTCAAGAAAGGGCTCACAGGTAGTCGGATATTTTTAAGCAGAAAAAAAAGCAATTTAACAAATTACAACGACCATTTGGAAAATGTTTTTTTCAGAGACTAAAATTTAAGACATAAAAAATCGCATACATTACGTACGCCAAGAATTAAACATTAATAGTGTTATTACACGTAAAAATTGCAAGCGACAATAATCGCTTGCGACTCGTCAGATTTCCTGAAACTTACGTATTATCCAAGTATTTCATTGGCTGTTCAGGAAAAGGCTTTTCCATCGTAGAAAGCTGACGACCAATTTTAAATGAAATTTCATTCTTAAACTTCTAAACATCCCACAATATTACTTTTTACACCGTCGTATAGAGAAAAAAGTGTACTTTTAAATGCAATTTGTTTGAAAGCTGTATCTCAATTTGTTTCTGAGTTATAAAAATTTTTTTGTAGTTTTTGAACAATGAACAGGAAAACAATATCCTCCATTTATTTGTTCTTCCAATAACAAATGTTCAACATAACCTCCAGAACGTTCTACACACAACTGTTATCCTGTTCATTGTGTTTTGCGTCATCAGCGCCCTCTACATGTGATTTTTAACCTTTTTTATGCTAAATAAAATCCGACTACCTTCTGAACCCTTTCTTTCAAACCGCACTTCTTTATCATAATTTCTTCAATTTTATGAGTTTTTAAAGTTTTAACGAACTTTTGGCTTCTGCAGATTTTATACACACTAAATAATATGCAATTTTGTTTAATTTAAAAGCGTATAACCACAACGGAAAACGCACTTCCAACAATTATTGTTCATAGAAAGAACTATAACCAAAGGATTTTGTTTGTCCCTGTATAGGAACGAGGAATGCTATTCACATCATACTCTACAGCAAGCATCTTGTGGTATACTTCATTTATATATATGAATTTCAATATGTTTAAAATTGTGAAATGCCATTAAAATCCACTGCAAACAATTTTCTGCCATTGACCGAAATGTAACGGAATTCTTTGGAATCTTCCTGTAAAGAAACTATAATTGCTACACGATTCATTTACAATACCGAAAACGTCCTACTGAATATAAACAACATTTTTAATTTTCATGGCTATGGGACTGTATTTACTGTTAGAGCACCGATAAATAAACAGAAAAACGGAATTCATAAATACTTTTCAACTACGTTGGAAAGGGTTAAACAATAGTTATTAATTAAATTATCTTATTTACCATTTTTCTTAACGCTATGAAACAAGTGGACTACTTTTTTTAAATTCAGATTTCTTGATTGACACCACTTTTCTGAAATGGTAAAATTCCTCTTGTTTTCGCCTTAATTAATGTGTCATTAAATAAAGCGAATTTTACTATTTAAAAAAAGTGGTGGCAATCAAGAAAAATGAATTTTTAAAAAGTAGCCCATTGGCAATACTGCATCAAACTGACAATATCACTCTCAATTAGAAACTTAAAAAAAGTTTAATTACAATGATTATGATGACATATAAATATTGTTAAACATATAAAAAAAAAATCAAGCAATCAAAAATTTTGATAAGTTCCTTTTTAATTGATTTAATATAATGAGAAATTAATAAAGCATTTGGGGTCAATATATAGTTACGAAACGCTGGAATATACGGCGGGGAAAATTTTCGTTGACCCCTGTATTATATAATGTCCTGTTAATAGCTCAATCTTGACGAAGAGCTCGATAATTCTCTGGCGAATCAAAGTCGCTTCCAAACACTTATTCTGAATATCCAGGAGAAAGAAAGTGTGTTAAAAATGAAATTATCAGGGTAGTTTTATGCTAAGTTATTTTTGCAAGAAACAAACAACCATATGTACAGTCGAAGAAAGAAAAAGTAACCCCTACCCCCTACTATCTCTGCAACAAAATGTTCTTGGAGAAAGTTACTAGTTATACCAAACGATTGGAAATAAAGTCTATTTTTAAATGATGTATAGAAATATTGCTTAGGAGGTCATCTAAATAACAAAATCAGCACATTCTTTATTTTTTGCAACGGTAACACCAAATTTTAGAAAGGTATTTTTAATATTTGCTTCAAAGTATTATTAGACACTAAATTTCAAGTCATTTGGATGATAATTTTTTGATATTTAAACAATCAAAATTTAGTGCTTCTAATGTTAAATTACATTTTCATATTTTCTCCCTTTCTAACCGGAAGAGTTTTGATGGTTTGTCCTAACCGTCGGACAAATTTAACAGCAAATTTACACATATTAAAGACATCTAAGAACATAGAAGAACAGTATCGGGACACTGAAGCTATCGAATGACAATTGAGGACAGTGTTGCCAGATGGGCTACTTTTTAAAAATTCAGATTCTTGATTGGCACCACTTTTTTGAAATGGTAAAATGCGCCTTGTTTAATGACATATTATTTAAGGCGAAAACAAAGATAATTTTAATGTTTCAAAAAAGTGGTGGCCCACTGGCAACACTGCTTGAGGACAGTGTTGCCAGTTGGTTATTATTTTAAAATTCAGATTTCTTGATTGGCACCGATTCCGCCTTAATTAATAAGTTATTAAATAAGGCGAATTTTACTGCTTCATAAAAGTGGTACAAATCAGGAAATCTGAATTTTATAAAAGTAGCCCACTGGCAACACTGTTTGGGAATTAGAGCTTAATAACCGTACGGTATTTTGGTAATTACGGTTGGTAATTTGATGATCGCAGAGAGGGTTTCGTTTAATGGTCCTTTCGATTTCGACTATTTTTACTGGATTTATAAGCATTCTGTTCAATCAGCTGATTCCGCCGTGCTCCTTTCTTTACTTTTCGCCGACTCGCAGCTGAAAAATTAAGCATGTTTTTCTTTAGACCTTACTCAGTGTTATTATTTTGCACTGGTCATAGATGATTTAAAAAATATACCCGATGTCAGGTTGTGCCAAGGAGGACCACACAATTCTGCGGGTTCAGGCTCAACTTTAAATCGCACCAAAAGAGGAAAATGTTTTTTTTTTTTTTTTTTTTAAGTTTTCTTAGCATCACCTGCACAATTGTGTAGGTCAGGTCTTAAGGTGCTAATAATATCTCCTGAAATTTTAATCCTAATGCGTTAATATTTTGTACGGTTATAATATTAAAAATCCAAAACACAAATACGTTTAATTTATAATTATTATAATTTTGAAATATAAATTATGAAATTAATATTAGAAAAATTTATGAATTGCAACTTACAATATTTTTCATGGATTTATATTTATTGTGTCCTGCTTTATGCACATACAAAATTGAATGGTTTTTTTCTCCAAGTAGTCTTCGAATTATGCATAAAAACCAAAATGTTGGTTTAAGAATCCGTCTATGATCTGAAAAAAAAAGCATAATTTGAAAAAAAATATTTTACTGATTTTACTGAAACATTAAGGCGGGAATTAAGTTGCTTCACTTAAGGTGCTTGCCTACCTTTAAGATGGAATTTTCAGTCAAAAATCAGATTTTCTATATTTGGTTCAATATTAAATCTTGATATTTTAGTTCTCTAAATCAATTTGAATTTTGGTTCTATCTTACTTAGAATTTTAGTTACAGGCATTTTAATATTAGTCAGTCTCAAGTTTTTAAAACTAAAATTAGCCCTCCGCTACCGAAGTGACAGAAAATATTTGCACTTAACCCCTCCAAGGACGGTGGTTCATTTTTAGACCACGTAATTTCAATTCCTAAATGCTACATTGGCACCAGAATATTACAATGAAAATTTTCCTTTTATTAATTGCGGGAACAAAAGCTTTTGCTTACTTTTGGTCCAGGCAACAGAGACCGTATAGGGGCTCTACCTAGAAAATTCATGGTAGTTCTGGAAAAAGGCTTACTATATGTTTTTGGGGTAGCTGAATCCGAATTTGTAACTTCCCACCAAAATTTCCCCCAGCAACCCCGAAAATTTTGGTAAAATGCCCCCCCCCCCCCCCCCAAAAAAAAGTTTTTTATTAAAAAAATCAATTTTTTTATAGTTTATGGAGAAAAGTATCTAGAAATTCAGAAAGTAGACAAAATTTGCAACAAATTAGATATACGACATTATGACTTAGGATGAAGGGAAAGGGGGGATCTGCCTCGGAAGATGCTCGCGGTGCTGCGTGGACTAAGTTGCGCAATTTAACTTAATTTTGCGTTTTTAACTTAAATTTCTTATTGTTTTAGGGGAAAAAGCATTACGAAATTCAGAAACTAGACAAAATTTGCAACAAATAAGATAGATTACATTATCACGTAGGATGAACAGGGAGGGGGAGGGCTGCCTCTGAACATGCTGTGCGGCGCTACGTGCATTAAGTTATGAAGTCCAGTCAATAGAGGATTTTACATGGAAAAATTAATACTAGTTCTGGATTTCGACTCACTTTATGTTTTTTGGGTAGCTGAATCCGAATTTGTAACTTCCCACCAAAATTTCCCCCGGCAACCCCCCCCCCAAATTTTGGTAAAAAGCCCCCCCCCCCCCTTCCCCCCAAAAAGGTTTTTATTAAAAAATCCATTTTTTTATAGTTTTAGGGGAAAAGTATCTAGAAATTCAGAAAGTAGACAAAATTTGCAACAAATTAGATATATGACATTATGACTTAGGATGAAGGGAAAGGGGGGATCTGCCTCGGAACATGCGCGCGGTGCTGCGTGGACTAAGTTGCGCAATTGAACTTAATTTTGCGTTTTTAACTTAAATTTCTTATTGTATTAGGGGAAAAAGCATTACAAAATTCAGAAAGTAGACAAAATTTGCAACAAATAAGATAGATTACATTATCACGTAGGATGAACAGGGAGGGGGAGGGCTGCCTCTGAACATGCACTGCGGCGCTACGTGCATTAAGTTATGAAGTCCAGGCAATAGAGGATTTTACATGGAAAAATTAATACTAGTTCTGGATTTCGACTCACATTATGTTTTTTGGGTAGCTGAATCCGAATTTGTAACTTCCCACAAAAATTTCACCCGGCAACCCCCCCCCCACCCCCCACCCCCCAAGAAAATTGATTTTTTGAAAAAATTTGGTTTTTGAGAAAAGCGCGCGGGGAATGTTCCGAGGCAGCCCCCTCTCTCCCCATTTATCTTACGTCATAATGTCATATATCCTATTTGTTGAAAATTTTGTCTAGTTTCTGAATTTTGTAATGCTTTTCCCCTAAAACAGTAAGAAATTTAAGTTAATAACAACTATTTTGGGGGATTTTCGGGGAGGGGGGGGATTTTGAGGGTAAGTTAAAAATTCGGATTCAGCTAACCAAAAAACTTAAAGTAAACCTTGTAAGGAAAGTTCGGAGGGGAGATGGGAGGGCGAATGTAAACGTGTGAGTGGTTAAGTGGAATTGCGCAACTTAGTCCACGCAGCACCGCGCGCATGTTCCGAGACAGATCCCCCCTTCGCCTTCATCCTAAGTTATAATATCATATAATTTGCTGCAAATTTTGTCTACTTTCTGAAATTCTAGATACTTTTTCCCTAAAATAATAAAAAAAAATGATTTTTTTAATAAAAACCTTTTTTGTGTGGTTTTTTTTTTTTTTTTTTTTTTTTTTTTTTTTTTTTTTTACGAAAATTTGGGGGGGATTCCGGGGGAAATTTTGGTTGGAAGTTACAAATTCGGATTCAGCGACCCAAAAAGCATAAAGTAAGCTGATTTCCAGTACTACCATTAATTTTGCTAGGTAAAATTCCCTATTGCCTGGACTATTTGGAATAAAATTGTTTGTAAATTCAGGTGTCGTTCACTCATTACAGCATTTTACGAATAGAAGTACCTTGCCCCTGAAAGGGATAAACAAAGAAAATTTTTAAAAACCACCAAGAAAAAAAGAATGAATAAAGTAAATGACATAGTTGGTGAACTTTATAAATCGGGAGTTCTTTTTTAATTAGATTTTTCATTTAATAGTTAAAATTTGGTTTTAATTACATTTTCTGTCTTTTCTCGAAATGAGATTTTTAACATTTTGCTTTATCGCAAAACATTGTAACTCAAAAAATAATAATTGTAACGTTATGAAACTTTGCCAAAATGATCTAAAGGATTTTAGGTAATGTGCCTTTATTATGATTACAGTTAGTTATTTTTTCATATTTTAGTTGATATAAGTTATGAATTGTCATGTATTTTCTTGATTTTTATGTGCAAAAAGGTTAACTTCTATATTTTTATTAATAACATAGTTATAATTATGGCAATGGTTCAGTACATCAAAAAAGTTTCATTAATCGTAATAAATTTTACAGAAGAAAAATATCTTAATTTAAATTTGACTTTTGATGTTTTGAAAAAGTGCCATTTTATAGCAATTTGTATGTATGTATTCAGCTTTAAAATCAAAATATTTAAAAAATATACATATTTGTACATGTTATTCACAATTCGTAGCTATATTCTATAACATAATGCACATCAGTAAGCAATTTTTCAAACATAAAAAAAAATCCCTTCCGAAGATAGGCAGGCAACTTAAGATCAACTGAGTTTGCCTTACGATGTAAACAAACCGTAAACCGTATTTCATTGCCTCTCGATCATACGCTAACCGGAAAAATAGGTAATTTCAAATGAAATAGCGGAACAAGCTTAATCATAGAATTATTAACTAAATCAAATCATTATATCAAAGAAGAATAACGAATGTAAAGTTATTCCGATGTCTTTTTAACAGATTTAGTTTTAGTTCTTCAAATAAGTCGGCATATGAAACATGCAAAAATACATGAAAGATCTGACAAGACATAATCCCCCCCCCCCCCTCGACTATCTGGAACTCAGCCTGTTAAAAAAAGAAAGATTTTAAAAATATGCGATTAACAGTCGACTTGAGATTTATTTTCAAACTTAAAGGCAACTTGTCTGGGATTTTCTACGTTGTTTCCTTCATACATTTTTCAGCCTCAATTTTCTATTCTCTAATATTCTTCATATTTCTGCCAGATAAATTCAGAAAAGAGCGAATTAAATAAATTCAAAAGCTGAGAAACTCTGTTAATTACACATACTTCATATTTTTGAAAATCGGATAATTCAACTCACGTAAAGAATATAAAATGAATATTGAAGAGGATTTTGCCGTATATACCAATAGCCGAAACATATTAAATGAATAAAATAGTCATATTGGCAAGAAATAATACATTAATTGAAGGGACTTTGTCATTCTGTAGCGTATCAACAATCGAACACCGAACTTCAGTTTGGATGCAGCCCCAAATATATACTCATTTTAAAATAATTAATACCTTTGAAATTAATCGTAGAAATTTCATAATATTTTTTATTTAGACTAAGGGTGTAGAATGTACTTATGGAGTCAGAATTGGGTGGTTGCTATTGTAACAAACATAGTTTGGGCTATGTAGATGGCCCCCTAAGCAAATGTTATGTTATATACATAATTTTAAAGTAGACTTTATTTCCAATCGTTTGGTACCAGTAACTATCTTCTACTATAATTTGCTGCAGACTTAGCAGAGGGGGGGGGGGGGGGGTACTTTTCTTCCTTCGACTGTACGTAAAGAAAATTGCTTTAATAAAAAATAAAATAAAATAAAATAAAATAAAAATAAAGAAAAATAAATTGGAATATCATCATGAAGGCAAAACAATTTTCTTTTCTGTTAAAAGCGCTTAATCACTTACTGTTTTGTAAAATTATCTTATTTTACTAACCATGTAGAATATCTGTGGGTTATCCTATAAAATGATAAAACATATTATCATCTTACTATACCTCTATGCTGTGCGCTGATGCATATATGAAACAATCCAATTTAACTTAAAAAAAAAAAAAATCCATTCCTTCTAACTACAATATTAATTCCCTTCCGCGGCAGGTAATTTTGATTCTGTAATGTTGAATCCACATTTGATTTTTTGAAAAAAAAAATCTTTAAAAATAAGGAAATGCACTGTTTACAACTTTTTTTTCCACTAAAGTTATAGAAGTAAAATTTAATTAAAAAGATTTTGATGCAAATATTTATTAAAAGTAAATGTGATATAATGTGTCCCACCGTCTTTCAAGTGGTTAAATTAAAATATTCGTCGAATAAAACTACAAAAGTTTGCTGTTAAATATGGTAAAGAATACTATTTCTGGTATTTAAAATTAAAGATAAATATAAAAAAACATAATTTTTTAAAGTATATTATAAAGTTTATAAAAAAACATAACGACGAAAAAAATCGTGATGTGTTTGGATATAAAAATATGAATAATTAATACCTTTGAAATTAATCGTAGGAATTTCATAATATTTTTTATTTAGGCTAAGGGTGTAGAATGTACTTATGGAGTCAGAATTGGGTGGTTGCTATTATAACAAACATAGTTTGGGCTATGTAGATGGCCCCCCTAAGCAAATGTTATATACATCATTTTAAAGTAGACTTTATTTCCAATCGTTTGGTACCAGTAACTATCTTCTACTATAATTTGCTGCAGACTTAGCAGAGGGGGGGGGGGTTACTTTTCTTCCTTCGACTGTACGTAAAGAAAATTGCTTTAATAAAAAATAAAATAAAATAAAATAAAATAAAAATAAAGAAAAATAAATTGGAATATCATCATGAAGGCAAAACAATTTTCTTTTCTGTTAAAAGCGCTTAATCACTTTCTGTTTTGTAAAATTATCTTATTTTACTAACCATGTAGAATATCTGTGGGTTGTCCTATAAAATGATAAAACATATTATCATCTTACTATACCTCTATGCTGTGCGCTGATGCATATATGAAACAATCCAATTTAACTTAAAAAAAAAAAAAAAAATCCATTCCTTCTAACTACAATATTAATTCCCTTCCGCGGCAGGTAATTGTGTTTCTGTAATGTTGAATCCACACTTGATTTTTTGAAAAAAAAAATCTTTAAAAATAAGGAAATGCACTGTTTACAACTTTTTTTTTCCACGAAAGTTATAGAAGTAAAATTTAATTAAAAAGATTTTGATGCAAATATTTATTAAAAGTAAATGTGATATAATGTGTCCCACCGCCTTTCAAGTGGTTAAATAAAAATATTCGTCGAGTAAAACTACAAAAGTTTGCTGTTAAATATGGTAAAGAATACTTTTTCTGGTATTTAAAATTAAAGATAAATATAAAAAAAAAACATAATTTTTTAAAGTATATTATAAAGTTTATAAAAAAACATAACGACGAAAAAAATCGTGATGTGTTTGGATATAAAAATATGAATAATTAATACCTTTGAAATTAATCGTAGGAATTTCATAATATTTTTTATTTAGGCTAAGGGTGTAGAATGTACTTATGGAGTCAGAATTGGGTGGTTGCTATTGTAACAAACATAGTTTGGGCTATGTAGATGCCCCCCCTAAGCAAATGTTATATACATCATTTTAAAGTAGACTTTATTTCCAATCGTTTGGTACCAGTAACTATCTTCTACTATAATTTGCTGTAGACTAACATAGCTGGCAAGTTTTAAGCTTTTTTTCCTACAACTATTTTGGGGAATTTGCCTTATTTAATCATCTAAAACATAGTATAAAATAAGAAAATTTCTCCTGATCAGAAATAGTGGTAGGAAATAGGCGTAAAATGTTGACAGCTATGAGATGGATGCATATATGTGCATATGTATAAAAATCAGAAATTTTATTTGAATGTTTCTTTGCTGGAAAATAACCGGTTTAAGTAAATATTATGTTGAATTACTTTCACAAATAAATGAATAGAATTCAATACATAAAGAAAATTGCTTTCATAAAAAATAATGGACTTTCCTAAAAGGAACAAAATATATTTCTTTTTTTTTTTTTATCAATAACTGCACTTTATCTTACATCTATATTTTCTTTTACGATTCATTCAGAACATTTCTATTAATGTCGTTATCCTATTTTCATGCTTTGTTGCGTAATAGGAATATTATGATAACTGATTTTCTGCAAGTTTCATCTTCTTACTAATGATCATTATTGTGTGTTTTTTCAAAGAATTTGTAACTACAAACTTCCTATAGTTATTGTAAATAATGATTTTTTATGAAGATTTTGAATATAATAAAAGTGTTATCATCACTTGTTCTCTTTAAAAATAATGGTTTGTTGTTATCTGGTTTATGAATAATTTCAACATCCGGTCTTGAAATATAAATTTTTTTATATATTTTTTTTCTTTTTATTCCTATGTTTTAATATGCAATATTATTGAAAAAAATTTATATGTAATATCACATGTGTAAATTCATAAATTGTTTACATTTATTGGAATTGTTAATAAAAAGGAAAATCTTTAAATAGCACAAATGCAGGGGTTCGTACGGGTGCTTACATTTTTAATTACTTTTTTCTTTTGAACACCAATATTTTAACAAGGAAAATTTATCTCTATGTAATCTGTGATTACATTCAGCAAAATTTTCTTTATCGAAACACTAGTACTAGTACAAAAATAAAATGTATGTAGAAATGTAAGCATCCGCACGAACCCTGTAATAAAATAACTTTAAAATTAAAGAATCATTTTGCTGTCGTATTTTCCTTTTTAATGTAGGTTTACATAATAACTTACAAAAACTTTTTACTTAAAAAAATTAATAAGATTTTTTTTAAGTTAAATGTTGTAGTGTGAGTTATATGAAAGTATGTCAAAGTTTCTCAGTTGTACTTTAATTATCAGATTTCTTCCAAATCACATATTGTGTGAATCGCATATTGTGTTCGCACAGTCTATGGTACAGAGTTTTGAGCTTTAAATATGTAATGAACAACAATGAAGATTTTTTCAATTGTTCTTGTTTTATGTTAATTATACTACAGTGGAATCGTGACTTACACTACACAATGATAAAAAAATAAAATCATTCGGCTATAAATTTAATAAAATCAAAACTTGTAAATTTAAGGTTATATCTGTGATCAAAATCGTTTTTGGCAATTTTAGAGATTTTTTTTTGCGTTAGAGTCTATGAATAAAGCATCTTCTTTTGATGTCCAAATAATTTGGTTTTATCTATTTCAAGAATTTCATATTTGTCAATGGTTTATCTCTCTCTATAATTTTGGTATCAAAATGCTTAACTCTATTCTTCCTTCAAAAGGCCAATAGTACACAGTTTCTAATTTAAGCTAATTATTACATCATTAAAAAAAAATCCGACTCTTTGTTTCAACTTTCCCTGTGATCGGGTTTATTTTCAAGAAACGTTTTGGTCTTATAGACATGTTAGCTAACTTTAGTACATAATTTTTAATTTTTATGAAACAATGCACCTTTCACGTTATAGAAATTTGAAAAAAAAATATTTTTCAAAAAGTTCACATAATTTTCCAATTTCTGGCTATTCTTTAATCATTTAACTTGCAGTATCATGCAGTACTTTTATATTTTTTGCATATATTTTTCGATGAGTTATAAAACAGCCTTAGCAGAATGAGAATTTATTTTTAAAAATGTGGTTTCTTTGCGTTGCACAATGGCATCAGTAGGTCCTTTACCATGGTGCGAGGCTGAAAGCTGTCAGTCTATATCTCGGCGTCAGGGTTACTAGTTTGTTTTCTGCTTTTATTCCGATAGCATTCTATATCTATAAATTCATAAAAATATTGTTAATTGTGGCTTTGCTGTTTTCAGTTGTGAGATTGTTGAAAATATTACATAAAAACTTACTTCACTTTAACTCTATTAATATATATATTTCCATTTCCAGTTCTTTTCTCTAAACAATTTCCTATTTTCTATTACCCGTAATTTTCTGCAATTCTATTTCTTTATAAAATTACCGCCTGAATCCGCTTCTTTTCCATGTATATGGACAAAATACCATCATTCTTTTCATTAATACGGAATGTTACTGAAACTAGTCTGCAATTAGTGTAAAAAATCTGATTCTTAAAACATTGATTTATCTGCTTATATAAGACTTTTAAATGCTTTAGATGTTGAATCTTAATTTAAATTAAAGTAAAAACTCTATGCATTCTTAACAGCTGTTTTTCCCCTTTTTAGCACTATATGTTCTCATTTCCCTCCCTCTTCTTTAAGCTTGGTCGTTTTAGCTTCGTCTTCTTCTGCTTTTCTTGTATTATTTTCCGTTAAGAAATTGTCAGTTGCTCCTAATCAATTTTTTTTTCTTTTTATTATCTCAGCTACAGTTTTGCCCCTCTAGAGTAAAAAGCAACTGAAATTTACGCATCGTAAGTTTCGAACAGTGAAAATGTCCTCATACAAAATATGCAAAAAATTGTAAAAGAAAAAAGCACAAAGTACAATGAGAGACATAGAATTTAAATATCCTATGCAAATACACACATATACAGAGTGGTTCAAATTAAAGTATCCCTGTTTCGGACGCTCTAGTGAGAGATGCAGTGGATGTAACGTCTTCATATTTGAAGGATATACAATATATACATATCAAACCATGGGAAACTGATTGGTGCAAAAAAAATTTTTAGTTCAAACAAAGGCCGCTAGGGGAAAATGAGGCACTGCGAACGGCTTAAGATAAGGAAAATGTAGCGAAACAAATAAGCAAAGAACACAAGGTGTCGGTAATTAACATTTAAAAAAAAATTCCCACCACTAAATTTTTAGTATTCTTCGCCAAATAAGAATACTAACAAAATGTAGCGGAACATCTACTAATAAAATTTAAACGAATAATATTAATAAAATTTATTGGTGGGAATCGGCTTATTGACACCTAGATGTTTACACCTTTGGTCATATTACATTTTCCAAACCGATCGCAGCGCCTCATTTTCCCCTAGCGGCCTTTGTTTGAACTAAATTTTTTTTGCCCCAATCAGTTTCCCATGGTCTGATATGTATATCCTCCAAATATGAAGTCGTTACATCCACTGCTTCTCTCGCTAGAGCGTCCCAAACAGGGATACTTTAATTTGAACCACCCTGTATATATATATTAAAATGCAAGCAAGAAATTCGTAAAGAACAATCCCTATGGTTTAGCTACGGTATACCCCTAGCACTAAGATGTTTTCTTGTGACTAGTACATGATCTTACAGACACGGTGCGTACAAAAATATTTCAGTTTAGACATTTTTATTTAATAGTTATGCTGCAAAATTTGTAATAATATTTATTTAATCGCTGAATTTCTCGTATATTTCTGCGATACAATAAGGCGAATGATTATATTAAAAATGTGTTGTAAATCTGTACTCACACTGTTAAAATATGTTATAAATTTATTCTTACATGAGTCACGTAAAACTAGCAAAATCAATGAATATTTGTTGTCCACTTTAATATTTGTGATACTCTTTTTAATGTGGAATCTTCAAAATCTAGATTTACTACCTATAGATTAAAAAATAAGCTTAAGGTTATTTTTTAAATAAATAAAAAAGAAAATTTGAAATATTATTCATAACAATCTAGATATAATTTAAGTGTCTTTGTCATTCTTGAATGTTGATATAAAATTACTAGTGTTAGCGCAGTTAATAAAGTCTTTTAGCACAAAATAATTAAAATGGAACAATACAGTATTAACGATTTGTTAGATGTACGATTATACAAATAAGATACATTGTATTTGGAAATGCCGTAACACAAAAATCTTAACTTTTGTCATTGGATAAATGGTCCAAAAAAACTAAGCAATCAATATCCTGAGACATGCACATGCATTAAAATAAACTCACTACTAAATATTATATAACACATAAAAATAATAAATATTTATTTATTTGAAAACCTTAAATCTTTTTAGCTTATACAGTGAAAAAAAAAAAAAACAGCCGCAGGAAGAGATACTGAAAAAATTCCTTTAACAGGTAATTTATCAACGTTTCTTTACCATGTATTTATAGACTTATGAAACAACATAAATGACATAAAGAAACGTAAACAGCCTAAGAAATAACTCATGACTTTGCATGAAACCAGAAAAAAGCCGATAATACAGGATATTTTTGCTCATTCATTCATTTTTTTTCAAACATTGCAGCTTATTTCGTTCATTCAGAAAAAAAAGTTCTTTCCCGTAAGCACAACTTTATATTTTGCCAATATTTAACATTTCTTCTCAATAGATGTAGATCTTTCATGATGCCTTTTATTTACTTTTTTTCCCTTCTTTATTCGATGGAAATATATTTACAAGTTTTTTTCACGTAGTAAAAATTGTCTTTGGACATTATAAAGAAAGTGGTAAATACTAAGTTTGTATACAAGATTATTTTTTATAGATCGTTTTCTTCTGACATAAACACCATTTGTCATGTCGTATAAATGTATGAGTGATTCTACGCAAATAGGCCATAATGATGAAACTGGAGGATATTTAAATTTTTTCGACAGAAAAACTCAATTCCTTTTTTTAACATGTTGTTTAGAGATGGTTTTATTATATTAGCTAATTCAATTGAAGCATTAATTAAAACATGTTTTTAAAATAAATTTTTAACCAATAAAATATCTTTCTCTCATCTACCATCTAAAATATAAAAAATGTCATTTCTTACTGAAATATTTATATTTTTTTTTCTCTGACTTTTGTCTTTTTATATGAACTCATAAATTATTATTTCAGTGTATTACATTATTTTTCTTGGTATGTACATGCATTTTTTATTTGGCAAAAAAGTTTGCAACTCGTATTTCAGATCATTCTCTCACTCATTAATAATTTTGGATATTTGAGATACTACTGTAGACTTAAATATTTTACATGTGCTGAGCACATGGGCATTAACTGTCTCTAAAACACTTGTCCACTATCCTGGAGAAATTACCATTAGACCCACTTGATTCTTAAACTTAATTCTCTTGAAGCATTCTATATCTATAAATTCATAAAATATTTTAAATTGTGAATTTGCTGTTTTTTAGTTTTCAAATTGTTGAAAATATTATATAAAAACTTACTTCATTTAAACTCTATTAATATATTTATTTTTCCATTTCCAGTTTTTTTCCATAAACAATTTCCTAGTTTCTGTCATTCTATTAATTTATAAAACTATTTCCTGAATCCGCTACTTCTCCATATATATGGATAAAATACCATAATTATTTTCATTGATGAAAACAGGCAGAAGGTTTGTAATGCGTTCTTTAAGTTCTGACAGGTCAAAGACATTGTTTATGTACCATCAATGCCGATAACAGTGTTCAGAACTTAAAGAACGCATTTGTGAAGCTTTCAGAACCATTGACAAGGCGATGCTACAAAATGTTTCGAACGAACTCAATTACAGATTGGACGTATGCCGTGTAACAAAAGAGCCACACATCGAACATTTGTAACTGAAAAAATACTTGGCACATTTATCTTTAAATTCATGTATCCCTTATTGTAAAACGTGCAGTAGTTTCGAAAATATGATTTTTTTAAATCAAGTCCATCATTTGTAATAGCCCTGTATTATGGCAGAAGTTTTTTAACGATATCATAGCAAATTCCGGAGTTATATCCGAGAAAAGAACATTTTACAGCGCCAGTGGCTTTTGTTCAATTTGTTAATAAATAAAAGTATGAAAGCTTACGCCGCATGAAATTAAATTTTAATGTGTTAATAAAATTCAGAATTAAGTTGAAATAATACCAAGTCTCCTTTTTATACTCATTTAATAGTTGAAAATATTTATTAAAAAAATAATTAAAAATAGCAAACTATTTTATTTCTCAGTTTAAGAAACATTTCAAAAATAAGTTTGTGATATGTTATAAAATAACTTAAATTATTAATAAATAAATAGATATATGTAAATAAAAATACGAAACTTTAGATTTTATGTTATATATGGTTACCTTAGATATTAACAGTTTGAACAATTCTAATTCAAATATACTCAATGATATTTCAAAGTCAGGAAATTTCAATACTACTAATTCACTCTAGATGACATTGTTTGGTAATTGATCTTTAAATGGCATTCTATTTAATATCAAATCCCTTATTTCTTTCTGTAAGGATTTCAACACTTTATAATTCAATGTATTCTGAAATAAAGCATTGTTGGCATGTCAAAATTCTAATAAATTTTGAAGTTAAATTTTGAACTGGAAAATATTTGGTTAGGAAAATGTTACCAGATGGATATATTTCTACAGTTGCTGACATTTACTTTATGTAACTCAGAATACATGCTGAAAGAGCCAATTAATTAATGATATTGTAAAAGGCTAAATGTGTATACAGAAATTTATTTCTTTAAATTGTTGTAGAAAAAATAATGTTAAGAAAACAAAATTGAATATTTTAATATATCATAAAAATGTTTTGATTAATATAAACATTTAAGTTGACACAAATCAATAGTATTTCATTATATTAATAAAAACAAATAACACTCTAATACTATATTAGAAAAACACAAAATTATTGTTCATTCCAGTTAATATATATATATATGTATATATATATATACATACATATATATATATATATATATATAACCATTAATTAAACATTACTGACCACCATCAATAATTGTGATAGCATGAATGAATTTACAACAATACAGTGTCCCCAAAGACTCTGAATGGATACCAAAAACATAATAAACAAGCTGCTATGTATAAAATAAAATCCCATGTACTATATAACAAGAATTAATAATAAAGAAAAAAAGAAGAATATGGATTTCGATAAAAATAATTGAAAAGCTTAGATATTGAATTACGTTATCAAGAGTACAGAATTCAATTATATAAGCAAAATCATCAGTCGTTTTCTGTGAGAAAAAAGCTAAAAGCTGAAAAAAAATTTCCTCATGTACTCTAACGACTAATATAACCAAAAGAATAGTTTCAAACTGAAACCAGAATAAAATTAAATACTATGAAATGGAAAAAGCAATACAATCCTTTAAGTAATTATTATATAGCAAGGAAAAATAGTAATATTACACAAAATATCTAATAAAAACTCAGTTATTTATCTAAATGTACATCAGCACATGGTATCCAAAATCACGATAAGTTTAAGGTTACTTTTACAATTAAGTTAACACAGATTTTAAAACCCAATGTATACAGTTAATCTATTTTGAAATACCGTGAAAAATGCAATTAACATAACATAAATAAAAAATAATTTCATAACAAATAAATAACCTCTTAACACTTTTTTAATTTCTTAAATAAAGTAAAAAATACCAAAACTATAAGTTTACAAAATCGCAAATATCGAACAGTAAGCTCCACCATGTGTTAAAAATTGATATTATTACTCGATTCTAAGCATCAGACAGAATCCAATTTAAATTTTAGTGCTGCCATCTGTGATAATAACTTGAAACTGATATATACAAAATGTCATATAGATTATGCTATTATAATTTAATTCATTCATAATATACTAACAAATACTAATATTATCAACAAATCCTAATATAAAAATACCATATTATATTTCATTATTCATATAAATATTAAATAAACACAAATGTTAATAGAATGATTACAATAAATTAAACTACAATTCTCAATTAATCTTTACGGAAAATTTATATAATTTCAAAACAATAATAATATAATATAGCAATATGCTATTAAACTAAATAATTTATATATAAAAATTATATATAATAAATATATAAACAATAAGAAATACTTTTAAATAAAAAAATTAATTAATAAAATGAACAGGAAGAATAAATAAATAAATAAATGGATGTTGATATAATTATGTCAGAATCTTCATTTCCCAATTGCCTAATAATAACAAATAAATTGTGTGGTTTATTTTCATATTAACCATAAAAAACTAAAGAATATGAATATGGGATTAACATTCACATAAAACCGTTAATTAATCATTTAATACTAAGTTCAAATTAAAACATTATTAAAAAGTATAAAGGAATAATAAAATACTAATAACTCAATTTTAATACAAACTGTAATATCATTAGCTATATCAAATAAACTTATTATGCGTATTCACCATAAAGATGGTATACTATAAGAAATTAATATGATATTGTCCCGAGAAGACTAAAAACTAATAACAAGTTAATTGTTAATATTAAACAATTAAATCTATATAGGACAATATCAGTGGCGTGGCATGAAAATTCTCGGTGGTCATCGCAATTATTTAAGTTTGTGGTGAAAAATTATTAACTCTAAAATTCAATGGTTGAATGTTCTGTTCAAAAAAGAAACTTTAAATCTTACCTTCACTTATACATGAACTCCAAATGTTCTGCTAAAACTGGATCGTAGAGTTTTAAAAGATTATTAAGAGTTTTAAAATATTGCTTGGTCATCGCCGCATCCAGCGATGACCGGACGCCACGCCACTGGACAATATCATATAATAACATATAGAAAATACATTTAACATACACACTGGGTTGAAAAAAAAAACATTAAATGAATCGTTGCGATGATAAGAATGAAAAAAAATTAATGGAATTTCCTTATAGAGGTATCCGATAACTACAGAGTAGAAATCATATAGATAATACACAAAGATTATGCGCTATTGCAGCAAAGATCTAAGCGTATAATATTTAGAAGATTGCTAAAAACATTTAGTTAATGTATATATTTAAAAAAACATATAAGATACCAATAAGGAATAATAATTCAAAATGAATTGTTGTATTCAAAATGAAAATATATCATAATTAATAACATCATAATATATATATATACCGGGTGTCCCAAAAAGGACTGACTGATTTTAAAATTCAATAACTTCCAAACGGTGACAGATATTAAAAAAATTCTTGCAGGAGGGTTATGCATAAAGTTAAAAGTTTTTTTACAGTGATTTTCGATTTTAGTTCGAATTACAAACAATAGATGGCGCTGCGATCAATAGAGGCTAAATTCAGGCTCGATTTTTGGTACTTCCTGACCCGGATAATACATTTCCATCTCCTTTTTCTGCATGGAACAACAGAAAGGATGAAAAATCGAGCCTGTATTTAGCGACTATCGCTTTCAGCGCCATCTATTGTTTGTAATTCGAACTAAAATCGAAAATCACTCTAATAAAACTTTTGACTTTATGCATAACCCTCCTGCAAGAATTTTTTTAATATCTGTCACCGTTTGGAAGTTATTGAATTTTAAAATCAATCAGTCCTTTTTGGGACACCCGGTATATATATATACATATATATAGCATGTATATAATATATAATATAAAATTTTGCTAAATTAACCCTTTCCGGATCGGAGTAACTCTGTTTAAAAAAATGATGAAATGATGTAATTTACAAACGAATTTATTAGACAATAAAAACTTGCTTACTTTCCCGTACTTTATAAAAGGAAAATTTTAATTATATTTCCTGGGTGCAAGTACTTTTAATATGAGGTGTCCTTTTTTGTGGATACCGCCCGCTACAGGATTAACTCTAGAACACCCGGAAAGAGTCGATTCGACTCCGGCCAAATTATTAAATGTCAGATGGAGCCAGATATTTTTTCATAAAAAAAGTTAACACCTTAAGCTCAACGTAAATCACTGGTGACTGACACTGAACATTTCGTTTATAACGCATCATTCATCGATGACTGTTGGCCTAAAATATGCTATAAAACTAAAAATATATTTATTATTTTAAGTAATTACTGAAAGTTTATTTAAAATTTACTTACCATTTGTTTATTACAAGAATATAATGCATGAATGCAGTTGTAGGAAAAGAGCATCACTTCACACTAGGGGTCTGTAAAAAAGACACGTGGAATGCATTGCGGTAGCTTGCTTTTTAGGTGCGTTCGTAATTATATAAATACGTAGCACCTATAGTCGTCGTTCAGTCCGTCTGTCTGTCCGTCTGTCCGTTCGTCTGTCCGTCCGTCTGTCTGTCCGTGCGTCCGCATATAATAGAGCAAAAACTACCCAACCGAATGGTCTGAAATTTTAAATATATGATTGTTGTAAAATTTTGTCGAGCCATTTCAAATTTTATGAAAATCGGATGTATAGTTAAATTACAGGGACAGTCAAAAGTTTTTCTTTACATTACGGCCAATGGGAAAAATTATTGCACGTGCATTTTAATGATGTTAAAGCTTTCCGAATGGTCTCAAATTTCAAACATATAATTATTGCGACATTTTGTCGAGCCATTTCAAATTTTATGAAAATCGGATGTATAGTTTAATGACAGGACAGTCAAAAGTTTTTCTTTACATTAAAGCCAATGGGAAAAATTATTGCAAGTGCATTTTAATGATGTTACAGCTTTCGAATGGGCTGAAATTTTAAATATATAATTGCTGCAAAATTTTGTCGAGCCATTTTAAATTTCATGAAAATCGGATGTATAGCTTAATTAGAGGGACAGTCAAAAGTTTTCCGTTACATTAAGGGGAATGGGAAAAAATTATTGCAAGTGCATTTTAATGATGTTACAGACTATGCACTTATGAATTGCAAATAAATACACATTCAGTACAATATGGGGTGCAAAAAATAATTATAAAACTAGTTATAGTACGAACGCACCTCATTTGCCACGTTTGACGAGCAATTTCCAACTTGTTTCGTTAGCCTCGGTTAGGGCGCATGATCAGACCATGCTTAGACAGCTGGTTTTCTCCAAACAATAGTAATCCTAAATTCTTGGTCGGATTATCGCCTGGGCAAAATCCCACAAATAAATTTGAATAGAAAAATATGCCTAATTTTAACGCGTTATTCATGGAAATTTTCTGTCATAAATAAGGAAAAAATTTGTATTCATTTTGACTGGTGAAAGTTTGCAAACAGGCTCAGACTGCATTCCAGAATTTGGAGATACTTGTCCGTACCAGTCCGACTAGATGAGTCAAATTAGAAAATATTATATTGTGCATTGTGTCAAGATCGCCAAGATGCTTTATCATTTGTTTTTGTCAAATAGCGTCAAATAATCCAGTTCATATTCCGTATGTTGCCACTTTCATATAGAGATAACCTAAAAACTGTAGATACCGTGTCTGGAAGTATTTAGTGTGGAAATCAACAAGCGAAACCGTATCCAAAGAATTATATTTTCACCAGAGAGTGCTATGTCTCCTGTTACGAATGAATAGAAATCGAGTGTGTTTTTAGGTATTTTTGATGCAATTTGAATTGTGGAAAACTTATTTTTCAAAACTACATTTCACAGAAAACGAAATTAAAAATATTTCTTTTGTAATACGCGATACATTAGGAATTAACGAAAATCCAGTCATATATTAGGTCATTAACCCATTAACAACGAGTTTCTTGACACTGATTATAATACCTCGACCCCAGTTGGCACCAGTTTTTCCATAATTGTAAATTTAACTCATTGAACCGCTAAAAGTTTGTGATTATGTAATATGAAAATTTCCTAATTAAAATACTGGTTTGCACATTTAAAATTTCGTAATACTTATAAGGCAAGTTTTCTTGCCACCCGGCGTTAATGAGTTATGTATGAAACGTCTGATTTGAAAGTGGTTATTTTTATTTACAAATTTTGAAATCATTCCAGAAAACTTTTAATGGCAACTTTCCTTTTCTGTTATTTTTGGAATAATTGTAATGTTATAAAGTACAAATAACTTATAAAACTTTTTTAGGAAAATTTGAATGTTTGTGAATATTAGGAATTTTTAAATAATAATAAAAATAAATACTTTCAAATCGAACGTTTTTTAGTGACCTAAATTTATTTTAAAGTCTGTTCGCAACACATATTCATAGACGCTGTAACCATGGAACTACTAATAAAAAGGAACTGACACATCCTTAAAATAGTGAAGCTTAAACTGTAACCGCTTTGACACGAGCTGAATACCGAGAGGGAAACTTCCACCTATAAATTTAAATAGAAATTTTCTCATAATTGAAATGCTTTATTAATGCAAAATTTCAGTCATGAATAAGGGCAGAAACAGAAATCCATTTTTACTGGTGGTAGATTATTTTGGCGGAAGTCATGTGGGTGCGTTTCCGCCATATTGTGACAACCAAGAAAATCACCTGCCAGTGTCAGTGAAAAATATTATAATAGTTCGGTAAACTGACACCAGTAAAAACACAGAGAAATTTTTAACTTATTTGTGAGAAAATATTTCCATGAATAAGGCGCTTAAATAAAATGAAATTCTCTATTCAAATTTACTGGTTGGATGTTTGCTTCGTCGGTAATAAGAAACTGTTGATACGATTTTTAAAAATCAGACGCCATCTTGTGACAACCTCCTCAGTTACTTCACTCGCGACTGGTAGACAGTACACTGTATGTCTCCTCCTCTTTGTTCATAACTCCATTGCTGTAACTAACTCTTTGTGTTTATACTTTCAAGCAATAAATATGATGGCAGATCCACCTAAAAAAGTTCCACACTATATATTGTCGGTACCATGTCAAACTATTCAATATGAAAACAATGTTGCCAGTGGGCTACTTTTTAAAAATTCAGATCTCTTGATTGGCCCCAGTTTTTTGAAATAGTAAAATTCGTCTTATTTCATGACATGGAACAATGGAACAATAAAGCTGGTGTATGGATTCCCTAGTTGCTTGGCAACTTTACATCCAGGCTAAGAGTAAATCGTGTTACAATGCAATGGGAGCCTTAGAAAAAAGAGCGTTTAAACGCGGCTAGTAGCCACGAAAAATAGAGAGTAAAAGCTAAAAAGATAGACAATTTTTAAAAGAAAAAATTGTTAGTATAACTAGTAGGAAAAAAAAAATGTTCCATATGATCCACATATATGTCCAGGACAGGCGAAAATTTCATGACATATTAATTAAGGCGAAAACAAGAGGAATTTTACTATTTCAGAATACTGGTGCCAATCATAAAGTCTGAATTAAAAAAAAATAGCCCACTGGCAACACTGTTTTCTTACTGGATAGTTTGGCATTGTAACGACGATATTTTTAGATACTTTAGTACAGATTAATACCTGGGAAAGTATAGATTATAACGCATACCTTCTAAATAAAGTAAAAAACTTTGTTGATATTAGCAGGCAATTAGAAAAATAATAAATAGCGATTTATGTTTTGATTGTCAACTAATTCTGCTTTGCAGTTCATGAGTGAGAGAATTTTAAATTACTCTTCAAATTGTCGGGTTAAGTTTCTTCAATGAAATCCCAATAAAAACATGCCAAAGTTTTAGGAGAAACTTTTCGAAAGGAAATCAATATGAGTTCTCAGTTATGTGTATGATTCTTTAAATTGTGACAGTATAAATCTGAGTTCTTACTTTGAATAGATTATTTATTCATAAATAAAACTGTCTTCATTATTATTTGAGGTTTCTTGTGTTTTATTTTCTAACTGTACGTTGATTTCAGTATATCTAGGTTATTATATTATTCTCTAGTTTAATCTTACAATCAGTTTCATTATAAATATACATAGGATGTTTCCACTTTTTAGAATTTACAAGGAGACTCGCACCGATGTTTCATACAAGAAAATTTCTCTTTAATATTTCAAAAGCATAATTTTTAATCACCTAATTTACTGCAGAATTCGTAGCATTCTTCTATGATTAAAAAAGAAGAAAATTTCTACAAATATTTGCGGTAGAACTGTACGCATTCTGTATAAAGGTGTCCCTTTGCTTGCATGAATTTATTTGCCACAATATACAGGACGTTTATAAAAAAATCTCTCGATATGTGAACCCCATAGCAGCCTAACCCCTTAACCAATCGAAAGGAAATTTCAGATATTGTTATTTTAGGATAGACGCTCGTGATCGGGATGATTGAAAACAGTAGAGATCTCACAATTACAGTGAAAAAATTTCGAAGTTTTCGAATGGCAACTCTCACGTTTCACTGCGCAGATTCATCAGCGCATTTAGAAACCATAATTTGTGACTGAATGAAACACATATGACTATAATTAACTAAAATAGTAAAATATTTGCAAAGAAGAGCATTTTAACCCTCTAAGTGTTTGAGGCGTAATATTCCGTTCACTAAGCTCCAGGTTTCACAGCAATACAAGCGATATTTAAGATAATATAATTCCATAGATTTAATGAATTTTAAATACATTGAAGAATGATTAATACTTTCAAGGATTACATTGATATTTGTAATTGAGTTTTTTTTATAATGTTGAAAGAATCAAATTTTCTTAGCATTTAAAACAAAATGCAAAGAAAAAAACATTACAATTTTACCCTTTTGCAAAACGCTCGGAGGGTTAAAGGGCCAATGACAGAACTAGACAGAAGAGGAAAAATATTCTATTGAAACTAGTAATTTTAAATGTGCCTACCTTTGCACGCGTTGCATGAGGGAGATTGTTGACAGCAATGACAAAAGGAACATCTCTGTAGGATTTTTTATACATTCATGTTTTACGATATCTTTCTATTCTGACAAATCTCTTGGCTTTAATGTGTACACCTTCGATTTCAGATAACCCCAGAACCAGAAATCCATCAGAGTGAGGGCGGGGGATCGTGGTAGCCCGAAACTCCAAAGTTATGGGACTTGACTCTATCACCAAAGGGACATTGCAGCACTTGTTGAACACATGTGGCAACACGTAAAGAAAAACATCTTGCTTACATACAATGTCATTAACGACGTTTCGCTGAGGCAGTTCTGGAATTATGTAATTCTGTAAAATTGTTCTATACCGTCCACTTGTGATCGAACACGTTTTCACACATACGGAAGAGAACTTTTCGAAGAATTACAACCGAAAACGAATTTGCTTCCGTTATCGCATCCCACAGTCAATTTTTTTTTCTATGTAAAGGTGTTTGTGCTATATCGTGAGAATTCTTGTCAGCCCAGTGAACGCAGTTCTTGGAGTTTACGTTCCTTGTTAAGCATAAATGTATATCTTCTGCCCATATATTTCACAATGACCACTTGCTATCTTCATCGTATCTGATAAGGAAATAATTCGAAAAGTTGAAACGCTGTTGCCTGTCTCCAAGCTGCAAACTCTGGACGATCTGGAATCAACGAGGAAACATAAGCAGAACTGAGCGCAAAATCTTGATGTCTGGGGATCGGCACCCCCCAATTGCGGGCAATGCTTCTTGCAGTATAAAATAAACCAGTAGTAATTGTATTATGCTCTTTGCAACAGGAGCAGATCGTTGTCTAGATCACGATCAATCACATGTGATTCATTTTATTAAAATTTTTATACTAAATCACGTACATTTTTTATGGAACATGGTCCTCGTCGTAGCTTATGATTTTGCCGATAAACTGTTTGGGCAGCATTTCACACTTTCAGATAAAACAGCTATATCAATTCACCTTGTTGTTTCCCTGTCAGTCTCATCTTGTTAGCACGTTCGAACACCTCATTGAAGAAACAATGTTCCAACACTGTTTATAAAAAGTTTTTCACACGCAATGATTTGCATATGGTGTTCTGTGATTGGTGCTTCTACTGTCTATTCCTGCGAATTATGCAAAAGTGCGTCAAAGTCCATCCTCTCTGTGTTGTCATTGGTCATTTACTATGATCTTCGTTGGAAGTGTTTTACGTCGGCAATTTTCGTCATACGTGCACCATTACAACGCAATTCATGTTTTTTCAATGCACTAATGATTCTGCGCTGGAAAACAGTGGTTTTTAAATTCGAACTCTTTCCACTCTAAACGGAACCGTGTGAGTTCTATTGTTTTAAATTATTATCAGCTAGAGCACATATCTTCAATTAACAATATCTGAAATTTCCTTACGATTGGTTCAGCGGTTAGGCCACTAGGCGTTCATATATCGAGGATGATTTTATATAACCACCCTGTATATATTTTACATGTTCAGATATAAAAATCTTTGTGTGCATAATTATTAATAAAAAATAAATTGATATTTCTTTTTTACACCTAAAAAACGACATTTAACACCATGTTAATGGAAACAGTGAAATAACCAATAACACTGTTATAATAAGTGCTGTTTTAACTTAGTTGTAACGTTACATATAGTGCAACACATTTTCATGTAGTAAATACTGTAAAAATCTGCTAAGGTAAACAACAAAAATAATAAAAATATATCTTTAACTGTACACGCAATTTACTACAATGTACTCTTATCACGCAAATGAGAAGAGCGAGGGACAACACTAGAAATAAACATCATATGTAGGCAATCCTTACTTCCATTCTTTTCATTTTTAATTTCAAATGTTATTTTCATAAATAAGATTGTACGTGTGACGTATAACATGTGCGCAATAATTTAAACATCCGGTGCAGTATTTTGGAAATCTTTATGAAGCCATTTTTCTTCTCGTATTTCATTCATCCCATTAACCCTTTCAAGGGCTGTCGTATGTTTATAGTACCACTTAATTTTAATTTTCAAATGCAACACTGACAATAGAATTATGGCACATTTTTTTTTATTAATATGTAAGTGAATAATAGCTTTTGTTATTTTAAATAAATTTGTATGTAAATTCTGGTGTCAGTCATTCATTTCAACATTTTAGCATTGGAAGTGCTTTGCCCTTGAAAGGGCTAAAAGTAGATTAAAAAAATATATATATTTACAGCTAGCACTTGAGATTTAATGTTGAGCAACATAACGATTTAAGTTTACGGCAGAAGTAAAAGCATGATAAAAGCGATTTTTAATAGAATTGAACCGTGGTTATTTTTTCCCCTTAACCCTTAAATGCGCGATTTTCTATTTTGTGTCGAAAAAATTATATATGATTCTCTGAAAGGTTTATTACACAGGAAAAATAATGAAAAAATCAGAGATACATTTTTCATATAATACGTCAATCTTTTCTTCTATTACACATCTGTAATACAAGTAAAAACTACTGTCATGTGGCTGTTTTACGCTAAGATATTGCAAATTAGTAAATATTTTAATGAAATTATATATGAATCTCTGAAAAGTTTATTACACAGGAAAGATAATGAAAAAAAAAATTAGAGACACATTTTTCTTATAATACGTCAATCTTTTCTTATATTGCACATCAGCAATGCAAGTAAAAACTACTGTCGTGTGGCTGTTTTACTCGAAAATATTGCAAATTAGTAAATATTTTAATAAGTATGCATCCAAATATCTTATTTTACATAATTATTTATTTTATAAAACTTACCCTTTAACCCTTTATCTATTGACGGTACTTATAAGTACCACTTAATTTAAACTTTTATACCATAGTGAATATTACGAATATTATAATGGCACTTTACAAAAATCGCTCTTTTAACTCCACTTTGTCCGAATACATGGCAGCGGTAGTTCTAGGGTTGTTATTTTAGAGAGGAATGTGGCTATCTTTGAAGCAGTCGATGTATTTTGTGCCGACTTTTTGTACAGATTGCCACGCTCGTCTTTTCATTGCTGCAAACACAGTAAAGGATATAAGATAAGTGTTGGATTTTTTTTATGTGTTCATTATGGTCTTAGAATACAATTTGACTAGCTATTTTAGTTGAACGGTGTATGTATTTGATTTAACAGTTGAATTACTCGGTGGTACTTATAAGTACCGTCAGTACAATGGGTGCTGGAGAAAAAATTCTTGTTTACTTTTCGTCTCTGTAGTTATCCATCGCTTTCATCGGATTTAAAATGCAATTAGTAAAATGTAGAGCAGTAGTGATTTCTCTGGTATTTCTTTTCTGTTTCATTGTTAATTTTTATAAGAAATCGAAAAAGTTGTGGCACCGGCTGGTTTTTGCTATACTAGAAATGGCATATGTAAATTCATATATTGCATATGTGGAGATGCGAGAGAGCAGGTTGCCCCTAGAATATTGACGTTGCAAAACTAAAGGACTGCCAACAAGATCGAAACATTAAAAAAATAGTTTTTTGAAACCCTTTCAGGAGCAAAGCATTTTCAATTCTAAAGTGTTGAAATAAATGATTGGCACCGGAATTTGCCAAACGATTTATTTGTAAATAAGAAAAAGCCTATATTTCATGTGCTTATTAAATCGAAACTATTTTCTGGTGTCAGATGAAATAACTTGTGGGTTTTCTGTTACGATAATTTAGTCATAGTGTACTGACGGTACTTTAAAGTACCACTTTAGTTAATTACCTCTAAATAACTAAATTTCTCACGGGCGAGTATTTTTTTTTATGTTTATCCTTTAATTTTCACTGTAGTAACTGAAAAAAATATATTACATGAAAAAAATTGCCGTAGATCATAATGCCGTAGATAAAGGGTTAACCCTTTAATTCGCATGATAGAATACGTTCTAGAAATTACGTAGTTCAGGGAATCGGACTTTACACCAGAAAGATTCAATGGTTAATTTAGCTTATTTTAAATTCGGAATGCCCGTCATTAATTAAAGCAAATATTGCTAATTTAATTTTTTGGTAATAATTAGGTATATGCGAATAGAAAAAAATATTAAATTCAAAACACTGTTTTTTGCATATGTGCAAAGTTGCGCACTAGAGGGTTAATTCTCTTCTTCACAATCAGGTGTTGTACTCTTAAGGGATTTTTTCAGAAATAATATCACTATTTGTTTATAGAAAAATATATCTAGGTTAAACGCGCAAAATTTCGTCTTATTTAGGAAGCGATTTTTCCATGAGAAAATACTGGTACCGAAGAATTTCCTGGTAGTGAAATTCCAGGACAAATTAGGCCACTGGAACATCGAATAGTTCAAAAACTGGGCTTATTCAAGCTTTGCGATATCAACATAAAAGACCATATAATAAATATTAAAAGGTTTAACCCTTTATCTACTGACAGTACTTAAAAGTACCACTCACTTTAAACTTTTATACCATAGTGAATATTACTAATATTATAATGGTACTTTGCAAAAATCGCTCTTTTGACTCCACTTTATCCGAATACATGGCAGCGGTAGTTCTAGGTTTGTTATTTTAGAGACAAATGAAGCTATCTCTGAAGCAGTCGATGTCTTTTGTGCCGACTTTTTGTACAGATTGCCACGCTCATCTTTACATTGCTGCAAACACAGTAAAGGATATAAGATAAGTGTTGGATTTTTTTTATGTGTTCATTATGGTCTTAGAATACAATCGGACTAGCTATTTTAGTTGAACGGTATATGTATTTGATTTAACAGTTGAATAACTCGGTGGTACTTATAAATACCGTCAGTACAATGGGCGCTGGAGAAAGACTTCTTGTTTACTTTTCGTCTGTGTAGTTATCCATCGTTTTCATCGGATTTAAAATACAATTACTAAAATATAGTGCAGTAGTGATTTCCCTGGTATTTCTTTTCTGTTTCATTGTTATTTTTTATAGGAAATCGAAAAAGTTGTGGCACCGGCTCGTTTTTGCTATGCTAGAAATGGCATATGTAAATTCATATATATCATATGTGGAGATGCGAGAGAGCATGTTGTCCCTGGATTATTGACGTCGCAAAACTAAAGGACTGCTAACAAGATCGAAACCTAAAAAAAAAAAAATAGTTTTTTAAACCCTTTCAGGAGCAAAGCATTTTCAATACTAAAGTGTTGAAATAAATGAATGACACCGGAATTTAACAAACGATTTATTTGTAAATAAGAAAAGCCTATATTTCATATACTTATTAAATCGAAAATATTTTCTGGTGCCAGTTGACATAACTTGTGGGTTTTCTGTTACGATAATGTAGTCATAGTGTACTGACGGTACTTTAAAGTACCACTTAGGTTAATTACCTCTAAATAATTAAATTTCTCACGGGTGAGTAATTTTTTTATGTTTATCCGTTAATTTTCATTGTAGTAACTGCAAAAAAAAATATTACATGAAAAAAATTGCAGTAGATCATAATGCCGTAGATAAAGGTTTAAATAAATATCATATAAATATGCAGGCTGTTCTTTCAGAGACTGCAAAGGGACCTTTCAGTGAATTTTACTGCTTGAAATCATTCCAAATTCGTAAAATGTAAAGTCTTAACACTTTAATTCTCGATCTCGTGATATACACTGGCTGTGGTTTTTATTGTGGATTCTTTAACTCACACCAGTTTTATAATACAGCGTAATTGGCTTTATTCTGCTATCATTTTACCTGTAATTAAATAAGGTGATTATTTCTTTTTCAAAAAAGTGGGGGTAATAAGCAATCTGAATTTTTAAATCGTGATTTAATGCGACCGCTAAGGTGTTAATTTGGTATGTTTTGGTCGTATTAAAATGGAATCTTAACTGTTTTGCTTGCAAGAGCAAGAAGAAATATTTTCGAGAAATAACGTATGCTATATATAGCTTAAACAAGTGACCGTATAAAAAATGTAATTTTGTAGAATTAAAAAAATAATAAATATTTTTATAAATAATATGAAATAATAAATATATTTTTATATGATAAAGAACAACATTTAAAACTTTTTTGCAGGTGGATTTATAAATATAACTTAAATTTTAAGAAAATAGTTATTGGTTAATAATAAGTGTGACGTACTTTATAACATACTGATTGTCATGCAGTTGTACTTTAGATATTTAATAGAAATCAATCATAGGTCATGAAATTTAAAAATAAATTTATGCAATTATTTCAATATTAATGTGAATGTAACATAAGAACGAAAAATTATGCAATATGCACCAGGCATGGTTTATAAAACACTTTCCACCGATAACAAATTATTACTAAGAAATTTTATTTTTTAAGATAATGAAATGAGATACCTAAATAAGCAATTTGAGTAAAAATGCACCGCAAACTATTTTACACTTTAAACCATAATATAATGAAATTATTTTATGTAACCCTATGAACAAACTATGAATGCTACACATTTTATTTTCAATAGTGAACATTGTGTTCTGAACCTCGTTAACATAAGAATATAACATGACAGTCCAAATACATTTACGCGAATTAGAGCACGGTAGACAGACAAACGACCAGACATGTTGAAAAACCGAATTCACAAATACTTCTCATGTTGAAAAGTGGTAAAAGTGAACTTACAATTTTAGCCCCAAAGTACATAAGAGCAAATTATATTGTACTACTTAAAATAAATATGTGACGAAAAAACAAAAACTAATAGATTTTGTTTAAATTTAAATAAATTCATAAATTTTCTTTAATTTTGAAATTAACTTAATTATTGAAAACAATTTTGTAATAACAATAAACATCCAATTTCAAATTCTCTTTCATCATTGCATTCCAGGAAATTAATTTATTGGAATAACTCAAAACAGAACTTACGTTTGAATGCCGCTGGCAATGTTTAACATTAATTATAAGGTATGTTCGAATATTTATACTACTTATTATTATTGATAAGCTTGATGAGTTTGTTTATAGTAAAATCATTATTCTTAGTAATATTGTTTTTTATAGTTTTGATTTGAATTCAGATAGTTTCCCTTCTTCTATATTATTTCTATAAATGTTATTGTTTAATATCCAATACAATAAATGTTATCGTTCAATATCCAATAATTGCAAAATATAACTATGAAAATTAATGTAGAAATTAATTAATAAAAATTATAAATACAAGATCGTTTACATTGAATAAAATTGTTTGCTATAAAAATTTTAATTAAACGGTGTGTCGAATGATTAGTTTCTCAGTCTGTCACTTTAATAAACCAAATGTAAAATAAACAATTAAATTTAAAAAATCAAAAAACCCGACTGCGTAAAAAGCGAACTAATTAATTATTTCTCATCAATGTGAAACATTTTTTTTTTTTCAATTCCTACTATTAGCTAACACTCTCACTACATATATCGTGTTCAAATTTTCAATCATTAATAAAATACTTATTATTCATCCAATCAAGTTCAAATAAATTTTTTTAAGTTAACTTGTAGTGAATGACACTTGATGTTAATCCAGTTTTTTTCAAATATTAATTCATTAATTAAATTAAATTAAATTAAATTAATTTTCAATGATCGAGAGAGCCCTCTTCTTGATCAAGGTATTTTAAGACCGAGAAAGTCCTCTTCTTGATCAAGGTATTTTAAGCGCCACTCAAGTCGAAAGAAGAATGGGAGAAAAACAAATTCTCTTATTGACCTAAGTAGGAATTGACTTAAAAAATATATTTTTTTTTATATTACTTGTTTATAGTACTTACCTATTTTTTTTTTTTTACTTGTACTGATGACTTTTAAGTTGTGTTTAATTATTAGTTCCTATTTATAAACATTGTTTTGATGAGGCCTATAGATGTCTATGATGGTTAGAGTTGCAGTAAAGCTGGAGATCCTACATACACAACTTCCAGGTTGTATAATATTTTAACGGAGCTTCTGACTGTAAAATAGTGAATGAAACATCGTCTTCAATTTGAAAGGCCTATCCAACGATATGCTACTCAATAGGGTGCGTAAATTTTTTTTCGTCTCTACAGCCATTTTGTATTTTACGGCCGCCATTTGAATTTATAAAAAGAAAACCTAGCCTATAACCATCGGGCCGTTAAGACGAATTCATAGAGACCTCATTCATTAAAATCCATCCAGCCGTTGGGATTATTTCGAGGCTATAAAGAAACACACATACACAGATACGTGTGAAACACATAACTCTTCTTTTCAGTCGGGTAAAAAAATACCGCGCATATGCTGTATATTCCGGCGTATAGTACGTAAATGAAACAGACATTCATAAAACCAGAAATATTGTTTTAGAAAATTGTAACGTACTGCTATGTCGTATAGGCAGGACCTGCCGCTGGTGACTGTTCTATAATTTTATCTCGCAAAACTTCCTAAGAACAAAAAATATTTCAGATGCACTTTGACAACATCTGCAAGGTAAAATATGGTGCAAAATTTAATTTCTAAAAATAGGGGTACGAATAGACTATAAAAATAGTTGCAAGTGGCAGACCTGTTTATATTATATATATATATATATATATATATGGACGTGAGTTTCAAAACTCCCCTTATCCAGGTAATCAAATTTTCGGAAATCGCGAATCAGCGTCCATTGATTTTCTTTGTGAACTCACATTTTACTATGCCAGAAATACGTGATAAAACTTGTTATTTTGCAGATTGTTGTGTTTTTCCGAAGTATATTACCAATAGAATACATTGATAGAGAAAACACGATTTTTTAAATTTTGGATAAGGCGAGATTTGTAACTCACGTCATCATATTTCCATGTTATTTAAATCAATATAAAATCTTTGTTAAATTTGTATTTTTTAGTTTGTTTTAGAAAGATGTTGCAAAGAGTTTGAAAATAATCGTGAAATAAAAATAAAATACACAAATGAAATAAATTTTGTTTAAATATTTGTAATATGTTATTTAACAATATCAGTGCAAAATATTTAAGAATTGCGCGACAGTTCAATAGTTATTTATTTTTAGTGTCACTTCTCAATGTTAATTTAACATAGAAAAGCCTATGGAGCTAATAACTTTTTCACTTTTTTCTTTCTACCTTTAAGTCCCTGATGCCACAATTTTTGTAATCCTTTGTAATTGTCGGAGCACAGCTCCGGCTTCCCTGCAAAAATTACACATATTGTTAACAGGATAGCGTCCAAAATATTTGACGCATCGACACAAAAAATGAGCTATACGTTGGGAAGGCCAAAATCTCGACGCGTATTGAAAATCATAAATATTCGTCAACCTTAACAGCCTCAAATGTCGGCTCAAAAATTTCCCATAGAGATAACATTGCGAGTTTAATTCTATATATTTGAAAGATAAGGCTTTCTTTTTTTAGTCATGTACCTTGAGCTTTTTTTATGCACCAATTTTAATAATTCTTTTTTTTTTTTTTTTATGAAAGCTGTTTCTTTGTAGATTTGCCCGCACTAACTATTTTTTTAAATATTCCCATTTTTATATTTAAATTTAAAATTTAAAAAATTCTATGAATTCCTTTCAAAATGGTAGCAACTGGATTACTTCCATTGTTGTAAAGAAAGGTAAAATACCCAAGTAGCACAGTTTCGTTTTTAAATCGTTGAAAAAACGACAACCCAAATCGTTGGAAAAACGTTATTCTTTAACGTTATAAATTCGAAAATATGTCTCATAGATTCGATTATTTTCCAACAGTAAAAGTACCTGCATTTTCAACGCAATAACAACCGTTTTTAAAACGTCAATGAAAGTTGCAATACCGTCGTTAGTTTTACCATTTTTTCAACGGCATTTTAATGCCGCAGAAAACGTTTAAAAATAGGAATAAGTCCGCAATATTGTATTGTTAATAGCACTTTTTACAACGGCATTTTAATGCCAGAAAAAACGTTTTAATATAAGGGAAAATCAGAAACATTAAGCCTATTAATCAATTTCCGAATTCCCCTGGCTAATGTTAAGTTTATGGCCGTGTAATGCACTCGTATATTAAAATATCTCCTCAAGAAATTAATATTTCTATTTCTTTTTTGTACTCTTCTCAAAAGATGTTTTATTTTTTTTTCTCAGTTCTTAAAATTTTTCTAAAATCTATGCTTAATTTAATATTTTATGTGTTAAAAGATGACGAACTACGAGTAAAGTTTTAACACTTGACATAAAATTAAGTATATATTTTTTTATATACTTTGACTACTAAGGAAAAGGGAGACATCCTTTAAGAAGAGTGCACAGAAAAGAGGTTTAAAATATTAATTTCCTGAGGAGATATTTTAAATATAAAATGTATCACACGCCCAGACTTAACGTTAGCGAAGGGAATTCGGAAATTGACAAACAGCCTTAATATAAAATTACCTTTTTCGGTAAACTTTCTTTTATATATAATTATAAACAGCAAAATTATTTTTTTCTAACCTGTTGTAAAAAGTTTTTAACAATTTTCTGTTCCATAGAAAGACAGATTAATTTATTTTTATTAAGCTTGGTTTTTCCCATACTATTTTTTCTTTTAACTAAATCTGATTTATTTTTTTAAGAATATATTTTTTTCTTTTTAGTAAATAATTGTAAAAAAAAAAAAAAAAAAAAAAAAAAAAAAATTAACACTTTTTGTTTTAACTTTTGAATTATTAAGTATAAAAGAAAAAGCTGTCAAAAATATCTCTAGAACATTTTTTATATCCATTTTTTCAGTAGAGTTCTAGATTTTAAAACATCTTTTAAATATGTGTTTCACTCTTCTTTTCTAGACATAACATTTAATTATAGATGTAATATTGTACTTTCTAAAAAATTATAGTACTGTATAAGTAATAGTCTCAGTAGCATAAGTAATAGTTTTTTTTCTAATTTTTCTTCCATGTTTTTATTAATTGCTAATTGTATTTATTATTAGCCTTTATTGCAGTTTGAATAAAAAAATATGAATGATTAATTAATACTCTAAACAAAATAAATTTAGCATTAAATCTGAAAAATATCTTCTGCAATAAGCAGACCTGCATTAACAAAACATCCCGTGTCAAAACTAATATAAAGAACTTATTACCAGTTTTATTTTTCCAAACAACACAAATTTGTTATAAACCATGCTAATTAGTTAATGATCTTTTTTTCTTTTACGTGTGTCATTTTAAACAATCAATTAATAAAATTTCATATTCTTCACTTTCAACATGAAAATAGCAGCTTTGTTTAGGATTGTTTTTATGTGTCAGTTTTTAAGAAAGGTTAAAAATTTTGATGGGTATCAATATTTTGATATTATATAAAATGATTTTTTTTCTTCACATACATTCAGATTTATTACAGGTACATTTGTACTTGAAATAACTGAAATCAATCTTAGAGATCAGATTATTCCCATTTAAGCAACCAATAAGTCCAAAAAACAATCGTCATTGTAAAATTAATTTCAAATGTTGTAAAAGATTACTATTTGGAAAGAGTGTTGGCCAAATAAGTGACATGCAAGTTTACCAGCCATCTTTATGTTCTCATGTCTCTTTCACGAAAAGAGGGGCAAAAAAGCAATGATAAAAATTATGAGTTTCAAATTTTAGGTAAGTTGGTAGCAAAAACTTATTATTTTAGAAATTACTGCTTTTCTATCTCAATTCAAATAAAAAATACCTTAAAATAAGAGGAGGGAGAAAAAAAGGCTTCTAAAATAAGCATGTGTGCAGAATTTTAGTTAACAACAGCAACAACAACAACAAAAAAAAAAAACTGCTCTCTTTACAACACTGATTACTTTCAGACGACACATCTTAGCACCAGGAAAAAAAACTAGAAAATTCATGTTATGTTGTTCAATTAACACTAGAACGGCGGTAGGGGTCATTTTGACACCTGTGTGCTTTCGTTCGTTGATTACCTTTGTTTGCTTGGGCGAAATCGTTTGAAATTTTTTGACTTTTCCTAAATAGATAACATATATTTCTAAAGAAAAATTCAGCTTTCTAGATTTGTTAGTTTTTGAAATATGGGCTTGTATTCCTAGAACGGCGGACGGGGGTCATTTTGACCCCTTTAATAAAATACTCTTTGTACTCGAAACTGCTTTTGTTGCTATACTATATGTTCGAGGAGCAATTAAAAAATGGGTTTAGATTTATATTCATTGTCGTCCAAGGCATGAGGAATACTATTTTGCAAAGAAACTACCTCAAGAGATAGATTCAAAGAAAGAAAAAGATTTTTTAGGTTTGATGAAAAGACAACAAGATCTAGCAGACTACAGACTTAAATTTGCTCTTGCATCTAAAATGTGGAATAAATTTATTGAAAATTGCAAAACATGCTACCGACCAGGACAAAATATTACAGTTGATGAACAATTGTTCCCATCTCAGGATAGATGTAAATTTGCGTAATATACGCCAAATAAATCGGATAAATTTGGAATAAAATTTTGGTTGATCTGTTGACGTTGATATTAAATACCTCTTGAATGAATTTATTTATCTAGAAAAGGATGAAGCAGCCAATCCTTAATTACGTTTATCGAAAAATGTTGTCATGAAATTAACAGATCCCCATCTAAACGAAGGGAGGAATATTACGACAGATAGCTATTTTACTAATATCAAATTAGCAGAAATGTTAAAAGCTAAAAATACAACTTTGGTTGCACAATGAAAAAGAACAGAAGAGAAATTCCTATATCATTGAAAAATATGCGCAGTACTCTTTATTCATCGAAGATAGTGGAATGTGATAATATGACACTTACCATCTATCAAGCCAAAAGAAAAAAAAGTGTTTTTCTACTTAGCTCATTACATTCTACTGTAAAAACTGAAGACGGTCTCAAGAAGTTGCCCGATTCAATAGAATATTACAGCGCAACGAAGTATGGTGTGGATATCCATGATCAGATGTGCCGAAAATACTCCGTGAAATCGGCTTCTAGACGATGGCCTGTATATATCTTTTTCAATATTTTGGATCATGCAGCTTTAAACGCCTGGATAATTTATAAAAGTGTAACAGGCAAGCCTATCAGCAGCAGAGATTTTCTATTAAATTTAGGAGATGTGTTCAGAATGGATCTTATGGTTTCAAATCTCCCAAAGATCTTTCCTGAGTCTTCAGAAAAAAAAAAAAAACCCACGAAAATAAAATAGATATCAAGAGAAAAAATGTCAAGTACAGACATGCAATGGAAACAAATCTCAAGAATTTTGCACACCATTTTTCAAAGTTGTGTGCGGAAAATGTACTGGAAAAATTGCTATTTTTTTTTTTTTTTTTTTTTTTTTTTTATACAACTGAATTAATTCCTAATACGTGCGTACAATTTGGAGTATTATAAGCATTAAATAAAATTGAAACAGAATGCTTAACATATTAACCATTCAGCTACACTTATAATGAAATAACGGAAACAACAGAACATATTTCTCATTTATGGATTTAGAGAGTGAATCATTCGGCGAGTAAGTAGATGAAAATATAAATATATATTATTTTATAAATTGTGTTTTATTTTAGTTAACATTTGTTTTAATTTGTGAAAACATTAATTTTAAATCGATTTTTATATCAAATTAATGAGTTTTTTGAGTAGTCGTAGTATGATCCAATTAATCGCCCTGTAGGCGTTACATATACAGTACTTTAAAAATTCAATAAATTATCGAATAATATTAAATATAAATTATGAAATACACGTAAATTACATATTTTTGCCAATGTATGGCTTTTAAAATTATTTTAGCGTTGTTATTTCAATAGTTTCATCGAGGGGTCAAAATGACCCCTTCCCGCCGTTCCAGTAGGTAAGATTTTCCCGCCGTTCTAGTGTTAAAGCTCAATTACATTTCTTAACACTTAAAATGTTGAGCTGTCTGGCCCCATTGTATTAAATGTCAGCATTTAATTGATAAGTGTTTTATCTTATAAATTTTCAAGAATTAAAACTGTAGTATTCCACTTACATAATTTAAAAAAAATGAATTTTCAATAAAATAGTAAATAAATTTTAAAACATATCTTTTGATGCCAGGTTTCTAGAAGAAAAATCTGATTATTTTTAAATGTAATATGCAATTAAAAAAATAAAATAAAAATTTCATTGATAATTTACCAAAATTAGCAAGTTTAAAAAAATAAATTAAATATATTTTTTTATTTACATTATTAACAACTGAATCATATTCCATTAAAAAATAACACCTCTCCTTTTTTGGTTTTATTGCAGAGCTAAAAAGAATAATAAAATTTTTATAGACATGCATGTAAATTTACTTAGAGTAAGGCTATTGCAAACCAAAATTCCAAAAATATTATCTAAAAAAAAAAAAGAAGTTTTAAAACTTTAACTTTAGAAAACTCGTGTATTGAGGTCACTCACAATACTTAAAATATAAATAATTTACATAACATACACTCATTTTGGATCCAAGCACTATATTCAAAAGCATTAGCATTCGAAAACAATACTGTTTCGTCTTTATCCAGTGCAATAAACTCGAAACTTGGAAATTATTCAATAAAACGAAATATTGTTTTGTAGAATCGTTGAAAAGACCTGAATATTCGTTTAATTATTTTTTTTCTCTTCTGATTATTAATGTATTAAAAAAAAAATCACAAAAATCTCCATTTTAGCAGCTACAAAGAGTAAAAAGTAAATCATGAACATGTATTTTCTCTTATAAAACCTTTGTGTACTTACCTATAATTATGTACATTTACATTATTTTAGTATGTGCACAAATAAACAAATGAAACGTTGCAACTAAAGATCTTTGAATTATCTGAATCATTGAAATATGTAATTTTAATTATCAAACCAAAATTTTATAGTTTTTTTTTAATATGAATTAATTACTCTTGAGATTCAAGCTAACAAGGAAGGATTAATATAAAGAGCTTTATGATTATAAGGTAATTAAAAAAAATTCTAAAAAAAAACAACAAATTTATTAAATTTTATTTTTTAGAATATTATTTCTGCATTGCAATGTTGTTTGTTCAATATCAATTAAAAACATACCCCAGTAGAATGTGTTAATGAAAGCACTAATGAATATTTTTAAAGCTAATTAAATGAAATTTGAAAATATACTTACATATTTCAATGATATTAAAAATTTTACACTTAAAAAAATATTAAAGAATTTTATTCGGCTCTACGTACAAAAAGACAACATAGTTTCTATCAACATTTATTTAAAAAATAAAGAAAAAAGTTACAAGAAAATAGATTTCAGTTTCAGAATATATATTTTTTAATAGGTCATATTTTAAGAATAATTAATGCAGTGTTCTACTATCTTTTCATCAAAGGATTCTTCTAATTTAGCCCCAACAGCATCTGAAAAGAAAAGTGATTGTGATGAATTATAAAATTATGAACACAGAACATAGGTAAGAATTGGGAACTGCATAAAATTACTTCACAGCAGCAAGTGCATTTTTTGAACAGACGAGTGAGTTTTAAGATCACGGATGGTGAACTTTATTTTTGAATGTGTGTATCAAAATCCACAAACAACATTTAACAACACTGCAACAATCAAAACATTTAATTAAACAGTTATTACAGCATGTGTGGATCAAATTCAAATCAGCCTCTTTTACACATTAAAATAACAAAGAACAAAAATCAAAATGTAATGCTTCTGTATATTCAATTTTTATCAAATTTGAATTCAGAAAGGATTATATTTTCAGTATTTGTTTTTTTTATCTAGTTGAAAAAAAGACAGTATAAAGAAAATAGACAAATAATGCAATTATGTTTGCATAATGCAAACATAATTGCATTATTTGCCTGTATGTGCTAAGCCTCAAACAGTGGCACACCCAGGATTTTATCTTGAGGGGGGGGGGGGGGTGAGCATTGGTGGCGAAACAAAATAAAATTAATAGGGGCAAAATTTCTCTAATTATGATTACAGTACGAAATTACAAGGACACCCTAAGTAATGATCAAATTACTGTAATTAATTCAGTATTTAATAATTAGTTATTTATTTTAATAAAAATTATTATATTTAAAATTTAATTAAATTAACAATTTAAAAAAATTAATTTTGAATATATAGAAATTAAATACTTAACCAGATCCTAAAAACATTTACAGAATTTCCTATTTATATCTATCTGACTGTCAGAAATGTTGTAGTTTAAAGAAAAATATCCAAAATAGCCTAGACGAGATGAATTGAATAGGTCATTTCAAAAACCACATGAGTCACCGAATCAGAGCTTTTCAGAGAGAAAAAAAAACCTGTATTATTCACAAGTAAACAAATTAAAATTTTTATGGATTTTTTTGGGCTGATTATACCATTTCGACTTTATAGATATTGAATATAATTTATGAATAATAAAAAGATGATTAACATAAAAATTTTCCCGGTTCATGTTTGGAAAAAAACTTGACTTATGTGTTTTTTGAAATAACCGATTCAATAATTAATTTTATGCAAATTTTTGGGTTAGTTCATTTAAATTTTACTCATCAGTCAGAATTTTATGTGAATTCATAAACTAAAAGAAAAATTAATCTCTTTCTGGCATCACAGTTAATTCTTGTAAAGGCACTGCCTCTAGTCTTGGAAAGGGCCCCTGCCTTTACTATAAAATGTATTTTTTTTTTTTTTTTTTTTTTTACAAAGCTCTTGAATTATTTCAGTTGCAGTTACATTAATCTCTCTGTGTATAACATAACTAAGGATTGACCGAAACTGAAACCGAATTTCGGCAGAAAACGTCCTAATGGTAGTAATTAATACATATATAATAATGGTAGTAATTAATATATATATATATCCGTAAAAGTGCAAATTTCGTGAAAAGATTTTGCAAAAGGTCACAAGAAACGTGAATTTCGTCAAAAGATTGCGAAATTCGTTAAATGGTCGCAGAAGAATGCATATTAATTAGTGCCGAGGGGGGGGGGGGTCCCCCTCAAAACTGTAACCTTTCTAAAAATTTCCTGTGAATTTATTTCATTGCAATTAACAGTAAAAATACAATTTTTCAAGTGAGTGTAATCATATCGAAATGTAAGTAACTATATATAAGTAAATTACAATGTTGATAGTTAGAAAAAACACAATTTTGTATGGAGCGTGCATAACTTTGTTACTGGCCAGAGAAAAAAATCCGTGTACTGGCCAGTGGCCAGCAGGTAAAAATGTTAATTTTGACCTATAACACACACATATAGATTAGACATATACATATATATAGGTATACACATATATGTGTATAAATATTGTATATACATATACATATATATATACATATGTCAGGGACCTGTTTAAGAAGAAATTGGGTCCTTAAAGGACCCTCACAAAATTTTTCATTTCAAAACAGGACCCTTCAAAAAAATTTTCATATCAAAACAGGACCCTTCACAAAACTTTTCACCTTAAAAAAGGACCCTTCACAAAAAAAAGTTCTTAAAAATAGACCTTTTACAAAAATTTTCAGCTTAAAACTAAAATCTGGCCTGTCACTTTTACATATATAAAGAAAATATAGGTATTTTACATACATATATCTTCTTAAAAACATATAAAAGAGAGCCTGAATATCACGATAATTTTAAATTCACAAAACTAGGACTAGATTTTTCACAAATGTTAAAAAGTTCTTCACAATTTCACAAAAAACAGGACCCTGAGAGAAAAATCTGGACAGACCCCTGTATGTACTAGTGTGTATATATAACACTGGAGCCCGGCTAAACGAAAAGTACCAAAATTAAGTAACAAGACTTTTTTTTTTAAGTTTATAATAATAATAAAACAGCATTGTACATCTATGAAAAAAAGATATGAATTCTGTTTTCTAATAATTCTGGAAAAAGACTTGAAACAAAAAGCTAGGGCAGATAGTTTTATTATATGCTCAAGGATATGCTCATCCTGCTTTTTTATCTTTTCGTTACTTTTTCCAATTTGTGAATGTTTTGTTTATTCATAATAACTTTTGTAAATCCTTCTGCTAAAGTGGGTTTCTGGTGAGCATATTTTGTTTAAATATTAAACATTTTAATAAAAATAATCAATGAAAAGTATATTTTTATGAAATGGAATTTTGTGAAAGGGCTTGTTTTATTAACAGGAATATGGTGAAGGAGCCTGTTTTAAATGGATTTTTGTGAAAGGGCCTTGAATAGGCCCCAAATATTACATAGATCGAACCCAGCATTACTAGTGCACTCACGCTATTTAGCAGTAAAATTACAAAATATAATTTAATTCACATTAAACAACTTTATGCTGTTAATATAAGAATTGTTATAGAAAGCAGCAATCATTTTAAACATAAACAAATTTGATATCACAAGCAGTGATAATAGGGTTGAAGAAACGGTTATAATTATTTTTAATTTGTTTACTTTTTATATCTTCAGAACTTTTAAAATAATGCTGCTTTTTAAAAACATTCAAAGTTCTGAATTGTATAGAACATATCATTAAAACGATGTATCTTATTTATTAAAAACACCAAATCATTTTACCTACCTTCCGTAAATGATAACATAATAAAATGAGACAAAAAAAAACTTAATGATAGAAACATTTAAAAAATATTATAAAATGATCTGTCTTAACTTACTTTTTCTAGAGATAAAGGTGATTTATCCAAATCACCAATCCAATGGCTTTTGGCTTATCCAAACTCAGCTAGAAACAGCGTGCGTGTATTAGGTTTAAGCAATGGTGGATAAATTTCGTCTTCGTCTTACTTTGCTTCTGAGAAGGTGGATTGGTTGGGAGGTTGGCGAATCGAAAGATATTCAGGTCGCGCAGCGTATTCTGAAATGAGTTGAGGAGATCCGACGTTGTTTCAACGGATTTTTCCCTTTGGAAAAATACCTAGTAAATCGTTGGAAAATTGAAAATTTTCACTGAACTACAGGGAAATAGAAAACGGTTAAAAAACTTATTTTAAAACGACGAAGATATAACCGAAATATCTTAACTATAAAACAACGTCTTTTAAAAGTGTCTTCTATCACGGAATAAATTTCCAAATTCTTTAGTCTAAAATATTGCGAAATAAAGTACTTTTTTTCAACGGACATAAAATAACGAAACCAATTTTCAACAGTTCCGACTTATTTTCAACGATATAACAACGTCAAGTGCTACCTGGGATAATAAGATTTGCTTATCTTTATTGATGCCATTTTCTCATAAAATTCAAAATAAACTTTCTGAAAAAATTGAACAAAAAATGACGCCATGCTTTAATAAAATACTCAAGTTTTCCGCAAAAAGCTGTTATAATTCAATTCTTTTTCATTCATTGAGTTTGAGATGCTTGATGAAATGCTTCAATGACGCAAAATGACATCATTTAAATGAAAACGATCATTTTCTCGGATAAAAGTAAATATTTTACTACTAACACCGCTAAAAGATATAAATTTCTGGAATTTTACTCGCCGACACAGAGATTAGAATCACAAGTCAAGAGTGCGAATGTTCACATGCAAAGTCGTAGTTGACAAACTTGATTTCAAGTTTAGAAATATATTTATTAATCACATATTGCGCATTGTAATATTTTTGAAATGGTGAATGTAAATATAAGAGATGCGTATGCAAATTATGAGACGGTGAAAATAACATAAAGTTTAGATTGTACGCGAAAAATCATTCCATGATTAACTTAAGGTGAAATCATTTTTTTAAATGGTACTTCTTAGTTATCCCGTCGACCAATTTCGCCAAATTATATAAATCGCCAAACCACTCGCCAAATTATACATATTCACATAATTTTTATTTTAAATAACGAAAGAACAAATAAATTAGTAAAACATTAATAAAAATACAAATAAAACGTCGAATTAATGGTTTTATTGACATTTAATCTTACAGTTAATTAATTAATGGCAACCATTATTGGCATTTAATCTTACAATTTGGCGACAGTAATTTCGTCGACGGGATAACTAAGAAGTACCTTTTAAATTTTCAATTGGCAATTTTAAACGGCACAGATGTCAAGTACGCGCGATTTTTTTCTGACGCCAATGTCATATACGCAACGGGTACTTAACTTGCGCCAAAGTGTCGTTATTTTGCTTGATATGGTAACCCGGATGTCATTGTTTGTGCTGTTGAGGTTTTCCCCGAATTGGCGTGGGAAAAAAATAGCGCCACTATGATGACATCTGTGTTTTAAACATAACAGCCTCAATGGGTAATTTCATCAAAATTACATATCTTGATTAGGTATAATAAATAATGCAGTTTAATTTTTTAATATTTTGAACAGTCGAAGTGTATGGAATTAGTATTTTGATAACTTTAAGTAAAAAATAATATTTGCTTTAAGAGACTAAGTAGTAACCTATGTATGAGTTCGTTTGTAAACAATTTCTTTCGTCGAAATTCGGCGAGATTCATCCCGTTATTAATTAAAGCATTAGCTTCATTGCTGTAAATTATACATTTTAACCTCATACGGATCATTATGGAGTCGAATGTTGAAGTCGATGTTCATACATTGGTGACCTGAGATATAGATTAATCACACACCCCCCCCCCCTTTCAGAAGTTTTACGTTCTACGTATGTATCAACCACTATTATTTTCGAACTTTTCATTCTTTGTAAGCTTTCAAATCGATGTAATTCATTTTGAATTTTAAATTAAGAGAAAAAGAAAGAAAATCGAATATGGAAAATACGATTTTGGGCATTAGTCGAATGGCTACGAGTGATACTCAAAGAAATAGAGAAAAATATAATGTCATGTATGCATTACTTATATGTATGTACGTTTGCATTCAGACGAATGTATGTTTCTATTGGGAAATTTTCGTAATCGGGTTTGTAGACAAATTCATAATTTACTGAGCATTGTTTGATGCACAAATTTAACAATTTGGTAGCTTTCCCAATTACTGACGATTACTCATTTTTTTTAATTCATCGTAAGTGAATATATTTCAACTGAAATGCAAGTGAACATTCTGAAGTAAAAGAGAGAAGCATTTTTTTTTTTTTTTTTTTTTTTTTTTTTGTCAAGATGTACACTAGAAAACAGAAATATGTAGTTTACAAAATAAAAAATTCCTGTACGGCTTGGAAAAGGTAGCTTCCCTATTTCTTGGTTTTAAGATTTTAGCTAATTTTACTGGAGAACACGAAGTTAAAATGCGAAGAGCCCGGTTAGAGAAGAATCATCAATGTCGCGAAGCTTAGCGATAAATGCGACGTTAATGTATACGACTATGATCGCTTATGCTTATGATCGGAGAAATGAATATCAACAACGAAAGATAATTCGTGAGAAATCATGTTCACTAAAATTCATAAATTAATCCCTGATTTTTTTTAATCTGCTGCCTAGATTTAGTGTACATTTTAAGAAATATACATATTTTATATGTGTAACGTTATAGACAGAAGTTTCGAAAATGACGGTTACAAGAAAGTAATTCAAATGTATAGAGTTATTCAGCTTAATTCTATGTGGAAAAGTCGCATAAAAATAACCCAGATGCTTCCTAATATTTTCATAATAACGATATAACAACAACTCAGATGAATAAAGGTATCAAGTTTGATAGAGGAGTATAGCTGACTATCTATGAGTGTATGTTATATACGTGTTACAAAACATTACCTGTTGCCATATTAAATAAGTGTGGGCTGTGCCAGACGAGCAAGTCTTTAAAGGAGTTTTGAAGTTTTCTGCCGCTAACTCGATGGATCAAGTTCTCAAAGATCGGAGCTAAATTAAAATAATCGAAATCTCTCAAATACATCCGGTGTAATTCTTTATCTTTACCATAGATTCTCTTATCCAATGTTTCCTTTTAACATTTCTGAATTATTCTAAAGAACAACAAATTATGCTGCCTTCAGTTATGCACTGAACAGCTTTTTTCTTTGCAAACAAAGGTTACAAATTTCCCTATATCAACTTTTATTATTGGAAAAGGAAGAGCTGTAAAATGTACAAAAACCAATGAAATTAGTAAAACAATCATAGAGCAGTTAGGATCAGAAGCTATCATTCTTTTGGCATTAACAGATATTGCTGCGTTTAATATCAAAAACAAGGTAACTCACTCAGTGCTTAAAGAACCAACGTGTTTTAAATAGTTCGCTAATTTAAAAAGTCAGCAATACATCTACAACTCAGAATGGGTACAGTGTTATTTCTCATTATTGACGAATTTTCAATGATAGGATGTCGTCTTATGGCTGACCTTGAACAAATATATTGCGAAGGAAAAATAGATAGCATTTAGCCTTTTAGAGGCTTATTTGTTTAAATCCTTGGACGTATTAGGTAGTTACATCGCGTAAAAGACATCCCTCTATATAAGAGACATTCTTTAAAAGTCATTTTGATTCTTTGCGGACAAAAAATACTTAGAGTTTTTTAAAAATATTTCACATTAACAAACTCATTGAGACAAAACGACGATCAGGAGACACAGTTCCGAAAGACTCTGAACTCACTTTGCGTGAGTCAAGTTTTTGACTACCTCTCACCCCTTATGCAACGACGCAAAGATATACTGCATTCGGGTAACTTGAATGATTTGAAGGTGCCATATGTCTTTTTCTCAAAACCAAGCAAGCTAAAGTATATAATCAAGAAGTACTTCTTAAGGATGTATTCCAATCTAAACTGCTTTTTTTCTTATTTATTTTTAAATTCATTTTTGCTCTCAAATGCATCAAACTGGCAATTTCTCTTATTTAGAAACTACATAATGTGCCATCTTTGTCTATTTTTGATAAATGCAGAAAATATTGCAAAAAATGCTGTCAAAGTTGGCGTTTTGAATCCCTGATTATTTTAATCTGCAGCCTAGATTTAGTGTACATTTTAAGAAATATACATATTTTATATGTGCAACGTTATACACAGAAGTTTCGAAAATGACGGTTAAAAGAAAGTAATTCAAATGTATAGAGTTATTCAGCGTAATTGTATGTGGAAAAGTCGCATAAAAATAACTCAGATGCGTCCTAATATTTTCATAATAACGATACAACAACAACTCAGATGAATAAAGTTATCAAGTTTGATAGAGGAGTATCGCTGACTATCTATGAGTGTGTGTTACATACGTGTTACAAAACTTTACCTGTTGCCATATTAAATAAGTGTGGGCTGTGCCAGACGAGCAAGTCTTTAAAGGAGCTTTGAAGTTTTCTGCCGCTAACTCGATGGATCAAGTTCTCAAAGATCGGAGCTAAATTAAAAAAAATCGAAATCTCTCAAATACATCCGATGTAATTCTTTATCTTTACAATTGATTCTCTTATCCAATGGTTTCTCTTTACTTTTAACATTTCTGAATTATTATATAGAACAACACATTATGCTGCCTTCAGTTATGCACTGAACAGCTTTTTTCTTTGCAAACAAAGGTTACAAATTTCCCTAAATCAACTTTTATTATTGGAAAAGGAAGAGCTGTAAAATGTACAAAAATCAATGAAATTAGTAAAACAATCATAGAGCAGTTAGGATCAGATGCTATCATTCTTTTGGCATTAACAGATACTGCTGCATTTAATGTCAAAAAAAGGTAACTCACTCAGTGCTTAAAGAACCAACGTGTTTTAAATAGTTGGCTAATTTAAAAAGTCAGCAATACATCTACAACTCAGAATGGGTACAGTGTTATTTCTCATTATTGACGAATTTTCAATGATAGGATGTCGTCTTATGGCTGACCTTGAACAAAGATATCGCGAAGGTAAAATAGATACCATTTAGCCTTTTAGACGCTTATTTGTTTAAATCCTTGAACGTATTATGTAGTTACATCGCGTAAAAGACATCCCTCTATATAAGAGACATTCTTTAAAAGTTATTTTGATTCTTCGCGGACAAAAAATGCCTAGAGGTTTTTAAAAATGTTTCACATTAACAAACGCATTGAGACAAAACGACGATCAGCAGACACAGTTCCGAAAGACCCTGAACTCACTTTGCGTGAGTCAAGTTTTTGACTACCTCTCACCCCTTATGCAACGACGCAAAGATATACTGTATTCGGCTAACTTGAATGATTTGAATGTGCTATATGTCTTTTTCTCAAAACCAAGCAAGCTAAAGAATATAATCAAGAAGTACTTCTTCAGTGTGTATTCCAATCCAAACTGCTTATTTTCTTATTTATTTTTAAATTTATTTTTGCTCTCAAATGCATCAAACTGGCAATTTCTCTTATTTAGAAACTACATAATATGCCATGCTTGTCTATTTTTGATAAATGCAGAAAATATTGCAAAAAAATGCTGTCAAAGTTGGCGTTTTGAACCGAATTGTCAGAAGCTGGAGATCTGGGGAGAAAAAAAAATTATCATACTGAGAAAATAATTGTTTAAAAATCAAATTCTAATTAATTGAGCGAAAATAGAAATCACACGGCCTCTTATACATTTCTTCAAACATCACCTCAGCAAGTTTCATGTTTTTACTTTTAAAAATGAGTCTGAAAATGTCTCAGAAAATTTAGCGCTGTTGAGGGTGGAAAAATATTTTTTCGAATACACCTTTAAATCAAAGCGGGGACCAATAAATAAGAATTTTAGCAGATCACAATGATTAAATAGTAAGATGGAGTGAAGATGATCACGCGTCTGGTCTTCAGTCTAGACTTTCCTCAGCAGCTGGATGCAGAGTTATGCATTATGCTACATACCAATGTCTGACCGGAATGAGAATTTGTAAACGTAAGTACGATAAAAGATATTCCCTATGGCCCCCGTTTTCAACCTCGAGGTTTGCCACAGGCCATAATAGTTCATTTTGTTGAGTATCATGACCCATTTCTAACTGTAATTTTTTTTTTTTTTATCAAACTTATTTGTAAATATTGGAAATAAGAAAAAGCCTCATTCACACGAAGTTAGTTACCTTTAACTGTTGCATACCTTGCCACCATACATATATCCTCGAGTTTAACATTGTCAAAAACTGCTGTGGATATCCATCTAAAGGTGTTGTCACATAAAACAACTTATGTCATTTTTACTGTAGTTTGTCATTCAGAGAAAGTTCTAATGGAAGCAATTTTCGCTAAGTACAGGCTTTACCCAAATTAGAAGTATGGGAGCACTTGCTGGCAGATTAGAATTTGTGCATTACCCGAAGCAACTGACGGCTGAGTTAAACACTTTAAAATGAGATGTCGACGATTGTTATTTCAAACTTACTTTTATACTATTAAACAGCAATCTAGAAAATAAAACATTTTTTAAAATATTATCTTTTAAGTTTACGAGGCTTCATGCTCCGACATTTCGGCCTGACGGATACTAGTTTTAATGATATGCAAATTCAAAGTACGAAAATGTTTCACGTCAGGGGTCGCAGGGTGTCTGACGTCAGGGTCAAAACGGATGATAAAATGACTTTGCATATAAGTGAATTATAATTCGGAGATTAACATAGCCTAAGCTTTATTTATATTATTCAAATATTTTTCTTAATAATTCCAAATTTTGCGTTTTTCATTGAGAATCAATAGAAATTTTTGCTATAAAATTTAACATTTTTTTTTCTATTGTTGCAAAAATTCAAAAGCCGTAATAATAACTTATCTACAGAAATTAATTTTCAGTTAAATTATTTCCCCGTGAAAAAAATGAAATTTGAAATATTTTTTTACAAATTAAAAAGAAGATAACTATGGCGTCATACAGGAAATAAAACTGATATTTTCAAACATTTTTTAGTAATACAAGAAGCATTAATAAGAGTAAATACTGAAAGCAGGTGACTATGACGTGAAAAAATTGCAACATATTCCACCGATACTGATTTTTAAGCATGAACATGAATTATATACAAATGGGCCCATTCGATTAAAAAGGTGTCAAATTTGTGATTTATTTATGTTTTCCCTTTATTTATTTTTTGAATAATTTAGTTAAGGAATGCTAGCCGGAAAGAAAGACTGAACTATTTATATTGTTTTAAGACTGTAAAAATTGAAATTTTCGGATGCTTAGGAGTCAATAAATTTGCAAATAACCGAAATTTATTTTACAGTTTTCATCATCACTATGACGTAGGCATGACGCACTGGCATGTAATATATATATTGTTCATATGCAATTTCTTTTTGTGGTATTAAGACGTAAAAAAATATTATTTGTAAATTTTAAAAAGACAGAGACTTTTAGCGTTAAGTAAACTTAACGAAGTAAAGTTAAGTAAGCTTAACGTTATTACCGCATTTTTTAATTACCATCTGCATCAAAAACTATTCCTTTCTTTTTGTTTTTTGTTTTTTGTTTTTTGGTGTCACGAAAACGACTGATCTTGATGCTAAATAAATACCCAAAGTTAAATTTAGGTAATAATTTCCTCATTTTTTTTCTAATTTCCTCAATGCATTTATATCGCCCCCCTGGCAGGATATAGGATAGCAAAATTTAAGTAAAACTTTTTTTTTATGTTTTACTGTGCAACAGCTATACTGTTGTTATAATATTAGCAGTCAAGATTTAAGGATATTTTTGCGTTCCTAGCGTACCAGAGTGGAAAATGGTATATAATTAAGTAAAAAAAAATAATTATTGTTTTATTAAAGATTTTTTATGCTTAGACTGGAAGTTATTTTTTCTCCAAACTTTGCACTACTGCACTGATGAAATATTTTGCATTAAACATTGGTAAATACACCACAAATTGTGATGCGATACCTTGTAGATCAAACCTGATGATTGTACATGCAGTTAATTTTTAAATGAGTTCGTCTGAATGTGGTAGATATTAAAAAACTTGACATATTAATCAAAAATACAATTTGCCTAACTAATTAAAAAAATAAAATTCATTCCCTACATTATTTAAGCCCGAGAAGGGACAGATATTACAATATTTTATTCAATTAGTTCTACATTTAATGTTAAATTTTTGTAACGAATTATTTAAACCAAGTGAACATTAAAAAATAATAATGAAATTCAAACAATTTGATACTAAAACACTCAAAAAACTTATATTCCGTTCAAAAGAAATCGAAATGAATCTCAAACTTTTTTTGGAAGGTTTGTAGTTTAGATGTGCCTAATCATTTGTTTTCACCTAACGTAAATTTAACGCAAACTCAGCAATACAAATGCTTGCAACTTAAATTTGGAAAAATGTCTACGATTTATTTCGATTTCGTTTGAACGGAATCTAAGTATTTATGGTGCTTAACTATCAAATTGTTTGACTTTCATTTTTATTTTTTTTAATGCTCACTTGGTTTAACTAATTTGTTAAAAAAAATTAACATTAAATGTAGAACTAACTGAATGAAACATCTCGAGCTTAAATAATGTAGGAAATAAATTTTATTTTTTTAATTTGTTAGGAAAATTATGTTTTTGTTTAATATATTTTCAGATAAACATTTTCTAACCAAAATTTCGATGATAAGTTTAATAAATTTTAAAGATCTTCAAAAAATTCTTATCCTGCATTATATTGCATATTAGGAACGCAAATAATGTTGGGGATGCAAAGTTTTGTTTTAGCGGATTCGATATCGAAACCGTAGGTTTTTTGGTGTCGTCGGTGTCAAAATATAAATTGGAATTCGATAAAAAAAAAAAAAAAAAAAAAAAATGTGCTCACAAACAAATACTATTTATAAGATCGAAAGAAGGGCTTATGTAGTTAGGTATCAGACTTTTTAAATATATCAAATGGTAAAAAATACTTATGGTAATTGAATAATGAAATTGCTATTGAATAATGTAGTAATTAACCACACAATATTAAAGTAAAACCTTTGGCAATATTAAGGCAGAATATATGTGGCAAAACTTGTATAGGCATACAGTGTTGGCAGTGGGCTACTTTTTTAAAATCCAGATCTATTCATTGGCACCCCTTTTCTGAAATGGTAAAATATCCCATGTTTTCGTCTTAATTAATACGGTCATTAAATAAGGCGAATTTTACTTATTTGAAAAAAGTGGTGCCAACCAAGAAATTTCAATTAAAAAAAAGTAGCCTAATGGCAACACTGTAGGTATATACCAATTTATTCACATACGGAATACTCCTCATGCAGAATTGTATGAGAATTGTGGTGTTTAAAATCAAATATTATTTAAGATAAAATTATAGTATTTTTACTACGACTGCGTCAATTGATGTCATATTAATTTACCTTTATTCCAGCAACTAAATAGACTGAACCCCTGCTATATTTTTACAGATTCTTGGTATGCACAGAATAAAACAGTTTTGAAAATTACGCCATTCCCATTTAACTTTAATCTATATTCAATGCAATTCAGAAAAATAAAAACATTTGCTTAAATGGCCCTCTAATCGCGGAAGGCATGTTTGGTTTCGATGGTGACAATGAAATTTTTTTTACGACAGAATCAATGCATTTTCATATAGACACTGCTGTGCGATTACATATGATAGACTGGTTCTACAGAAACAAAATTGAGGACTAAAAATTAAAAACGCTAAAAAAACAAAAAATATTTTATTTTATTTTTTATTTTTTAACTAATCATTAAAATTTCCTGGTGTAAAGTCAGATTCTCTGGACTACGTAATTTCTAGAACGTATTCTATCATGGAAGTTAAACAATTAAAGGTTAAATTTTATAAAATAAATAATAATTATATAAAATAAGGTATTTGGAGACATACTTATTAAAATATTTACTAATTTGCAATATTTTAGGGTAAAACAGCCACACGATAGTAGTTTTTTTATAGTAGTTACCACCGATCACTGAATACCAGACCTGAGCGCTGACACAAAAATGGCGGCTACCGAAGGCGGATTTTTTTTTTCGGCGTGTGCACGGTCCCTTAAATAATCGTATTAATAATTTTTTTTAAGTTCTTCTGCTTTATTTTTCTGAAATTAAACAAGTCAGAGAAATCTTTTATATAAAACTGGTGTCTGCATTTAAGGAACCGTACCAACGTTTAAAAAAATCAGCCTTTGGCAGCCGCCATTTTTTTGTCAGCGCTCAGGATTAGTACTCGTGGGACGGTGGTTGAAACTCTTGATGACGTCATAACTTTTCGAATTTTTATAAACCAAGAGATTTTAGTACAGTTTTGCCAATATTACGTCATATTCACTGGCATTTATTTCTGCATTTAAACGGATTGAACTTTCTATTATTTATTTAAAGATTTTGGTTTTTATATTCACATATGACACTTTTTTAAAAAATAAACTCATTTCGAGTAATCATAACCCATATAAATAAAATAAAAACTTTGTTTTTCGCCATCAGCCTGATCGTTCTACTGATTCAATTTAAATAACAATTACTATTTTTTAGCTATAAGTTGTTCGTTTGCATATGAGCCAGATATTGGCACATTTTGAATATATATTTCAATTTTATAAATCTTAAAAATGAATTAAAGGAGTTTTTAAATTTTTTTATAAAAAATGGCGGAAATAGTGTTATTACATTTTTGCACAGAAAAGAGAAATAATTCGAATTATTATCTTTTTATTGTTTATTGAAGTGAATCGAAACGAACGTGAGAGAAATTTCCAATATGACAATGAATGTGGTTTTTCAAAAATAGCTCGATTATGCATACAATGCAACTTCTCCCAAACACAGATCTTGGTAATCCAGTTGGTTGGTTGATTTTTTGACGGCCGATTATCTACACGAGGGATATAGGCCCGGGGGGAGTGTCCTCCGTGGGGGTCTTTCTAAGGGAACCTAATCCGTATTTACACATGGAAAATCCACGGCTCGAAGAAAACTACGAAAACTCCGAACGATTAGGCCGACGGGCGCGATTGGGATCGAACCCAGCACTTCCCGTCTACCAGCTTCGAGGGCAGAACCTCTCGGCCACTGGTGGGGCCCCTTGGTAATACAGATGTACTGAAGAAGTTCCGCTTTTGAAATTTGATCTCTGACATGAGAAATTAAAGATCAAAAATCGCAAAAATTGTGACTGTCGTAGGCAGTGTTGTCATTGGTCTACTTTTTGAAATTCAGATTTCTTGATTGGCACTACTTTTCTGAAATCGTAAAATTCCCCTTGTTTTCGCCATATTTAATTTCACGTTAAGTAAGGCCAATTTTACTATTTAAAAAACGTGGTGCCAATCAAGAAATCTGAATTTTAAAAAAGTAGCCCACTAACAACACTGGTCGTAGGTGGATTTTCTTCAGCATTTGTATAGTACCCAAAATTCTAACCCTTTAGCGGGCAGTGTTCACAAAAAAAGGACATCTAACTTTAATTCCAAATCTAACAAACGGCACCAAGAATATTTAATTAAAATTTTCCTTTTGAAATTAATTACAATTATCGCTTCGCTTCAAAAAACAATAAAAATAATAATAATTCGCATTATTTCTCTTTTCTCTGCAAAAATGTAAATTATATTAGCGCCATTTTTTTATAAACGAGAAAATAATCTTATTTTATGTTTGCACTGGTTTTCATTATACATGAATTCTCGTGATATTATTTACCCAGTACTTTTTTCAAAGAAATCTTTGCTAAAATATTTCTATCAAAAATGATCTCGAAAATGTTGCCGTTTTTGCGATGAAACGTATGTTGATCTAAATAAAAGTATTTTTACCACTATTAGCAATTTTTAGATTAGTTTGATTCATTATAAGTGATTATCATACATATTATTATTAGAATTTTAGAAAAAGAATTACAGTTAAATTGGCGCTACGCGCTATGTACTTTCTACTTCTACTTTCACCCGTAGAACACTCCCTAAATGCCCCCCCCCTTTTTTTTTTAAACATAATGCAAAGAACATTGCTTTAAGAACGGAATGATTTGTTATGATATAAAGATGTGATGTATTATCGTCAATAATTGAAGTATGAACGTGGAGCATTGTGTCTCGCAATAATATGGTTTTGAATTTGTGTAAATACATATCTTGTACATTTTCCCAGAGAGAAACATTCGCCTTGCATACAATATTTCAAATGAAAATCAAATTTCAAATTAATTGCTTAAAAGGCGTAAAGGCCAACATAGTGAAAAAGATTCCATGCCTGGACTCGAACCCGGGCTGTTAGAGCGCTAATTTGATGGCACGAGTTCGATTCCCGGCATGGAAGACGTTTCACTATGTTGGCCTTTGCACCTTTTAAGCCATTAATTTGAAATTTGATTTTCATTTGAAATACATGTATCATAGTTTGTAAATAGTATTTCTACTTCAAATAAATGTTTAGTTAAAAAAGAAATGCTCGGCGCTACGATTTACTGACTTTCGTTTTTGACACCAGTAACATGTTTATTCATTCTCCAGATAATTAATCATATTAAAATGTCTTTCATGTATTATTTTCGATTTGAATTCGAAAATGATTGCAGATATGAATAAGATGTCACATAAATTTTTTATTGGACCTTGGTGGATATTTTTTCATAATGTATTGTTTATTAAAATGAAATGGAATTAAATTTTGAAGGAAAAATGAATTATAAACAATATGGGGGTGAAATTTTGCGTTGTTTGTATATTACCAGAAAATATTTATCCTTACATGATAAAATTAAATTATGAAAATTAAGTTATGCGTAAATATTCCTAAACGCGGTAGTTTTACGAGGATGCAACTAACCATATTTAGAGAAACTAATCAGTTATGCTTCAATAAACATCTTAACGTTACAGCACACTTTTCATGAAAACCGCTTTCAGTTTAATTATCTTTGGTTGTTAAAGTTCTCGAGTTGAATTATTTTTTCCTAATATCCTTTGAGACAGAATAGCGTAATACCTAAAACATATATGAACATTTCTATTAGAGACTGAGTTTACTAAATAATACGATGATATTATTTATCGAGAATTCAGTAATATTTCAACAATTATTCATAAATTTTGGTAAGATACACATCATTGCTTAGATTATAAGAAATTTCTATTAATGTTTTAGATAATTTTATATATAAATAGCTTTATTTATCCCCTTAACGGTCGCATTAAATTACGGTTTAAAAATTCAAATTGCTTCTTGGCACCACTTTTCTGAAAAAAGAAATATTCACCTTATTTAATGACAGGTAAAATGACACCATAATAAAACTAATTACACTATAAAATTAGTGTGAATCAAACAAATCTAAATAAATCTAAAAAAAAAAAAGACACAGCCTGTGAATATGAAGGGAGCGAGAATTAAGGGGTTAAAATACATTTGCTGTATAAATATTTTTATATCAAAAGAATAAAATATGATTAAAATGGTAATAGTGAGATTTTTGATTACGAGCTGTAAAAGGAAAGGTATTGTTTAATAATTATTTATAGAGAATTCATATGACTGAGAAACACTCTTTTTATAAGAAATCTATTTCCATGGCATCGACATTCGCAGATTTATTTATAGTAAGCAATAGCACAAATTGAAGAAATAAGTGAAAATAAACGAATAGAAATGTCAAGTACTTTTTCATTAAAATGTAGGTTTGTATTTATCACAATTTATAACAAAATGGTTTGTTAGAAAGAGAACAAAATAAATCTGTAATTCGGGTGATCCTGAAATGACAGGAAAAAAAGTAATACAACAGTTATGCATATCTTTTTAAAGAGCAGCTTTATTGTGTCATCGGCAGAATAAAATTAATTGAGGACTAAGAATGGAAAACGCTGAAAGTCCAAAAGAGGACATTTTTTTAAGAGAGCGAAAAAAAAGAAGATGAAAGCACCTCATTTGCCGCGTTTGATGTACAATTTACGCATTGTCAGAACTTTTACTCCTAGGGTTAGCACTGCAAGCACTCTCGTGTTTGCTAAACTTTGCATTTAAGACATTTTTTCGTAAAAAAAGATTTTAATTTTTTTGGTATTTTCAGCGTTTTCCATTCCTAGTCCTCAATTCGGATTTTATTTTTCTAGACCTCAGAGTAGTTTCTTTTTATAGAAACTAAATCAAAACATTTACCACCACTGTTTCCTTACGGAAATTTTCTTTTTATATTTATCTTGGAAATGCCGCAGGAACCCGCTTCATGGTGAGCTTTTAGTTACAATTCTTGTAGTCAGGCACGTAGCCACGGAGGGGGCTAAGGGGGCTGAAGCCCCTCCCGAAAGTTTAAAAAGATTTTTCAAAGTGACGTCTAGTGATCATAAAGATTGTGAAATTTTTTTGTTGATTTTAACATACATTATGTTAGAACTACGTTTATTTTTTAGTTGTAGGATTATAAATTTATTCAATTAAAGTTATAACAATTCCTCATTATATTCCTCATTCGGATGGATATATTGTTCTTTATTCGTATCTACCACTAAAGATATCAGTTTTTCTTAAAATGTCATTTTAACCCTGTAATTCCCGTGATAAAAGTACGTTCTACGTATTTCAGAGAATTTGAATTCATACCAGAAAATTGCTGTTTTAAATTTATGGTATGGATTTGGGAACCTGAATTAAAATTTCCACTAAATCGGGAACAGTAGTAGTAGCATAAATGCTAGCATGGGCATTAAAGCGTAAATTTTATGCACAGTAAAATTCGATAAGTGTAATTCCATATAATGAGTTTCACTAAGAAAAAGTAAGTTTAATACGCGCATGACGTATAATTTAACTTTAGGAGTCAAATATAACACATTTACTTGTATGTTACGATCTTCCTTAATTTCCTCTATCATCATTATGTCACGATATAAAGAAAACTTAGAGTGGTCAGTGTTAAAAAGTTTTGTAGAGAAAGCAGTCAAAAGCTTCAATAGCCCCTTGTAATGTAAAAATATGTGAAAAATAATAATTTTTAAGAAAGTATCCTTGAAAATGGTGCTATAACTATAAAAGACTTTTTATTAAGGCTATTCTCAACTGCTCTGCTCAACAAGCGCAAAACGTTTTGACACATTTACATTTTTCTCCCATTACTGACTGGATTTTCTTCTTTTGTTCTGGAGCTCGGTTCAAAATGCCAACTTTGACAGTATTTTCTGAAATATCTATTGCATTTACAAGAAAACGAAAAAAAAAAAAAAACAAGTCGATGTCATAGTTTCTAAATACCAACACCTTCTAATTTCATGCATTTCCGAACAAAAATGTATTAAAACTTATGTTAGAAAGCTGACCTTCTGGATTTGAGAACAGCCTTAAAAAAAAAATAATAGCAGGAAATTTAGAAAAGGAATGGTGTAAAGAAAGACGATATGGTATCGATAAACTTTCAAAGGCGCCATCGCGGTCAGCCTTTCCCAGCTCTTCATTGAATAACTTTGGTTTAAATTCATTGCATGTGAATCTCTAATAGAAAGAAAATATTTGCACAGGGTAGTCTGTTTGCGTGGGAAAGTTTCTTTGCCTTTTGTAGAATTAACAACTTCAGGAATAGATATGAATGTGTAGGGATTTTTTGGCAGTTTTTCACAGCTCCCCTTAAAGAGTTTTCTAGAAGGTGACATCTAACATTCTAAAAATCTTATTTTATGCAGAACAAGAAATGCTACTTAGTGGTGATTATAATAGCGGTCTTCTAGTCATCTAGCGTTAGAGGACCAATATAAAAGATGATAAACTAGGAGTTCTTTTAAGATTTAGAGCAAAGTCTGGAGATGATCAATTGAAACGTTATAAACAGCATAGAAATTCTGCTTACTTCAGTCCAGACATTAAGAATGAAATCATTCTAATATGGTCGGATACAGTTACCGAAGAGCTTATTACCAAATTAAATAACGTGATCTGTTTTAGGTTGATTTTTTATGAAACTATGGACATTTAAAGCACAGAACAGCTTCTCCTTCGAATTAGATATGTGGACTATTTATAAAATGCACAAACCCCAATAATTCGGCAAGATATTTTCGGTTTCATATAAGTAAATGACTTGTCCGCCGAAAATATAACAGAAGAAATAGTACAACGTTTTGATGAACTATGTATTGATATGTCTAAATGCATTACACAGGCTCTTGATGGAGCGACTAATATGGTTGGTTATAGTAGTGGTATCGTGTCTAGAATTGGTCAGAAGTATTTCAAAATTAGATACGTCCATTGTTAAAGCCACCGGTTAAACCTTGCATTATCCAACCTCATGCTGATTCTTGCCATCTGAAACTGTCTTGGAACTATTGATGAAAAGACAATTGTTTTTAGAAATCACCCCCAGGCAACTTTAGCCATGAAAGAAGCAATTTATCATATGTCCCAGTAAACATACGAGAACGACTTCTCCGCCTTTGCGGCACAAGATTCATCGAGAGGCATGGGAGCATATTAACTTTCGTTGAGATGTTTAAATCTTTTCAGTCTGACAAACCAATGTCAATTTTTTTTTCAAGAAAATCTTGTGATATTATATCAGTTGTAACTATTAAGGATGTTCTTATTATCATCAGAAACATACTGTAAATGCACTGGAAATCTTTTACGAGATGATTAATTCTCATAGTTGTCAAACTCCCGATTTTTTTAATACCTATACTATTTATGCAGATATAGTTTTTTATAAAATCGCACGAGATTTGCAACTAAATAAAGCGAACATTTTTGTAAGAATTTATTGGTATTTAAAAAATCGGGAGGTTGGCAACTATGGATTCTGCATCAAAACTTGGAAAACATGTCTTCTAAATTGAAATAAAGAACCCGATTAACATTGAGACAGACAACACGTGCAAACCCTCAAATTACATCTGCTGAAGAGTATTGCAGAGTTGTGGTCTTTATTCCCTGTGCAGAAAGTCTTATTCAAAATTTGAATAATATATTCATTTCGAATTAAGACATTGAAACAGATTTCCATATACTTCTTCTAGGATTTGCTTCTTCGGAAAACAGAAAAAATTTTGAGAATATCTCAATATTTTGACGATAAAGTGTTCATTTCAGAAATGAAAATGTAATATAAATAACGGTGAGAGAGAATTGCTAATGTTAAAATAAACGCAGAGGTCCTGACAGTTTTAGAGTACTGTAATTCAACATAGGACATACAATATGATCAAATACGTGCTGACAGTCTTGGCTACAATCCCGGTAACAACAGCAAGTGAAAGGTCTTTTTCAACATTGAAAATAAATAAATTTTTGCCTTGGAGCGTTATGGCCAATGAGAGAATGGGTAACTTTACAATGATTTGCATTCATTGGGACATTCCAGTAGATCCCGATAATTTGAACTACCTTATGGCTGAGAAGAAGTCACGAAAATTGCTTCAGCAACACTAATAAATTTATTGTACCACAAGCACTGAATTTATAATTAACTGGCAAGCCCCGCGGCTTTGCTCGCGTAATATTTGAAATATGCCAAGTGATATTTATATGTCTAATTTTTATTAAAAGGTACTAACTAAATTTTTATTTTATTAAAAGGTAATATTTTATTTTATTAAAAGGTACTTATTACTTTTAGGAATAATTAAAAAAATTACTATTTAAAAGACACTTTGATTAAACATCATTGCGACACTGCATAAGGCAGAAATGAGACTTAAATTAATAAAACGAAATAAAACTAAATAAATAATAATTTAGAAAGTATTTTGAAACTTTTATGCTCAATTAATACGCTCATTTCAGTATTCATTTGAAGTTTTGATTTTTTTAGAAACCATCTTCTTACATCTTAAAATTAACCATCATGTCAAATTCCAAGTCCTAACACCTCTCTCAACTATAAAGGGCTATGTCGAAATAGGAACTGTCACCATTAATTTGCCAACATTACTTTTGAAATTGGTTTGTTTTTTCCTAATATTCCACAGAAACGTAATTTCGAAAGCTTTTAAAGGCCTTTTTTAGAACGTTTATTGTTCCTAAGAACCCCAAGTGGTAGAATCATCGGCATAAAATATAGTCTGTGTAGGATCAGAGACAGTTACCATTGATTCGAAACTATTAGTACTTTTATAATCGGTTTATATTCTCTGAAATTGCATAGAAATCGTAATCTAGGACTTTAATGGAACGCTTTTCGCACCTCCCCTTCCCTTCACCCATTTTCAATTCGAATTTATTATCGACAGTCCTTCGAGGGCATTTATATTTTATAAGTAACTACCATGAAATATTTAAAGTTTCTAGCCTTTTCAGTATCACAGAAATCGCAATTTAGAAATTTTTCAGCTCCTGCAACCCTCTGGTGGTAGCGGCACAGACATAAAATATAGCTTATTTTTGAGCAGGTTCTATCACCAACAATTTGTCATCATTATTTTTTTAATCGGTTTGGTATTTTACAAGTTTTCTTAAGAATTGTAATTTATAACGTTTTTCGCTCACTTCATCTTTTTAAATTTGGAATTTTCTTTCGACTGTTCTTAGAAACCAGTTGCATCTTGTAAGTAAATACCATGCCGTACTTCAATGTTTTAGATCCCTCAGTTGTGCAAAAAACGCAAATTAGAACATGTTTTGCTTTTGCAACCCTCAGATGGTAGTGACAGCAACATAAAATATAACCTACATTATAGCAGGGACTGTCACCATTGATTTGCAACCATTACTTTTTAAATAGCTTTGGAATTTCCTGAGATTGAGTAGAAATCGCAATTTAGAACGTTTTTAGAACGCTTTTCGCGCATTTTCAACCCTTTTTAAATTAAAAATTTTTTCGAAACTGTTCTTAAAGATCATTTATATGTAATAAATATGTACCTTGCCTAATTTTAAGTTGCTAGCTCCTACCGATCACAAAAATCGAAATTTGGAACGCTTTTTTGCTCCTGCAACGTCTAGGTGATAGTGATACCAACTTAAAATAGCGTCTATGTTAGAGCAGAGGCTGTCAGCATCAATTTCTTACCATTACTTTGGAAATCAGTTTGATTCTTCCTGAGATATTGGTGACAAATCGGCATTTAGAACGTTTTTAGAAAGCTTTTCGATGATTTTGCTCCTGCATCTCCTCTGGGGTAGTGGAAACAGATATAAAATATAGCCTATCTCTGAGAAAGATCTGTCACCATGATTTTAACACCATTATATTTGAAATCGGTTCAATATTTCCTGAGATTGCATAGAAATTGCAATTTAGAACGTTTTTTACAACGCTTTTCGCGCATTTTCACCCCTTTTAAATTTCGAATTGTTTAAGAACTGTTTTTAGAAAGCCTTTATATCTAATAAGTAGCTGATACTTCAAATTTCATATTTCTAGGCCTTTCAGTAACACATAAATCGCATTTTTAGAACGTTTTTTGCTCCTACACAGACTTTGGGGTAGTGGCACCGACATAAAACATAGCCTATCTTGGAGCAAACGTTGTCACTATCATTTTGACACCAATATTTTTTAAATTGGTTTAGTATTTCCTGAGATTATGTAGAAACAACCATTTAGAACGATTTTTAGAACGCTTTTTGTGCATCTTCACCCCTTTTAAATTTCGAATTGTTTAAGAACTGTTCTTAGACATCATTTATATCATATAAGTAACTAATATTCCAAATTTCATATTTCTAGGCTCTTCAGTAACGCAAAAATCGCATTTTTTGAACGTTGTTTTGCTCCTGCACCCCATTTGGGGTAGTGGCACCGACATAAAATATAGCCTATGTTCTAAGTTGGACTAACACCATCATTTTGATACCATTACTTTTAAAATCGGTTTAGTATTTCCTGAGATTAGGTAGAAACTACCATTTAGAACGTTTTTTAGAACGCTTTTTGTGCATTTTCAGCCCTTTTAAATTTCGAATTGTTTAAGAACTGTTCTTAGACATCATTTATATCTTATAAGTAACTAATATTCCAAATTTCATAGTTCTAGGCCCATCAGTAACGCAAAAATCGCATTTTTAGAACGTTTTTTGCTCCTGCACCCCCTTTGGGGTAGTGGCACTGACATAAGATATAGCCTATGCTCTAAGTTGGGCGAACATCATCATTTTGATACCATTACTTTTGAAATCGGTTCGGTAGTTTCTGAGCTTATCACCGACAAATGAACAATTTTTTCCTCTTTATAATATGAGTATAGATGTAATCAGAGAATGTGAAATAAAAATGTAATTTTTATTGTTACATACATCTGTAGCAATTATTTTTTTTTATTTTGAAAAATAATACGGGTACTTAACTTCATATATTTCTTAATCATTTTAAGACCCTGCCCTCGTAAATCGAGAAACGCACATGCTAATATTAATCCTATGTTTTACATGTATTCAAATTACTTGTTTGCATTTCAATATTTTTTAACGTTTTTCTCATAGGATACATGAGGGCCATCTCAAATGTTGCTACTTTGAGCTATTTTATTTCCGTTGCATTTTTTTTCTCTAAAAACACGCCTAGTTTCCGAACTGGTTTAGAAACTATAACTGCTTTTGCAAACATAAATCGTAACAGAACTCTAAAGAATATGAACTAACAATTTTTGACATGGACACCACGTATTCTATACAGGAACATACCTTAGGTTACTTATTGCTTACTTTTTAAAATATGCAAATTATTGCTGCCATATCAGAAAAAAATTCCAAGCTTCAGTCCCCTCCGAAGGGAAATCCTGGCTACGGGCCTGCTTGTAGTACTGTGCTATAAATACAATTTTATAAAATTAGTGGTGGCTAAAAATGTGACTACTCCCAGGCGTTTTATTCTCTATATGACAAAGAAAATCCTTGTAGGATTCAACCGCTGCCATCGAAATACTCAAGGCCGGAGGACAGTAGCGTGACGTCATCACTAATCGACCGACTTCTCACTAGCGTTGGAATTCTCGCCGAAAAATTTTGAACAGTAATTTTCTTTTATATTATTTGTGGGATATATATAATCTTATATAACAAAAATAACTATTTAAACTTACTAGTGAGAATTCGAATCCCTAAATAAAAATTCAGCTAGATGCAGAATCAGTTAGATATCAAAAATAATTACTTACACCAAAAAGAAATAAGATCGTACAACACATCCTTTTAGATGATTTATAAATATTCTCAAACATGTGTCCAAATTTACTTTCAATTAATAAGAAAACTAAACATTTTAATTCTTATGGGCTCGAAATGGATTGAACAGAAACCTTTTAGCTAATCTATGAAACTGGAATGTTGTAAATTTGTCGTTTAGGTATCTCTATCTTTTTATATATATCGTTATAATAAAAAATAGTACTATTTTTTGACAAAATAGCAATTAAATAACAAATAATAATTACAACACAATTGGTTGCATATATATTCATACACCAACGGAACAAAAAACGACTGGAATGTAAATCATTAAATTGCAAAGAAACGTTATAAAATAAGTTTGTTTAGCAACATTAAAAAAATAAAAAATGTATGATCTAGCTGGATCAAATTGCGTATTTTTCGTATATTACTGGAAAATCTTCATTCTTCTGAGATAAAATTACATTATGATAATTGTTTAGCGAATAAATTTCAATAAATAATTTCGTTTTACCAGAATGCATTCAATAAAATTGTCCATTATTTAATATTTATACTTAAAAATACTATTTTAAGATTACTTTACGTTTTATAATGAACTAGAAAGGTAGCCCGTCAAAAATGACGGAAATTTAGATATAAAGATATATACAACTCATGTGCAAGAATATGAGTTTTCTCGCTTGTTACGCAGTGATAGATGAAAATAACACATTTTAAGAACGAAACACATTTATGAAAAATTGTGTACAGTAGAAGACCACTAATCTGCACAGTTTGGTTCCAAGTGTTATGCAGATTTGAGGCTTTTTGCGGTCATGTCTATTCAATCTTTGTTAAATTCATATATTGGACAATTTAGATTGCTGAGCCTTAAAAATAAATAAATAACGCACTTGAAGTAAGGTTAAAAACTATTAAATTATCGTATACGATTTCATGAAATGGTATTATATGGTATTATATGTGTGTGCTTCACGATCTTGGTTACGACGTTGGCGAAATTGGCTGCAACTTGTCAGAATCCTAATAGTGTGGGCCGCTATAACAAAAAAGTAACCAGTTTTTAGTAAAATTTCTGATATAAAGTAGCTTTCAAAAACTTGTGTAAAATTGCAGGCCGTTCTCGTGTTATGTCAGTCCTAGGAATAATATTTCTAACACTGAAGATTTTCCATGTATATGGAATTTAGAAAAGCTTCTCCAAAAGAAAAATCCTGAAATGACATTGTAATTCCTCTAACTTCAAAGTTTAATCGGGCCTTGACGTTGAGTACTGAAATCTAATAAATACAGTTATTTTGAATATTACAACAGAATTAAATAGTTAAACTTATTTAACTTAAACCCGCTGTTACTTCCCGATGTTATTTTTTAGTATTAAGAAAGAAAATTATTTAAAATTTTCAAATCATGCATTCATGATTTTTTTTCCGTCTTTAATAACTAAATAATGAAAAAATAGGCTTTTGTTCTGAGCTCATAAATATGACAATAAAATAATGTAACTAAGAGACATTGCAAAATTAAATCTTTGTGATTACAAACCATAAACAAACGATACTGTCACCATTTTACCTACTATGACGTTATTAGAATATTGCCCATTGATTGTTGGAGAACTTACTTTGTGAATGATTACCTCAATGATTTAATATTTTTGACGTTTCACGATGAATGAATCACTTGTGTTTGTTTAGGTTTATGGAATGAGATATTAAGCTGTGAAACTAATTTCAATTTAAGTTATTCAAGGATATATGTATTTTTAATCGAAATTAAAAACAATGCTTTGATCTCGCAATAAAAAGTTTTAGTTTGCATAATTTGTTATTTCTGTTAATTATTTATTTAAGTACTTTTCCATTATAGCGCATTTTTAAAAAAAGCTTGGCGCGATTCGGGCATCAGAAAGTGAGATATGTTGCGAAAATATATAAACAGCTATGAAAACAAATCTAATGAACTTTTATCTTTGTTTATATATGCACTTATATGCATAAAAAATCGTTTCTAAATATATATAATTTTTTTTATATACAAATTACGGCACAGATTTCAGATATGAACCGGGTTACCTAACTGGCGCCAAAATGGTGTTATTTTGCCTGCTATGGTAACCCGGCTATTGTTTTTTGGTACAGATGTCATATTCGCCCCATATTGGCGCGATTTTTTTCTGTCGCCAAAATCATATAGGCAACGGGTACTTAACTTGCGCCAAAGGGCTTGATGTGGTAACTTGGATTATGTTGTTTATGCTGTTGATGTTTTCGCCAAATTGGCAACCGAAAAAAATCGCGCCAATATGGGGCGAATAAGACATCTGTTCCTGTTTTTTATTTATTAATAAATTGTTTATTTACTTTTATTTTCTGTTTTTTAATTATATAAACTGCTTTGTTCTATAGTTATTATTCAAACTTTTATTTATTTATAGTTATTTCCTTTTCAAAATGATAGCAAATAATTGAAAAATATATAAGTAACTGGTATTCGAAAGCGAGATTTCTGCCAAATTGGCGTCATAGAAAAATCACGCCAACCCCCATGCGTATATGACATCTGTTCAAAAATTACTTCTGTTTCTTTATAAGAATGGGTAAATAGCTTTTTTTATATTAAATTGTCGGCACAGATGTCATATACGACTTTTTTTTTTTGCGATTTTTTTTTTTTTTTTTTTTTTTTACGCCGATGTTATATACGCACCGGGTATTTAACTGGCGCCAAAGTGTCGTTCTTTTGCTTGTAATGGTAACCCGACTGTTGTTTATGCTGTTGATGTTTTCGTCAAATTGGCGTCGGAAAAAAATCGCGCCAATATGGGGCGCGTATATGACATCTGTGCCAAATTGTATACATATGGAAAAAATTGCTCGTGAGTATGAAGCAGTAAATAGGTTGCCAGAAAATACGTTGGCAAACTTCTTTCTCGCCAAGAAACTTTTCTCCGAAATATTGTACATAAGCAATGATTGCTAGAAATGCATTTTTAATTATGATATGCGCTTTTATGTTTCACTACATTTATGCATACTATACTGTGTGTATAAATGCTACAGTTCATATGCAGAGCTACACAAAAGAATTTGTAAGGGTTACTGAGTATGAGAGAAAATTGCTTAAAGGTGGTTTTTAAAGGAGTTATGCATTTTTACGCTGAACTGCATTTAGTTTCCTAAGAAATGTTTGTAGAATATAGATAAAATGATATATATGGTCACGCAAAGAATTGGATACATAACCGTCTATGGATGATAATATCTGGAAATGTGATTTTAGTAGTTTTAAGAGTAGTTTAAATAAAATTTTAGCTGGATCAATTTTTAAATTTTTTTATGCGTTTTCTAAAATGTTTACTTAGTTATCTTGGTACTTCTTAGTTATCCCGTCGACCAAATTACTGTCACCAAATTGTAAGATTAATTGGCAATAATGATTGCCATTAATTAATTAAATGCCAATAATGGCCAATAAAACCATTAATTCGACGTTTTATTTGTATTTTTATTAATGTTTTACTATTGATTTGGCGAAATTGGTCGACGGGATATCTAAGAAGTAACGTTGTCTTATTTACCTTATTTCCCTAAATAACGAAGTTTTGTTAAAGCTTTCAGGATGTGTTGGAAAGTGATTCATATTCTATGCTTAACGAATGATTTTTCTTTCTTCTTTAGTCTTCTTTTGCATTTATTTTATTCTTAATTTTTTAGTCAAATACTACTTTATAGAAACTTTGGCACAGTTGTCATATACGTTATCATACATTGGCGCGATTTTTTTCCGACGCCAATTTGGAGAAAACATCAACAGCATAAACAACAACATCCGTATTACCATATCAAGCAAAATTACGACACTTTGGCGTCAGTTAAGTACCCGTGGTGTATATGACGTTGGCGTCAGAAAAAAAATCACGCCAATATGACATTTGTGCCGAAACTTTAATATTTAATGTTTAAACTCTTCGCTCCATTCCCCTTGCATATAGTACAAACTATAACACGGATAGCGCAAAATAATAGACAGTTTGGTACTTTTCCACTGTAGGGGCTTTGGCATTTTTTAAAAAAAAGCTTGGTGTAATTTGGTCATAAGAAAGTGAGATTTGGGTACTTTTCCGTTATGCGGACACCATTGTCGCCAAGCGTAATAGTTGGCGCAAAATCGTGAATTGAAGCATTTGAAAAATAAAAGAAAAACCATTGTCGATACTAAAGTGAGCATTTAAAAGATATAACATTTGAAAATTCCAGACTTTTACGAACTATTTCATTAAATCACAAATATATACTTAAAATAAGTGAACAAATAACTGCTATAAAATAAAGCAATAAAATAAAACTCATATTAAACTGCTGGCATAAAATTACAAATATCTTTTAGCATTTTGAAATGACTGGCGCATTAGCATACATTTTGGCATGGTGTCCGTATAACGGAAAAATATCGAGATTTGTTGTCAAATCATATAAACAGCTATGAAAACAAATTTGATGAGAGTTTTTGTTTGTTTTATATGTATATTATTGATGATTTTATGTACAAATTACATCTGTTTCTGTATAAAATTAGAGAAACGGCTTTTTTATGTTAAATAAATCGTATAAATATCGAAAAAAATGCGTGTGTATATAAAATGAAACAGTGAATAGGTTCCCGGAAAATATGTTACCAAATTTCCTTTTTCGCCAAGTCTGGAAAAGTACCTAAAGCACATTAAAATCGCGCAGTTAGGAGCTCACACAGTACACCGTTGTCTATTGGCGGTTATTTTATTAGTAGCATCGGGAGGAAGATGTAAAGATGTAATTTAAATTCTCATTCATAGATTTCGAAAAAATATCTTAAAAGAGTGGAATTTAAATTAAATTTCGGTGACCTCCATTATGAAAGATTAAATGGGAATTTCGTCAAATTAGCCAGCTATCGCCAAGTTGGCTAACATTTGGCGCTGCTGTGGTAACCCTGCATTAATATTTTTCAACAATTACTCATTTCAATGAGGCGGTCCTACCGGAATAGTGAGGGACACACAGAGACTTGGATTTTATATAAATAGATACTGTTTTCGATTAGTTATTTATCCGTTGTCCGCCGAAACTATAAGGTATTAAAACTATTAGGTAAGTATACTATTAAAACTATTAGGTAAACTATAAGGTAAGGATATTAATTCTAAAATAACTCGAAGCTGAATGCCACATTAACTAATGTGAAAATTTAAACATTTCCATTAAAAACCAGCTTCTAAATTTGACTTCAGTGCACAGTAGACAGAAACATATTATGGTAAAAGTTAATTTTGTAGGAAGAAGATCCCGATTTTCACAACAGATTCAGCTGACAACACAACATCACGTAACAGAGTAGCTCAGCTCTCTCAATACTAGGTCACTGCCCTGAATACTATTTCCTTTAAAAGCTGATAATTCATGTTTTAAATTTAACAAAATTACAAATCGACATCTACCCTATATATATAAAATCCTAATGAAAAGAATTTATGAAACGGATATCATGAAACAACTGAAATGTAACGAATTTATGAAATGATTCTATGAAACGACTGATTAAACAACTGATTATTTTTCGCGGCAATTTTCCCTAAAATACGGCATACTTTGCGATGAAATTAACACCAAAAATCCGTATTCATCTGCAGATCTCAAAATTGGTATTAGAATTTTTAAATTCGAATTAGTTTTCGAAACATTATTTTTTTTTCTAATTTTATATACTTTTCTCTAATGATGGAAACTCAAATTTTAATCATAAGATATTTGTTTTCATATTTTAGAAAAGGTTATTATATTAAACTAATTTAGCGACCAGTTTGGCCTCCCTTAAATGTATGCTAAGAAATATATCATGGTACTTTTATTCATAATTCAATTTTTATTTCATTATCATTTTATTTAATACAAAACTTTAATTTAAACTTGGAACATTTAAAATAAATGGCTTTCACTTCTTTCTTTTTTTTTTTTTTTTAAAGCGAAACGAAAAGAAAAATGTTAGGCACAGATGTCATATACGCGACACTGTACCTAATTGGTGCCAAAATGGCGTTATTTTGCCTTGACATGGTAACCCGGCTATTGTTGCTTATTTGTTAATAAATGTTTATTTGTATGTATTTTCTTTTTAATTGCGAAAAATGTTATAAATTGGGTTTTTTTTCTACAGTTATTAATTAAACTTTTATTTATTTATTTTTATTTCATTTTAAAAATAACAGAAAAAAATGTAAAAAATACGTATGTAACTGGTATTCGAAAACGAGGCTTTCGCCAAATTGTCGTAAAAAAAAAAAAAAAAATTTGCACGCTAAACCCGGTGCGTATATGACAATACAACAAATCATGACATTTAATTTCAGCTTCAAAGCTGTGTTTTAATGGTACTACTTCTCCCGTCGACCAATTTCGCCAAATAAATCGCCAAACCACTCGCCAAGTTATAGAAATTGACATAATTTTTTATTTTAAATAACGAAAGAACAAATAAATTAGTATAACATTAATAAAAATACAAATAAAACGTCAAAATAAAAACTACTCGATGACGTAAATACGTGTAACTTCCTTAATGTCAAGTGAATGTGACATTTACAATCAACCATTATTGACATTTAATCTTATAGTTTGGTGACAGATTTTAGCCATAACAGGTAACAGATTGTGAATCAAACACGAAAGCAACCATTGTATGTCTTAAAAGCAACTGATTCTGCCTTACGTTTTTGCAATCATGGATTGAAGTCCGTCTACAGGGAGATCGCTACAGGTTTTTTCAGTATAATTCAATCTTCTCTAATCTTTTAAAAAGCGATCAGATTAGTGTGCTTTTGATTCTGCAGTATCTGAACGGGGGTTGGCGAGCGTAGCTTGCAGGGGGCAGAGTCCCCTTGTTAATTAATAAAATTTCAAGAAACTCATTTTAATTTAAGGAAATATAAATGAATTTATGTATGTAATAGATTTTATTTCTAGAATGTTAAAATTTCAAAGCTTTATAAATTCTCATATCCATAAGTTAAGGTACAGTCTGATTTTGTGTCTTATTTGAAAAGAAATAAATATGCAAACATTAAATTTATACAATTGTGCCTTAAATAGTTATTTATTAAATTTTAGTTAATTCTAATATCAACTGTGATTTACAGATAAAAATTACATTTTTTGAAAAGTACACTGTTTGGGGGAAAAAACTGATTTTTGTAAAAATAAATAAATGGTTTTAACCCATTAACCGCCAAAACTATAAAGTAGGAATTTTCAAATTTCTTGTTGATAGTCGCTTGTCACCACAAATTCAGAAAGCTAATTTTCGCTTTATTAAAATATTAAAATTTCTGCCAATAAGACAATTTTTTAAATTCTAAAATAGTGGTAAAAAAGTAATTAATTCAAGCATGAGCAATTATTCTGACCATTGCGTGAACGCAACACCAGCGGAAATGGCTTAATAAGGAATGTGTCCGCCCCTACTTGTAATTCACTTGCGATGCCGACTTTCTTTATAGTCAGTTATGTTTTTGGACACTGGAATAAGAAGCAACGGCCATATTGCATATTTAAGCTCATTTAAATCCCTCTGATGTACACCTAAGGCAGGCACCGCTCAGCTGCGCTAGTTCTATAGATGTCCTATATTATTAAACCTTTCATGAACAAAATAATTATGTTTCTAAAATGCTGAACTGATTGACTGCTACCAGAATTTACGAACAATTTGTTTTCAAAAAAGTAGATGCTTTTCTTCGCGTGTATTATTATAGGTAAATTTTTTTCGACATTTCTGGTACAAATTTGGCAGTTGAGAATAAAGTTTAAGTGGGAACTACACATTCCATGGCCCACGAAAAGGCTAGTGTCCGGAGATTGAACTGCTTATTCAATTCATTCCAAATTTGGTGCACAAGATACTCATCAACAAAACTAGTTTTGTCAGGTTGGTCATTATCACCTTTTTAGTTAAATTCATCACGAACACCACCACTGTATGGTGCGACATACAAAGAAAGGAAGTTTTGTCGATATCTTGCAGCTTTCTCTCCCATTGCACGCACGTAGATCAGTATGATAACCAAGCGAGATTCTCATCCAAACCACGATTCAACCAGCTTTTTAATAATGTCCTTCAATGTTATTACATTCGTAGGTGCATAGTTTTACCCTGATCAGCACATGACCTAAACCAGTCTCCAATCCAAACCGGGACTCTTCTGGGATGAGTACAGAAGGTCATTGTTTTCTCGTCTAGGATACATGCCCTCTTGTCTAACGTTAACGGGCACTTCTGTATCATTCATTACGAAGGACACAAAAATGTGTCGTCTTGCATAGACTGCTTGATTGTGAAGATGTTTGCTTACCTTTATATCTGATATTGTAATACCTGTTGCGTTACAAAAATCTGAAAGGAGTTAAATCAAATAAGTGTTCCTCTACCTTAGGCTCAAAGGACTTGAAAGCGATCTTGCGCTGGTTTTGTAATACGTGAGCGGCCTAGAACAGGTCTTCTTGATGCTGAATTTTTGGGTTCTAATTGATCTCATACTCTCTGGACCAAACGACGAGACACCTTAAGATACCAAGCAGCATCATTGTATGTTAACTCCATCTCTACCCATCTGATTGATAACCATTCTAACGAATTAGGTAAAAGACATCTACTACACATGACCATGAATATATTACTGGTCACAATCGAAGATTATTCCCACCGCCCTCTGAATGCTTAGGTCTGCGCGCTGACACAAAATTGGCTATTATCGTAGACGGATTTTTTTAAACATATGTACGGATCACTAAATTTAGACAGCAATATTTTATAAAAGATATTCTTGAATTCTTTAATCTCAGAAAATTAAAGCGTAAAAGAACTTTTAAAATTTATTGGTACCGAAAATCGAGGGACCGGACACAAGCTGAAAAAAATCCACCTTCGACGGCCGCCATTTTTGTGTCATCGCTCCGGTCTAGTATTCAGATGGCGGTGGTTATCCTTTTGATTACGGGGTTGGTGTAACGTATTTGACAGCGAGTATACCAATAGCCGCTTTTTGAAAATATCTTCAATAGAGTTATACCAGATATATTTGCTAAATAATAAAGAATGCAAATTTGTGAATTATGGAGAGACATGCCAAAATCCGTTGCCAGTTCTGACCAGTATTCAAAATGCTAACACTCTAAAACAAATTCTCCACAGATTGCCAGAGTGATATATTCAGTATTTCTCCGGACACCGTTATAAGTGTCCAACACTTTAAAAAATAATGGTGGGTGTAATTGTTTCATAAAGCTTTATTGTAGTTACTTATTGATTATTTATATAAACCATATTTTTTACCTCGCTGTTCGTTCTTTTAATGGTAAGTGTCAAAACATTGATTATATCTAAACTTTGGAATCCAGTGTATGTATCAGTGCTTTGTGCTAATGTGAAATCGTGTCTTCTGTTAGAATCATAGAACTGTGAATAAAGAGAAATTCATCCTCAAAAGGATGAAACTTCAGCTGTAACCGGTTTCGCAGTGACTCATTACCGCCGGGCCAAACTGAAATCAGTAAATTTGAATAGAAATTTTCTCCTTATTTAAACGCCTTTTTAATGATCAATTCAATTCATAATTATGGTCAAAATCAAGCATTTATTTTTACTGGTTGAAATTTACTCCGGAGGTAGTCAGGCCCTGCCATATTGTGACAACCTAAACAACCTCCAGTCAGTGTCAGTGAAAGAAATATCCGGGAAAACTTCCTCCCGCAAAATCGAACAGAAATTTTTAACATACTTGTGAGCGAAATTTTGCCTGAATAAGCGCTGCCATCAAAACACTCAAGGTCAGAATACTCGAGTTGTGATGTCATCACTAATCGACCGATGGCTCACTAGTGTTGGAATTCATACCGGAAAATTTTGAATAGTAATTTTCTTTTCTTTTATTTGGTGAATATCTATCATCTTATAAAACAATAATAACTATTTAAACTTACTGGTGATATTTCGGAATTCCTAAATAAAAATTCAGCCAGATGCGGAATGCCACAGTGTTGCCGCATCTGGCTGATTTTTTATTGGGGGATTCCAAATTCTCACCAGTAAGTTTATATAGTTATTATTATTTTATAAGATGATAGATATTCCACAAATAACATAAAAGAAAATTGCTGTTCAAAATTTTCCAGTGTGATTTCCAACACTAGTGAGAAGTGGATCGATTAGTGATGACGTCACAACTCGTGTCCTCTGTCCTTGAGTATTTCAATTGCAGCTGAATAAGCCGCTAAAATAAGGCGAAATTTTCAACTCAAAATTTACTGGTGGAAGTTTGCTTCGGTGTTCATCAGAAACTGCAGCGCGCCGTCTTCTGACATCCTCCTCAGTTACTTCACTCGCAACTTGTACACTATACGCTATTATGTCTCCTTCTATTTATTCATAACTCCACTATTAAAATATATTAGCTTCTAGGATTGTTTGTAAATATGGTTGAAATGAAAACATTACCATTAAAACTTTATAAATCGAAACAATGTTATCTAAAATTATGTGAAAACAAATTATCATAAGCTGTACTAATCGGGAAAAATATATTTTATTCGTAATTTATTAGAAAATTTCGACTCTTGTGTGTTATATAAATAATAGAATTTCCCTCTAGTACAGGGTTGTCCAAATTTGGCACGCTGTACACCACTAAAATGTTATAGTAATCATTACCTTAGGTCACGAATCTCTGCGATTCAAGAAGTTGACTTTTTCATTAAGAAAATAGTGGTATCCGGCGAGCCACAACTCAGTGTTGCCAGATTGGGGACTTTTTTAATTCAGATCATTTGACTGCCACCACTTTTTTAAAATACTATAACCCGCCTTATTTGTCAGAATTTTTTATTTATTTTAATATAGGCTGAATATTTCCATTCAAAACAAGTTGGAAATTGCTCGTCAAACGTGGCAAATGAGGTACGTTCGTACTATAACTAGTTTTATAATTATTTTTTGCACCCCATATTGTACTGAATGTATATTTTTTTGCACTTCATAAGGGAATAGTCTGTAACATCATTAAAATGCACTTGCAATATTTTTTCCCATTCCCCGTAATGCAACGGAAAAATTTTGACTGTCCCTGTAATTAAACTATGCATTCGATTTTCATAAAATTTGAAATGGCTCGATAAAATTTTGCCACAATTATATATTTAAAATTTCAGACCATCCGGAAGGCCGTAACAACATTAAAATGCACTTACAATAATTTTTCCCATTGGCCGTAATGCAAAGAAAAAATTTGACTCTCCCTGTAATTAAACTATACATCCGATTTTCATAAAATTTGAATTGGCTCGACAACATTTTGCCACAATTATACATTTAAATTTCAGACCATTCGGAAGGCCGTAACAACATTAAAATGCAGTTGCAATAATTTTTCCCATTGGCCGTAATGTAAAGAAAAACTTTTCACTCTCCCTGTAATTAAACTATACATCCGATTTTCATAAAATTTGAATTGGCTCGACAAAATTTGGCAACAATCATACATTTAAAATTTCAGACCATTCTGTTCGGTAGTTTTTGCTCTGTTATATGCGGACGGACAAACGGACGGACAGACGGACAGACGGACGGACGGAAGGACAGAAGGACTGAACGGCGACTATAGGTGCTACGTATTTATATAATTACGAACGCACCTGAAAAGGGATGAGAATCAACAATCTGGTGATAAAAAGTCCCTAATCTGGCAACACTGCCACAACTGCCCATTCCTGCGCTAGTATGAAGTTTCATTAAACTGTGTAATTTTACTTCGAGATAGTCAATCTTATTCTAAATTTGAATATTTATGCAGCTGCAAATATTTTAAAATTAGTACATATTTTATAACGACTATTGCTTTAAGTTGTTTATTTTATATGTTTAGTAATACAATTACCGAATTTCAATTCTTCCTTCTGAAATTGCTTGAGGCTGAATAAATAATTGCATAACACTCTGAACATTTAAATGCGATAAAAGATATAGTTTAGTGAATAATATAATGTTATTATTCTTCGGGAATTCACTAATATCGCGTGAATTATTTATAAGATCTTTTGGGAAGATACGTATCATTGTTTAGATTACAACAACTTTCTATTAATATTTTACATAATTCTAAATATAAATCCCTTTATTTAATAAATAATGCCACTTAAATAAAGATCCAATGTATTCTATTAAAATTCATTTGACTAAATAAATATTTGTAGATGAAAAGAATAAAGCATGATTGAAATGATAATAATGATTTAGTTGTGAAGTGTAAACTGAAATATGTTGTCTAACAATAATCAGAAAATTTATACGGGAGATATTTCCAAAAATAGAAAGACGGAATATATAAGGGAGACAAGCTTAACAATGTTTATGAAGAAATTGCAATCTCTATAATTACATTTATTGTGAAAAGACCAAAATATACAAGCAGGCCATATTATGTATTATTCTAGTATTAGTAGCAAAAATATAATTTTTTATATTAATTTTTTAAGCAGTGAAATTACGCTTGCAATTTGAATATTTAATACGTGACGTATTAAACATTGCAAGAAAAGATTTATTTTTGTAAAAAAATTAAATTATGAAAATTGCGTAACCTATAAATTTCTATAAACTGTTCATTTTAACTAGGCTGCATCCAATCATATTTTGCCATATTAAACATTTATACTTCAACACGTATTTTCAAGTTACTAAAAACATTACTATGAGCACTGTATTTTGTTATTTATTTATTTACGTCTAACTATTTAGATCCAATTCTACAAACTCGAAAATACACGAACGCTAATGTTAAAACCAGTGTTCTTTTCAAATTTCTAGCTCGCATTACGTTATGATTTAAAATGATCTGTTTCCTTTTGAATAGAATTCACGAGATCCTTTTCAAACCTTGCATTGTTTACATTTTACATTTAGCTTGCAGGTTTTTAAATAAGATCGTATCCCATTTCGGAACCGGTTCCGAAAGTGATCGTGATAAAAACAATTTGGAAATCGCACGTCAAACGTGGCTAATAAGGTGCGTTAGTACTATAACTTGTTTTACAAATATTTTTTGCATCGCATATCTTACTGAATGTATATTTTAATGCACTTCATATGTGCATATCAATGTCATTCTGTTCGAAAGGCTGTAACATCATTAAAGTGCACATGAAATAATTTTTTCCCATTGGCGGACTTTTGATCCGGAAAACTTTTGACTGTAACTATAATTAAACTCATAACACTTAAAATTCATAACTCATAAAACTTATATATTCGATTTTCATAAAATTTTAAATGACTCGACAAGAGTTTGAAACAATTATATATTTAAAATTTCCGACAATTCAGTTATGTAGTTTTTGCTCTGTTATATGCGGACGGACAGATGGACGAACAGAGAGACAGACAGACGGACCGAACAACGACTATAGGTGCAACATATTTATATAATTACGAACGGACCTCAAAAAGATAACTCAATATTATGAAAATAGTTTATATGCAGAAATTTCGGCCTTTAAAGAAGAAAAATGATTATTAAAGTAAAATGATGGTTAAATAATAATACATTTTACAACCGTGCGTTTAGCTCTCCAAGAAAGTCATTCACAAGCCGCCACTGTCAAATATGAGCAACGAAAATACATTGTTTGTTTAAGATGCTATTCTGGTCAAAGACTTTGAAAAAATCATTTTTTTATATTCTTAACCCCCTTTGGGACTGTCGGGTTTTTGCATAAAATTATTCGGTTGGCACCACTTAAAAAAAAAAGAAAAAAAAAAAAAAAAGATATCTTTACTTAAATGATCACGAATATGCTCTACTTAAAGAAAGCAAATGTTACATTTATTTTTACTGGTGATGAAAAACAAATTCTGAATGCTACTTTTGAAGGTGCATATATGCACCCATGGTCTTGAATGGGTTAAAATTCATATCTTTAATCCCATTAACGCCCGGAAGAAGTTCATTCGACTCCGAACACATGAATAAATGTCTAATGGAATCAGAAATTCCTTCGCAAAATAAGTTAAATTTTAAAAATGCAGATTTCCGTTAAATAAATCAGTCAAATAATTTTAAATAAAAATTCTGGTGTGAAATATTTTTTATGAAACTTGAGTAAAATTTCCGGGCGTTCTAGTTTTAATTCTGGCTGCCGTCAATATGCGGGCTGAGGTGTCGATCGTTAATTTTCGTGCCCGTCATATTTCCGAGCTGGAATTGCTGGAAAAAACTTCTGAAACCAGACGAATTTAGCTGGCATTTCCGTGTAATGTCTTTGAATATTACAGTTTGGGTTTGGATCTTGGCGCTCATTGAGATGTTGGACTTTGTATTGCATTTTTCGAAATATTCACATCACGCTCAAAAAAATTATTAATAATCAAAATTTAATGTATATATGTTATTTGTAAAAATTTGTGTAATGATGATAAATAAAAATCGAAGATGTGAAAAATAAATGTCTTATTCACATTAATTTGTATTGTGTAAAACAAACAATAAGACACAGAATTCTGGCGTGATGGCTATTCTACAAATGTGAATTTGTTCTAAAATATCTTTTATTTTTTCGACTTAAAAAAAAAAAAAAAAAAAAAAAAAAAAAAACTAATTGCATGTCTGATTTAGAAACCTTATTATTATTCAATTTCTGTAATAAAAATCTGGTCGTTGAGGGGCATCGTAATACTTACCATCATGGCTATGCACAATATAAAATATGAAAATAAAACATGTGTAAAATATTTATAATATGCATTGCAATTCCAAAATCAATTTTAAACATTTTTAATACACAATTATTATTACTGAATTGCGGGTACTACTTGATTACCACGTCGACCAGTTGCGACCAATTATGTAAATTGCCATACTCGCAAAATTATACAAGTTGGCATAATTTTTATTTTAAATAACGAAAGAACAAATAAAATATTAAAAGATTACTAAAAATACAAATAAAACATCGAATTAAAAATCCCTTGAGGACATAACAGACACGTGTAAGGTGTTTAATGTAGTAAATGTAGTATGATGAAGCATTTGTAGCGTATTTTATTTCTGTTACACTATTTCAAATGTAATGAAAACGATATACATTACTGAGTCTTACTGCATGATAATTGTTGTGTAACATGATGTGTATAGCCTTTATCGTTCATTTAAAGGAACATGCAAAAGATTCGGATAGAGTATTGTTTCTGAAGTACACTGCTTATTAGCTATAAGAACTGTAAATGCGACTTTATTTATGGTATGCGCATTTTATTAAATTTTCGCTTAATATTTAATGTGTATAAATACTATAGAGGATATTACATGGCTTCATAAAACAATTTGCAAATCATTGCGAATTATCAGTGTGAATGGTTTGAGTTAAGCGTTTAAAAGTTGAATTACGTTTAGTATACTAAGAAATGTTCGTATAAGATAATTAAAATCATACACAGGGCCACGTAAAAACAGAATACGTAAGGATGATAATGTATGGCAGTGTGAATTCAGTAGTTTTAATTATATTTTAACCTGAATTAAATTTTAGCTTAATATGTAGCGCATTTAAAAATCTGCCGGTAACATACAGGGCTGTAAAAAAGAATTCAAATTTGTTTCGATCTATTGATAGAAACTGTGCTGAAGGCGAATTTGTCAAACTATTGTGCATTTTCTTACTAAACTGAGTTTTAGCATATTTTGTGGAATATGTACAAATTGAAGATGAAATGTGAATTTTCAATCTAATATGCATTTTCTTACTAAACTGAATTTTAGCATATTATGTAGGGTAGACCGGGGCTAGTTGGCCATAGGGACATGTTGACCCAGTCGCGATATTTTTTAAACTTTGCGTTAGATGACATTGTCAGTCCAGTCAAGTATGCGTTGCTTCGCTTTCCTCCTCCAACATCAGCACCATTGGAGTCGGAGCGTCCGTTAAAGAATTATTGAGAATTTTCAAAATTTTGCAAAGTTGAGTAAATTTCCTCTCTTATAAATAATCGTTTTTCATTTGTTTGTAGATTACATTTTAGATTTTGATATATAATAATACAGAAACATAATTGTTCGTAGTTATTGTAGATCATGTTTTTTATCGAAATTCTTTCAGAATATTTCTCACAGTCATGAAAAACAAAAATGGCGATACGGGGTTAGTTGGCTCATTTGGCACAGGGCATGTTGGCCCGGCCGGGCAACATGCTCCGTAGGAATTTGGCTCTGGGGTATTGGAATTTCGATAGTTTTAATGAATTATTTTAATAAACATTTATTATTATTTTAATTAATTTATTATTAATTAATAGTAAGGAATTATTTTATTAATAGAATTCCTAGTTACTCCAGTCAATTTCTTTAAATGAAGTTATAATGTTGTTTACCCTCTTCCCAAATTAAATCAGCTGCTCCTGTTCTACAGAAACATTTATAACTTTCATAGTTATAGAAAAATCCCTGTTGGCTTGGCCTGCAGACACAGGTAGATTTTTGAAGTTAAGTAGTACTAATTTCACCAAGAATTTAACGGATTAAGGGAAATGGTGATTTTTTTCTTATACAACCTCCCCCCCCCCCCCACACACACATAAACACCCTTTTTGTGTTTTCAATTTCTTTTTGCGGTAAGAGTTGTTGATAAAAGTTAGTACAAAAGTTGTAGATAATATTAAGAGGATTTATGATAAATTTAAGTGAATTTGATATCTTGTGAATTGATTAAGTTATGAATTTTTTTCTTCTGAAAATCCTATTTTTTGCGCTCCTTGGAGACATTTTTAATTATATCAAAAATCTGTCATGCATAATTTTTTGCCCTTTTCCTAGAAGTTTTGAAAACTTTAAACTGATTGGATATGTTACCATATCCATAGAAAAGTAATACATATTTGTCATTTCATTCACAATATTGCGGTTTTTGATGATGGTCGGTGATGCTTAATTAATGGTTATATATATAGATAGATAAAGTTTTAAACTGGGGGTGGTTTCGGTCTCTACAGCTCATGATCGGTGTAGATCTGCAAAAGTTTTTCAAAAATTCCAACATATGGGAGATTGCAATAGGTAGTATTTCTTACGAAATCTACCTAAAAGTTCGGCCTCCTAGTGTTGCATTCTATCGCTAAAACTAACAAATCTAACAATCAAAATCTACCTGACTCTGATATTTCTCAATTATTAATAAAATCCCTTGTTCCCCCGTCCAGAGAAGAGTTTGCCACAAATAATGCTTTAATAACATCACATTTTATAAAGTGAAAACCTCTTACCTGGGCAGTTATTCGTTGAAAGTAAATAATCCTTTTTGTCTTCATAATTCATAAAAAGGTCAGTTTAAGGAACAATTATTTAATAATCAAAAAATATCTTTTCCTTTAAGAGACATGCTGTCCCTTCCACAGACAGAATAGAACTACACTTCCTGAACCGTTAATACAAATCAGCAGTTCAAACAAAAAAAAATCATCCAACATAATTATATCAAGCACATTGCTGTATCCTAAATGATTAGATTATCTAAATCTCATTATACCAATAATAAATCATGAATATAACCAATAATATATATATATAATTCATGATAAACAAACTGGGTTTTTTTTTATACTTGATTAGGAATTAAAGTTTTCTGTAAACGAAAATTATCATTATTTCAAAGACGCTGGCATTACCCAAAGCATCATAAAATAATATTACATTAAACTGACAGAAATTTGAACAGAATGATGCGTTAGAAAAACATAGTAAACGAAAGAAAAGAATTGTTCCACTTAACAGATGTACAGAGGCCTTGAAACAATTTATTTATCATCTGGTGTTCATAATAAATCAACTAATTAAGGATGAATGATTTCTTAAATGACTGTACTCTAAGATTTAAGGTTTTTAACACCTAGCATGCCTTTATTAAAATTTATTACTGTTCCGTAATGTATTAAAGATACTTTTCATGAGAAAATAAAATCAATTTTTAAAGCAATTTTTGGTCAAAATGAATAATTTGAATAACTCACAGTTTTAATATTTAAAATTTTATTTTTAATTTAGGAGGCTATATTGTGTTTTCGTTCGCAAGAAATAAAAATTAAGATTTGGTAAAATTTTGATCATTTGTCAAATTTCTACACTATCAGAATATTAAAAAGTGACGTGGGCCAACTTACCCCGCAATCGGGGCAGGTTGGCCCAAGCAACTTGGTGTTAATTTGAGCTTCTAAACTAATACTTATAGTTAATATTTTCAAGTTTTACTATTGTGACTTCTTCCTGAAAGTACACTGATAGTGGTAACATAAAAAGAAATTTAAAATATTGAATTGTAATTTTTTTTTTTTAATATTAGAAGAAAAAGCGGGCCAACTAGCCCCGGTCTACCCCTAGAACATGTACAAATTGTAGATTAAATACAGAGGTGCAAAAGATAATTAGACTAATTTTCCTCTATGGACGGCAATTACAGGAATCTGGTTTTTAAGTGTTATGAGTTTTTAAAATGTTTACTTAGATCTCTTTTTTTTATCTTATTAAACAGCTACGTTTTGGTAAAGAATTCATGAAGTGATGGAAGACCTTTTCTGATCTATGTTTGAGGCATGTCTTTCCTTTCTTGTTTGTATTGTAAAGACATGAGTAGTCACCACTGGAAAAATGTTTAAATCGTTTAAATTAGCACTGTGCTTGACATCTGCGCATCTGTACCTTTTTTTTCCCTCACAGATCTACATTATTGCGTTTTTCTCAAAACTACTTTTTTCAAAATGATTGACGTGATATCCCATAGAGGCGGTCCATAAATTATGTCACACTTTTTTTCAATATTTTTGGCCCCCCTCCCCCGCTTTGTCGTAAAGTGTCACACTTCACCTTATCTCCCACCCCCTCTTGTCACATGTCACGCTATGTTATATAAACATATACTTGCAGTTCTGAAACAAAGCACTGCGTTATAGATCATATTTAAAATTTTATTTTTTAATTTTAACTATGTGTTTTAATGACATTTGTGGACATAACTATAAAAATGATTCGTGTACTTATTTTGTATGAAATAAGATTAAGGTTTGCGACAAAAAACATAATTAATATACAATAGTAATAAAATATTAATATGAAAGAGCAATTGAAAACAGTAGTATTTTGGAATTTGATGTATTTGGCTTTAAATCTTATCCTCACTTAATGAATACAAAATATTTTCATTTAAAAATAACTTCAAAATTTAATCTGTTGATTTTTAATGCTTTTATTTTGACCAAAATGTGAGATGTCACATTTCTTCTTAGCCCCTCCCATCCCCTTGTCACAAACTGTCACAATTTCACGAATCCCTCTCCCCCCGTCCAAGTGTGACATCATTTGTAGATGGCCCCCAAGTTCAATTCAGTCGATTTACTTCAAAATTTCTACCAACCTTCAATGTACAACTTTCTATAGACCCTACCATTTTTTTTATCTTTATTATTATTATTATTATTATTATTTTAAAAAAATAAAAATTACGAAAAAAAAAAGAGATTCGAAACATTACTTTTTATCAGATAGCCGCAATTTTGTCATTTTATTTCCGTTTTCTCTAAGGTAAGGGATATAACGACTTTCTTACTAATTAAGGACTTTTTTAGGTGCGTTCATAATTATATAAATACGTAGCACCTATAGCCGTCGTTCAGTCCGTCCGTCTGTCTGTTTGTCCGCAAATAACAGAGCAAAAAATACCCAAACGAATGGTCTGAAATTTTAAATATATAATTGTTGTAAAATTTTATCGAGTCATTTCAAATTTTATGAAAATCGGATGTATAGTTTGATTACAGGGACTGTTTAAAGTTTTCCGTTACATTACAGCCAATGAGAAAAAAATATTGCAAGTGCATTTTAATGATGTTACTGCCTTCCAAATGGTCTGAAATTTTAAATATATGATTGTTGCAAAATTTTATCGAGTCATTTCAAATTTTATGAAAATCGGATTCATAGTTTAATTACAGGGACAGTCAAAAAGTTTCTATTACATTAAGGCCAATGGGAAAAAATTATTTCAAGTGCATGTTAATGATGTTACAGCCTTTCGAACAGAATGAAATTAATATGCACTTATGAAGTGCATTAAAATATTACATTCATTACAATATGCGGTGCGAAAAATATTTATAAAACTAGTTATAGTGCGAACGCTCCTCATTTGCCACGTTTGAAGAGCAATTTCCAACTTGTTTAATTTTGTTTCAGATGACCAGAAGGGTTGCATTCGTGTCAACTATCACATGCCCGCCTTCTCTACTCCAAAATTTACCAGTTTGTAGCTTATTGAATTATTCTTAAAAAAAAAAAAAAAAAAAAAAAAAAAAAAAAAAAAAAAGTATGCTTTTTAAAATATAAATAAATAAGTTTTAAAAAATAAATGTTAACCCTTAAATGCCTGGTGTTGCTTTTCGGCAACATACCCAATTTAGGCTCTAAAATACTATTAGAATAATATTGAAGCTATAATACCTAATGTTGCCGATAAAATACATTCTGAAAATATTATAAAATTGATTTTCAACATGTAGATGGCAACACTTGTGCTGTTTAAGAATAAAGATAGATTTATTTTTTCAATTGTTGCTACTTGTTCTTTTTGTTTTGTTTGGAAGCTTGCGAAATACCCTATTTTGACCTGCAGTGATCAAGTAAAATTTATGTCTTCTTGTAGTTCCTAAAATTCGTGTGTGTTTAATATTATAGAATTTTATCAAAAAACATTATTTTTTCAATAAACAACAGTATTGCCGATTAGTAACAAACTGTTTTTTAGCCGTAAACTATACTTAAAACAAAATGTGATTTTTTAAAGTATTTTTCCCATGATTTATTTAAAAAATCAAAGCCGAAAACTTTATTACAATGATTTTTGAAAAGTCAGGCACTTAAGGGTTAAATATATATAAATATATGTATAAACTTTCTGTACAATTAAACTGTTGAAACAAATGTTATTGACCAATATCATGGAATCATAATACAAGATATCAGAGCAAATAGCTAGTTAAATATTGTAATTCTATGGAATGACTTATTTAAAAAGAAAACAAACAAAAATAAATAAATAAATAAATAAAACACGGGTATAGACATCAATGACAGCTTATATAGTAAATCACTTTATTAAGGGCAGAGGATTTACACGTATAAGCAAAAACCAGTGGATTTCCATAGAGATAAATAGCATTGAGCTAAAACAAACTATCTCTCTCTGCCCGATCGACTGTAGAACCAGAATAATAAAAGAGTAATGAAAACTGAATAACAAGAAAGCCTTGAAATGGAATAAAAAAAATCCCCTTTCTCCATTTTCCAATATTATATATATGATAAAGAGTAATTAAATTCACTTGACCCTATTTAATTATAAAAGTTTTTTAACACTATTCCCAATTGCACATGTTCAAATATTGCAGCTAATGAATAAGGCTCCCAAACTTTATGCTTCTAGGCAAAAATACCCCTTAAAATGCATCAAGATTTTAATTAAATTGCTATTTTTCAAGAAGGTACAAACAATATTTCATTTAGAATAAAATGAAATGGTTAGAAACTTATATAAATTTGCAGTAGTACTAGCAAAATAAATTTAACTTGCAGTTTACTCCAATTATATATAACATTATTTACAGTTTAACTTCAAAGCATTTGTTTAAAATTTCCGCAATAAATAATTCGTACTGGTAAGAGATTGTTTATTGAAACGAAGAAAAAGTTAGTTACCTGTAAACATAGAAGTTACATTTAAAGCGAACATACAATTAATATGCGCTCTCAAATAGAAAGAAATATTTTGAAAGTCATTTAATTTTCAAATAGAATAGAATAGATAATACTTTGACCATATAATTTATTCAAAAAATTCTGAAAATATTTATAAAATCGTCAAAAATGGAAAAGAATTGAACTTAGACATTGGATGCTGAAGATGTTGTTAAGCTCTTAAATTCCCCTGATCCGGAATTAACCATCGACAAATTTATCGAATTAAAGAAACAATGTGCTGTCGAAAGAATAGATAAATATTTTGAGCCTAGCGGGGGTGGGGGAAGATTATGACGGTTGAAAAATTAACCGAAGGACTAAACCTTATTGAAGCAGGAATGACGGTTCTTGTAAATATTGATTCAAACGAGCAACGCGTAGCAACGACTAGAAAAATCTTAGATAACTCACTCTACTGTTGCAAAGAGCTTCTAAGAGAAAAAAAGAAAAAAAAATGTCGGTTCAAACTTCATTGCAAGATTTTCTCACTTGCTCAAAGGGACAGTTAGACGAACAATAAATTGTAAGTTAACAACTTATTGATTTATTCTAAATTCTTGTATAGCAAAATCATTTTTTACTAATGTTGAATGTATATAACATAATCCCTAAATACGATAGAATATGTTCATTAGATTTGGGGAAAATTTTATTACTTATCCTTTTTTGCTCATCTAAATGTACCTCGACTTACGTTGCTAGTCTTGAAACATATTGCTGACGTAAGTCAAGGTATTATTGTTCGTAAAAAAATGGTTATCTGAAAAACTTTTATAATGATATATCTGTGAAATATTTGGTTATGTATTAATTGAAATATATTAACAAGAATGGATAAAATTTATATTTATTTATTTAAAATTATAACGTAACGTAGAATAATATTTTTGGCTTTTACATTTCTCACAGGATGAAAAGACTCAGACAACGGGTTTTTTTATAACAAGATTTTTTTTTCACCTTTGTAGTACGTACATGAAGAAACATAGAGTTTACTGGGGGTCACCTTCATAAATACTACCCATAAAAATCAAAAGTCATAGCCTGTAAAATCTTGTGGTTTTTCTCTACTATAATTCGACGGGAACGATCTTTTGTAGAATAACTGGACAGTTGGTGAAGTGAATAACATGCAGAAAGTTACGCAGCTCAGAATTATAAAGTATGGGGTAATGCAACAATAATAATTATAATAATTAGAATTTCGCTGTGGACAAATTCTGTGCATGATTTAGAATATAACAGAAGATTTTGTACAATTTACATGATAAATTTTATAAAGATATTTGCAAGGAGAAAAATCTTATGTATGCTAAATTAGCTCTAGACATATAGAAGATTTTTAGAAACTATTTGAATTTTAATATTTGTTTAATGTAATTTGTCTATAATTTGGCTAGTCATATTTAAAGTAGGATAGTTGAAATTTTCAATGAGCATGGCAGTAATATTTTCGTAACGAATTTTTTTATATAATATGTAAATCGGAAAATTTGTGATCGTGTTATTTAATTGTTTAATTTGTGATATGTTTCTGTTATAAAATAAAAGTAAATATTCTATTATATATTTGCAAGGGGGAAAATGGGATGTATGCAAAAATAGCTCTAAACATATGCAAGCTTTTTAGAAACTGTTTGATTTTGAATATTTATTAAACGCAATTTGTATATATCTTGGTTAGTCATAGTTATAATAGGATAATCATAATTTTCAATGAGTGTGGCAGTAATATTTTCTTTGCGATTTTTTAAATTAAATATTTAAATCGGATAATTTGTGATAATCTTATTTAAAACATTCAGGACCATGAGTGCATGTATGCACCACCAAAAAGTACATACAGAATTAGTTTTCCGTACCAGTAAAAAGTAAAAATAATATTTACTTTCTTTAAGTAGATTATTTTCGTGAATTCTTAATAAAATATAACCTTTTTTAAAAAAAGTGGTGCGAAACGAACAAAATTTGCATGAGTCATCGGCCCCGAAGAGGTTAACCCTTACCGGCGCGGAGTAATTCTTTTTATAAATTGATGAAATAATGGATTGACACCGCAATTTATAAACGAATTTATTAGAAAATACGAACCTGCTTATTTTCATGTACATTATAATAGGAAAATTTTAGTTAAATATTCTTGGTGCCGTTTGTCAGTTTTGGAATTAAAATTAGGTGTCCCTTTTTAGGGACACCGTGCCGGAAAGGGTTAATCGTTTAATTTATGATATGTTTCTGTTATAGAATAAAAGGAAAAATTCTATTAAATAGTTTTGATACATCTGTAGACACCCTGTTAAAATACTGCATAAATACGTTCCCGCCTGAGTAATATAAAATTTGCAATGTTATTAAATATTCGGGAATTTTTAAAATGGAATCCTATAAATCGAGATTCATGATTTGATTCATAAAGATTTTTTTTTTTAAATAACTATCGTTATTTCTTTAAAAAAGTAAAAAATAATTATATTTGCAATGTTATTCATAACAATCTAGATATAATTTAAATTTAATTGTAGTTTTTTGGACATTCGATTCCACTGCTAACGCCATTATTAAAGCATCTTTTAACTCAAAATAACTAGAATAGAAAATATATTATTGGATATTTATCAGATATGTATACAAAGAAACAAGATAAACATTAAAAATTATACTTGAAAATACAGGTGGTTCATATTAAAGTACCCTGTTTCGGACGCTCTAGTGAGAGAAGGAGTGGGTGTAACGTCTTCATATTTGGAGGATATACATATCAGACCATGGGAAACTGATTAGTTCAAAAAAAATTAAGTTCAAACAAAGACCACTAGGGGAAAATAAGGCGCTGCGATCGGCTTAAGGTAAGTAAAATGCAACGAAACAAATAAGCAAAGAATACAAGGTGTCGGTAATTAACATTTAAAAAAAATTCCCACCACTAAATTTTTAGTATTCTTTGCCCAAATAAGAATACTAACAAAATTAATCAAAGCATATACTAATAAAATTTAAACGAATAATACTAATAAAATTTATTGGTTGGAATCGGCTTATTGGCACCTAAATGCTTACACATTTTGTCATATTACATTTTCCAAATAGCTCGCAGCGCCTCATTTTCCCATAACGACCTTTGTTTGAACTAAAACTTTTTCTTGCACCAATTAGTTTCCCATGGTCTGATATGTATATCCTCCAAATATGAAGACATTATACCATCTGCTGCTCTCTCTAGAGCTTCCCAAACAGGGATACTTTAATTTGAACTACCCTGTACTATTTTTACGCAAAAACTTTACCATTTATTATTATACGAACTACAAAAAAATCTAAGCAATGTTTATCCTGAGCTATGCACCTGAATTACAATAAATACATTATTAAATATTATAGGTGTTCGCAAAAAATCCTAAATATTTATTTATTTGAAAATATGCTTAATCCTTTTGAGATTATAGAGAGAAAATAAATAAGCCTCAGAAACCTCAGACAAAAAAATCTTCTTTAACAGGTAATTTATCATCGTTTCTTTAACATGCACGGATATACTTATGTCAAGAGCATAAAAGATGTAAAGAAACTCAAACAGCCTAAGACATAACTTATGACTGTTTAGAAAAAAACACAAAAGTCGATAATACAGGATATATTCGTTTATTCAGAAAAAAAATGCCCCAGAACAAAACTCTATAATTTTTCAAACTTTTAAGTTTTCTTTATAATACATGGGAATTTTTTGCTATACCTTTTGTTTGATACTTTTCCTTCTTTCTTTGATGGATGTATTTGCAAGTTTTTTCACAAAGTTTAGACGATTTGCGTGATAAAAATTGTTATGGTGAATTATAAAGAAAATATGATATGCTAAATTTCTGTACAGTAATATTAAATTTAGGATCATTCTTTTTTTACCTAAAATCCTTCGTCAAATTATAACGCGTAAATCATAGAAAAATACATATAGCGAAATAATTAAAATTATTAAACTAATTTATTACACAAATTATTAAACTATTAAATTACTGAAAATACTTGCATCTGCAATGACCTGCTTTAGATGTGTAATTTTGAAAGGAACAATACGTCTTTGACAGATAATAATCATATTTATTTCAAACACGTGTTTCCGAGCAATTTATGAAATTTAATCAAATTTTAAAATGTCGGATTAGGCCATTTTATGAAAGAATTTTCTAGGGTATTTCAGCACGACGACCCAGTGCCATAAATACAAATTTGTTTATAACTTTAAACTAGAAAATAATATTAGCGTATATGATTTGCCTGAAAATTCTCAAAACTTAACCAGTTCAGGAACAGCATCTTCTACACGAATTTTATTCGGTTCATACAACTTTTTGTATACTAAACAATAAAATTTTAGCATCGTGTAATTTTATTACGTGTTCAGTATTAATTGTAAAGTCTGATGTAAAAAATGTGATTTTGAAGAGTGTTTTTGGGCCTTCCGCCATCGCCAGAGCTTTTACCATTTAGCAGGGACTAACTAAAATAAACCGGAGGGAGTGGCTGACGGCTGCAACAATGGGAAATTGGCCCCCCGCACTTCGCTACCATCAGCCATTTTACGATGCTTTTGTTGCAGCAAATCTCTTCGACCAACCATTTCACGATTCAACGCTCCCAGTCATTTACCTTAGCTGTTTTGTTTCCGGGGATGTGGGACATAGGTCCCGGGAGCCTCGGTAATAGGCCTTCACATCATCATGTTAATTAAGCAAGGCAAATTTTACACTTCTTTTTAACTGGTATTGAAAACAAATGCTGTAAGCACCTTTTGAAGATGCATGTGTACACCCATGGTCCCGAAGGGGTTAAATACCATAAAAGCATTGTGAAACATTATAAAGAAACTATTTTGTCAAATGTAATGTTTAGCAAAAAGTCCATTCATTCAAAAAAACATTCTACACACTTAGTTTTGTTGGGAATAAATTAGAAAAAATTGTACAACACATTCAAGAAGTATCACAATTGTTGCTGTAATAAGATCACATCTTTAAATTTTCTTGTTATGTGTATAAATAAAATCATATTGCTAAGATATTAGAAAATGAACCTTTTAACAGCTTTGTCCCAATTAATTTTCATACTCTTGTACAATTTTTTGGATCAACACTTTGAGATAAAGATGTTTATTCACCAGTTGGATCTAGAAACCCAGCATATTTTGGTCTGAATGTAATGATTTACAATTGATAACACTTATTATATTGTCAAAGAATGATTTTCAAAGATATCATAATACATCTCTGAGTTATATTCGGAGGATCGGACTCGTGAACATTCTATATCACCCATAGCTTTGCTTCAATGTGTTAATAAATAAAAATGTGGAAGTTTACATCCTTTGCGCATGGGTTTTAATGTGTTCATAAAACTATTATCTCAGTTGAAATAATATCAAATCTCTTGAACAAACGCCGCCCTAAAATTTTGTGTAAAAGTATTTCTTAACAGGCGAAAAAAAAACTATATTTATCTGAATTTAAGAAATATATCAGGAAGAAATTTTGTGATATGCTGTAAAATAATTTAAATATTTAATATATAATTTAAGTAAATAAAATTTGCAACTCTAGATCTTGCGTTATATATGATTATCTTAGATACTAACAGTTTCAATAATTCTAATTCAAATGTACTAATATCAATAATATTTCAAATGTCAGGAAATTTCAAAAATACTAAATCATTCTAGATGACATTGTTTGGTAATTGATCTTTAAATGACATTCTGTTTAAAATCAAATTACCAAATAGCTTTCTGTAAGGATTTCAACACATTATAATTTCAAAGCATTGTCGACTTGTCAAAGTTTTAATAAATTTCGAAGTTGAATTTCGAACAGGAAAATATTTGTTTAGGAAAATGTTGCTAGATATTTTGACAGTTGTTGACATTTACATTATATAAATAAGAATACGGGCTGAAAGAGCTAATTAATTAATGATATGATAAAAGGCTAAATGCGTATACAGGATTTTTTTATTATTATTAAAGTAAAAAAAAACTATTAAGAAAAGAAAATCTAATATTTAAATGTATTTTAAAATAGTGTTAAATTATACAAACAATTAAATTCATAAACAGTAATATTTCAAAAGATATAGTAATATTTCAATAGATAATGAAAATCTATAACAGTCAATAGTATTTAAAAACAAGTTGGAAATTGCTCGTCAAACGTGGCAAATGAGGTGCGTTCGTACTATAACTAGTTTTATAATTATTTTTTGCACCCCATATTGTACTGAATGTATACTTTTTTGCACTTCATAAAGCGCATAGTCTGATACATCATTAAAATGCACTTCCAATAATTTTTTCCCATTCCCCGTAATGTAACAGAACACTTTTGACTGTCCCTGTAATTAAACTATACATCCGATTTTCCTAAAATTTGAAATAGCTCAACAAAACTTTGCAACAATTATATCTTTAAAATTTCAGACCATTCGGAAGGCTGTAATATCATTAAAATGCACTTGCAATAATTTTTCCCATTCCCCGTAATGTAACGGAACACTTTCGACTGTCCCTGTAATTAAACTATACATCCGATTTTCCTAAAATTTGAAATAGCTCAACAAAACTTTGCAACAATTATATCTTTAAAATTTCAGACCATTCGGCAGGCTGTAATATCATTAAAATGCACTTGCAATAATTTTTCCCATTGGCCGCAATGTAACGGAACACTTTTGACAGTCCGTGTAATTAAACTATGCATCCGATTTTCCTAAAATTTGAAATGGCTCGACAAAATTTTGCAACAGTTATATCTTTAAAATTTCAGATCATTCGGAAGGCTCTAATATCATTAAAATGCACTTGCAATAATTTTTCCCATTGGCCGTAATGTAAAGAAAAACTTTTGACTGTCCCTGTAATTAAACTATACATCCGAGTTTCCTAAAATTTGAAATGGCTCGACAAAATTTTGCAACAGTTATATCTTTAAAATTTCAGATCATTCGGAAGGCTGTAATATCATTAAAATGCACTTGCAATAATTTTTCCCATTGGCCGTAATGTAAAGAAAAACTTTTGACTGTCCCTGTAATTAAACTATACATCCGATTTTCCTAAAATTTGAAATGGCTCGACAAAATTTTGCAACAGTTATATCTTTAAAATTTCAGATCATTCGAAAGGCTCTAATATCATTAAAATGCACTTTCAATAATTTTTCCCATTGGCCGTAATGTAAAGAAAAACTTTTGACTGTCCCTGTAATTAAACTATACACCCGATTTTCATAAAATTTGAAATGGCTCGACAAAATTTTGCAACAATCATATATTTTAAATTTCAGACCATTCGGTTGGGTAGTTTTTGCTCTGTTACATGCGGACAGACGGACGGACGGACAGACGGACGGACAGACGGACGGACAGACGGACGGACAGACGGACGGACGGACTGAACGACGACTATAGGTGCTACGTATTTATATAATTACGAACGCACCTAAAAATTACAAGACTTTTGATCATTCTAAATAAGTTTATTTTTTAATATGTGCACAATAAAAAAAAAGAAAAAGAAACCAATCGCAAAGTATACCCGAAAATATTTTTCACTAACGCAAGCATTAAAGTCCCACAAATCACTAATTTCTGACTAATTTAATTTAATCAATATCTTGATTATTATTATATCAAATATCAGTAAATTAAAAAAACCTATTAATTCATTTTGGATGATATTATTTATTCAATGATTTTCAAAGCAGATTCTATTTGATATTAGGTTTCCGCAAAAACGTTTGTCAGAAATTCAAACTTTCAATGTGTCGAAAGGAGAAAATAGACTTTTACTTCAGTGGCGTTGTATCTAATAAAAATGGGTTAATATATATGTCGATACACTATATGGTCAAAGGTGACCGGTCACTTGCGATTTTTGACGTTTTGTTAAATATCTAGAAAAATACATGAGGAATTAACCTGAAATTGCTGGTGTGTAAACAGTATAGTATACGTCATATATTTCAGCGAAGATTTTTTCCCGAAACCGCATAGGAGACCGTCAAAAATTGAAAAAGAACGAATATCTTTTAGATAACCCTGTAAAAACTAATGGAGCAAAAGCGTTTAAAATCGAGATTATTAATAAGTGGTTTATTGTAATATACTGTATTCTTATTTATGAGGATAGCATGCATACTAGTAGAGAAATTAAGGTTTTTATAAAAACAGTCCCAAATTTCGCCAAGTGTTTTGCTAATAATTTACAGAGTTCTTAATATAAAAAAAAAGTTTTTTTTTTTTTTTTTTCAGAAAATATGACGAACAATATTGTGCAAAAAACCCCGCAATCAGAATGAAAAAATAATAAAAATTGGATGAAAAATGAGCAGGTTTAGAAAAAATTTTTCTCTGCACATGCGCGAATGCAATCGAAATATAATGTGCATAATGTGTTAGCTAAATGTATAGAGCAACTTTTGTAAAAGTCTCTAAAACATAGTTTGAAAAGTCTGACAATAGTCGTTTATAGAATAAGCTCAAAATCCGTTGTTCCCAAAATGAAGCAAAAAGATGAGGGGTTGTATCCATATATCCATTGATTAGTGCTAATTTAGCATACACAATATTGCACGTAATATTGTATTTGGATACAATCCCTCATCTTTTTGCTTCATTTTGGGAACAACGGATTTTGAGCTTATTCTATAAACGATTATTATCAGACTTTTCAAACTATGTTTTTGAGACTTTTACAAAAGTTGCTCTATACATTTAGCTAACGCATTATGCACATTATATTTTGATTGCATTCGCGCATGCGCAGAAAAACATTTTTAGTAAACCTGCTCATTTTTCCTCCAAGTTCTATTATTTTTTCATTCTGATTGCGGGGTATTGCGTACAATATTGTTCGTCATATTTTCTGAAAAGAACTTTTTTTTTATATTAAGAACTCTGTAAATTATAAGCAAAAAACTTGACAAAATTTGGGACTGTTTTTATAAAAACCTTAATATCTCTAAGAGTATACATGCTATCCTCATAAAAATGAACACAGTTTATTACAATAAGCTACTTATTAATAATCTCGAGTTTAAATGCTTTTGCTCCATTAGTTTTTACAGGGTTATCCAAAAGATATTCGTTCTTTTTCAATTTTTTGACGGTCTCCTATGGGATTTTGGGAAAAAATCTTCGCGTAAATATATGACCTATACAATATTGTTTACACACCTACAATTTCAGGTTAATTCCTCATGTGTTTTTCTAGATATTTAGCAAAACGTCTAAAATCGCAAGTGACCTGTCACCTTTGGCCATATAGTGTAGTTGGTACGGTGTTTTCTCAGTTTGCAATTGCAGCAAAATGCTTCACTTTCTGTTTCTTAAGTTATAAATAGTTGCTTTATGTAAATAGAGTGCATGAGGGTTTCCTCCTGATCAGTTCAAAGGTCTAAGATTCAATATTTTTTTCACCAGAACAAGCGCAGGAGGAAACTCTCCAAAGAGTGCAGCTTACAGGACAACTCTAGTCTAAATATGGTCAAGAAGACTCTAGACCTCTTGAAAACTTTTCGATGGGAAAGCCTCAAAATATCCTCCGTATAGCGCCAATGTCTGCCCTATTATATCCCATAGCTTTGGCACTATAAAAAGTCGTTGAATGTCAACGATTCACCTATGAGAAGGAATCACAGAAAACCATAGAAAAATCGATCCGTAATCGATTTTACAAACTTCTTTTACACTGAGGCCACCCGCAGCCTTCATATACTCTTGAATATGAAGGGCAATTATGTGCAGGTGCATTATACAATAACTGTTATTGAAATATTTTGTAATTTAAATATGTTCGAAATATAAATGTAATCTCATGCTCAATTGGGCGCACGTCATATTAAAACCCAAAGCCTATACAAAGCATTTTCGGTTAGTCAAAGTTATAATGAATTTCGAAGTTGAATTTTGAATAGCAATATATTAAAACTGGAAAATGTTACGAAATGTATATCAATAGTTTGGTATACGCTATCAGTTTCTTTATGTAAATCAGGTTTTTAAAAAAAATGTAATTTGGACAGTTTTGCTGTCAAGAACATGAAGAGTGGCTTTCTAAATATAACTTACAGATTCCAATGGCCTAATAAAAAGTTAAATTTCTTAGCATTAAAAAAATGTATATTGGCATAAATATCATTTTCTTTGATGACGAACAGCATTTACAAAATGTTTGCAAACTGAAACTATTCCTCTAAAACTAACGGTTTAGATATTAGCTATAGTTAGACGAAAACGAGGGGCACAGTTTGTAACATATTGGTTTTCATGCATACAATCTGTTAGACAAGTTTTTCTTTAAAATCCTGCTATCCCACCCATTGTACTTTAAACATTTAAAAGTATTCAAACACAGCTGAACTAATTTAATGCATTTATGCCTGAATTTTTGTTTTCTCAAATTTGTTGGTAAAATAACTTTAAAATGTTGCAAAATGAACTGGAAAAATACTAAAAAAAAAATCCCGCTAAAATATTTTTGTATTTATTTGATAAAATGTAAACGAAATAAATATGGGAATATGCATATTATTTATAATGGTATAACATACATAATTATATGTTTTGTCGAAATTTATATAAAAAAGGCTTTTAAATTGTATATTATATACCATTATTAATATTTTTATAAACTACCAAAAATATATTTATTTCTTACCAGAGACTAATAGCATTATAAGTATCTATATTATAAAGGACAAACATATCTGTGCGTAACGCATACGTCATTTTGCGAATGGCAACACTTTGAAATTTGAAATAAAATTTTGGTTTTGCAATTTTCTCTACTGCAAATTTTTAAACTTCTAAACATCGCACATTTTAAATTTTTACACCGTCGTATAAGGAAAAAATGCTCTTTTAAATGCAGTTTGTTTGAAAGCTGTATCTCAATTTATTTTTGAGATATTAATTTTTTTGAAGTTTTTAATACCATTTTTCTTAATGTGGCAACAAAAGTACCTCATTTCTATTGAAAGTCATTGAAATATATGGAGCTCAGTGTTGAAAGTAAACGGAAAATAGTCGAAAATAGGAGATACTGTATCTTTTTGTTGCCATTTTCTCATAAAACCTGAAAAAATAGTTGAAATTAAAATATGGGCTATGTCAAAAATTTTGTTTGTTATTCCGTGATAATGACGTCATATGCACACTTTTCCATAGACGAAGTTTAAGACTGGGTTGTAAAAGTGGATTGCTTTAGCGGAGCAAATGACGCCATTTTATAAGAAAAGCGTGTATTTTAATTCTTAAACCTGAATTATGTTTTGTATAAGTGCGTCATTTTCACAGCCCAGCTGCTTTGAAATTCTTCACAGGTGAAAATGCTTCACTTTTGAAAATAATTTAATCGAAATCACACACTGATAAAACGCAATGTTTTACAAAAATTTAGAGTGTCTTTATAAAAGAGAAATGACATGCAAATAATAACGATTTTTTTACAGAAATTGATCGTGACCACCAATAAAAAAACCACCAATCTAACATATTTGTGAATGACAAATTAACGAAATTAATACTTCTTTTATAAACAAATAAATGAATAATATTGAAAAAACACAAATCTAACATATTTGTAATCGTACAAATTTAAATTTTTAGATCACCAAATAGGATTTTTTTTTCAAATGGAACTTGTTTGCAAAGTCATCTCAGTTTACTGATTGTCTATGGTTGTAAAAACAATTTTAAAGCATAAAATATTTTTTTTTATTTATATCGCGCGGAGCTCGATTACGAAAGATTAATCCGTTTGCTCTTAAAACAAAATAAAGAGTTCATCATTTTCTTACGGCTAATTTCCATTAAAAAAAACTTCCCTATGAATAAATAAATAAAACACAAATTTTCCAGACATGTATAAGTTCTGAAATTATCAGAATATAAAAGAATGCGATAAATAGCAAAATCTTGGCAAATAACTCTTAGCATCCGGCTAATAAGAAAATATCGCTTTTGATAAATTTCAAAAATTTATTTGATTGTATAATTCGTATTTTCTATATGAAAAATGCTTTTTTAATGTAAGTGGGTAATCTAAAAAATGTATTGCATATAAAAAAAATTATTAATTTTCAATTTTAAAAAACGTTTCCACCTTTATTCTTTAACCCGGAAGCCCGGGTACGATCCCCTAGTTATTAATAATAAACAAAGAATAATCGTATTTGAGACTTAAAAAAAGTTTATTTCATAATCATCTTGAATATGATTTTACATAAATAACTGTGTAATAAATGGCTAATAAATATATGTATCCATTCGTGACAAGCGCCCTGTATTTTTTCGTTACAACCATGCATAAAAAATAGGCTTGAACATATAATTTCACAATTAAAAAAAAATATGTATTTCAAAGAAGTCTGCAAGCTAAGATTATGACTTATTTATTTAGATCACTGAAAGAAAAAATACAAATAAACTTACGTATTACATTTCGCCATCATGAAAAATGATAAATCTATAAACACCGAAAAAGCCTTCATTTAAGCAAATAAATTTCCATCTTATGCTGTCATCTCTCAGTAACAGATAAAGGCATTTATCTATAATTATTTAATACAATTTACATGTTATAAAATTCATTAAAATTCATAAAAATTCACAAATTAATTAAAATTTGAAGCGTCCCAATAATGGGATACTAGGCATAAATGGGTTAAAAAGAACTATTAATTTGATTGAAATATATATGGACTAAAAATCAGACATCGTGCATAAGGCATTATTATGAAACTCTAAAACTAGCAGAATATTACTAAGAAATTTCCTTTTTTATTACAGATAAATGATATATCTAAATACGGAATTTAAATAAAATTCACCGCAAACAATTACCTTACAAAAACCTTAGACCATAATGTAACGAAATCCTTTTACGTGTCACTGTAAACGAACTATGAATGCTGCATACTTCATTTTTAATAACGATTTATATTGTAAATCTCCTTAACACATAAATCTTACATATCAACCAAATACATTTACGTGAATTAGAGCACGACCAGACAGACCGAAAGACTGAATTCATAAATACTTTTCATCTATGTTGGAAAGTGTTAAAAATGAGGTCGTAATTTTTACACCGAAGAGACAAGACATTATGACCATTCCCCATTTTACAATGAACTCGCCTGGATGACGTGGAGGGCACGTAATCAGGTGGGAGCGGTATTTAACTACTGCTAGGGAGTCTAAGGAATCATTTTTGTGCTTACTTCTGCCTGTGATGGGAAAGGTCGCTGATTTAAGCGACTTTGATAGAGGACAGAATTCACTGGCCCGAGTGCTCGGAACGAGTATCTCGGAAACTGCACGACTCTTGGTTTTTTTGCGACATATCTTTGTTAGTACTTATGCAAAGTGGATGAATGATAGTGAAACCATCAGCAGACGCCATGGCGTTGGTCGTCTACGCGTTATCAAGGAAACAGGATATCGGAGACTTTTCTGCTTCATAAAGTAATATCGGTGATTGACACTGGCTCAGCAGACCGCCCAATACAATACAGGTCAATTGTTTAGAATAATTGTCTAGGAGCACACAGTTCAGCTGACGCTGTTGGATATGAGACTACGCAGCAAACATCCCACTCATGTGCTTCTGTTGACAAGCATTGTCACAGAGTATTCGTACACTAGGCTCGGGAACATCGTGACTGGACCACGGATCATTAGGAGAGAGTTGTCTGGTCGGATGAATCACGATTAATTCTTCAATCGCATAGTGTCAAGGTACGCTTTCTTCTAGGAAAAATGTTTCTCTCTCTTATGCAGCAGTCATACACAGCCCAGTGGTGACGGTATTATACTTTAAGGGTCGATCTCAGGGTTATCTCTGGAACCTGCGATTGTGGTAGAACAGACCATGAATTCCGCGGACTATCTGATCATCATTGTGCAACAGTTGCACCCTTACATGGTATATGTCTGCCCAACTAGAAATGGAACCTTCGTGCAAGACAACGCCCATGTCACAATGCTCGAATTGTGTTGGAATAGTTCCAAGAACATAATACTGAATTCCAGTTAAGGTTCTGGCAGTGTATCTCAACGAATCTTAATCCGATAGAGTAGATTTGGGGTGCCGTGGAATGTATGTAATGTTGTAATATTCCTGAATTTCGTGACCGCTACTTGCACATCTGGTACAATTTGTCTTGGGCTAACTACAAAGGACTTGTATCATCCACGCCAATGCGGGTTGCAGCTTTTTTGTGGGCCAAAGGCGAGACATGCGTTATTAGGTAGGTGGTCCCAAAGTACATACAGGCAAATAATATTAAACTAATTGATAGAAATATGTGACGAAAAAGCATAAACTAACAGATTTTGTTTAATCTTAAATGAACGTCATGTATTTTTTTTTAATTATATATTGCAAATATTTTTGTAATAAAAATAAACATTCAGTTTCAAAATCCCTTTCAGCGTTATATTTCACGAAAATAATTTATCGGAATAACTCAAAACAAAACATACGTTGGAATGCCGCCGGCAATGTTTAACATTAATTATAAGGTACGTTTGAATATATATACTACTCATTAATATTAATAAGCTCTATGAGTGTGATTAAGGTGAAATATTTATTTCTGATAATAAATTTATTTACAGTTTTGTGTGAATGCAGACAGTTTCCCTTTTTCCATATTATTGTTTAATATTCATTACACTAACTGAAAAATATAACTATGAAATTTAATGTAGTAATTAATTAATAAAAATTATAAATACATGGTGTATTATAAATCACTTCCTTTGAGTAAAATTGTTTGCTATAAATTTTTTAATTAAACTTTGTCTGGATTGTTTAGTTTTTCAGTCTATGATTGCAATAAGTCAAATGCAAAATAAAATATCGCACGTATATCGTATATTCTGGCTATATTTAGTAAATGAAAGAAACATATTTATGACAAGAAATATTGTTTAAAAAGAATTTAACATTATATATATATATATATGGGCTTGATATGACTTTTCAAAGAAAAATCGTCCAGAATCGGAAACCCGTATGTAAGCCAATGTTAAAAAAAATGTGAAGTAAATTTCACCGAACAAAAACTTAGCACTTTTTTGTGCATTGCTGCAGAAAGAAATGCACTATCTGAAATCGTTGAATTCTTCTAATCTGTTCTCGCGCGCAGCTATATCTTTTTAAACCTTTGTGGACGAGCGACCGGTATTCGTGCCGTGTAAGGTGCTCAGAATCAGTGATTATTCTCACCAGTAAATTTTTATTGTAAATTTTGCCTTATTTAAACCGAGCATTTTCCCGATTCAATGAGACAAAAATTTCTGTTTTAAAAAGCCGGTGACAAAAGGTAAAAAATTCTGTAAAAGACGCTCGTCCCGAAGGGGTTAATTGGGTTCTGATCAAATTGTTATGACTTGGTCGTTCATGAAAACTTCAATTTTTTGTAAATGAGAAAACCTTAGTCTACTTCACGTGATTGCTAACAGTTTCTTTGGCGTAAGGAAAGATGACTGAAACAAAGCACGCCTCATAAAGCGGATTTTAAATTAAAAGTGATTAATTTTGCTGAGCAGTTGAATAACTCAGTGGCTGCTCGTCTTTTCACTCGCAATAAAAAACAAGTGCGAGAATGGATAAAGAAAAAAAGGACGAAATTTCAAATATTCCAAAAGTAATCAAAGTTACATGTGCGTGCAAAGACGTTGTCTTTTACAGAAGATGGCGTTGATGATGATGATTAAATATTCAGTGACGATATGCATCCTTATGTACCAATGAAAGGAAGCGATTTTAAGGGGTTGCTTGAAAATTGTGATAACAATTTCGATAGTAAATGATGATTGGTGACTTTTGCATTGGAAGTGGAGTTTGTGTATTTAAAAGTAGAGGGGCTACGGTGGCTGAGTGGTTAAGACACCACGCTGCTAAACGCCCGAGAGCGTGGCTCGGCTGCAAGTTCAACTCCCGCTGGTTCCATCGCACACTCCTTCTGGAGCTTCCGGATGTATTTATCTGGTGTTGTAAATTACCTTCTGCTATTTTGTCCTTTTATATTGACGCGATGGCTTATAAGCGGGCTTTCAGGTCAAGCATACAAGTCAGATGTATGTGTTCAGTAAATAAGGAGTAGAAAATTTAAGTATTTTTAAGAAATTTGTAAGTATTTTTTATGTTTTTTTATATTTACCATATTTTTTATTGTAGAATATCAATTTTGGAAATTTCCTTAGACTAGCGTATAAACCGATTCTCCCATTTTAGAGCCACCCCCAATTATCGGCTTATACACGGAAATATACGGTAAATCTTATTTAATCTAAAAACAAATGCGAAGGATACGTTTCGAAAATTCTTTTATTTAAATCATCGACTCTTAAAAACTCCTTCGACAACCACCAGCTTGTGTTTAAACATGGGTCTAGTATTCAAGTGACGATGTTGGAACTCTCACTGACGTCATGACTTTTAGAGTTTAAAAAACTGAAAAATATTAGTAGAGTTTTTTCAATATGACGCATATTCACTATCCTTTATTTCTGCATTTAAAGGTATAGAACGCTCTTTTATTTATTTAAAGATCTTGATTTGATATTCACAAATAAATCGTTTATGAAAATTATGTCGTTTCGTCCAATCATAACCCATATATTTAAAATAAAATGTCTGTTTTGCGCCATCTGACACGTCTTTCTGCTGAATTACTTTTTTATAATAATTACCTCGTATTTTTAAGCTGAAAGCTGTTCATTTGTAGATGAGTCAGGTATTAGAAGATTTAAACCTCTTAAAGGCACATGGAACATAACATGGTTGAAATTTTTGAGTTTTCAATTATCGGCCTAGAAAATAGAGCTAAAATATTATGGTGCTAAATGATTCTGGACCTAGGTTATGGTGCTCGAAATTTTTGAGTTTTCAATTATCCCCTTAGAAAATAGAGCTAAAAGATTATGGAGCTAAATGATTGCGGACCTAAAAGATTATGGTGCTCAAAAATTTAAAAATAATATAATTTATACATTATGGGTGTGTATATACACACGCACAGTGAATAAACAGACTTCTTCCCTTTTCTCGAAATGTGTTTTTTTATGCCTTGGTACATTTTTCTAAAATTCTATTTTTGTTAAACAGCGGAAACTTTCCAAAATTGCGTAGCTAACGTGTTTCTTTAAAAATATCTAACATTATAGGTGTGAGTGAAAAAAATTAAAATAATGAAAAATATATTCTTAAAATTTTAACGAATTGCAAAGTTTTTTAGTAAAATATTTTTAATTATTTTAAACCGAAAGGAAATTTCTCATTATTATTCTCAAATAGTATGTTTTCTGACACCATAACAAATTTTAAGAGGATAAATTCAACTGTTTTTCAGAAAAGTGTACCGAAGACACATATTGTTCAAATAATTTCATAGAGATATGTAAAAAGTTAATTAGTTCGTGAAAACTAATTTATGCATGCAATTAATTTCTTTTGATATATATATGGGCTATAATGTACATTTTTACTGAAAAAAATTGTTTTCATTTCTATTTCTATTTTTATGAAAATACAAGATGTTAAATATTTCGCAAAAACTGCGTCATTTTATTTGTCGATACTATGCTCTCATAAAAATTAATTTTAAGAATTTTCAATAATTTTTATAAAAAATGGCGGCAACAGAGTGTGACCACTAACTCGAATTGTTAGATTTTTATCGGTTATTGAACGGCGAAAAAAGAACGTGAGAGAAGTTTTCTATGTGTCTATTCCAATATGACAATGAAATGACGACGGTTTTTCGGGAACAGTTCGATCAAGTATAATGTAGCTTACTCAAAAATAGATCGTGGTAAGACAGAGGAAAAGTGTTGTTCGACTGAGAATTTAACACTTTAGTGCACAGCTTTGCATATATGCAAACAACAGTGTTTTGAATTTTGTAGAGTTTTTTAATTCGTACATTCCAAATTCACACCAGAAAATTAAAAAAGCAATATCTGCTTTAATTAATAACACACATTCCATATTTAAATAAAGCGAAATTAACCATTGAAACTTTCTGGTTCACAGTCAGTTTCTTTGAACTACGTATTTTCTAGAACGTATTGTATCATGGGCATTAAAGGGTTAAATGTTAAATTTCATGATAAATAATTATATAAAATAAGGAAATTTGATGCATACTTATTAAAGTATTTACTAATTTGCAATATTTTAGCGTAAAACAGCCACGCGACGGTAGTTTTTACTTGTATTACAGATGTGCAACAGAAAAACAGATGAAAAATATATCCCTGCTCCCCCCCCCCCCCCCATTATTTTTTCTGTGAAATAAACATTTCAGAGAATCACATATAATCTTTTCGAAACAAAATAAAAAATAGCGTATTTAAGGGTTAAAGGTGATAAATCCAGGGGTACCAATTTGGCCTCCAGTTTTAACCGAAATTTCAAGACCATAACGTGAATTCCGATAGAAGGTTCTTTACTTCGTAATATCGCTAAATTTCTCTTACTAAGCATAAAATACTATTCTTTATTTGTGGTATGAACTCGGAATTTCTGAATAAAAATGGAACCCAAACTGGCAACCCTAGATAAATCCCAAAAAGGTGGTTGTCGCAGGTGGACTCTTTTCAGCGGTTGTTCAGCGGCCTTTGAATTTTATACGAATATTAGGTACCGGGTGTCCTAAACAGGACTGACTGATTATAAAATTCAATAACTTTCAAACGGTGAGAGTATTTAAAAAATTCTTAAAGCAGGGTTATGCATGAGCTCAAAAGTTTTTTACAGTGATTTTCAATTTTAGTTCGAATTACAAACAGTAGATGGCGCTGCGATCAATAGACGCTAAATTCAGGTTCTATTTTTGGCAATTTGGGACCCACTCAATACATTTTAATCTCCTTTTTCCGCATGGAAGAAGAAAAAGGCCAAAAAAATTCAGCATGTATTTAGCGCCTATTGCTTAAAGCGCCATCTGTTTTTTTGTAATTCGAACTAAAATCGAAAATCACTGTAAAAAAAAAAAAAAAAAAAAAAAAAAAAAAAAAAAAAAAAAACTTTTGACCGCATGCATAAACCTTCTGCAAGAATTCTTTTAAATATCTGTCATCGTTTGCAAGTTATTGAATTTCAAAATCAGTCAGTACTTTTTAGGCCACCCGGTATTTTCAGTCTTATTTAAACTCGGAGAAAAAAGGCAAAATTTATTTAGGATGAGCGAAGCGAATTTTCACTAGGCTACACAAATTACATTTTGTCGTACACTACAAAAAAACTATTCAGTATTTTGACTTGAAACCAAACATAAAAATAAAAAAGAAAAGTTCCCAGCTAAACTGATGGCATTGAGCTCACAGGCTATTCACACGAATTGTATATTATACTCTTAATTTAAAGAATAATGCCCCTCAAAAAAATAAGTTAAGGGGGATTAGCCCCGTTTCTTCATTTATACTTAACCAATGAACCTCCAAATCTAATCAGGGAAGCTCCTTAACGTAATAAACCGGTATACCAAATTTGGAGCAAATCGAATAATCCTGCAAAAAAGTTATTTATCTAAATTAAGGGGGGGGACTAGCCCCCTTTTCCCCCTTTATCCTTAACCAATGAACCCCCAAAATTAATCAGGGAAGCTCCTTGACATAATTAACCGGTATACAAAATTCGGAGCAAATCGAATAATTCTGCATGAAAAACCCATTTATCTGAATTAAGAGGAGTGGACTAACACCCCTTTTACCCCTTTATCCGTAACCATTGAACCCCCAAAACTAATCAGGGAAGTTCCTTAACATAATAAAACGGTATACCAAATTCGGAGCAAATCGAATAATTCTGTATGGAAAACCCATTTATCTGAATTAAGAGGGGTGGACTAACCCCCCTTTTCCACCTTTATCTGTAACCAATGAACCCCCAAAACTAATCAGGGAAGTTCCTTAACTCAATAAACTGGGATACCAAATTCGGGGCAAATCGAATAATTCTGCATAGAAAACCCATTTATCTCAATTTAAGGGGGTGGACTAGGCCTCCTTTTCCACCTTTAACCTTAACCAATGAACCCCCAAAACTAATCAGGGAAGCGCCTTATCGGAATGAACCAAGAAAAAAAAATTGAAGCAAATCGGATGTTTCTATCAAGAGTTATCGCGTTACGTACATACGTACGTACATACATACATACATACATACATACATACATACATACGTACATACATACAGAACCGGCGGGCACATTAGCTCTCAGGCTTTGATAGCCTGTGAGCTAATAAATTATGATCTGTAAATTTCCACATTTTTTTTTTTTCATATTAATGTTAAAAAATTATTATTTAATTTAATTTATTTTACATGTTTTTCATTACGGACGCGTTTTTGCAAATAAAAAATTAAACACGTATATTTTCCGAAGAAAAAATAAATCGCGGAGTTACGATCTCTCATATGAAATTTTTAAAATACCTTTTTTATGAAAATTATAGCATATTTTGAATGAATTAAAATTTGTGAAAATTAAGTTATTTACATTCAATTATAAAAATATTTTCCAGTATTAAGAATTCAAATACCAATTTATTCTTATTATGTGAAATCATTTACGCAGGCTATACTTACGCATTTTAAAAGAAATATATTATGATATTTTTTTTTTTTTTTTTTTTTTTTTTTTTGTAAAATGACAGCATTGTAAACATCTAAAATTATTTGTTAAATTCGTTAAATAGATATTTTGTAAAATTTTACTTGGAAAATATTTTTACTTATACCAGCCTTATATCATAAATATAAAATTCCGAGGAAATTCTTAGTTATTTGGCTGAATTTGCACTTCTAAAAGTAAAATGCGCCAAAACATAAAATAACTTTTTTTACTTAATAAACATGCAATAATAATATAAATAAAAATATTGTTACTTTCAAATATTTGTCTTATTAAATAATGCTTCGCGAATTCAAACAAAGCATGGCTTTTGCTAGTTTATAGAAAGCATCTGCCCCTAAAGTCTTTTTTCATAGGAATTGCTAAAAAAAAAGAAAAGTCTACGACAACCGTCATTTTTGTGTCAGCACGTAGGCCGGGGGGGGGGGGATGGTGCCGGAATTCTCAATGACGTAAAGACTATTAAATTTTATATAAAACTAAAATATTTTAGTACAGTTTCAGAATGATATCATATTCATTGGACCTTCTGCATGTAAAAAGATACAACTCCCTAATATCTATATTATAAAGGACAAACATATCTGTGCGTAACGCATACGTCATTCTGCTAATGGCAACACTTTAAAATTTAAAATGAAATTTTGGTTTTGCAATTTTCGCTACTGCAAATTTTTAAACTTCTAAACATCGCACAGTTTCAGTTTTTACACCGTCGTATAGAGAAAAAAATATACTTTTAAATACAATTTGTTTGAAAGCTCTATCTCAATTTATTTTTGAGGTATTAATTTTTTTATAGTTTTCAGTACCAATTTTGTAATTGTGGCAACTGAAGTACTCCATTTCTTTAAAAGTAAAATGAATATAGTCATGGTTTATGTATTTTTATTGATTATATCAATATTGATGCCATTTTCGCATTACAAATAAAAGTAACTTTTTTTCTTATTTTTGAACAGAAAATGACGTCAGCCATTAAAAAAAAAAGAAAACAAAAAAAAAAAACACGCATTCTTCTTCAGAAATCAAAAGATTGAATAAGATATTTCAATATTTTTACATTACGCTGATACTGAGTTTGAGACGCTAGGCAAAATGATTCTGTGAGTAAAAATGATGTCATATTTAAAACAAAACAATCATTTTCTTTGATAAAACTAAACATTTGACCAATACTAAATGGCCAATACTATGGCAACTAAAGACAAATTTCTGAATGGTACATTTTCGCAGGTACTGGGATTAGAACTTAAAGTCTGTGCGAATGTTCGCATGAAAAGTTGTATCGGACAAACGTGACTTTAAGTTTGGAAATAAATTCATCAATAACGTAATGCGCGTTAAAATACTTTTAAATTGTGAATTTGAGTGGTGCGTATGTAAATTTTGAGAATGTGAAAATAACGCACAGTTTAGATTTTATGAGGGGAAATTTTATGATGTGACAAAGCGAAATCTTTTTACTGATTTCTCACAAACATAAGAGCCTCAGTCGATAACTTCAACATAATTGCTCATCTTGATTACGAATTCTAATACAGTATAATTTTACAATAATTTAAGCAGTTGCAGTTTATGGAAATAATATTTTGGTAATTTTAGGTTAAAAACATTATTCGTTTTAAGAGTTAGACAACCAATGCAAGAATAATTTTTTATTGCAATTATTTTTGTAGGTTTATTATAAATTCGATCTGACAGTTCCATTCTAAACATTTTAATTCGTCGAATTTTGACGGGTTCCAACTCGTGTATTTAAAGCCCAATTATTGTATATCTTTATTGTTTTTTAAATTGAAATGAAACGAAAGCGAGCTAAACTTCTTATGTATACATTCCAATGTAATAATTAAACGAACATGATTTATCGGCTATGACTCAATAAATTATGATTTGTTTTTACCACCAGCATAAATCTTCGTAAGACAAATGCAATAACATCGTTCGACCTCTGGCCAGTGTAATGAAAAGTCTAAATTTCAATGAAAACGCTAAGTGTAACAACCGTTCGGAATTGGACTAGGCATGCCCGCGAATTTTATATGAGCATTGGTAGGCCCTATCTACAACAAAAGTAATGAATAAACTCGAAGTCCCATCGGTCGCCGCAATATAAACAAAAATCTGTAAAATTACAAAATATTTTCTAGGAAACTGGGATTCCTAGAACTCATTATGTAACGGCAACAACAAAAATTCATTTAATAGATACACCTTTCCACTGCAAATAAAAAAATCTGTAAGGTTAGTAAACATTTTTCAGGAAACTGGGATACCTAGAACTTTTCATGAAACAGGATCTCGGGATACGGATAAAATTTTAGTAAGACTACTCTAATTTTAGTCAATTTTTTTGTAGAGCTCCCGATTTCTGCAGCTTTACAAAAACTAGTTTTGGAGATTTATATTTTTTCTGTACAGTGTAGAGGTAAAATTTTATTAAGCATACAGATATCTGTAACTTTACATCTGTTGAATTACACGTTTTTTTTTTTTTTTTTTTTTTTTTTTCCACAGTGTGGATGTATTATTTTCTCCAACCCTACCAAAACCTATCTTTGTTGTCTTTTTTATAAGAAAAATTGCTTTAAAAATTTTCTGGTGTCATGTTAGGAAGTCGAGAACACTGCAAATAGAGGCGTCTTAAATTAAGATACATATGTGACTGAAAAAGAATTTCAGACACTTAAGTGTCTGAATCTGAAAATTCAATCACAATAGATGTCTTAATTTAAAACACCTAAGTGTCTTACTATGATCATAGTGTACACGAACTGATAAAAGTGTCTAAAAAATCTGCAAGTGTCTAATTTTAAGACACTTTGTAACTCCGCTCCGCATTCACCAGGGGGCACTGTCAGTTGCGCATGCGTCTTCCTTTCGAACTCGATGTTCATTTGTAATTCAAACTGAATGTTTGTTTTTAAGTGCGCGTACATTTTAACTAATAATTTATTTTGACTTGATTGTTTTTTGCGGAATGGGAAGTTACGGGATTTAATTTCTATCGACATAGTGGTACTCCGTATTAATATTTATCTATAACACTAATATAGTGTTCTTCATCTCGTCAAATTTGTAAAGAGAACTGTTGTCTGGCGGGCTATGTTTTCAGGATGGAAATTTTCCATTCTTTTAACAGAGCTAGCCGGATGTGCAAGGGGATTTTATGTTTTAAATATCAAAGTCTGCCTAACTAACGGATACTAACGTAGCCTCCAATCCTCTGGGCGAATGTGCTTTTGGAATAATCACATCTTTTCGCAGGTAAGTGGGGTCTTAACTATGTATTTAAAACTCTCTGAGAATGTTTTCTCTTTAAATGGAGACCTCACACGTGTGTATAGCTTTATTAGTTCCTGAGTTATGCCAAAATATGTTCAAAGCATTTTGTCTATGGTATTTCCATGTTAAAATTTTATTTTGCTAATATTTAAATTTCTACTCTTCAAATCATCTGCAATCATATTTCTGTATTATTTTCTATCCCATGTTATCTTTAAAATAAATTTTGGTGTGTCTGCATGGTGTATATTAGCGGTTACTGAATTTATTAATTTTACACCTTCCTAAGCATTTCCTTATGTAGCCATTACTTTAAAAATCGCAGTGACATCGCCTGTTGATTGGCTCATACTTCTTAATTACAATCAAGACTACCTTAATAGTATTTTTTGGTGTAATTATGACTCTGAAGTACCCTTTTTAATTATTTATTTATGTATACAATATTTTTATAAGCATTTAATGCGGCAGCATTTGTAATGTTTACATCGATTTTTACATTTCTGATAGATTTATTATGTGTTATGTACTGGAATTCAAAAGCATTTATAGTAAACATTCCTATTAATAGCTGTTTTTTTTATTATTATTTATGCTTTTCTTGTCTAATGAAGCTTTCTTCTGCCTCATAGTGTGTACATCATACATTTTAAAAAAGAATATAGTTCTCACATCCTTCCATTCATTGATTCCCCTATAAATTTAATACAGCGAATTACTTGTGTTCATTAATTTATTTTAAAATGTTTTGACTGATAAAACTCATTAAATCCGGTCATTCTAATTAAAGGATTTCCCTTTGCTATAATTTTAGTGTTTCCGAATATTTTAGAAATATCCCATTTGCCATACTGAAAATAGTCAACATATAATCTTTTTTTAATTTTCAACATCAATGATTCAAAGTCAAAACCACAGCTTCACGATTTGATTGTTTGAACGGAAATTGCGGTCACTATGTAGACGTTGAAGCAGAAAAAAATTTGTTGATGTCAACAAATCTTACTTAAGGCGAGCTCCTTTTTCTAAATCATTATCTCTAGTCACTTTGTTAAATTTTAATGATTATTTTTAGATTCTTAAATTCATGTAATCATGTACCGTTAACGTAACTGTAAGAATGCGGTAAAAATATACAGATATATTTCATTTGAAATAATTATATAATATTGATTTTTTGAATATTTTTAGTAAAAAAGTAATTTGAAATTAAAAATGAATACAAAGTAAAGAGGTAGAATTTTATAAAATATTTATTTGCATATAACTAGATTTTGAACTTAAAACTGACACGTACATTTATCGAATCATAATACAGGGTTGGACTTTTTCCAGAAGGAGGGCCTGATTAAAGCAGGGGCAGACCCCCCCCCTCCCCTATGATTTTACGTGCTCCAAAATCGATATGAATTTTTTTTTAAAGCTTATATTTTAAATGTGTTTCAACATTGTATTGATGATAATCAGCATTTTGAACTTTAAAAGTAGAATTAGATTAAAAACTAAATAAAAAAATAAATACAGTAAAAACTCTCAATCGCGGCCACTTCGCGAATTGAACGCGTTTTGGAACGTTGAATTTGCCTGCTATTCGATTGTGTTCGCTTTTATGAGGTAAAAAAAAATGTATTTATCTTGAAAAAGGTCAGTGTTCGCTGAAGAAAATTGTCCTATGAATGTTCTGTTGTAAAATCTCCATAACGGACACTCCTACATAGAGGACACAACTATTTAAGAAGCACATTTTTTATTAACAACATGCACTATTTTATATTTTTTTACCTCAGAAAAACATACACCTCCGAATGGCGAACAAATTCCACGGTTCTAAGGTTCCTACTATTGAGAGTTTTTACTGTATTCCGACAAATATTTCAATTTTTAATCTTATTCTACTCTATAAATTCAAAATATTGATTATAATCAGTACAATGTCGAAAAAGATTTCAATTATCAGCTTTATGAAAATTGCATACCATATTTTGGAGCCCCTAAAATCAGGCTGTGTGTGTGGGGGGGGGGGAGAGGGGGGCAGAATAATTGCCATATATTTTTCCAGGATCAACGTGGTCAAACATGGCTACGTATAATGCTTTAAAAAAATGGCTGCGATTCAGACGTTTGTAGTGTCTAAAATTCAGACGCAAAAAGTGTCTGAAAAAATTCAGACATTTTAAAATGTCTGAAAATTGAACACTCCGTTTCAGACACTTAAGTGTCTGAATTTAAGACATTTCGATTTAGAGTGAAGGCATTGCCAAAGAGTAAGCAAGCGTAAATCATTATTTTCAGTTATATAAAAAAATTAGCGTGAAATTTTATTCGAGTATTTATTTTTATAATGTATTTTTATTCGAATTCGTTATTGTTTTAAAAGGTACTTTCCTTTGTGGCACGATCAGTTTAAGCAGTGTTGCCAAGTGTCCCGCGTATATTGGTGTTCCAAATGCTATGGACACCAGTATTTTATAGTAATTTATTTCACCTTATCTAATAGAAGATTTATCTACGATTAAATATGTCTAACAAACTATAAGAAATTGATGGTTTTCAGAGCATTGGGAGCCGTGATTTACGCGGGGCACCTTGGCAATACCACTTATAAGATAAAACTTTTTTCATTGACACAACCTAATATGCTGCACTTTAGACACCACGAATATTTGATTCAGCCTAATTATACTGACTTATATGATTATTTATATAACATTAGAATAAAATAAGATAATAATTTAATTACGTAAATTTTTATTCACATTGAAAACAAGGCGCAAACAACAGGGTGAAAAAGTTTATAGGCCATGGTTAGAAAATGGGTCTTTGGTTCAGCACACCAACGCTCTTCCATCTGAGCCACATTGAACGACACGCCTAACCCAGAAACCTTCACTCTTAAATGTTGATAAAGCTGCAACCGCAGTACAAGATGGAATAATTTTTATGAAGCACAATCCTACGGCGAATGTGAGTCAAAATTAATCCAGCATTGATTATTTACATTTAATAATTTTTAAATGATGACTTACGCTCGAGAAATATAAATTGAAATACATGGATTTTTATTCACATTGCTAACCAGACGTAAATCCAACAGAGTGAAAAAGTGTCCATGCCAGGGTTCGAATCTGGGACTTTGGTACAGCGCACCAAAGCTATTCCATCTGAGCCACCTGGAACGAGGCATCTAACCTAGCAGCCCTCACTCTTGAATGTTGGTACGGCTGCAACAGCAGCACAAGATGGAATAATTTTCATGAACCACAATCGTGCAGCAAACGTGAGTCCAAGATAATCCAACATCCATAATTTATATTTAATTTAACAATTTTAGGTAGCTTTTCATTACAAAAAGATACCTATTGCAGCCGTTCGAGGAAAACGATTCCGAAAAATTTTGGTATATTTTCACCGATCATGACCCCTAGACCCAGAAACCATACTCCGTTCAAAATTGATATATATATATATATTTATATATATCCATATATATATATATACATATATATATACAGGGTGATTCATAAATATCGAAATAATAGGCTATCTTCTTAAATATTGCCCCTAGGCACATACTTCTAATTGAAAATTTTCATAAAAAAAGGTGCAAAATTTGATGAGATAAGTTTCAACTCCATGGGGGGTATATGAGAAAATATTTTTTTTTTTTTTTATACGGGCCCCGTAGAGTGAAATTCCCAATTAGGAAATTTTTCCTTATCTAATCCTGAATTAAACACAAAAAAATTCATCTCGATATCTTCAAAATTCGCTGAGATATCAAAATCCAAAAATTCGTGACTTACACCATTTATCCATGCCTCTGAGCGACGAGTTTTTGACTCATTTTGAATGCAAGATAGTGATCAGCCACAAATTTTACATTATTAAAAGTGGATATAAGACAGTGCCTCTCCTTTGGACATAAAATCGGCAGCGCATAGATTTTACAAGTTCAAATCGTAGCCTAGCCCGACCTGACTGAATTTCTACATACTTTTTTACATCGATATGGTTAAAAGTTGTTTCGTATGGAGGAGTTCTGACCAAAAATACTTATTATATCTTTTCTTTTTTCATGTTTATATTTATTATTTTAAAGATGTGCCAAAAGCTGTGATCATTTGTTTTATTAATGAATCTCTATTTATATGTAAATGATTCACTTCTCATTTAATAACGTTAATCCATATTCCATGTGTTAGATACAATGAAAAATGCTATAAAGTAAAAACTTTTAAGATGGAATAACATAGGAAAGAAAAAAAATCGTTATAGACAAGTTCCCATCTTAGGAGTTTTAACTGTAGTCTCTTTTTTCGCAGGTATTATTATATTCATTTTCCATGGATCAACAGATTTTTCCGTTTAAGAAAGGATTCCGCCATAGGCAGAATTTTTTCACTAGTTTTACTGTATTTTAAGTTTTTTGCCTTAAAATCTACTGTCCTTTAAAAATATGAATTTTAAAATTTTATTGTAAAATAATGGCCATTTAAAAATATATGCATTTGTTGTAAAAGTTTTTGGGCTGAGCCAAATTTTAGTTATTTTTGCACTGGTTAGGTGAGTCAGAGATAATGATTTTAATATGGGTTGTCTCGAGACTGGGACTGAAAATTTCGCCCAGGGGAGACCTAGGAATAACGAAGACAGTCCCGAGTCGGTAGGTATAACCGGTGGCCTAGAGGTTCTGCTCTCATTCTGGGTTCGAACCCAATCGTGTCCTTCGGCAAAATCGTTCGGCGTTTTCAGTGGTTTTCTTCTAACCTTGGATATCCTTGCGTAAATACTAGTTAGGTTCCCTTAGAAAGAACTCCACGGAAGGCACCCCTTTCCTCGTTTTGGGCCCATATCCCTCGTATAGATAATTGGCCGTCATAAATCATACCATTTCGGTATGAAAAAATACTATCGGCCCGGCCTGGCCGAGTCTTCAGAAAAAAGTCGCCAATCGCGGGTCTGGCCCGGTCCCAGTATACAGACTTCTTTATCCGCCTCGCCGGGGCTATAAAAAGCCTGAATTTGTAAGGGCTAAAATTATGATAAACTCTTAATCGGCATGTGTGAAAAAGCATTGTATCAAATTCTACATTAAACATTTATTTATGGACATTTAAGTAGTACAAAAAGGTGGTGGAAACGGCAAAAGTTAAACTGAATCGGAAGTTTAAGCTACCGAAAGAAGTGACTTTTTCACGTGCAATTTTTTAAAATGCAATTAAATATTTTATTAGGAGCCAGTCAATGTTTAAAACTTTAAATGCGTTTTTCTGCATGATGCTTTTAGGTAGATTTCGTAAGAAATACTACCTATTGCAGTCGTTACCATGATGCGACTTTTGAAAAATTCCTTCATAACTTTTCATTATAGGACCCCAGGAACCCAAAACCACCCCCACCTAAAAAGTTTATATATATATATATATATATATATGTATGTATGTATGTACTAAATTTTGTCCGCACGATAAAAGTCGCAATTATGCTCGGATCGTCTTCAAACTCGCCAACAACTTTGAGATGACTAATATATCGGCGGGGATTGAAAATGGGCAAAATCGGCCCAAGGGAATGGAACTTAGGAGGGTTCAAAATTTTGAATACCGTCTTTACATGATTCTGATAAAACCAGCTCTTACACAACAATGACAGGAAAAAAATAAATATTTTTCGTTATAGCAGTTGCCAACAATTAAAAAAAAGCAATAAAATTAATTCTCACCACAACAATTGCTTTTCTATTGCAAGATCTTCACGTGTAAAAATAAATTAAATAAACAGTTTGACGAATTGAAAACAAATTGAATATTACGTCATAAGTTTTTTGGAGCAAGATTTCCGCATGAAAACTCAAAATGAAATAAATAGTTTGACGAATTAAAAACAAAACAAAACAAAAATATTGCGTCATATTGGAAATAGAATGGACTTCAGCAGGTGAATATGTAACATCATGTGAGTTTGAAGAAACGTATTAAAACATGATAAAAACCCGACTATGGAAATATTAACTTATTTTAACACTTTGAGGCTCTCTGAATTTGCTTTAGCTATTTTTTAAACCTATTCCATATACATGCTGTGTGTATTCGTGTATATTAGAATTTTCACAAAATATTTAGCTCCCTAGAGCTCATTCTTAGTGAAAAAACTGGCTTTATCTCTAATCTTGATTTAAGTTTTGTTGGTGAATTTAGTACTTAACTTCGAAATCTACCTCCGCCTGTAGGCTCGAGCCGGCAGGGATTTTTTAATCGTAAATTAAAAAGGTGCAATCTTGGAACATGTCTTTTTTTATTATTTTACATTAATTTTGTTTCGGTAAATTCAAAAAAAAAAAATACTTCTGAAAATATGATTTTTTTAAAAATAAGTTGCATACTTTTTAAGCAAATATTTTTAATATTTTTAAAATTAAAATTTAAAAAAAAATCCTGAAACAAAACTAAAATTATACTTTTCTCTTTAGTTAAATGAAAAAAAAATGAAATCCGATGAATAATGTTTCGAGTTATAAAGATTTTAAATTAAATCCGCTTAAAAAAATACTAAACATTAAAATTTTTAAAAAACTTTATGCGAAATATTAGGATGTGATGTTGTTTGCAAATTATACGGTTAACCATCACAAAAACAGAAAAAAAAATTATCTCAACAAATATATTTTTTACATGTTTCCTAGAACTCTTAAAGTAACATTATTTCTTCGATTGCACGCATTTCAATTTATGTCTATTCCCTTAAAACCTTATGAATTATTTAAACGGCCATAACTTTGCGAGTTTTTCAGATATGAAGATGCAATTTTCTGTGCTTAATTCAGGAATGGATAAGGAAAGTTTTCTTGATTGGAATTTTTACACTACGGGGGCCGTATAAAAATTTAATTTTCGTATTTTTTCAAATAGACCCACTATGGAGCTGCAACTTATGTCATTAAATTTTGCACCATTTTTTATGAAACTTTGCAATTGGAAGTATGGGTCTAGGGGCAATATTTGAGGAAATAGCCGATTGTTTCGATATTTATGAATCACCCTGTATATATATATATGATCGTTGTCATACTGTAACTATCGTATTTCTGAACCGATTTGGATAAAATTATATGTATACATAGTACATACCAATGTCTCGACCGAGTTCGTTGGCCATCTTCATCCGCCCTCTTGTTTCAAAATGGCGGAGATTTAAAGAAATTTAAAAAAATTAAATTTAAAATGAGGCACAAAAAAATTAGACATTGAAAAATATTTTTTTCTTATGTGTTTGGGCTTGATACAAAGATTCCGGAGCATTTTCCATTTCGTCTATATCTTAAAAAATGGCTGAGTTATAGCACTTTGAATTTCTAGCATGGCTGATATTTTGAAACGATCTGATTTTGTCACGCAATAATACACGTATTTATGAACCGGTTTGGATGTGACAAGGAATGTGCATAGTACATAGCAATGTCTCGACCGAGTTCGTTGGCCAGCCTCATCTGCCATCTTTTTTCAAAATGGCGAAAATTAAAAAAATTTAAAAATAATTTAAATTGAAAATGAGACACAAAACAATTAGACATTCAAAAAGATATTTTTCTTATGTGTTTGGGCTTGATAAAAAGATTCTGGGGCATTTTTAGTTTCGGCTATATCTTAAAAAATGGCTGAGTTATAGCACTTTGAATTTCTAGCATGGCTGACATTTTGAAAAGATCTGAATTTTGTCACGCGATAATACACGTATTTATGAACCGATTCGGATGTGGCAAAAAATGTGCATAGTACATAGCAATGTCTCGACCGAGTTCGTTGGCCAGCTTCATCCGCCATCTTGTTTCAAAATGGCAGCCATTTAAATATTTAAAAAAAATTAAAATTTAAAAGTGAGGTACAATATAATTAGACATTGAAAAAGATTTTTTCCTTATGTGTTCGAGCTCGATACAAAGATTTCGGAGCATTTTTAGTTTCGTCTATGTCTTAAAAAATGGCTGAGTATAGCACTTTGAATTTCTAGCATGGCTGACATTTTGAAACGATCTGATTTTTATCATGCGATAATATGCGTTTTTATGAACCGATTTGGATGTGACAAGGCATGTGCATATGTGCATAGTACATAGCAATGTCTCGACCGAATTCGTTGGCCAGCTTCATACGCCATCTTGTTTCAAAATGTCGGCCATTTAAAATTTTAAAAAAATTATAATTTAAAATGAAGTACAAAAAAATATATATCGAAAAAGATTTTTTTCTTATGTGTTAGAGCTTGATACAAAGATTCCGGAGCATTTTTAGTTTCGTCTATATCTTAAAAAAAGTTTGAGTTATAGCACTTTGAAATTCTAGTGTGGCTGACATTTTGAAACGATCTGATTTTTGTCACGCGATAACACGCGTATTTATGAACAGATTTGGATATAACTTGGTGTGTACATAGTGCATACCAATGTCTCGACCGAGCACGTTGGCCAACATCATCCGCCATCTTGTTTTAAAATGGCGGCCATTAATTTGTTGTCTATTTTAATTTAAAATGAGGTACAAAAAAATTAGATATTGAAAAATATTTTTTCCTTATATATTTGACCTTGATATAAAGATTCTAGAGCATTTTTCGTTTCATCTATATCCTAAAAAATGGCTGAGTTATAGCACTTTGAATTTCTAGCATGGTTGACATTTTGAAACGATCTGATTTTTGTCACGCGATAACACGCGTATTTATGAACCGATTAGGATGTGACAAGGCATGTGCATAGTACATAGTAATCTCCCAGCCAAGTTCGTTTGGTAACTTCATCCGCCATCTTGTTTCAAAATGGCGCCCATTTAAATGTTTAAAAAAAATTTAATTTAAAATGAGGTACAAAAAAATTAGAAATTGAAAAAGATTTTTTTCTTATGTGTTTCAGCTTGTTACAAAGATTCCGGATCATTTTTTGTTTTGCCTTTATCTAAAAAAAAGGCCGAGATATAGCAGTTTGAATTTCGAATGTGTGTGACATTTTGAAAAATCTTATTTTTTGCCTGCAACAGCACTCTTATATATCAACCGATTTAGATATGAGTAAGAATGTGCACAGGTATTACTAAGGTCTCGACCAAGTTCATTGGTGATCTTTGTTGCACCCATTATGTTGTTTTAAAATGGTGGGCTATCACCGATAATTCGGGTTAATATAATTATTAATATAATTCGGGATATCACCGAATTTGGCGACAAAATATAAATCACTTTAATAAAACCAGCTTTGATAACGCTGACTAATTTGGCGAAATTCTCATTCATATTCAATATTGACAAAAATTAGTACTTAATCTTCTATAATCGGGTTCCACTAATTTGAGCTCCGTGTGTTTGAATAATATAAGCTGGCTTTTAAAAAATAAGGAATATGAAAGCTACCTCTTCCTCCCGGCACTGGCCAGATGGACTTTTTAAACGATGAATTATTCCCAAGAACTCTAAATTTAAATAAGTGAATTTTTATTCACATTGCCAACAAGACGTAAAACCAACAGAGTGAAAAATTGTCCAGGGTTTTGAACCTGGGTGTTTGGTTCAGCGCATCAAAAATCTTCCATCTGAACCAACTGGAACGACACATCTAACATAGAAACCTTCACTCTTAAATGTTGGTGAGGCTGCAATCGAAGCACAAGATGGAATAAATTTCACGAGCCACAATCCAGTGGCAAACATGAGTCCAAATTAATCCAGCATCGATAATTTACATTTAATAGTTTTTAAACGATGACTCACGACTGAGAAATCTAAATTTAATTACGTGAATTTTTATTCACGTTGCTCTCAAGATGTAAAACCAGCAGAGTGAAAAAGTGTCCAGGCCAGGGTTAGAATCTGGGTCTTTGGTTCAGCGCACCAACGCTCTTCCATTTGCCCCTTGTTAGCAATGTGAGTAAAAATTCACGTAATTAAATCCGATTTCTCGGGAGTAAGTCATCGTTTAAAAATTTTTAAATATAAATTATGGGTGTTGTAATAATTTGGACTTATGTTTGCCACAGGATTGTGGTTCATAAAAGTTATTCCATCTTGAGATACAGTTGCAGTCTTACGAACATTTAAGAATGATGTGTGCCAGGTTAGGTGCGTCGTTCCATGTGGCTGAGAAGGAAGAGCGTTGGTACGCTGAAACAAAGACCCAGGTTCGAACCATAGCCTGTAAACTTTTTCAACCTGTTGGTTTTACGCCTTGTTAGAAATGTGAATAAAAATTCACGTAATTAAATTTAGATTTTCCGGGAGTAAGTCATGCTTTAAGAATTATTAAGATAATAATATTATATTTAAAAAACGTTTGTTTATTAACACTTGAATTCAAAGTAAGGGGCAATTGGATTTTGACCAAATGAATAAACGTTGATTTGAAATTGCTTCGCAAAGCATATCATGCTGAAATAAGTTAAATAAATATATTGAATAATTGAAAATAAAACTTCTTGTGTAAAATATTCTTACAAAGCTTAAGTGACATTTCTGAACGTTCCAGCGTTAGTGATTCAAAATAAAAATGTGCTTTCTAGCGGCATTTAAATATATATATCGATATTAATATTAGATGAGATATATTGTATATTTTTCATTTTGTGTTGTAAAATACTAACTGTAGTGTGATGCATAATATTTGAAATTTAAAACTGTCTTCCATTAAAATGTAATTCATTATACTAATATTTTTATACCATTGGACGATGACATTTTAGAATGTCAGTTTAAGTAAACAATTTCTAAATAATGTAATATGCAATGTAATGCGATGTATAACATTATTTAGAGAGATCAATATTATATTAGTCTAGACAAAGGTATCACAAATAATCTTCTAAGAAATATTAATCCTTGTACAATGAAAATATGTAAGGAAAACTTTTGAAATGTGTACACCACATAATTTTCTATAAACTATCATAACATAATAATCATATCATGACATTTAATTTTATTCCGACGTAGTCAATCATATTCTGATATTGATCCTTGATTATTGGATAACTATTTTAATATAATAAACTTGTTTGAAACTCCTTTTCTAAAATCCTTTAATGCTGAAAAACTTATTGCAAAAAAAAAAAAAAAAAAAAAAAAAAAAATCTGAGAACACATAATTGTGAATATCTGTGAACAGATTAACAGATTTTGCAGATAAGATTTACTAAACTAGGGGGCTCTGCCCCGTACGAGCTACGCTCGTCAACCCCCGTTCAGACACCGCAGACTCTAACAGCACGATCATTTGATCGGCTTTAAAAAGATTACGGAAGATTGAATTATAATTTGAATCTGAGAAATATAATCTGACGTAATTTTCACCAAACTTTTCTTTTTCTTTTTAATATTCACGTAAGAATACTTTTACTAGAAATGAAATATTATGATCATCTTAAAATATTAAATAAATGTCTCGAGCAATTTTTAAATTTAAACTGTTTAGCAATATTATTTTTTGTTCATTTTATATAATAAATGTAATGTGACGTAAATGTGACGTAAATTCTCCTATTTAAGACTTCTAACGCATGTTTATGAATTTATTATTTTACAATATTCTGTCTCTTTTAAAATTCACGTGTAATTATAATTTTTAGGACGTAATTTTCTATGAGTTCCTGCTTTTTATATTTTCTGTTTATAATAGTCACGTGTAAAATAAATTTTTAATTTGAAGTAAACATTATTGTTTATACAACTGGCAACAGTTTAAATTAATAACATTTTCTAAAATTTGTAAAAAATATTTCTCGAAATGCTGAAAATTTGAATTTAAAATTGAAATAAAACCTCAAAAAATGAGCCAAATAAGAAAAATAAATACAATCTGCACACCGGGAACTTATAACGTATAAAATGATCTAAAGATGATTAAATTCTCATGTATAGTTTTTGCTCCAATAAAACTTTTTTAATGGAACGATTTTGTCCAACTTTAGCATTAAATATCTCTTAAAATAATTCTTCGATTTGAAAACTATCTACATCAGCGTGTTTATCAAACATTTCTCTATAACACCACCGATTTTCATATTTTTGTATGCAACAGTTTTTTTAATATTAACGATGAAAGGCCATGCTTAAGCATTCAAATTGGATGTGGATCTACCCGGAATATCTACGCAGATTGTCATTGGTCCATTTCCAAATCAAAACTTTTTTTTATATATAGAAGGATAATGCAAATCTAATTTCCCGAATAATTTATCAATATCGTCTGACATTAATGTTTTTCAAAGCTATGCATATTTGTGCCGATTATACGAAAATTATAATTAAAATTAATGTTTTATTTAATTTTTAACACTAACTGCATTTAATAATTAATGTCACATTTAAACACCGAACTATTAAATTCTACTAAAGTGAAATTTCTTAAATATTCAAACAGTAGGGGTATTCACATGCTGTAGTATACTCGTGTATACATTACGATATTAGTATATACAGTAGGATAATCGTATATACAGTAGGATGTTCGTATATACGTAGGATATTCGTACACATCTGTTAAATATTTCGATTTTATAGTAGAAATATTTGCTATCGAATAGATATATCTGCTTTCTTTAATAAAATATTTTGCGATTAAATAAGATGAGGATTACTACTCGTAAACAGTGGTATTTAAAGGCGAAATTTTTCTCAGCCCCAAAATATATTAAAAGCACTATTAGAATCGATAATATTTTGATTAAGGTGTTCTCTTACTTTTTAGGAAAAAACGCAATTACAAAGAATCTGGGGACAATTTTAATAATGTTTGCATATTACTCGAAAATGTTTATCCTTACGCGTTAAAATTAAATTATGAAAATTATATTCAAGTTTTACGAAGATTCAGTCAACCATATTTAAAGATAGTAAACATTTATGCTTCAATAAGTATTTTAAAGTTAAACACACTGCTTTCGGTTAATTTATACTCGTTTGCTAAAGATCTCGAGTTCCACTATTTCCGTTTAAAATCACTTGAGACTAAATAACAGAATACCTAAAACATATACGGACGTTTGTATAAGAGATGTCGCTTACTAAATAATAGAATGATATTATTTCTCAATAATTCATTAATATCACTTGAATTAAAGGGAAGACGTTTTGGAGGGATATATATCATTGCTTACATTATAATAAATTTCTACTGATATTTTAGAAATTTCCAAATATAAATCCCTTTATTTAATAAATGATCTCACTTAAAATAAGAACCAATGTATTCCATAAAATTACATTTTCCACATAATTATCGGCAAATAAATAAATAGAATGCTAAATATATCTTTAAAAAATAAACAAAAAATTACACTATGTGCAAAATACTTAAAGTACTAAACAGAAAGTACTAAGAAGTATTAAAATAATTTAACATCTTTTTAAATACTTTTTTTTATCTTCTAACTATATACCAATTAATTTTTGTTGTGCCATTAATAAAATATCGCTGGTCTTCACAATGATATACATAACTGCAGTATTATTTATTTTCGCCAAATGTGCTGTAACTTTAAAATACTAATTGAAGCATAAATGTTAAATTCTCGGAAATTTAACTGACTGCATTCCGGTAAAATAAATCGTTTATGAAAATTTATTGGCTAAACAATTATTATAATTTAATTTTTTCTCACAAGAATCAATATTTTCTATTAACGTACGATATCTATTTATACGTATATATTTTTTCTAATTTTAAATACTTTTCTGAGTGATGGCAACTCAAATTCATAACAGTTATTTTTTTTCATATTTTAAAAAGGGTTATTATTTTAAACTAATTTAGCGGCCAGTTTGGCCTCCCTTAAATGTATACTAAGAAATGTATCATGTTACTTTTATTAATGATCCAATTTACTTGAACAACCTTTCACCAATTCGGTATAAGTATTTTAGCACATAGAGTAATTTTATGTTCCACATACATATTCGTGAATGAAAAGGATAAAACATAATATAAAATTTTAATAATGAGGCTATTGATTCTGAATTGTAAACTAAAAGTCGTTCTCTAACAATATTTATAAAGTATCGTTATCGACTAAGGAAAACAATTTTTATCAGACGATCCCTAGTGCTTTTTCAAAAAAAAAATGTTGGGTTGTATTTAGAAGAATGTGGTTCATTAGAAACAAAACAAAATATCTAGTTTATATGAGCCAGAAGGTAAAAAGGAAAAAAAAAATAATACTGCGGTTATGTATATCATTGTGAAGACCAGCGATATTTTATTAATGGCACAACAAAAATTAATTGGTATTTATTTTATTTTCCACGTTTGGTAATGGAAGTTTGTAAATTTGTCGATTAGATATAAATCAACCTTTTTGATTGATATCATCATGATAAAAAAAATAGAACTACTGTCAACAATATAACAATTAAATAACAAACAATAATTACACTACAATTACTTGCATAAATACTCCAAATCAACAGAAAGAAAAAGACCGGGATGTAAGGAATTAAATTGCAAAGAGATGTTATAAAATGAGGGGTGTTTAGCAACATTATTTAGAAAAAAGTTACATGATCTAGCTGGACCAAACTGTGTGTTTTTCGTACGTTAATAGAAAATATTGATTCTTGTGAGAAAAAATTAAATTATAATAATTGTTTAGCCAATAAATTTTCATAAACGATTTATTCTACCGGAATGCATTCAGTTAAATTTCCGAGAATTTAACATTTATGCTTCAATTGGTATTTTAAAGTTACAGCACATTTTATTATGAAGACTGTTTTCTGTTAGTCATTAAATGTTATTTGGACGTTAATGATACTAGTTGCGTAGCAATCTATTATGTTGCATTTGTACTGTATCAGGTTTCGTACGCTTCCTTGAATTTACAGACTAAGAAATTCTTCGGTATAAGTATTTTCTTATAAAAAATCTCTCCTTAAATAAGGCGAAATTTCGCGCGTTTAAACGAGATTTATCTACCCTATATATATAAAATCCTAATGAAACGAATTTATGAAACTATTTTATGAAACGATTTTATAAAACGAATATATGAAAGGACTTTAGGAAACGATTTTAAAAAACGATTGATTAAACAACTGATTATATTTCACGGCGATATCTCTTAAGATATGGAATATTATCCAATGAAATTAATACCAAAAATCCGCATTGATCCGCAGATCTGAAAACCGGTATTAGAATTTATAAATTCGAATTAGTTTTCGAAATATTAATTTTTTTCTAATTTTAAATACTTTTCTGAGTGATAGCAACTCAAATTCATAACAGATATTTTTTTTCATATTTTAAAAAATGTTGTTATTTTAAAATAATTTGGCGACCAGTTTGGCCTCCCTTAAATGTATACTAAGAAATGTATCATGCTACTTTTATTAATGATTCAATTTACTTGAACAACCTTTCGCCAATTCGGTATAAGTATTTTAGCACATAGAGTAATTTTATGTTCCACATATATATTCGTGAATGAAAAGGATAAAACATAATATAAAATTTTAATAATGAGGCTATTGATTCTGAATTGTAAACTAAAAGTCGTTCTCTAACAATATTTATAAAGTTTCGTTATCGACTAAGGAAAACAATTTTTATCAGACGATCCCTAGTGCTTTTTCAAAAAAAAAAAATGTTGGGTTGTATTTATCTTAATTTAGAAAAATGTGGTTCATTAAAACAAAACAAAATATCTAGTTTATATGAGCCAGAAGGTAAAAAGGAAAAAAAAAATAATACTGCGGTTATGTACATCATTGTGAAGACCAGCGATATTTTATTAATGGCACAACAAAAATTAATTGGTATTTATTTTATTTTCCCCGTTTGGTAATGGAAGTTTGTAAATTTGTCGATTAGATATAAATCAACCTTTTTGATTGATATCATCATGATAAAAAAAAATAGAACTACTGTCAACAATATAACAATTAAATAACAAACAATAATTACACTACAATTACTTGCATAAATACTCCAAATCAACAGAAAGAAAAAGACCGGGATGTAAGGAATTAAATTGCAAAGAGATGTTATAAAATGAGGGGTGTTTAGCAACATTATTTAGAAAAAAGTTACATGATCTAGCTGGACCAAACTGTGTGTTTTTCGTACGTTAATAGAAAATATTGATTCTTGTGAGAAAAAAAATAAATTATAATAATTGTTTAGCCAATAAATTTTCATAAACGATTTATTCTACCGGAATGCATTCAGTTAAATTTCCGAGAATTTAACATTTATGCTTCAATTAGTATTTTAAAGTTACAGCACATTTTATTATGAAGACTGTTTTCTGTTAGTCATTAAATGTTATTTGGACGTTAATGATACTAGTTGCGTAGCAATCTATTATGTTGCATTTGTACTGTATCAGGTTTCGTACGCTTCCTTGAATTTACAGACAATTCTTCGGTATAAGTATTTTCTTATAAAAAATCTCTCCTTAAATAAGGCGAAATTTCGCGCGTTTAAACCAGATTTATCTACCCTATATATATAAAATCCTAATGAAACGAATTTATGAAACGATTTTATAAAACGAATATATGAAAGGACTTTAGGAAACGATTTTAAAAAACGACTGATTAAACAACTGATTATATTTCACGGCGATATCACTTAAGATATGGAATATTATCCAATGAAATTAATACCAAAATCCGTATTGATCCGCAGATCTCAAAACTGGTATTAGAATTTATAAATTCGAATTAGTTTTCGAAATATTAATTTTTTTCTAATTTTAAATACTTTTCTGAGTGATGGCAAATCAAATTCATAACAGATATTTTTTTTTTTTTTTTTTTTTAAAAAAGTTGCTATTTTAAAATAATTTGGCGACCAGTTTGGCCTCCCTTAAATGTATACTAAGAAATGTATCATGTTACTTTTATTAATGATTCAATTTACTTGAACAACCTTTCGCCAAATCAAAAGATTCTGATAAAGAAATCAAGATCTCGGCATTTTTATGTTAGAGCGATGCAGGTGATAAATCGCCAAACATTTCTCCCGTCGCATTTTTTTTTTTTTTTTTTGTATTTCATTAATTTAATTTAAAATATAATCCTTTCATTCATATTATTTAAATTTCAAAACATTCATTTAAAACTCAAACATTTAAAATTAATGGATTTCACTTCTTTCTATTTTTTTACACGAATCGAGAAGAAAAAATTTACGCACACATGTCATATACGCTCCGGGGCACATAATTGGCGCCAAAATGGTGTTATTTTGCCTGACATGGTACCCCGGCTATTTTTGCTTATTTATTAATAAGTGTTTATTTACATTTATTTTATTTTTACTAAAAACTAGTATGATGTACCCATCGCAAAACTTTTTTTTATATAAATCACATCAATTAAATCATTTAAATGGTAAAAGAAATTACATCAGTTTAGCACCATTTATTATCAAGGTACATCTGAATGTGAAGTTTGATGAATTAGTTCTTGAGATAGAGCTATAGCGGAAATTCTGAAAAATTTAGCATAGCAGCGCCACCTATTGCGCGATTTGCACCAAAACATACACAGTACAAATTGATATCATGTTATACCTGAATCTGAAGTCCGTTGAAAATTCAAGCATAAGTTCTTGAGATAGAGCTATTGCGGAAACCGAAAAAAAAACAGCATAGCAGCTCCACCTGCTGAACGATTTACACCAAAATGTATAAAATGTCAATTCATGTCAATGACTAACTGATTCTGAAGTTTGATGAAAATTCGTGCATTAGCTCTTGAGATACACCTATAGTTGAAATTCTGATAAAAAACAGCATAGCAGTGCCACCTGTTGAGCGATTTACAACAAAATGTATAAAATATCAATTCATGTGAAGTACTAACCGATAATGAAGTTTGATGAAAATTCGTGCAAGAGATTTTGAGATACAGCTATATTGGAAATTCTGAAAATGCAGCATAGCAGCGCCACCTGTTGAGTGATTTCCCCCAAAATATAAACAACTTTAATTCATATAAAGGTATACTTCAATCTGAAGTTTGTTGAAAATCCAAGCATTGGTTCTGGAGATTGAGCTATTGCGGAAATCGTGAAAAATTCTGCATAGCAGCACCACCTATTGAGTGATTTACACCAAAATCTAATCAGCATCAATTTATATCAGGGACTAACTGAATATAAATTTTTATTAAATTCCGTGCATTAGTTCTTGAGATAGCCCACAAAATTTGACAGACAGACAGACTCACAGACTAACAGATGCACAGACTCACAGACAGATATTTTGTAAAAACATGTTTTTCGGTATCTCTGACCCCTAAAACGTGTATATGCGTCGAAAACCGAAAGTCGAAAATTTTCACGAATCCAATACTTTGTTCTTGTAAAGATAGAAGAAAGTAAAAGTGTTGTAAATTGTTTTGTTCTATAGCTATTAATTTAACATTTAAAAAAAAAATTATTGTTATTTCATTTTAAAAATCCTTCTGTATATAAAAAAAAAAGTAACGTTTTGGAAATGGACTAATGAACATCTGCGTAGATACCGCGAAACGCACCTGATTAGTCAGAGCTTTCTGACGCTATAAGGGTGTTACAAAGGAGGGGGGGGGACCCGGCTCTGTCGCCAAACATCGCCAATTTTATCGCGAAGTTGGCGATTTATTGCCAAATTTTGCGACCAAAATTAGTCGCCAAAAGTGACGCCAACTTGGCGCTATTTCCAGTATTTCGCCAAAATTCCATAGACTCCCGTTGAAATCCAATAGGGTTTACTTGCTTGCAGAAAATCAACAAATTGTGGTATTTCAATGCAATAAAAACTAATATTAGCTTACAAATAGAGCTTAATTGAACTATTTACATTATTTTTAAGCACAAACACTAATTATTTACAATATTTGTAACACTATATATATAATTTTACACATATATGTTGGCGGAGAAAAGGTGGCGAAGTGAAAATTTCTGAGAAGAGGAGATTTATATGATCAGATTTTTACTGTTACTGTTATCGATAAATATAATTTAGATATAATAAATTAATCAAAAAGGAAGTAAAGTGGTTTAAAGTAAGTAAAGTCAATTCAATAAGTGTGATTTATTGTTATCATAATCATTTTTGTAAATTGCTATGTAATATTTATTGATGCTCTAATAATTTTGTAAATCATTAAGTGTTGTTTATTGCTTTATATATTTATTTTATATTGCACGTTTGGGCCCAATGACGTCAGATACTCTTTCTTACGAAAATGTAATGGAGTAATAATGTTTAGTATATATTAAAGTTTTGATTATGGAACTGCTGTTCGTAATCTTTGAATCCAACTTATTTTGTCGCTTTGAACTGCAGTTAATTGCTATGATAACTACAGTTGTAGTTTTTATGAATTTGAAATTAAGTTATTAGAGATAACATTTGGCGCGAAAACGTGGGGCTTGACACAGCAATTATGGATTTAAAATCATTGAAACTTGAAAGAAAAAACCTGAGAATAAGTTTTACGTCGTGCACGAATAAAATTTCAGAAGAATTATTGAAACTGGATATTGATCTTACAAGTCTATCTGTTTTACAGAAACAATTAGAGGATAAATTTGGAAGATTAGAGGAATGTCAGAAAAATATCAGTAGCATTCTGCTGAAACAGGAAGGCTCCGAGAAGGTGTATGAAGACGATTTTCAAACAGCCGAAGAATATTGGGATAAGTACCTTGAGTTGAAGACTGGAGTAGAAGAAAAAATGATTTATTTGTAGATGCCTGTTTTTGAAAATAGGAACGGATCTCTTGAGAAGAGAAGTTTTAAATTGCCGAAGATAGAATTGAAGAAATTTAACGGTGATGTTAAGGAGTATTTGTCATTTTGGTCTCAATTTCAGAAGATACATGAAGATAAAAGTATTTCGGACTCGGATAAATTCCAATACCTTATACAGGCGGTCGTTCGAATTCAAAAGCAGCCAGAGTGGTGGAGAGTTTTCCAGCTACAGCTGCTAATTATCAGCAAGTAATACATCAAATCAAAGAAAGGATTTGGTAGAGAAGATCTGCTCTTTCAAGTCTATATACGGGACTCATTAACAATGGTCATGAAGAATGTCATCGCTGGCCGAGTTAAAACAGATTTGCCAAAATTGTATGATGAATTAGAGGGAATGTTGCGGTCTCTCGAAAGTTTAGGACGTACTCAAGAAAAATAGGGGGATTTCCTGATCCCGTTAGTAGAATCGATCCTCCCTGAAGAAGTCTTGATGTCATGGGAAAGAAAACGAAATGCCGAAGATGCGATGCATGAAGAACGTTCACTCAAAAATTTAATGTCTTTTCTAAAACACGAAGTGCAAAGCGATGTGATGGTTGTTTTAGCGCGTAGTGGTTTTGGTGCTAATACTACTAATAAAAGATATGACCGGGATAATAAAACTTTTCTTCCTGCAACGGCTTCATCGCTAGTAAACACGTATTTTGGAAATACAGGTAAGCGAGAATTTACTTGTATTTTTTGTAATAAAAAACATTCATCGCGAGATTGTTTTGCCGCTAGAAATATGACTTTAGAAAATAAGAAAAATATTTTACTGAAGAAAAATGCTTGCTTTAATTGTTTTAAGCCTAACCACATATATAAAAACAGTAGACTTAAATGTACCTGTATTAAGTGTAAAAAATATCATCATTTTCTTATGTGCCCAGATTATAATAGTGAAAATGATAAGAAAGAAAAATGAAACTCATGAAACTAATACTATGACAAATCATTCCAATAGTGAAAATGTTTATCTAATGACATTAATAGTTAAAGTGAAAAATGAGAATGTGGAACTAAAGGTTCGCACTATTATTGATTCTGGTTCTCAAAACAGTTATGTTAGTAAAAAGGTGGTTGAGAATCTACATCTGGTTCCTAAGAGGAAAATTAAAATGACCCATTGCCTTTTTGGGGGGAGAGAAAGCTCAGCTCAAATACATGATGTTTATGATTTAATTATTTCTGATTTAAATGATTCCTTTAGTTGTAGAGCTGAGGTATTCTCTGAATATAAAATTACTGGTTTTGTACCCAAACTTTCTAGTGTAGAAGCACTTATTGAGCTTAGAGAAAAACAAATTATTTTACCTGATCTCGAATCTGAGGATTCGGAAATTAATTTACTTTTAGGTGCCGATGTAATTGGCACATTATTCACTAATAAATGTATGAAATTAAATTCAGGTTTATTTATGTTAGAAACACGCTTGGGTTGTGTATTAACTGGAAAACACAATCAAAATTTGAGTTGTAATTATGATAATAATACTGTTTTTTCTGTTGTATCTTTGTATGTAAAAAATGCTTCTATTAATGAGTTATGGGATCTTGAAACGATCGGTATTAGGGAACCTGTAGAAAGTTTGAAAAATCAATATGAGCATTCTAAAATAATAGAGGAATTTAAAACCAGTATTAAAATTCATCCAGGTGGTAGATATGAAGTTTGTTTACCTTTTAAATCTGATACGATTGAATTACCCAGTAATAAAGAAATGGCGTGGAAGAGGCATAAAAAGATGTGCGAACGCACACAAAAGGGGTGTCTTCTTATTGATTATGAAAATGTTTTCAGAGAATGGGAAGGTTTAGAAATAATTGAAAAAGTAACGGAGACGTCGAGAAAGGGCATTTTTTGCCGCATCGGCCTGTGGTGAAAGTGGACAGTGCTACGACCAAAATTAGGCCCGTTTTTGATGCGTCCGCTAGAGAATATGGAAAGTGTTCCTTAAATGATATTTTGTATAAAGGCCCGAATTTAATTGAGCAAATACCGGATATTATCCATAGGTTTCGAATTTATAAAATTGGTCTTTCTGCGGATATCGAAAAAGCCTTTTTGCAGATTAGCATAAACCCGGATCATAGAGATTTTTTACGATTTTATTATCCTTCTATGAACGAAAAAATTACTTATAGACATTGCAAGGTGGTTTTCGGAATGAGTTCTATCACATTTTTGTTGGCAGCTTCGATATCTCATTTCTTAGATAATGTATCTCTTAATTATAGGAATATAGCAGAAAAGTTGAAATATTCGTTTTATGTTGATAATTGTGTTACAGGTGTTTCTAATGCTGCGAAACAAGACGAATTTATCGAGCAGGCTAAATGAATTATGTCTCGAGGGTGTTTTAATTTGAGAAATTGGGAAAGTAATGTTAAATCTCAAAATGTTTCAAAGAGTTCGGGTGTAACAAAATTGCTTGGGATATTGTGGGATCTTGATTGGGATATGCTTAAGTGTAATTTAACTTTTGATAAATTGAGTAACAATGAAAATTTCACTAAAAGATTAATTTTGAACTCTATGCAGAAAATTTTTGATCCGATTGGAATACTGTGCCCGGCAACTTTGCCACCCAAAATTATATTACAACAAACCTGGAAATTGGGTCTAGGTAGGGATTCTCTATTACCGGAGGAAATTCAAAGACCTTTAAAAAATGGTTCAGTGAAATAAATGTATTAGAGGAGGTTCAAATTCAGCGATATGTTGAAATAAACGAGTCTACCGAAATGCATGTTTTCGTGGATGCATGCAAAAAAGCATATGTAGCTTGCGTCTTTTTTCGAACTATAACACCGGAAGATGTAAAAATTAAATTAATTAGAGCAAAAACTAGAGTTGCTCCTATAAAGCAAGCGTTAATTCCGAGATTGGAATTAATCGCGTGTAACATCGCAGTTAGGTTGGCACATTCAGTACAACAAGCAGTTTGTGTACAGAACATGAGAACAATTTTTTGGAGTGACTCCATGGTTGCGTTGTACTGGATAAATGAATACGGCGAATGGTCCGTTTTTGTTTCGAGCAGGGTGAAAGAAGTAAAAAGTCTTTTCCCCAATAGCGAATGGCGCCATGTTCCAGGAAAAATGAATCCTGCGGATTTGATTTCGCGTGGGTGTTCTCCCCAGCAATTGCTAGAATCTCGGTGGTGGGAAGGGCCGAAATGGCTTATTGAAGAAAGCGGAAAATGGCCCAGGACTGAGACTCTTGATAGTGAAACTCCAGAGATTACTAGTGAAAGGAGAAAAGTGAAATTGTGTAATATAAACACAACAGTCAAAAATATTCCTTGGTACGGTAGGCAATTTTCAAAATTTGAATCTTTATTAGACTAGTTGCTGGGGTATTAAGATTCATAAATAATGTGAAATCGCGATACAGTGCAAGGAAAAATGGTAAATTATCAGTTGAGGAATTAGAAAATGCTGAAAAAACTTTAATTTCAATGGTACAAAGTGAGTTTTTTCCAGATGTAGATTCGATACCTAACCTAGTCTGTTTTAAAGATTAAGACGGTATAATTAGATTAAAGACAAGAATTACAGAACGCATTGATACACCATATTTCTTATCACCAGTCCTTTTACCTGATGACTGTATTTTCACGGTTAGGCCGATAGCGCATTTCCATATCGCGAATTGTCATGCTGGAACTCACATTCTTCTAAGTATTTTGAGAGAAAAATATTGTATTCAAAGAGTTAGAAAAAATGTCCGAAAGACAGTAAATAAATGCATTCCTTGCCTACAAAGTTAAATCACGTGAATCCGATCCAGTGCCACTGCCTTTAGATCGCATTAAAGATTCTAAAGTTTTTGAAATTGTAGGCGTTGATTTAGCTGGACCTTCATTTATTAAAAATGCGGATAAAGCCTGGATAGTGCTCTATACTTGTGCTGTCTATTGTGCTGTTCATTTACAGCTTGTCTCCTCTCTGTCAACTGATGCATTTTTGACGTCTTTGCGACGTTTCATCGCAAGAAGAGGAAGACCTAGAATAATCTATTCTGATAATGGTGCCAATTTTAAAGGTGCCAGTAATATCTGTCAAAGATTGATTGGCAAAAATTAACTCGTTTCTCCGACCTGAAACGAATCATTTGGAAATTCAATCCTCCCTTAGCCGCCTGGTGAGGTGGCTGGTGGGAAAGGCTGATCCGTGTGATCAAAGAGCTTCTCCGACGAACACTCGGCAAAGCTGTCGTGACTTTTGAGGAATTGCAAACAATTTTGTGTGATTGTGAATATATTATTAACTCTCGCCCTCTCACATATCAAATCCGAGAGTGTTATCGATAAATATAATTTAGATATAATAAATTAATCAAAAATGAAGTAAAGTGGTTTAAAGTAAGTAAAGTCAATTCAATAAGTGTGATTTATTGTTATCATAATCATTTTTGTAAATTGCTAAGTAATATTTATTGATGTTCTAATAATTTTGTAAATAATTAAGTGTTGTTTATTGCTTTATATATTTATTTTATGTTGCGCGCTTGGGCCCAATGACGTCAGATACTCTTTCTGACGAAAATGTAAAGGAGTAATAATGTTTAGTATATATTAAAGTTTTGATTATGGAACTGCTGTTCGTAATCTTTGAATCCGAGTTATTTTGTCGCTTTGAACTGCAGTTAATTGCTATGATAACTACAGTTGTAGTTTTTATGAATTTGAAATTAAGTTATTAGAGATAACAGTTACTACAAATTAGGGACCTCATAACAAAGATAAGGAAAAAAATTATAACTTTAATAAATTTGTTACTTTTTATACAATATTTTTAATTTTAATTTTTCTGTTAATTTACAATTTTATTTAAGTATAAATTTATTTAATTTGTAATTATTCAAATAAATTATATGTTTTAGCTTTTTTTTAATGATTTTATATTTATTAATTCTTATAATTATGAAACTGTGTAAGCTGTAATGATTATGTGTTTGGAGATAAGGGAGTAAAATTGTTAGGAGTTGGGGAGGAACACATTTTTCCAAGTGGAATCTAAAAATTGAATGCATAGAAAATAAGAGATCGTGAAGAATGGAAACGCGAAACAATTACGTCTGGGTTTGGCTAGAAAATAGGGATTGCTTCGCAAAGCGATTACGCGGGGAGCTGGTGAGCGTGGCGAGCAGGAAGGCGGAGACCTCCTAGTACAGAAAATAATTTAAAAATACTATGTAACTGGTATTCGAAAACGAGATTTTCGCCAAATTGTTGTAAAAACACGCCAAACCCGGTGCGTATATTACACCTGTGCCAAATATTAAATAATGCAGCAAATCATGACATTTAATTTCAACTTCATAGCAATGGTTTAATGGTACTACTTAATTATCCCGTCGACCAATTTCTCGAAATTATATAAATCGACAAAAAACTCGTCAAATTATACAAATTGACATAATTTTTATTTTAAATAACGAAAGAACAAATAAATTAGTATAACATTAATAAAAATACAAATAAAACGACGAAATAAAAATAACTTGAAGGAGGAAACACGTGTAAGTTCCTTAAAGTCAAGTGAATGTGACATTTATGATCAACCGTTATTGGCATTTAATCTTATAGTTTGGAGATCGATTTTTGATCCATGGAATAACCAAGTAGTACCGTTTCAATTTACAACTCGAAAAAAAAATGATAACTGGCGAGTTAAATAAAAGCAGTTGGCGAGATTTGCACCCGGCTAACATAAAAGTACCAAGAATTCTTCGCGATCATTGCAACTTTTATGTAGTTTTATTCGAAAAAACAGCTTTGATTCTTTAATCAAAATGGAAACCTTTCTCATGAAAAGCGAGGGGTTGTAATTGTTTATGGCAGTTACATGACTTGGACTATTATAATATAAGTGAAATGATCATCATCATGTGATAACACCATATCTTTCCATCCAAATACCAGCCATCTGAATTGGATAATTGACATCTACCAGACATGACCATCAATACATTCCCACCAACAATTGAAGATTATCCTTTTGATTATATTGTTGTGTCACCGTACACCCGGCGACAATCTTTTTTAGGTAGATTTCGTATGAAATACTACCTATTGGGATCGTTCCTATGTTGGAATTTCTGAAAAATTTTTGCAGATCTACACCGATAATGACCCCCAGAACCCTAAACTACCCTAAGTAAAAAAAATTATGTCTATCTATCTATCTATCTATCTATATTTATCACTTTCTTCTGGACACGATAACTTTCGTAATTCTGCACCAATATCTTCCAAACTGATGCATAAAATCAAAGGGCATAAAATCTCGGTCAAGTTCGTTAATGGGCAAAATCGGACCAAGGGGGTGGAAATAGGGAGGGGTTTTGTGAAAACTGAAAACCCCCCATACCTTCTTAATTTTTGTACCTATCAAATCAGTTTAAAGTTTTTATTACTTCTAAAAATAGGGCCAAAATTTTATGTATCACAGATTTTTGATAAAGTTAAAATTGGGCTCAAGACGCGCAAAAAATAGGGGTTTTGGGAGAGAAAAAATCATAACTTCGTCAATTCTCAAGATATCAATTCCAATTAATTTTATTATAAATCTCCTTAATATTATCTACAACTTTTATATTCACAAGTTTTTGATAGGACCAATTCGTACCGAAAAAAAAAATTAAAAACGAAAGCAAAAAGGGGGTTTGAAGAAGTAAAAAATGCATAACTCCGTCAATTCAAAACATATAAAATCCCCATGAATTTATTATATATCTTCTTAATATTGTCTACAACACCTATATAGACAAGTTTTGGATAGGACCAGTTCTTACAGCAAAAACAAATTAAAAATACATAGCGGTTGAAGAAGAAAATCATCTAAGTAAGGGTGTATTCAAATCCAAATTGCGTACTTTCTGACTCATTTCACAATTCATTTTTGCTCTCAAAGGCTTCCAATTGGTAAGTTTTCTTACTCAGAAACTATATAATGTACCGTAATTGTCGATTTTTTGATAGAGGCAGAATATACTTTAAAAAATGCTGTTAAAGTGGGCATTTTGAACCGAATTTCCCGAAGCGGATTGTGTTGGAAAAATCATTGCATTAAGGATGCACTCAAATCCAAACTGCTCATTTTCTGACTCGTTTTTAAATTCATTTTTGCTCTCAAACGCATTTACTTGCTAGATTTGCTTATTCAGAAACTATATAATGTACCACAATGATCGATTTTTTGATGGAGACAGAATATATTTCAAAAAAAGATGTCAAAGTGGGCATTTTGAACGGAATTTTCCGAAGCAATTGTGTTATCACTTTCTTCTGGACACGATAACTTCCGCAATTCTGCACAAATCTCTTCCAAACTGATACATAAAATCAAAGGACAAAAAATCTCGGTCTAGTTCGTTAATGGGCAATAGCGGACAAAGGGGATGGAAATAGGGAGGGGTTTTGTGAAAACCGAAAAACCCCATAACTTCTTAATTTTTGTACATATTATATCAGTTTAAAGTTTTTATTACTTCTAAAAATAGCGCCAAAAATTCATGCATCACAGATTTTTGATAAAATTTAAAATAGGCCCAAGGGGCGCAAAAAATAGGGTTTTTGGGAGAAAAAAATTCCTTACTTCGTCAATTCTCAAGATATCAAATCCAATAATTTTATTATACATCTCCTTAATATTATCTACAACTTTTATATTCACAGTTTTTTGATAGGACCAATTCGTACCGCAAAAAAATTAAAAACGAAAAAAAGGGGGATTGAAGAAGAAAAATTTTGATAACTCCGTCAATTCACAAGATATAAAATCTCCAAGAATTTATCATATATCTTCTTAATATTGTCTTCAACATTTATATAGACAAGTTTTTGACAGGGCCAATTCTTACAGCAAAAACAAGATAAAAATTCATAGCGGTTGAAGAAAAAAATCATCTTATTAAGGGTGCATTGAAATCCAAACTGTCTATTTTCTTACACAATTTTAAATTCATTTTTGCTCTCAAACGCATCCAATTGCTAGATTCTCTTATTCAGAAACTATATAATGTACAGTGATGATCGATTTTTTGATAGAGGCAGAATATATTTCAAAAAATGATGTCAAAGTGGGCATTTTGAACAGAATTTTCCGAAGCGATTGTATTAGAAACGAAAAATATTGCCCTACTGAGAAAATAATTGTTTATTAATCAAGTTTTAATTAATTGAAAGAAAAATAAAAACACAGGTCACTTATAAATCTCTTCAAAAACACGTCAGCATGTTTCATATTTTTTTTTTATTATTATTATTAAAAATGAATCTGAAAATGTGCCAGAAAATTTTGAGTTGTGGTGTATGGAAAAATATTTTTTTTTAATATCGCCTTAACATGATTCTGATAAAACTAGCTATTTTATAAAAAGGAAATAAAAACTCGTCAAAAGCAGACAGATAAAACAGTCAAAGTGGATTTATACCTAATAATTATTTAGTTTTTGTTGGTGAAATTAGTATACTTAACTTCGAAATCTACCTCTGCCTGTAGGCCGGGCCGCCAGGGATTTTTTTTATTATCCCAATAACCTCTTTTTAAAAATTAATCTTTTCCGTACATGTATAGTACGATATTTACTAGAGATACATAGCGCAAAGAATTTTTTATGCATAAATTATAGATTGATTCCATATAAAAATTTAAATTTATTATTGCGTACCAGCCCTGGCTTGTTACAAAAAGCTTAACAGAATTAAAAAAAATCCGCTCTAATATCAAAAGTGAGACATTGGGAATTATCATAGACTGCCTTATCGAGACTGTGCAGCTCATTCAAAAATAGTGGGAAATCTAATTATTTCATAAAATTTTATTAATGTTACATAATAATATTCATATAAACCATATTTTTTACCCTTCTTTTCGTTCTCTTAATAGTGAGCGTAAAAAAAAAAAAAAAAAAAAAAAATGTTGTATCACAATTTTGGTTGTCAGATTATACATTAATGCTTTTTGCGAATGCAAAATACTGTATTCTATTAAAATATATTTGCTGCTAGAGTGATTTCTATACCATGAAAATATAATGTGATTGGAATACTAACTTAATAGGATTTCGAATTAAATATTACAAATCGAAACAATGTTATCATTATGTGATAACAACTTATGAAAATTTGTACTTGGGAAAAATATATTTTATTCGTGAACTATTAGAAAATGTCAGCAGTTGTGTTGCATAAATAATGTAAATTGTCTAAAGTATAAAGTTTCTTAAACGGTGTAATTTTACATCGACAGAGTCAGTCTTATTCTGATAGTGAATATTTCTTCTTCAGTAAATATTTTAAAGTTACAAAATATTTTATAACGTGTACTGCTCGAAGATATTTATTTTGTTGTGTTTAGTAATATACTTACCAAATTTCAAACTTTCCTTATAAAATTACTTGAGACGGAGTAAATAATTACTTAACACTCTGAACATTTGATTACGATAAGAGATATAGTTTACTGAATAATACAGTGTTATTATGTTTCAAGAATTCACTAACACCGCCTGAATTATTTAGAAGATGACTTTGTAAGATACACATCACAGTTTAGATTATAATTTCAATTAATATTTTACATAATTTTAAATATAAATGACATTATTTAATAAAAAATGTCACGTAAAATAAAAGTACAAAAGTACAAAAGTACAATTAAAATTCATTTGCCTACAAAAATATTCGTAGATCAAAGAATAAAATATGATTAAAATGATAATAATAATATTATTAGTTATGAATAATAAACAGAAAGATGTTGTTTAAAAGTTTTAATAGAAAATTTATATGAGAATATTTGGAAAAATAGGAAGAGCGAATATATAATGAAGACATGTTTAACATTGTTTATAAAAAAATTTGTAATGTTTATATATTTTTTTTATCGAGAAAAAGACAAAATAAACAAAATAAACGAGCTGGAGTAATATATGTTTTATTCTTGGATTGCTGGAAAATATTTATTCTTGTGTTATAAAATTAAATTATAATAACTAGATAAACTTATGAAAATTTGTACTGGGAAAAATAGATTTTATTCGGGAGCTATTAGAAAATGTCAGACAGTTGTGTACATAACTAATGTGAAATTTCTAAAGTATAAAGTTTCTTAAATTGTGTAATTTTACTTCCACAGAGTCAATCTTATTCTGATACTGAATATTTCAGCTTCAGTAAAAATTTTAAAGTTACAAGCTATTTTATAACAAGTACTGCTCTGAGATATTTATTTTATTATGTTTAGTAATAAATTTACCAAATTTCAAACTTTCCTTCTAAAATCCCTTGAGACAGATTAAATAATTACTTAACACTCTGAACATTTGACTACGATAAGAGATATAGTATACTGAATACTACAGTATTATTATGTTTCAAGAATTTTCTAATATTGCCTGAATTATTTAGAAGATGACTTTGTAAGATACACATAATAGATTAGATTATAAGAAATTTCTATTAATATTTTATATAATTTTAAATATAAATACTATTATTTAATAAACAAAGTCTCTTTAGTCCAAGGTATTCTATTGAAGTTCATTTGCCTACATAAATATTCGTAGATAAAAAGAATAAAGTATGATTAAAATGATAACAAGTTGGAAATTGCACGCCAAACGTGGCAAATGAAGAGCGTTCGTAGTATAATTAGTTGTATAAATATTTTTTGCACCACATATTGTACTGGATGTATATTTTAGTGCACTTCATAAGTGCATAGCAATTTTATTCTGTTCGAAAGGTTGTAATATCATTAAAATGCACTTAAAATGATTTTTTCCCATTGGCTATAATGAAAATGAAAAGTTTTGACTGTCCCTGTCATTGAACTAAACATCTGATTTTCATAAAACATGAAATGACTCGACAACATTTTGCAACAATTATATATTTAAAATTTCCGAACATTCGGTGGGGTAGTTTTTGCTCTGTTATATGCGGACAAACAGACAGACGGATTGAGCGAACGACGATTGTAGGTGCTACGCATTTATACATCTACGAACGCACATAAAGTGATATTTTTAGTTGTGAAGTATAAACTGAAAGATCCTCACAACATTAATAGAAAATTTAAATGAGAAATATTTAGAAAGATAGAAAGAGATAAAATATAATTAAGACATGTTTAATATTGTTTATAAAGAATTTGTAATCTTTATATTTTTGTATAAAGAAAAAGACAAAATAAACGAGCTGGAGCAATATATGTGTTATTCTTTGGTTGCTAGAAAATATTTATTCTTGTGTTATTAAATTATATTATTATAACTAGATAAACTATAAATTCCTATAACTTTTTTTTATTTAACTAGGCTGGAATTCATATTTTCGCAATATCGAAAAGGAATATTTCAACAAGTATTTTAAGATTAAAACTCACATTATAGTGTATTCTGCATTGAGTTATTTTTTGTAAGTATGTCTGACATTTTAGATCCTATGCTAATAACTCGAAAATACCAATAAGCTAAAGTTCAAACAGCGTTTATTTTAAAATTATCCTTTGCATAAGACTTTTTATTCTTGAGATGGACCTCTAACTCGACACTTTTTACGTTTTACTGGTTGCAACTTTTTTGTAGGAGGTCGCAACGGGTCATTCATAATTCCCTCCGGGGTTTCGAAACGTTATAGTAAGAAAACGAAGACGAATATGAAAAAAAGAAACATATGAAATTATTCCGAAACTATTCAAGTTTTAATTTAATTAGTTTCCGGTAGATGGCAGTAACATCTGTATTGAAGTCAGTTGTAGTAAAGAAAAAGGGCGTTTACAGGCGAAGAGAAAGCTTTTTGTGTGTTGGAGTTTGCAAAATCTGAATCAGTGGTGTCAGTTCAACGGGCCTTTCGTAATAAATATCGAAAACAGGGACCAACTGACAAAACAATTCATGTGTGGTACCGGAAATTTAAAGAAACGGGATGCCTATGTGACAGGAAACGAAGTGGTCGGCCTGGTCCATCTGCAGGACACCGTAGATCGTGTACGGGAAACGTTTTTGAGGAGCCCGACGAAATCAACCGCTGGCGGAAGCCGAGAATTGGGGATCTCTCAACCAACAGTGTGGCGAATTCTGCGAAAACGTCTTTGTTTGAAGCCGTACAGATTGGGACTGGTGCAAGCGTTGACTCCAGCAGCTTGCATTTCTCGTTTCACGTTTTGCATTGATGTCCATGAACGTGAAACACTGATGTCGAAATTGATTTTTAGTGATGAAAGCACATTTCACATGTGTGGCACTGTCAACCGCCACAACGTACGCATTTGGGGCACTGGAAATCCCCATTCTGTAGTGGAACACTATCGGGATTCCCCAAAAGTTAACGTGTTTTGCGCTATGTCCTCCTCACGTGTTTATGGGCCATTCTTTTTTACAGAGAAGACCATTACCGGTGTAGTGTACCTGGGTATGTTGCAGTTGTGGCTAATGCCGCAGTTAGAGGAACATGAGGATGATTTCGTATTTCAACAAGACGGTGCTCCTCCCCATTTTTTGTGTGATGTGCATGAATACCTGAACACACACTTACCTCATCGATGGATTGGACGAGCTTCTGAAGATGACGTACCTCTTCTAAAGTGGCCTCCACGGTCACCGGATTTAACACCGTGTGACTTTTTCTTGTGGGGGTATGTGAAAGACCAGGTTTTTGTACAACCTATGCCACGTGATTTAGCTGACCTGCGTGAAAGGATAACACGTGCTATCAATAACATAGACAGTACCATGTTGAGTAGAGTATGGCAGGAACTGGACTCTCGCATTGATGTATGCCGTGTGACCAAGGGTTCACACATAGAACACCTGTAATGTATGTAAGTAAAACTTGAATAGTTTCGGAATAATTTCATATTTTTTTTTTCATATTCGTCTTCGTTTTTTTACTATAACGTTTCGAAACCCCGGAGGGAATTATGAATGACCCGTATTTCGGAAACTTTTTCTATTGATAATGTATCATCATAAAAAATCTTCATTAAAATTCGTGTAAAGAAAATAAGTAAAAAACCACCAGGTTAAAATGGATCTGAAATATCATATGCAAAAAAAAAAAAAAAAAAAAGATTGAAGAAAGAAAGAAAAGTCATGCGTTAAGTATAGATTATGAAACACTTTCCAACAATTCCTCAATGCTTTAACAAAACTTCGTTATTTAAGGAAATAAGATATGTAAGATAACTAGGTAAACATTTTAGAAAACGTATAAAACGTTTGAAAAACTGATTTCAGCAGTTATCGTCCGTAGCCAAATATGTATTCCAACTCCTTTTAACAATTCTGTATTTGATCTATAGGTTGATATATATACTCTATAATAGGGAAATTTAGTTTAGCAAGGAAACGCATAACAGATAGAAATTTATCTTTCAGCAATTTGTAGTAATAGATGGAAACATACATGAATACTTTTGTTCAACCCTGTAGTTAACCTAGTACCTTTATTACACGCCACTATTTAGCTAAAGTTTAATTCAAACTAACACACTCTTAAAACTACTTAAATAACATTACCGTAAATTATCATTTATAGACGGTCATGTATCCAAATCTTGGCGTGACACTGTGTATCATTTTATCAATATTCTAAAAACATTTCTTAGTAAACTAAATACAGTTCAGTATAAAAATGCATAACCCATTTAAAAACCACCTTTAAGAAATTTACACTCATACCCAATAATCCTTACGAACTCTTTTGTGTAGCACTGCATAGGAATTATGGCATTTATACACATCATATAGTATGTATAAATATAGTGAAACATAAAAGCGCATACCATAATTAAAAATGCTTTTCCAGCAATCAACGCTAATGTACAGTACTTCGAATACAATATAGTATCTGAAATCTTTTGTGTGTCCCTGTAAATGCTATGCACCCCGTATTATACATGATATAAGTTATAGTAAACCTCAGCGATGTATAACAATTTCAATATAAGTGAAATAACCTAACATAACTGAAATACACCGCAAACAATTCCACCCCAATATCATTATGTAACGAAATTTTTTGTATGTCTCTGTAAATGAATAATAACTATCCTTTACACCGCATATCCTACAGAATGCATATTTAAGTGCACTTCATTAATGCATATCAATTTTTTTATGTTTGAAAGCGTGTAACACCATTAAAAATCATTTTAAACTATTTTTCCCATAGGCCTTAATGTAACGGAAAACTCTTGTCTTTCCCTGTAGATGAATTAAACATGCGACAAACTTTACTTGAAGTAGGGAACGTGCTACGGTAAACATTAATAACATCCAAAAATTTCAGGGTAATCTGAATATATGTATGGGAGTTAGAAAGCGGACAGCCGACCAGATGGCCAGACGGACAGACAAACCGAAGTCATAAACACATTTAGACTTGTTGGAAAGTGTTAATAAAATAAAATAATTAAATAAATAATCACTTCACAATATTGTCATGCAGTCGAAGAATTAGAGAAGAACGATGTCATTAGTTTAGAATAAGCTTTCGTGTTTTCGCATTACTAATATATACTGTGAAAAATATAACTGTTGCTTAATCTAGGAAAAAGTAATATACAACTATCGAAAATGCATAATAACCACTTCGAGAGACTAAAGTATCCGAAAAGCTTTCTTTATCTTTATAAACCTCAGATACCAATATATTTTTAAAATTCAAAGAAGCTTTTATAAAATCAAAGTTACTTCTACTGGCACTGATTTTTGGAAACGTATACGTAGAGTTTTTATATTGTATTAATCAGTTTTCTTAACCAGAAGTGTTGTCTTTTCGAATGCTGTCAATTCTGAAGTACGCATTTTCATGTTCAACAATTATGTTTCCCAAACAAACATTATAAATTAACACTATTAAACTTAAGTTTAAAATTAAATGTCTTCACTTAATTTTCCACGTGTTGCTTTTATAAACGCTTTCCATTAGTCTTAAAAATAACCGTACTTTCAGCACGAAGAATCCACTCGAAATAATCGAGGGACGGTGGTATATAGGGAAGATTAGGGAGGGTCATCCACTTTTTACAAAATGATTTTTTATTTTTTTAAATATTAAACATAGAATAAAATTTTACACATAGTTTTATTCGTTATCCAATTAGTTATAAAAATAAAAATACTACATAAGTGTACAATATAAGAAATTTGAAAATGATTGGTTTTAATCATAAGAAAATAATGGATCAAGGCTCCCCGCTTATGGGAGGGTTGACAAAGTATTTCGGAGGTTTGACCCACTTTGTTTTATATTGAATTATTTGTGAAGGGAAAATCAGCTAAAAAAAGCAAAATAACTTTATGCTACATGATTTAATTATTATAAAAAATATTTTTGAAAATATGGTGCTTAAACAAATCTGTTTAAGGTCAGTTGCAAGTCAGAAGAGAAAAATTGTGTTTTAAACAGGATTTTGTCTGAGCAGGTATAATTGTACAGGAGAGAAAATCAAATTTTAACATTTAAGACGGTATTCCAGTAGAGAAAGGTTCCATTTTCATAAGTTTTCATATATTATTATGTCCGGATTTAGGAGTCACTGTCCGGCATTTTTTTGTCTCCTTGTCCTACTTTTTGTGACACATGAACTGACAATTCTAGTTGTCAGATAGTTTGGCTTCATCTCTCTCTATTCTTCTTGGTGAGATTTGTCTACGTACATTCCAAAAGTTTTCCATTAATGCTATTTTCTTTTCCAACCACAGGAGCATTTAACTTATCATTAATATTTTTAAACCCTTTCAGGGGCAAAGTACTTTCAGTAATAAAATACCACTGCTCCTGAAAGGTTTAAGACTTCTGCTTTCATACTTTTTAGTCCTTTCTAGTCTTTGCCACTGCTTCTAATTACATATTGCAAGCAATATTTAAATGGAAAAAATTCCTGTCAACTTTGCCTTTTTAATTTCATTAAATTATTTCTGGCAGTGGATACTATAGCAATTTTACACATCTTTCTTTAATATCTTTTAAACATTTTGTTTTCCATCACCCTGTTTTACTGTTGCTTTATAGAATAAATTGACATTTTTTATATATATATAACCGTTAACCTTTCATTATGCACAATGTATAATAAAAATATTTCCAAAACCACTTAATTAAGGAAGCCTTATGAATCTGGTCAACCTTCATTCACATTTACTGGGTCAGTCCTATCCACATAGCTCTTTTCTAAAGGAGATCACATTGATACGTTAAGTCTAACTTACTGTACAATCTTTAAACCAGAAATGAAAGATCAAAATTTCTGATTACTTAAAATGTACTTACTTAAATTTCTATGAAATATTTTATCTGATAAAAAGCTTAAATAATATAACAAAAAAAAAAAACACAACTTTTAAGTTTAAAATGACTCACAGTTGATTTTTTACAGCTATTTCGATTATCTGTATGAAATAAAGATTATTATTTGAGCATTCCAGTAGCTTTGGTTGTCACCTATTGGTAAAACTCTGAAATTCTTTTAAATATAAAAACTGATGGGTGGGTCAAGCCTCCCATATGGTCAACCCTACCAAGTTTCCCCAATTTCAGAACAGTTTGTGCAATGTGGTCGTAATTAAATTGAGAGCATTTAGGGTATTGCGTAAGGTGATCTAAATGAATGAATGGGGGGAATTTTGCAAGATGATTAATCAACACGATGGATGAATGATTCCAAGTTTTATAAAAAGCTACAAAAGTAACAGTTTGAGGAATATGTGGTGCTGTGTAACAGAAATGAGAGTTTAAAAAATGCAAAAACAATGGTGAAATAAAATTAACTTTTATTTAAAACATTCAGTTCCCTGGATTTCAAGTGACCACATAGTAAAAGTCGCATGGAGTATGATCAGGGGATTGCGGACACCATGCATTTTGAAAACAGCGATGATCAATGACTATTTCTGTTGTGAACTTCTGTCCTAGTAGCTCCCGTACTCGGAAAACAATGCGTGTAGAGGTTCGGTGTTGCATGATAGTGATTTTCTACAGCCATGATCTTTACTGAATTGACAAAATTACAGAAGTTGTTTAATGTGGCGAGATTTCTATTAGATATCAGGATAGATTACCGGTTGTTTCGGGGTAATATTTTCATAGAGGCATAGATCTATGATCATTTCTGCTGTGAAACCACATTAGGCATGTTTCCAGTTTGTAAGGAATTTCTTTAAATGCATTTCGTGAATCAGTGTCAAAGTTTATTAGTTCAGAATATTTACATATACATTCAGTCCAAAAAGGTCTTCGGCACCGCATAAGATGTTCTAAGGTCAGTCACAATACCCCTCTATTCAGGAAAGGTTAAAGCAAAGGTCAGTCGCGTATTATGGTGGTTGTGACATAAAGCAAACGCCTGATCTTGAAGGTTAGAAGTCGATAATTTTTTGAAAGGTGTTCCATTCCGTACAATAGGGCATATACAAATTCCAAGCCATCCCATGAGCACTAAAAGTAACAGAATATTGCCCTGCGCACTGTCGTCAATCGCTGTTGCAACTCCTTCAATTCTACCCTACAGGCTTGTGTCTTCTGTATGGTTCACCTTTTAGTGAATCTGTTTTCTCGATCTTCTCAACCTTCGCTTTACACCCTTTCACCATTTACCTACTGACGGTTCTTATAAGTACCACTCATTTTAAACTGTTATCCCATAGTGAATATTACTAATATTCTAATGGTACTTTGCAAAAACACTCTTTTAACCCAACTTTATCCGGATACATAGCAGCAGTAGTTCCAGGTTTGCTATTTTAGCGATGAAGGAGTCTTTGACACAGACGATGTGTTTTGTGCCGATAATTTGTTCATAATGTCGTGCTCGTCTTTTTATAGCTGCAAACACAGTACAGGATATAGGATAAGTGTTGTATTTTTTATGTGCTCATTACGATATTAGAATACAGTTTGACTAGCTATTTTAGGTGAAAGGTGTATGTATTTGATTTAACAGTTGAATTACTCTGTGGTACTTATAAATACCGTCAGTACACTGGGTGTTGGAGAAAAACTTTTTGTTTACTTTTCGTCTGTGTAGTTATCCATCGTTTTCATCTGCTTTAAAATGTAATTATTAAAATGTAGTGTAGTAATGATTTTCCTGGTATTAATTTTCTGTTTCATTGTTATTTTTTATAGGTAATCGTAAAAGTTGTGGCACCGGCTCGTTTTTGCTATGCTAGAAATGGCGTATGTAAATCCATTTATTGCATATGTGGAGATGCGAGAGAACATGTTGTCCCTTGAATATAGACGTCGCATAACGAAAGGACTCCTAACAAGATCGAAACCTAAATAAATAAAATACTTTTTTAACCCTTTCAGGGGCAAGACATTTTCAATTCTAAAGTGTTGAAATAAATGATTCGCACCGGAATTCGCTAAACGATTTATTTGTAAATAAGAAAAAAGTCAATATTCCACATACTTATTAAATCGCAAATATTTTTTGGTGTTACTTGAAATACTTTGTGGATTTTCTGTTACGGTATTTTAGCCATAGTGTACTGACAGTACTTTAAAATACCACGTTAATTAATTATCTCTAAATAATTAAATTTCTCACGGGTGAGTATTTTTTTTATGTTTATCTTTTAATTTTCATTGTTGGAACTGAAAAAAAAATATTACTTGAAAAAAAAATTGCAGTAGATAAAAGGTTAAACTGACAAATGACCGTTACCTTTAAGCAAACTTTCATGCGATCTAAAAACACGTACATCGGTTTCACATTCTCAGCTAAAAAGGAAAACATTTTGCTCATAATTTTCGATCAAATTATTTTTATTTACATAAAGAAACTTATTAATCTTTGTGAATCAGGGCGTGAACTTGAAGTTAAAGAGACTTTATCAGTGTTTATGTAATTTTTTCAGCTTTTTTAACATTCTTGCCATATTGCAATTGGATAAAATCGATAAATGTTCTAAACAAAAGGTAATTTTATTTCACTATTGATTCTGTATTTTATAAAACTCTCTTTTGTAATACCTAGTGGCTCATATCCACTTAGCAGTAACTTTAGGAATATTTTTATTTTCGCTAAAATATATCGTCCTCCGTCTCGTTTAATCATCCTACAACATTGGCTGTAATCCTAAAATTTCGTCGCACAACAGAACACTCTGATTTCATTTAATGTAGTTATGGGCAGTTAGAATGTGTGGAACTTCGCAAGAAGTTTGAGTTATATAGCTTTAAAAGTTAAATTTTTTATTAAGGGGTCTCAAGACTCTCAAAGCTTTAAAATTTTCGAAATTTTTATTTGTTTAGATATTAAACTCCCAACTTTTTTGAACATTTTAATATAATTGTTTCCTTGAAATTCCCATTAGAAGAAAAATTATGGCTATTAGAACTATACCCGCTCAATAGCTGAAGCAGCGTTTCCGGAACCTTGCAGTCATGTTTCGCAAAATGACGTTTTTGGGCATAACGCCCACGATATCTCAAAAACTTCTGAATTTTTTTTCTCATGAAATTTTCAAAACATATGTTTCAGGTTAGTCTGTATAAACAGAACCTAAAATTTCATTTTTATTGTTAAAAAAAAAAAATATTTTTTAGGTGATTGTACTGTTGAAATTTTCTAAATTTTGAATTTGCTAAATACAACTTTGTATTAAAAATATCAAAATGCTTTAAATATAATTTTTTTTAGGTTCTGGGTAATGTTTACAATCTAAACTCTAAGTAGGCCCCAAAACTTTCATTCTAGTTACAAAACTAATTCAGTAATCGTGCGCATAATCTGTTATGCCGATTTTCTGCACGTCAAATGTCTGACAGTTTGGAGGCTCTTGTAAACGCTAATTCTGCATCTTTCAATTTTTTAAACTAGGGGGCTCGGCCCCCTACGAGCTACGCTCGCCAACCCCCGTCCAGACACCGCAGGCTCTAAATGCACGCTAATTTGATCGGCTTTAAAAAGATTTCGAAAGATTGAATTATAATTTAAAAAACAGTGGCGATCTCCCTATAAACGAATTTCTATTCATTTCTCTTTGATTGGGGAATTTTAACGCCAAATCCGCTGCGGTACTACTTGATTATCCCGTCGACCCATTTCGCAAAATTATATAATTCACCAAACCACTCGCCAAATTATACAAACTGACATAATTTTTATTTTAAATAACGAAAGAACATATAAATTCGTACAACATTAATAAAAATACAAATAAAACGTCGAAATAAAAATAACTTGATGACGTAGACACATGTAACAACATTTCAAAATAAGCTAATATAAAAGGAATTAAGTAAACAGAATCTTTGTCTCCTGGTATTTTTTAACAAAACGAAAAGAAAGTTCTTTTAAATGAGTCATTTTTAAATTAATCGTTTTTAATCTGACGTAATTTTTACCAAGCTATTCTTTCTCTTTTAAATAATCGCGTGAAAGTACTTTTGTTAGCAATGAAATATTATTTGCGGTTTCCTAACAAAAATAGTTGAAAATATCCTCTCAAAATATTAAATAAATGTCTAGCGCAATTTCTAAATTTAAACATTTTTGCAATTTTGTGTTCATTCAACTTTTGTGTTCATTTTATGTAATAACTATAATGTGACGTAAATATGACGTAATTTCTCCTAAGACTTCTAACGCATGTTAATGAATTTATTATTTTACAAAACCTTTCTCTTTTAAAATTCACGTGGGCACTTTTTATGACGTAATTTTTAATAAGTTCCTGCTTTTTATACATAATTATTTAATTCTAATTTGAAAGTTTTTTTCCTGTTTATAGTCACGTGTAAATAAATTTTTAATTTGAAGCAAACATTATTGCTTGCGCTTTTTATACAGATGGCAACAGTTTAAATTAGTACAATTTTCTGAAATCTGTAAAAAATATCTCTAGAAATGCTGAAAATTTGAATTTAAAATAGAAATAAAACCTGAAAAAATGAGTCAAAATAAAAAAATTAGTGCAATCTGCACTCCGGCAAATTCTAACGCATAAAATGATCTAAAAATGATTACACTGCCATGCATAGTTTTTGCTGCTATAAAACTTTTTTAGTGGAACGATTTTGTCCAACTTTAGCATTAAATATCTCTTAAAATAATTCTTCGATTTGAAAACTGTCTGCATCAGCGTGTTTATCAAACATTTCTGTATAAAACCACTGATTTTCATATTTTTGTATGCATTATTTTTCTCAATATTAACGAAGAAAGACCTCTGGTCACAAAAAATTCAAAACCGGCGGCGGCGGTGACAGCGGTAGTTACTTTTTTTTAGAATAGAGAGATACGTGAAATGAAAGAACATACTTGTATCTTTCATTCAAATATAAAATTGTGTGTTAAAATCAAATACATTTTAAGATATTATATGTTGAAAGTGGTCTGTTAGTTTTCTTTTTTCCAATTTTAAGAGGCTTGAAACCCTTTAATAGATTTATTCGAAAATTGTATGATAATATTTGCAATTTACTGCACAGTTTTTGTTTAGAAAGATATGAATCAGCAATCATTGTTGGCTAGTGAGTGGTTTTATTTGGGCACTCAATACATATTTTCCAATTTTTTTTCTTATCACTATTATTCAAAAATACCTTTCTATTGTTTGCAGGCAGTAAGTCCGACCAGTAAGCCTTTGATTACAGGATTAGGACATATGTCTCCCAAGCCACTATTATTTTTATTCTTCTCGCCACTTTTTAAAAAATAATATGTGACATAATCATATAATAAGATAGTTTCAAAGGAAATTTACCAATAAGGTTTTTTCTTGTAAATTTTGCATGAGTAAATATAAAAACAGTCGCCAGATTTAGCACATAAGCAAGAGGTTGCAGATGAAAAAATATATCTTTAAAGAAGTAAATTTAATAAAATAATACATTTTTTATAAAAAATCAGGAATTAAAAATTAAATTTTAAAAGCCAAAAAACCCGACTGCTTAAAAAACGAACTAATTAATTATTTTCCATCAATGTGAAACTATTTTTCATATTACTTACCTATTTTTTTATTTACTTGTATTGATGGCTTTTAAGTTGTGTTTAAGTGTTAGTTCCTATCTATAAACACTGTCTTAATGAGGCCTATAGATGTCTATGAAGGTTAAAGTTGCAGTAAAGCTAGAGATCCTACCTACACAACTTCCAGATTGCGTAACATTTAAATGGAACTTATGACTGTAAAACAGTCAATGAAACATCGTCTTTATTTTGAAAGACCTGTCCAATGATATGCCACTCAATAGGGTGCATAAATTTGTTTTCGTCTTTACCGCCATTTTGTATTTCACGGCCGCCATTTTGAATTTATAAAAACAAAACCTAGCCCATAACCATTGGACGGTTAAAACGATTCGATAGAGACCCCATTCATTAAAAGCCATCCAGCCGTTTGGATGTTCCGAAGGTATAAAGAAATCCACATACCCAGATACGCGTGAAACACATAACCCTTCTTGGCAGTCGGGTAAAATGAGTTTAGTGCTCCATGAAAGCCAGCCGTGAGTCTCCACTGCCAGCAATGTACAACGATAATACTCGTAGATTCATTGTTTAAAATACATCAAGATTTTAATCTAAATTGTTCTACAATTTTCAGTTGAGGGTATTGTTATTTTTCTAGAAGGTAAAATAATATTTCATTTAAAAAATAATGAAATGTTTAGAAAGTCATTAAGTTTGGAGTAGTATTAGCAAAATATATTTGCAGTTTACTCCAAGTACATATAACACTCGTTTCAGTTTAATTTCAAAGATTTTGTTTAAGAGGAATGGAATAAGTAATTCATGCTTATAATAAATTATTAGTCAAAAGAAGAAAGTATTCATTAGCGATAAACAAGGAAGTTATATTTTTGGCGTGCACATAAAGAATATGTCATCTCAAATGGAATTAAATGCTTTGAAAGTCGTTTAATTTTGAAATAGTGTGAACACAATACTTTAAACTTATAATTTATTCAAAAAATTTCTGAAACTATTTATCATTTAATTTGAAAGCATGCTTTTAAAATTGTGCAAGTGATACAGTACAAATGACTAAAATCCGGTATCTTGTTTGAAAAGTATCAAATTGTAACTAGAAATTTTCTAACAAGATTGAATGAAATATAATAGTTAACTTTCTAACTAGCTTACATACAGCACATACATAAAGTAACCATATATTTTGAAACTCATTTAACTTAACAACATACTTTGACAATGTAATTTTGAAAATATTTGTTCCCATTACCTACCTTAATTTTAGAAAAATTTAAAATGCACTTCTTTCGCTGAATGTTATTCAAATAAAAAATTATTATATTCTTAGTAAAACATTTCTGTATTTTTAACATTTACTCCCAAAAATGTACGATGCTTCTTGGAATTTGATTTTAAAGTGGGTATCCATGGAAACTAAATGAAGAAGAATAGAGCACCTACTGTTTGCTTGGAAAACATTAAAATGCACCTATAAATTTTTCTTGCAAGTTTGAGGTAAATGTAGTATTTACCTTTGAACTAGCATATAAACAACATATCGGCTACTTGGAATTTGATTTCAAAGTATGTATTCATGTCAACTAAACGAAGAACCATAGAGTACCTACTGTTGCTTGGTAAACATTAAAATGTAACTAGAAAATTTTCTTGCACGTTTGAAGTAAACATAAGTGGGATGTTTTTGCGTAGTGTCATATTCAACACTGTCACTAAACTGTGTGCTCCAAAACAATTCTACTTGGACCTGTATTATATCGGAATGTCAGATGAGTCAGACTCTGAAGCCGATTTGTCTTTACCAAGCGGGAGAGTCAACGAATGCATTTTTCCTTGATAAAGCGTGAACGTCCAACGACATGGTGTCTACTGATGATTTCACTGTCATTAATATTCTTTCCATTAGTACTAACAACACTATGTCACAAATAACATACGAGTCGTGCAATTTCGTATATACTCTTCTGAGCCATCGTGCCATTGAATTCTACCCGCTATTGAAGTCGCTTATATCAGCTGCTATTCCCGCCACTGGCAGAAGAAACGCAAAAATGATTCCTCAGACTCCCTAGCAGCAGTTAAATGCCACTCCCATCTGATTGCGTACCCTTCACGTGATCCAAACGAGTACATTGCAAAATGTAAGGAAGATCATAATGTTTTGGTTTTTCGGTGTATATGGGGCATTCTCACAGTCTTTTGACATTCGGGAATAAAAATCTGGTGAAATTAAACTTGCTAAAATAACATTTTAATCTGATAGACGAATGCCTTAATAATTCAAAATAAAGAAAAAATGGTCAGCAGCGGAATTATTTTTTTTTTATTTAACTGAGGTTTAAGTTAAACTTGCGAGTTTAATTTTCCTCACCATTTTATCACTATAACTTTCTATTTTCTTCTAAATTTTTACGTATAATGAATTTGCATAGTACCCACAGGACATTCAATTAAGAAATAATAACAATGTAGTATTTTTAGTACAAAATTTTGGTATAGCATTGTCTTAAAGAGGTGTTAAAAAAGAGACGGAAGGAAAAAAAGGGGATGGTATAGGAAAAAAGGGATGGTAATAGAAAAAAAAGCCATGGTTGGTTGATGGTTGATTTTTGACAGCCAATTATCTGCACGAGGGATATAGGACCAGGGTGAGTGCCCTTCGTGGGGGTCTTTCTAAGGGAACCTAACCCGTATTTACGCATGGAAATTCATGGATCGAAGAAAACCACGAAAACTCCGAACGATTAGACCAACGGGCGCGATTGGGTTCGAATCGAACCCAGCACCTCCCGTCTACGAGCTTCGAGAGCAGAACCTCTCAGCCACTGGTGGGGGGTAGGGATGGAATGGTAAAGAAAATTAACACTATTTTTTGGCAAAGCATGTTAAGACTAAGTGATAACCATACTGTTCATTGATTTTTAGAAACAATTATTTATATTGGACTAAATAAAAAAAAATTAATTTACCCTGAAATGTGCAGGAATAAACCTTGGAGCAGTGGTGGAAAATTGGCGCAGACGAGGAGCCTATTGACACCACTAAATTTTAGTAGAATTTTTCGTCTTATCTAATGACAGTTTTTATTAAGATGAAGAATACCATAAAGTATTAGTGGTGTCAATAGGCTCCTCCTCTGCGCCAATTTTCCACCACTGTTGGAGATAGTAAGTCAATCAATAAAGCCAAATACTTGAAGTTAATATTTAAATGCTGATTTAAATTCTGCAGTAAATACCCTCTCAAAGAATTTTAGATATTCTTTCTCTAGCATACTTCTGCATGAGAAATAACTTGAAAAATATTCTGTGGCTGCATCTGAAGTGATTTTCTGTATAAGTTTAGTAAGAGGGACGGTAAGGAATCTAAAACTCAGGGACAGAGTTCAAAAAATAATATCAACCGTAAAAATGTGTGCTGGTTAATTTTTTGCTGCATATTTATACAAAACAACTTTCTCAGTTTCTGAAAAAAAAAATTACATAGAATTACTTATTTTGAAATAATTTTATACAGACAGCTCCAAGCTTAAAAATCACTATCAGGGACGCAGGACGGTATAGGGGTTTTACTGGTATTTGGACCCCAACATAGACAACCAAAACTTATTTATCTCGTTAATATTGTTATGAATTCATTCAATGGGATGTTCCCCAGTATATGAATTTTAAAAAAACACGAGAATATGTACTAAAATAAAAATTATTATTCAGGGATTTTAAAGTCAGAGTATTGTGAGAATGCCCCATAGACATTCCATTTAATCGTTTCACAGAAAGCTTCAAGTAACATCAGTAACTAGAAAAAGGGGATTTTCTGTTTGAAATTACAAATTATATTTTTCATAACATTCTCTGTTTATAAGAAATATTGATATTCACTGATTAAATAGTGAAAATACTTTTGCTGATAAGTTCTTATAGTATGGTATAGATACGTAACTTGTAGGATTCATGGAAATGGAGAGCGAAGCAGACAGTTTTGAAAAAATCTCTTTTAACGACTTGTCACCCAGACCGCTATTTCAAGTACGGACTTACATATCAGGGTTTAGTGTAAATTTGCATTTTAATATTCTGCATGGACGTACGCGCTGTACATCTAGTAATCGTCTACAATAAAATCAGGACGCACGTCCTGAATCACGTCCTGTTCAGGGCTTAATCATTGTATGGGATATTCATTAGATTTCAAATCTGCGAAAATTCTTTCTTTTTTCAAATGTAGGGCCTCATTATTTCAGCAATATTTTCTCGCTCTACTGGCTGAAGTCTTGATAACAGCAACTTTATGAATAACTAGATTCTCAGAATTGCAATTCAATATTATCCGGATTTTCTTGCGGTAAACTGTCGTTAATACGCTTGACAATTAATATTTTCTTTCCTTTCAATAAGAACATACAGAAAAAGGAATCTACAATCAACTCCATTCTCTATAGTGAACTGACATCTCTGACAAACTGAGTTAGCTTTTTGCAAAATTTCTGTCAAATCATCGTACCTGGAAACAAGGAGAATGTTGTCAACATAACTTCTTTAAAGACAGATCTTTGAATCCAACTACAGGATTATATCTTGCTTCGTTAAGTGCATTACAATATCTGCGATTTTCCACGAGAGTGGTGACACCGTAGCAGTGCCATTTATTTGTTTATAAAAATATCAACGGAAACAAAACTGTTAGAAATAAGACAGAAGCGCACAAGATGAACTACAACGCAAACGTCTAAACTGTTTGCAACGCTATAACTTAGCCATATTTTTAATGACACCGCTTGTACAATCAATAGTAATCGAAGTAAAAAGTAATACTAAATCAATTGAAGCCATAAAAAATATCAGAAATAAAGAAGTTGAAGTAAATCATTCAAAAACTAAGAAGATAATTTTAAGTTCAGACTTATTTATTTTCGGAAGACCATAAAATGCTGAAAAACGCTTATCCTCTTTGAATCATTTGCGCATATATACGCGTACTTTAGGAAATTCTTTTTTATTCAGTTATCACGAATTAATACAAATACTGAATGTAATTTTTGCTTTAATTAATGGTAGATATTTCGTAATTGCACAAAGTGAGAAAAATGTTCGGAATTTTCAGTATGGATTTAGAATTTGTTAATAAAAAATGAAATTTCTGAAATGTATGGGCTAATAATTCTAAGGGGTATCTCTGAATTGGTATTGGCAACAATTTTGACAAAGAAACGTAATTACAAACTACTTCATTCAATATTTTTTATCACTTTAATACTTTCTCAAAATAACTAATCAATCTGGAACAAAAAATGAACGTTTAATACCAGACTTATATCGTTTTTATGTGAAGAAAATAGTTACCCAAAAAAATTTAGTTAATGATTTATGTTTGAAGTACTTTGTTATGTATTAATTTTAATATTTTAAACACTACTTCAAGAATGAAAAAAGTTCTTATTTAAAAGTATTAAGGCACGTAAAATATTTTAACTGTTTTTACACTTCTCGTCTTAAGAAAAATACAGGAATAGGGTTTTTCATTCCACTTTTTTTTTTTAAATACGGTTCCTAACAGACATCTCGAGTAAATGTGTATTTCGCACGAGGTCATTCACACAAGTATTGAACATATACTATGCATTTTCACTTTAGTAATTTGACGGGAAACAAAGTTTTGCAGAATAAATGGGCAGTTGGTGAAGTGCAGAAAGTTACTCAGTACAAAATTTTATAGTATGGGATAAAACAACAACAACCACAATGTATAATAATTAGACTTCCACCATAAAGAATTATTGGAAAGATCATTGCCTTACTCGTCATTGAAATTTAAAGGAATATCAAAAAGTATGAAACGTAGCACATTAGACATTATTATGTTGGATTCTGTTGCATGATGGACCTAAAAGATATTTGATTACATATGATCTTCCATTGGCAAGACGATTTAAGGTAATGACCTGAAGCTATGGTATGGAAGCAGGTTTTTGAAGGTATGAGCTCGATAATGAGATGATGGGCAAGAATGAAACTTTCACAGTTACGGTTACAATGACAAAACATTGTAAATTTCAAATTGTAACACCCACTTATGTTCAGTGCAAAATGATATTCATAAAGAGGAATCATCAATGGCTATAAAAAAAGTATATGTAGCAGTTAGAAATAGCGATTTAAACTAAATGGAAATATGTATAGAGACATATAGTAGCATAATGGGACCGGGAAAGCAAAATTCAACAAAAAAATCGATTTTTACTTTTTTATATCATTAAATAGTTTAAACTTTTATCTTTCAAACGATGTGTCACACATGTTTATATATAAAAATATAAGTGTTTAAATTATTCATTCATTCTAGGAGTACTTCACAGCTTAATGGCCATTTAAATCTTTAATGACTTTTTCAGAAAACTTGAATTTTTCATGTTTATGTTCCTTTTTTTTCAATATCTATTAAACTTAAGAACTCAAGGTTTTATTAATACTTATATTATGTAATATTGTATACTCTAACAAAGGGATTTAATGATTTGTTGAGAATTATTTATTTTAGGCAGTGAAATATTACCAAAAAATGCTAATTTAAAAATGACTTTCAATAAATAATTAATTATTATTTTTGAGTTTCACTTAGAAAGAAAATTGATTGTTAAAATATGTAAATCATGTTATTCCCAGCAAAGAAAGAAACAGTGGGCCATCAGCTGGAAAAAAGATGGCAGCCAGCAGTGCTATCAGCGCTAAAGTGCAAGGGTGCAATTATTATTAAACCTGTCGAAAAGTGTCCAAGCCTAATGCAGCTGGCCCATCAGTGACGGCCAACAGCAGGCCAGCATTTGTATGCCATCACATTACTTCAATCCGGCACTTTTCCTACAGTGCTAGAACCTATCCCACTGCTATTCCTTTGCTGTCCCAGCACTTTCCCTTACAAAAATTTCTTATAGAATTCTATAAAAAAAACTATTATATAATTATGGCTCTTTTTTCTATAAGCTAGATTCACCAAGAGTTATAGAAACATCTGTAGAAGTGTCTATAATAGAAATGTCTATAGAAATATTTGAACTGCATGTGGTCACCCTCCCAAGCACTGACCGCGCTCGATGCTGCTTTGTTTTCGTGATCGGACATGAACAAGTGCTTTCAGCGTACGCTACGATTGCTTGTAGTTTTCTGGCTCTCATTAGACTATTTCAAGATTGTTTCTTTTGTGATTTACGTTCCCAATCACTAAACTGGTATAGAAATTATTCTATTGTATAGAAATCTTATGTATCTTATACGATTTTTTTTATTATTGATTCTGAACTGCATAAATTATGAAAACCGAAATCCTTTGTAACCTAGTAAAACCAGATTTAAGGGAAAAAAAGTGCGTTGAAATAAAGAATTTATTTATTTATTCGTTTACTTATTTATTTGGTTGGTGGCAGTGGTGCAATATTATTTACATTTTCAAAAAAAAATTAGCTTCGCATCTTAAATTGTGTTAAGATATTCATTTCAGATTTGTGTTCAAATACTCAATGTCTTCGATATTCGCAGCGCCACCTAGCGTAAAGGCTCCCAGCAATAATACTGCAAAAGTTCGTGCACTTCCATGTAGTGGTAGGCCAGCGCATGAGATAAAATGGATGCCCAACAGAATTTTATCTGATGATTTCAAACAGCAAAGTTGACTGAAGCTGTCCAGCAGTGGTCAAGCAGTGGTAGACCATCAGACAGCACTTCTCCATCATTGCCAGCACCTATCTTGCTGCTGGCCAGCAATTTCACTTTGCTGGTTTCTAACTACTTTAAAAATCAAGACATCTATCTTCCACCATTTCTATGAAAAGTTACATAAATTTGGTGAATTTAACATGGCAGAGATAGGGCTTTCCCGGTTCCCTTAAACAGGCGTCAGAAACAAAATATTTTTATCCAAAATCAAAACTTTGAAACGCATGCATTCATACTCGAAGAAACATTGCAATAGATGTAGTTATGGGTAACAATAAATCAATCAACAGCCATTTTGAACAATTTAATGTTTAATGATGTTTATAAGTCATACGTAATTAACATCTTCACGGGCATAACGTGTATTTCTAACATCCTAAGGAATAAAATCCGTTGTGATGTGTTCGGGTGATGACTAAGGCGACCCCATAAGCATGAAATATGTACCATAACAATGTTACCAAAGCGCTTCCGCTGTATACATAGGGAGCTCGCTGTTTCTCTATCTATTTTTTTTTTTGAAAAATAAATATATAATTATCAACCGTTACTTTTAAATACTACTGATTGAAAACTTTTCTTTCACTAACTCTGTTTCATCTTCATTACTAAGAAATGTTTCCTATTTATTTACATACGTTGGCTTCAATGATTTATTTTATATAATCTCACAACATATATCAAATTTTATCTTTTTAACTTTTATTTTTATTTCTTCCGATTCACTCATTTATGGACATTTCCTCTCTAAATACATATTAAACTTTGCTATATTAACGCCTATTGCCACTACCACATTGATATCATCTCTTGGGGCTTATTTACGTAATTTTTAAATTAATTTAAGTGGATCTAGGGATAGTACAGTAATTTTAAGATACGTTATATTGCATTCATTCTAAGGAGCCATGTACGTTTTAAAATGTCAAAAATTCGAGTTGTTTAAAAATAGCTTATATTCAAAGGGTAAAAAAAAAAAAAAAAAAAATATGTCCTTTTCCCAATATACATTTTTTTACTTTTTAAGTATTCAGTTTTTACCAAATATATTTTTTTCTGTGTTTATATGTATACAACCTAGATAAAATCATTTCTAGCATAGCTAAATTCATAGTTAGGATAAAAATACAGTACCTGAAAACGCCTTAACCCCTAACATGATTTTAATTCCTAAATGCCACATAGGCACTAGAATATTAGAATGAAAAATTTATTTTTATTAATTACGTGAACAAAAGCTTTTGCTTATTTTGAAATAAATTTGTTTGTAAATTTTGGTGTCTATCATTAGTTTCTGCATTTTACGAATAGAAGTACCTTGCACCTGAAAGGGTTGTAGATAAATATTGTACTGGATAACATCCATTCAATTTACAACATTTTTATTCCTATCAAAATATTATTTCTAGTGTATTATATCATAATTAGTGTACTAGACTTCAATATGTAGATTTATATTCAAAAGAAAACAATAATAGGGATTAATTTATATAACAATATGTAAACTGTGTTACTTGTATTCAACATTTTAGCCAAAATTTTCAATTCCCTGCAGTAAATATATTTGTAAGTGGTCAAATAATTTTAGTATAGTGAAAGAACAGATGCCTTTTGATGTTTTGGGGACATTTTTTGAAAGCTATTCGTATACAAGAAGAAAAATACAGAAAAAAGTGCGAGTAACAGAAATTATATATAGTAACAGAGGTTACATTTTTATAACAGAAATTACACTAAGCATCAAAAATTAGACGGTAAAGTGTATTTACATTAATCTAAAAACAATGACACTATTAAGCACTTTGATGGATTTTTATTAAGCATATGAACTTTAAATTAGATTTTTGTTAATTTATCTACATCTGTTACAAATATGCAGTAACAGAAGTTGCAGGTAGCAGATGTTACATTTAACAAAGAAAAAAAATGTATTTTCTGTAGTTTTATAAAAGTATGTAACTCTAATATTTATTTACAATAAGTTAACTTAATTTCATATAATAAAAATAAAATTTTAATTAAAATGACAATATTTAAATTTAAAATTTCTGTAACACAGATTACAAACAGAAAACACACTAATCTGGAATTCAGATGTTTCAGCTTACTGACCATATATGTGCCGAACAAATTCAAAAGGGCTGTTGTAGCATGCCTTTTCTAATATTTTTACATACAAGTAAGCTCAGTACCCCCTGTTAGGGACAATGGAAGTCATTTCTTTGGTAAGAAAATTTACAGTAACACAGATTACCATTTCAGTGGGCAAAATTGAATCTTAAAATATACTAGGACTTCCCTCAGAGGGATTAGTCTGAGCGATATTACTGCGAACATAGATTTAATAATAACATGTGGAAGCAAAGAAAATGAGATGTTATTTTTAATTGTCCATATACTGCGAAAAATTGAAATGATGAAAATAAACGAATTGTAGAATTACAAAATCTTATATATAAATTCGTATACACTGTTTAAAAAAATGGGAAATCAAACCATTCAAGACAGCCATGCATGGATATAAAATTGAAAGTACGCAATATATTAAAAGTAAAATAGAAAATGAGACGCTAATTTACTTATATCGGAATTTTAACTGTATAAAATGATGTCAAGAGCATAATCAGACGCTCCGCACCAATTTCAGTAACTTTAAATGACAAATATATGATGTTTAAAAAGAATGGACTATACTTTATATGGCGTGTGCTCCCCCGGAATAGTTAATAATTACAACATTTTAGGACACACACATTTTACACATTACACACTACATTTAAGGAATTCTCTTCTCAAAATCTAATATAGTATCAAAGTACGGAATACATCAAAAGTGGCATGCAATGCTTCGTTAGATTGTGTTTTAGATATGCTCGATCGGATTTAAATGATGAGTGTATGCTGACCACTACATACGCTGTATTGTTTTGTTTTCAAACATATTCTGCACAAGTTGAGCTGTATTTAGCATGTATTAAATAAAAGAAATCGGCAATGATTACAACATAAAGTATGACACAAGATCTGAATATATCGTCTGCATAACTTTTGAGCTGTCAAAGTGTCATTTGAAGTAATTTACAAATCCATACATATTTATTCAGCAAATCATGCAAGCTAACATACGCCAATATGAACCCGATTACAAAATTTCACCAGAATAAGTTAATATATAAAAAATATACTAATGATAACTGAGAATATGACCTTATGATAAAATGTCTAGAAAAATGAATCGGATAAAAAATTCATATCACATTTAAAACGGCACTTCCCTCTGTTAGTGGCCTTGGCGAGAGAGAAAAAAGCCTAGAGAAGGAACACTTTAACAAGTACTTTCGGGCAACCTACTCACTGTTTCATACAGGTCTTTTTTCAATATTTACACAATTTATTTAATGCTAGGTGGGTAGCTATCAGTTTTGTTGCATTTAAATCGCATTTTTTGCAGCATTATGAAATATTTAAAGTTGCTGTACCTAATAATTCCAAATTAATGGTAATTGAGATCGCTTTCCGTTAATTTCATCTTTTTAAATTTTAATTTTTTTAGAAACCATTCATAGAGACAGTTGTATATTTTAAAACTAACCCGAAGCAAAATTTCAAGATTTTGGGCTCAGCAGTAACAGAGAAATAGAAAATTTTTGAACGATTTTTGTTTCTGCACTGTTTTATATAGCGACATTTTTAGAAATTGTTCTATTGCGAGAATTTACGTCGGGATAAATGCAGCCATGTCAATTTTCATGTTTATATTCCTAACAGTTCCATGTTCTTCGTTACTTACATCATCTTTAGATCTTTTTCCGCTTTGTTTAGTCTTTCTATTTTTTAGAATTCGTTCTACAACGAGCATTTACATCTTATTAATTACTACCATGCCAAAGTTCTAGTTTCTAACCCCAACAGTATCCCAAAAATTTCAGTATTCCAAATAAATCATAGTTTAGAACTTTTCTAGACATTTTTACGTTTATCCGTCAAATTGAATCTTTTAGAGAGCGTTCATTACGAGTATTTACCTCTTAAAAGTAACTACCGCACCAAATTTAAAGTTTCTAACCCAATCAATATCGCAGAAATCACAATTTTAGAACTTTTTTGCTCCTGCAGCGTTGTAGGTTCTTGCACTGACATAAAATAGTCTTTTTTTTCGGAGCAGAGATGGACACCAACATTTTTTTAAGTTGGCTATGTAGTTTCAGAGATAACACCTCACAAACGTACAAGAATTAATAATATTATATACTTTATAATATTATAACGCTTTATAATATTAGCATTAGATGTACAGAGACAAAAACCATTTATCTGTTACAAACTAAAGTGCCGGCGTTGCCCAGAATTTGAAGGATGTTTGTTCTGAAAAATCAATTTCAAAATTTAACATACAACACAAAACAAACATTAAAAAAAGCAGTCGAAATGTTGTTGAATGAATAATATGAAAACGCTATATAAAAATGTATAAATGTATATAACAGACGCAAAAGAATACAGCTATAAATGAACTTATTTCAATTTATAAATTGAGCAATAATGTTAAAATACGCCAATATTTCCCTAATTTTGTTTTTATCATACTTCAATACATTTTTCACACTTATATGACATTATACTATATCCACTATACCCTTTATATTTACAATATGACGTAATGTTTTCCTCTTTCACGTGGAAACCTTGAAATAGAAAAGTTATGAAGTTATATTCACTTTCATTTAAATTCGTCAAACCATTTATTTCATTTTCATATTTCACGTGAATATCCTCCAATAGAAAAGTTATGACGTAATATTCTCCTTTTTTAAAAAATTCGGCAAACTATTTATTTCATTTTCATTTTTCACGTGGAAATCTTGCAGTAGAAAATTAATTGTTGTAGTAATAATTTTATTGTGTTTTTTAATTGTTGGCAACTGCTATAATGAAAAATGTTTCAATTTGATAAGAAATTGCTGTTAAATTGGTGGTTTTTTATTAATGAAAAATTAACTATAAGTTATTTCGATTCCGGATTACTTTAGTTGTCTCGGCCATGTTTTAATACACATGTACGTATCTCTTCGCAGTTTTGGCTTCCAAATTGTGGATTTTTTATAGAATTACAAACAGACAGATAGACAAGTTTTCATTTTTATATATCTCTCTACTCTATAAAAAGTAACTAACGCTGTCACCGCCACCGCCGCCGGTTTTGAATTTTTTGTGACCGGAGGTCTTTCTTCGTTAATATTAAGAAAACTATTGCATACAAATATATGAAAATCGGTGGTATTATAGCGAAATGTTTGATCAACACACTAATGCATACAGTTTTAAAATCGAAGAATTATTTTAAGAGATATTTAATGCTAAAGTTGGACAAAATCGTTCCATTAAAAAAAATTATAAAAGCAAAAGCTCTACATGGGAATTTAATCATTTTTTGATAATTTTATTCAATAGAAGATCCCGGTCTGCAGATTTCATTAATTTTTTTTTTTAATTTGACTCATTTTTTGAGGTTTTATTTCTATTTTAAATTCAAATATTCAGCATTTTGAAAGATATTTTTTACATATTTTTGAAAATGGTATTAATTTAAACTGTTGCCAACTGTATAAACAGCGCAAACAATAATGTTTGCTTCAAATGAAAAAAATATTTACACGTTACTATTATAAACAGAAAAAAACCTTCAAATTATAATTAAATAAATAGGTATAAAAAGCAGGTACTTATTGGAAATTGCGCTATAAAAACTATATTTACATGTGAATTTTAAAAGAGAAAGGATATTGTAAAATAAATAAATTAACATGCGTTAGAAATCTGAAATAGAACAAATTACGTCACATTACACTTATTATGCAAAATGAACAAAAAATAGTATTGCAAAACAGTTTAAATTTAAAAATTGCGCGAGACAAAATATTAGAGGTTAAATATTAGATTTTTTCAAAATTTTATTATTTGTCGTTTGATGTGAGGTGTTCAGCTATAAGTATGCAAAATTTCATGTCTCCAACTTAATTAGGGGCTGAGTTAGAAAAATTGCTTTAAATACACAAGTTAGAGCCCAGAGGGTTAAATATCAGACATTTTTCAAAATTTTATTATTTGTTGTTTGATGTGAGGATTGCAGCTATAAGTATGTGAAATTTCATGTCTCCAACTTAATTAGGGTCTGAGTTAGAAAAATTGTTTAAAATACATAAGTTAGAACCCAGAGGGTTAAATATTAGACTTTTTAAAAATTTTATTATTTGTCGTTTGATGTGAGGTGTTCAGCTATAAGTATGCAAAATGTCATGTCTCCAACTTAATTAGTGGCTGAGTTAGAAAAATTGCTTAAAATACAGAAGTTAGAGACCGGAAGGTTAAATAGGACTTTTTCAAAATTTTATGATTTATCGTGTTATCGCAAGTGTTCAGCTATAAGTATGCAAACTTTCATGTCTCCAACTTAATTAGGGGCTGAGTTAGAAAATTTGCTTTAAATACACAAGTTAGAGCCCAAAGGGTTAACTATTAAGCCTTTTTCAAAATTTTATTATTTGTCGTTTGATGTGAGATGTTCAGCTATAAGTATGCAAAATTTCATGTCTCCAACTTAATTAAATTAGGGGCTGAGTTAGAAAAATTGCTTAAAATACACAAGTTAGAGCCCAGAGGGTTAAATATTAGACTTTTTCAAAATTTTATTATTTGCCGTTTGATGTGTGGTGTTCAGCTATAAGTATGCAAATTTTCAAGTCTCCGACATATATAGTTTCTGAGAACGGGCTCTGTGACGGACGGACAAACACACAGACAAAGCAATGAGACAGGTAGGGTTTCGTTAGATAAACGAAACTCTAAAAACATGCTGCGGATGACTGTAACAATATCCTAAAATTACATTACCATCAGCGATCTACCAATCCCGAATTTAGTTTATATTCGTTTCATATATTCTTATTCTTTTGTACGGCCCTGTAAAATAATTATCAATATTATATACAGTAAAACCTCTGAATAGCGGACACCCCGAGAATGCAGAATTTGTCCTTTATTTAGAGGTGACCGCTACTGAGAGTAAAACATGTACAGTTATTTAAGAGTTGGTAATCGAAAAAATGTCCGCTAAATAGAGGTATCCGCTAATCGGGTGTGTCCGCTATGGAGGTTTTACCAGTAAAACTTCTGAATAGCGAACACCTCGGGAGGGCAGAATTTGTCCTCTATTTGGAGGTGTCCGCTACTGAGAGTAAAAAATGTACAGTTATTTAAGGGTTTGTAATCGAAAAAATGCCCGCTAAATAGAGGTGTCCACTAATCGGGTGTGTCCGTTATGGAGGTTTTACTGCATAATAATATCATCCTTTACAAGAAAATTACATGCTGTATGATAGACAGACAGACATCCAGAGAAAGCTAACCTCCCGGATCAAACACTCATGTCTTTTCTTTTAATCATCCACAATTGTATGTCATACAACATGCCAGATTTTATACAACATGTTAAAAACGGTCACCGTGGTACGGAATACTGTATTATTATTTGTTTGCCCACAAAAACTGGTTGCCACGGGTTGTTGCAAGGTTTGTGATCACGTGGTTGAAACTGATCTATTCAATATTACTGCGTGCGTATTTTTTTTTTTAATTTACTCCATGTGTTTAAACCAGTTGTCTACGAAAACATCAACCGGTGAAAGTGACGCACACCAAATTTCTGTGACGTATGTAGATAAATTGTGCTTTTTTAAGAGTTTTTTCTATATAATTTTTAAACGGTTTGGAACTTATTTTCCATAGTAGGTGCTTTCAGTAGGCGACCCTCCTAGGTACCTTCTGGTGCAATCAGAAACGAAATCCGACAAATATTTTTTGAGTTATGCTTGACGAAAGGTTTTTATTAGGCTTTTTTTTTAGTAGGACATGGCGTTAATATCCATCGTAGTAGTAAAGTTTCCGGACAGTAATATTTCACTGAGTATTAGCCTTCGCTTCGCTCAGACAACTATCTCGTGTACTACGTCGACTGCGTAAACCGCCTAACTCGGAAAACAAATGGAAATCATTCATTCTTCGGCTCATCGGATAGCATGTCGCTGAGTATTAGCCTTCGCTTCGCTCAGACAACTAATAAAAAAATAAATATTTTAGTGTTTTAAGCCTAACTAGTTAAAATGGTAGGTTTTATGATTATATAAAACCAGTTAAAAATGTAATTTAAAATATTATTAATTAAAAAACTAAGCCTATAGTTATCCAGACAGACTGTTTTGTTAGACAAGATGAATAAAAATGGATAACTTAAATTTCAAAAAAATATTTTTTTTTACATTTTTTTTACTAATGAAATCCTTACTGACTGCTTTAATGGAAGCAAAAAAATATAAAGCGATAATTTCCCATTTTACCCAGAAAAAAAATATTCTAATTGTGGACATGAAAAGGACATAATTTTTCTGTTTCATCCCAAAGTTGATTGCTTAGAACATTTTATAAAAAAATTCACTTTAAAATGGAAGTAATGTCGAAAAATTTTGAGCCCTTTTTAAATGATCGAGAGGTAATTTTGTCTTTAGAGTCAATTTTCTCGAATGGGGTGAATTTGCTCACTGCGCATGTTATATATTAGAAAAAAGATTGAAGGAATTTTCATTCAATTTTGAAGGAAATTTTGCTATATGTCTCATCCTCTTTATTCATATCTCGATTAGTTTAAAAACGTTTCGAACAATAGAATTTATTTTATGAATCTTTATTTATATTTAATTTCGAGATCCTACGTGGAATTTATTTATTTTCATTTCTTAAAAAATTTCTGTTGCAACGTGTCTTAAACCTGCTTTAAATTGATCCACATATTGCAAAAGATTAGTAGGGGCTTGACACGTCTGTATTTATATTTTGACGCTAATTTTATAACAATATTCCAATCTAATTTTATAGATAAAGATTAAGTTGGATGTCTCCGAACGAGGTTGAATTAAATTAAATTAAATTAAATTAAATTAGTTATTTTGGCAATATAATAAATCTTTAATAATAAATAAATAATTCTGAAATCCAAATTTAATTTTCTGGAATTAATAAATACAGCGTGTTTTGACTAACTACCTCAATATAAAAAAATTTTGAAAAGACTATTCCATTTATTTATTTTTCGATGTAGTGTATATCTCCTAGGTTTGAATAATGTATATTCCAATTTATCTTCAAAGACATAGGAGGGAAATTGACGTTAAGGATAATTGGGACTAGTGTTTGTTAATTTTTTATAATGCTTCATTTTGGTTAACACTTTCCAACAAAGTTGAAATATCCTAAAATATCCTTTCCAACAAAGTTGAAAAGTGTTTATGAATTGGGTTTGTCTGCGCGTCTGTCCACGCTCTAACTCCCGTAAATAGGCTTGGATTTTCATGCAATCTATAAAGGTTATTTAGGGTCACCAAAATATGTTTAGTATTCTACATGAAGCATGTAGGATTAATAGTTAATTTACAGGTTCACTCAAAGGTATTCTATTACATTATGGTATGCGTGGAAAAATCGTTTGCAGAGTATTTTAATGACGTTACGCTATTTCAAATGTATTGAAACTGATATAAATCACTGAATTTCACTACGATCACATTATAAAAGGGCATTCATAGCATTTTTAGGGTTCCGTACTTAAAAAGTAAAAATGGAACCATTATAAGATCACCCCTGTGTCTGTCTCTCCGTTTGTCTGTCATAACCATTTTACTCGTTAACTGTGGGACGTGGAAAATTCAAATTCGGTGAAGTAATAAAGATTATTAACCCACATATTTACGGATTATTAAACATTCAAAAACACATTTAGAAAAAATGTCCAGGGGCTAATTAAGTTACTTGAAAAAAAAATCTTTTCTTTGTATATCGTTTGAGGTATCATGGGAAAGCTTTCGTAACGCTGAACCCAAAGATACATTTATTTTAATTTTAGGAATTATATATTCAAAGATATCGTCGAAAATGTAGTGCAAAAATATGTTTCAACCCCCCTCCAAATTTCGAATCTACTGAAAATAAAATTATGAAAAAATTAGAGGTAGTAGACATTAATTTAAACCTTGCAGGAAAATTATAGAGATTACCTTAGGTCAACTAAATTTCAGAAAATTGCATTTTTCCATTACACACAAATTTCGATTTACGATCATTCAGCAAAAGTGTTGAGCAACGCTGGAGGTACCCATCGTAGAAGAAGTATAAAAGCATTGTTGATAATGATTTTCGTAAAAAAGGGTCGGTAATTAGCCGAGATATTAACCCTTAAAGACACGGACAGTTTGGGCATACATAATGACAGGGGCGGCATACCCTATGCTCCATCCTCTTTTAAAGCCTATATAACAACTTTTAAAGATATATTTCTGTAATGGAATGCCAGTTAGCAGTATAAAAGCAATAAACATCAAATTGTTAAAAACAGAGTACTTTAATTAGAATAAATCCTATAAATATTATGGGATTCACGATTACCTTGCATTGAGTGACTCACTTGATACACCTCCCGTGTCTTTAAAGCTTAAATAAAAACCTATCTGGAAGAAACGTGGCACGGACCAAAGCGGTGTTGTAACTTTGCGACCTCCTTTCGAAGTACGCTTACGACAATGTTAAGTTTAAATTTTGAACAATGGTTTTGCTTTGGGTGCGCTGTAAATAGAAACGGTTATTACAACTCTAAATTTAGTCTTATGATATGACAAATGAAGTTTAAACATGCAGTAATTTTTTTGTCACCGAATCAAATTTATCAAAAACAGATTAGGATAAGATGTAAAAAAGAGTTATACAGATTAGCTCTATTTGACATTATTTAGGCTACATCTTTGAACTTTCATGGTATATCCTTTTATACTTTTGTAGTATATACAGCTATACCCAACCCTATGTTGTATAGTTTTTTACAAAGTCTTGGTATTCCTTTAGCAACGGTTATTTTAATGCAGTTTCTAATTCATATATTTATTGTACGGAACCCTCTGTACGCATGTAATACTTGCACTCGACCGTTTATTTATTCATTTACACGGACTCACAAAAGAAATCGGTTATAATACTATCTTTGAGTAATAATTGCCGGAGTGTATGGTTTAAAATTCGGTATGCGCTTTTAAATTTAATTACATTTTGGCATGTTACTCGTTATATATATATATATATATATATATATATATATATATATTCTATACTCAGATACAGGGCTGCACAAAAGTATTCAAGTACCATCTTCCTTATTAGAGAAAATTGCGGAAGGGGAATATTTAACTGAAATCTATGTATTTCTTAAGTGAACTAAATTTTATCATGCTTGTAGTTGATAGATGCATATCTATACAGGGCTGCTGAAAAAATGGGGATAATTTTCCGATTACAGATGGGAACAGCTGAAATTTAGTTTTGAAATGTGTTATGCGTTTCCATATGGTTGAATTAGACATGATATTTTAATTTTAAAACGGTGCATTTTTTTATATTATTCTGATTGCGTTGGAAAGTATTTCATAATCTATGCTTGACGCATGACTTTCTTGTTTAATTATAAAATAATATTGCATGCAAAAATAGTTACATTTATTCTCTCATTCACTGTTTCAACATTTTTTAAGTTTTTAAGTGCGGAGAAACAGGATTTCTCTTTACAAATAACGTTAGCATACAGTTATCCCCAACGCTTAATTACAGCAGCTTGTTCTGTATCAAGGAAATATTTTAAGAGTGTAATTTATTTTAATATAATATTTTGAATTATCGCCCTAGAAAATATGGCAGTACCTGAAGTATAATTAAAATAAGAAGCGTTTAAAATATCTAGATGAATGATAAGGCTTGTGTGAGATGAAAATCTTTTTTGCATGCCTTTTCCCCAACATATCATCCCTATACAATTCTAGCGGCATTGTGTAGGGATGATATGTAGAGAAAAAAGCGTGCAAAAAGATGTTCGTCTGACATTAGCCTATGAAGTGTGCTAATCAGTCAAAAAGTTTCTAATATTGAGTTAAAATATCTTCGGACTTAGACCGATTACAAATTGTATACGTCAACAATAGATGAATAACTCTCAAATTCATTTTGAATTTTAGGATCTAATAACAGAAGAAAACGTAAACTAGATACTAATTACAAAGTGTTTATTAAAAGACTTCTTTTACTTCAAAGATTATACTTGCAAATAGTTTAACTCTAAAATATCAGAATGATTAATATTTCGCGCAATTCCATATGAAACATTAGAAAAATATTTAAACTTTAAAAGTATAGTTACTGCTATCCTAATATTTTAAAGCATTTCCTAGAAAACACGGCTCTGTCAGAAATCTAATTTAATTCGATTTTGAACTAGAAAGTTTTCTGACAACGTTAAATTAAATTGATGCAGTTATTCTGACTACATTACGATTGATAGTTGTCGACAGTAAAGGAACAGCTCGGATTTTATTTTTATTTTAGATATTTAATAACATTAAAATATTTTTACAAGATACCAAATTACGACATTTTATTGTGAAAAGTTTGGGTTTATATTTTATTTATTATACATTATTTCTTACCATTGTACGGTTAATATTTCATGTAATTAAAGTAAAACATTTTAAGCATTTTGTTAGTTTAAATGTATAACTTATTTTATATTTATAAATAAGGTATCCTTCATTAAAGCATAGAACTATCAGAAATCTTATTTTCACCCTTTCCACTCAGTTCTCGAATGTAAATCATTTAAATCATTTTGTTATTTTAAATGTTAAAAACTCGTGTTATATTTATAAATAAGGTATCCTTCATTAAAGCATGATACTATCTGAAATCTCATTTTAACCCTTTCTACCCGGTTGTCGAATATGACTTAACAAGGCCTATCACAGCCCCTACTTCAGAATTAAAATTTAGATACAACTAACTAAAATCAAAAAATCTTAATGGAGTATTTCTACAACATTTGTAGTGGGCTATTTACACGAGTCCTTGTAGTGTAAGTCACATGCTACTAATTTTGTCTACCATTATTTTAGTATGGAAAATGTGACTTATTTTATGGGTAATATCTCATTAACTCAATACGTCCAAGCGATCTTTTCGAAAATAACGGTGGTCAACAAGCATAGCAGTTATCAGCTATGTGACTTTTACTACAAAAATCCATGGAACTGTCAAATAGGAATCTACAACGAAAATACCAGGTAGTACTATCTGGCATTGTTGCCAGATTGGGGGCTTTTTTGTCCCCAGTTTGTTGATTGTCACCGCTTTTTTTGAAATAGAAATATTCGGCCTATTTAAATATAGATTAAAAATTCTGATAAATAAGGCAAAGTATACTATTTAAAAAAAGTGGTTACAGTCAAATAATCTGAATTAATAAGTTCCCACTCTGGCAACAATACTATCTGGTATGATACTCTCCGGGTACTGTACAAGTCTCATTTTAAACCTTTTCATTCTGTCGTCGAGTATGTATTGACAACGCTTTTCACTGCTATCGCTGAGTCTGAATTATGCTTTAGCTACAATGAATATTTCTACAACCTTTATACTAGGAATCTACGATGAAAATAGATTGCACTATCTGATGTGAAATGATCTTAAATCCCATTTTAACACTTGCCACTCAAATGTCCAATGTACAATAGTGGAAAAAAAGTAAACACCCCTACTAACTCTGCAAAAAAATATCGTAGAAGAAAGTTACTGGTACCACATGATAGGTAATAAAGTCTACTTTTAAATGATGTATATAAAATTGGCTCAGGAGGTCATCTACCAATTAAAACGAACCATAACTTCGTTTTTTTCAAAGGTAGTACACAATTCTGACAGCATAAATGAACTCTACACCCTTCAATTAGCCTAAAAACAAATTTTTATGCGCTTCTTACTATCAGTTTCCGAGAAACTAATTATTTTAAAACGAGCGTATTTTAGGGATTGTATCCAAATTGAAGTTCGCTATTGAATAGTTGACCGAGAGAGCCCCCTTCTTGTTCAAGTCATCTTAAGCGCCACTCATTGCAGCCATTGACGACTACTAGATTACAGGATATCAGAAGAAATTTCAAAATATCTAGTCATTTCTATGATAGACAGCCCCTTAAACCATCAATTTGCCGTTTTTTAAGCAGCATTTGAAAACTACTTGGAAGATAAATGCGAAAATTTGGATTTCCATATAGCAGGTCTTAATAAATCTAAATCCATCAAAAAAAATTGTATGTTGCAATTGATATTTTTTTCGAATATTAATTTCATAATTTATAATTCATATCATAAAATTATAAAAATTTCAAATTTAACGTATTTATATTTGGGTATATTAAGTATTATTGCTACACAAAAAATTAGCACATTAAGAGTATAATTTCAAGAGATATAAATAAAAATATTAAAATGTAATTTAACATTAGAAGCACTAAATTTTGAATGTTTATAATTCAAAAACTTATCATTCAAATGACTTGAAATGTGGTGTCTAGTCATAATTTGAACAGAAGATTTGAATTATCTTGTTAAAATTGGGTATTGCCATTGAAAAAAAAATGAAGTTTGGGTTCATTTTAATATGTAGATGGCCTCCTAAGCGAATTTTATATACATCATTTAAAATCACACATTTTTTCTAATCGTTCAGTACTAGTACCTTTCTTCTACGATAATTTATCGAGGAGCTAGTAGGGGGTGTTTACTTTTTTTTCCACGACTGTACATTGACAGTGCTTATCGCTACCGTTACCCAGAAATAAGCTGTGATTATCACTAATTCAGAAAGAAAGATTCTACGTACAATATTGTTACAACACTTGTATTAAGAATCTACAATGAAGATTTTAGTATAAAAATAGTGGTAGCAAAATATTGGTCGTTATTTTAAAACAATTATTTTCAATGGAATGCATTAAAGAAAAGCTGTCAGGTATATAGAACAATGTAAAGCATAGCTGCAAAATTTAGTCTCGTCGAAATTCCGGTATAAATTAGAAAAAAAAAAAAAAAAAAAAAAAAAAAAAAAAAAAAAAAAAAAAAAACCAGAAGTCAAACTGGCAACCCTCCGCCAAAACTATAAAGTGTGAATTTTAGAATTTTTTGTTGAAAGTTGTTTGCCACCACAAATTTAAAAAAGTAACATTAACTTTATTAAAATAGCAAAATTTCAGACAATAAGTAAGAGAATTTTTTTAATCCTAAAATACTGGTGGCAAATTTATTAATTTAAGCATGAACATTTATTTTGACCGTTGCGTCAACTCAGCACAAGCGGGTAATGGGTTAAACCGAAGACTGGGAAGAATCGGACTTTAGGTTGTATGTGTACCGTATAACAAATGGTGCAAATATTGAAAATCTGTAAGAAAAACTAGGTTAGTTTACCTTCAATTTGATCTATGATTTCTTGTAAATAGTCTAAATTAAACATTTATAATATATCATTGAAACTGGACACCCTATATTTTACCGCCAAACGTAATTGTTATAGAAATGATTTACAAACAAAGCGCTCACTGTCGTCGTTGTGCAGTACTAAAATGTTAGTTATAAGAGTTTACACATAAACAAGAAATTCCTTTAGTTAGAGTAGAACTTTCTATTAGAACATTAAAGTGTCAATAAAAAGTGAATGTTTTTTATGTTATATAGTTTTGTTTAAATATTTCTTCTTACTGGCAGTGTTGCCAGTGAGCTACTTTTTTTAAAATTCAGATTTCTTGACTGCCACCACTTTTTTGAAACGGTAAAATGATCTTTGTTTTCGCCTAAAATAATATGTCATTAAACAAGGCGCATTTTACCATTTCAAAAAAGTGGTTCCAATCAAGAATCGAGCCGTGGATCTTCCATGCGTTAATACGGATTAGGTTCCCTTAGAAAGACCCCCACGGAGGGCACTCCCCCCGGGCCTATATCCCTCGTGTAGATAATTGGCCGTCAAAAATCAACCCAACCCAACCCAACCCAATCAAGAATCTGAATTTTTAAAAAGTAACCCGTCTGGCAACACTGCTTACTGGTGTTGCTGTTTTTCTTTTATGATGCGTTTTCAGTTTCAGGAGGCTAAAATAAAGAGTTTTTCTTATAATATATATTGTAAATTTTAAAATTATCTACACACTTTATTGTTCATTAACCCCTTGCCTGTGGAATATATTTGAGAAAAGATGCAAAAAATGGATTTTTTTTCTCTCATTAACTGTACTTGTCAAATCATCAAAATGCTAGAAATAGATTACTTTTTATTAAACAAAATTTTAAACGAAATAAATAGTATATTCAATATTTTCACATATATGGGACATGTTAATGGATTACGGTAATTTTTGCTCAAATTACAGCAAAATAAATCAAATGACAAAATTTTCAAGATAAATGTAATAAATTAATACAACAATATTATTATTTATATCAACTGTCATGAATTCCATGTCCCTCAGATTCCTTTGAATTCCACATCTTTTTTTTTCACTTTCCCGAACTCAGGTCGGGCATTCCAAAATTGGCGTATTTGCGTTGCCTGAATTGAATTCGGACGTCACAGGCAAGTGGTTAAACTTACTTAAGATAGAAAATATTTGTATTCTATATGTCCACTGATATTGTTTCCAAACCCTACACTTACTCTTTAATCCTTTATATCCTGGATTATGAATTCCTGAACATTTCATCTTCTAAAGCATTTTTCTTGAATTTTTGAAAATACATTAGAAAATTTACACTATCATTTAATAAATTATAGCAGGATTTTGTCAATTAAAATTAATTAATTAAATTTTAATTTATACGGATTGTGTGGCAATATGTATAAGTCCACTCAAATCTTTTATTTAAAATACCTTTTACTATATTGTAGAATTGAGAAATTTCTCTACTACTATTAATGTCCGTAAACGTCTGTCTGATGTTGGTAACACTCGCCCGTGTCGCCGGAACTACTTTTCTCACAGGCGACGCAGAGGGTCTTATTATATGTCGATTCGGGCCGCCATTTTCCGAGAAAAACGGACTTTGTGGTTTCGAGAAAATCCGGCCGTAATTACGGACGTCATTAGCTAATTAACAACTCATAATCGATGGAAAATCCTTTCAAAATTGAATCTGAGACTCGACATCATTAAATTTCCCACGCACCCCCTCAACATACACCTTAAAATAAAGGTAAATTGAATTCCGAACTGAATAACATACAAGCTTATACATACGAGGTACGACCATAAAGTTACGACCGTTTTTATTGAACTTTTTAATTTAAGCTAATACCCCCCACATAATACACCTTAAATTAAAGGTATTAAAATTTCCGACCTGAAAATCATGTTAACTAAGCTTTACGAGGTCTTTCCAGAAAGTTATGGCCAAAAAAAGCAAATTTTTGCAAACATTTTTTTTTCAAAAGACAATAACTCGGTGATTTTTGCTCCTATAAGTAGGAAGTTCCGCCTCAGAGAGAGTTCTCATCAAACTGTTGGGCATCACGAGCCCAGTTTTTTGCCATCTTTCACTTCCCCCCTCCCCCTTTCAGCGTGCCCATAACGGGTTAACTTTTGCAACTTCTTCTGGTTTTGACTTAACTCAGCGATGTTTCATATCAAACTGTTGGACATCACGAGCCCAGTTGGTCCCCGCTCTTGCTACTATGTTTATGCATCTCCGGTGTCCATCCCCCCAATTCCCCCCCACTTTTCTGTATTTATCTGTTACCCGCCATGTGATATATCATAGGAAAGGTCTGTGAAGGCTGATTCAAGTTATGCATCTTCGGTTCTCATCCTCCCCCTTTTCACCCCCCTAGGGGAGCATTTTTCTAAATTTCTGAAAATATTGGTTAGGACCGCCACCTTCCCGACCCATGTATCTACGGAAAGTTCTTTTTATTAAGTGTTATGAACTATCTCAATGTTTCAAACAGATCGCATTGTTAGATTTCCTAATTTTAGCTATATCGTGTTATGTTAGTTCCATATTCCACCACCAGGGAGCGCACTCTAATCTTAACGAAAGCGTATCTGAACGAAACTCCTTCACACAACCTTTCCATAGATACATGGATCAGGAGGGTGGCGGTCTTAACCAATAATTTAACATAATTTCTGAAATTACTACGAAAAATATTTTAAAGGGGCCCTACCCGGGCCCCTAATACAGTTAGAGGAAATTGGAAGACGGCAAAATAATCGCGGGGAAAAGTTTGCTTGGGTGCTTCGGAGCCGTAATGTCCGTAAACGTCTGTCTGTATGTATGTGTGTAACATTCGCCCTTGTGACCGGAACTCCTTCGCTCCCGGGCCACGCTGATCGTCTTATGATATGTCGATTCGCACCGCTGTTTTCTCGGACACCCGGTGTTTGCGGTTTCGAGAAAATCCCGCCTTAATTACGGACGCAATTAGCTAATTAACGACTCATTGTCGAAGTAAAAACCTTTCAAAATTGAATCTTTTTATCCAAAATCAGCAATCCTGACTACAATGGGACCCTCTTTGCGAGGCTAGCTTTCGGAGCACTACCATTGAAGGATTGACGAAACCTGCACCCCGATTTTATCTGCGAGGCTAGCGGTTACCGAGATGATGAAAATGTAGTAGACATTTAAAAAGCCAATTCGAATCTCCAGAACTAATGATCCTAGAAATTCGTAAAAGGTATAGAAACACGCGAAAAAAAATCTACTTTATTTTGGTATAAATTTCATGTTCCTGCGTTGGGTATAACGCAAAAAATCCACTAAAAATCGATCGATAAAAATTTAATTTCTTTATTTGAAAAGACCATGAAAAGAGATTTCATTTTTCCGAGAAGCAGCTGTAGACATCATGGCGCTTTGCGGTTTTGGATACTAGGATAATATAATACGAAATTTAAACATTTTAAATATTAAATTTTTGGATAAAATTTTTTGACAACCGGACAGGAAATCTGTCGCAGATTCCATACATACCCAGTTCAAAGAGATTGGTTAATTAGAAGCTGAGATATTAATTATTATTTAATTAATCTATTTGGCGGGAAATACATTTGATTAAATATCCCAGTTAGCTCGCATTATAGTTGTTTCGCCCGCTATACAATAATTTCAGTGCGTGATAGCTTAATTAGCAGCTGAGATATTAATTATTAGTTTATTAATCTGATTTGTAGTGGACAATGAGGTGCGTTTTGGAAAAAAATTTAGGCAGTGGTATTCAATTGCAGTAATGCCAACAACGTATTTCCTTAAGAGTTGAAGAAAATATTGTCTCGGGGGGTAATACATTATTATTTATTTAATCTGTATGTGTAATGGACAATAAGGTGCGTTTTGGATCCTTTTTAGGCAGACGGGGAGGGGTGCTGGATTTCTTTTTTAAAAAATTAGCTTTTATGACCTTTTTAGATACCCTTTCTTGAGGGAGTCCTCAGATATATGCTACTTATTAAATATAAAAATGTCAAATTTTTAGTTACCACTATTTCCGAATAGTAATTTTAGCAAGTTTCTTAATTTCTAGCTTACGACCGCCACCAACTCGAGTAACATATCCACTGATAGGTTTTTTAACACAGTTTCGTTCAGATACGCTTTTGTTATGAATAGAGTGCGCTCCCTGGTGGTGGAATGTGGAACTAACAGAATTCTTTGTTAAGACCGCCACCATCCCGACCCATGTATCTACGGAAAGGTTGCGTAAAGGCGTTTCGTTCAGATATGTTTTGGTTAAGAATACAGTGCGCTCCCTGGTGGTAGAATGCGGAACTAACATAACGCGATTTTGTTAAAATTAGGAAATATAACACGGCGATCTGCTTTAAACTTTAAGATAGTTCATAACACGTTGAGATATATGCTACTTATTAAATAAAAAAACGTCAAAAGTTTAGTTACCACTATTTCCGAATAGTAATTTGTGCAAATATCTTAAATTCTTGCTTCAGACCGCCACCACCTCGAGTAACATATCTACTGATATGTTGTTTAACGGACTTTCCTTCAGATACGCTTTTGGTACGAATAGAGTGCGCTCCCTGGCGGCGGAATGCGGAACTAACGTAACGCGATTTTGTTAAAATTAGGAAAAATAACAAGTAGATGTGTCTTGAAACTTTAAGATAGTTCATAACACATTGAGATATATGCTACTTGTTAAATATAAAAATGTCAAAAGTTTAGTTACCACTATTTCCGAGTAGTAATTTGTGCAAATATCTTAAATTCTTGCTTAAGACCGCCACCACCTCGAGTAATATATCTACTGATAGGTTGGTTAACGGACTTTCCTTCCGCTACAGTTTTGTTATGAATAGTGTGCGCTCCCTGGTGGTAGAATGTGGAACTAATAGAATTCTTGGTTAAGACCGCCACCATCCCGGCCCATGTATCTACGGAAAGGTTGCGTGAAGGCGTTTCGTTGAGATATGTTTTTCTTAAGAATACAGTGCGCTCCCTGGTGGTGGAATACGGAACTAACATAACGCGATTTTGTTAAAATTAGGCAATCTAACAAGGCGATCTGTTTAACATATCTACCGATATGCTGTTTAATGGACTTTCCTTCCGATACAGTTTTGTTATGAATAGAGTGCGCTCCCTGGTGGAAGAATGTGGAACTAACATAACGCGATTTAATTAATTTTAGGAAATATAACAAGGCGATCTGCTTGCGACTTTAAGATAGTTCATAACACATTGAGATATATGCTACTTATTAAATATAAAAATGTCAAAAGTTTAGTTACCACTATTTCCGAATAGTAATTTGTGCAAATATCTTAAATTCTTGCTTAAGACCGCCACCACCTCGAGCAATATATCTACTGATAGGTTGTTTAACGGACTTTCCTTCCGCTCCAGTTTTGTTATTAATAGAGTGCGCTCCTTGGTGGTAGAATGTGGAACTAACATAACGCGATTTAATTAATTTTAGGAAATATAACAAGGCGATCTGCTTGAAACATTAAGATAGTTCATAACACATTGAGATATATGCTTCTTATTAAATATAAAAATGTCAAAAGTTCAGTTACCACTATTTCCGAATAGTAAATTGTGCAAATATCTTAAATTCTTGCTAAAGACCGCCAACATCTCGAGTGACATATCTACTGATAGGTTGTTTAACGGACTTTCCTTCCGACACAATTTTGTTATGAATAAATAGAATGCGCTCCCTGGTGGGGGAATGTGGAACTAACAGTATTCTTGGTTAAGACCGCCACCATCCCGACCCATTTATCTACGGAAAGTTTGCGTGAACGCGTTTCGTTCAGATATGTTTTTTTTTTAAGAATACAGTGCGCTCCCTGGTAGTGGAATACGGAACTAACTTAACGCTACTTTGTTAAAATTAAGCAATCTAAGAAGGCGATCTGTTTAACATATCTACTGATAGGTTATTTAACGGTCTTTCCTTCCAAGACAGTTTTGTTATGAATAGAGTGCGTTCCCTGGTGGTAGAACTTGGAACTAACATAACACGATTTTGTTAAATTTTGGAATTATAACAAGGCAATCTGCTGACACATTGATATATATGCTACTTATTAAATATAAAAATGTCCAAAGTTTAGTTACCACTATTTCCGAATAGTAATTTGCGCAAATATTTTAAATTCTTGCTTAAGACCGCCACCACCTCGAGTAACATATCTACTGATCGGTTGTTTAACGGACTTTCCTTCCGACACACTTTTGTTATGAATAGAGTGCGCTCCCTGGTGGTGGAAAGTGGAACTAACAGAAATCTTGGTTAAGACCGCCACCATCCCGACCCATGTATCTACTGAAAGGTTGAGTGAACGCGTTTCGTTCAGATATGTTTTTGTTAAGAATACAGTGCGCTCCCAGGTGGTGGAATACGGAACTAACATAACGCGATTTTGTTAAAATTAGGCATTCGACTTTCGTTATAGCGAAAGACTTTTTTTAAATTTTTGCAGTGCGTGCGCAGCACTCCTGGAATACGGTGCCGAAGGCATCGGGAACCCGGTTCGACTTTTGTTCGAGCGCGATACGCTTTGTTAAAGAGTTTGCAGTGCGTGCGTAGCACGCCTCCTATACAATGCCGTAGGCAGCGGGGACCCGGGTCTAGGTTCGTTCGAGCGAGATTGCCTTTTGTACAAGATTTTGCAGGCTTACGCAGCACGCCTGCTATACGGTACCGTAGCCAGCGGGGACCCGGTTGGATTTTCGTTTGAGCGAGATTGCCTTTTTTAGAAGATTTTGCAGTGCGTGCGCAGCACGCCTGCTATACGGTGCCGTAGGCATATGGAACCTGGTTCGACGTTCGTTCGCTTCCAGATTTCATATTGTTAGAGGTTCATAAAAAGGAGGGGTATGAGTGCGTGCGCAGCACGCCTGCTATACGGTGCCGTAGGCAGCGGGGACCCGGGTCGAATTTCGTTCGCTTCGAGATTTTATAAAAAAGGAGGGAATCATGAAGAGGAGTGGTTCATGAAAAGGAGGGGCCCGCTAGCGGGCGAAGCCAGCTAGTACAAATATAATGTTCTTACAATACAAATCTAGAAAAATTCCAAACTAAAACTTTTCCCCACAATCTTTCAACGTCAGGAAAGCTTAAAAGATGCAAAGGCATAATAAATCATCCTTAAAAAATATTTTATTTTGTGTAACCAATAATGCTTTTGGAACAAGATAAAGTAATGTATCTATAGCTCATACTAAACTGTATTACTACTAATCAATGTATTAAATGAATTTTATAATAAGTTATTTTAATGGTACTTTAAAGTTCCGTCAGGATATAAAGGAAACACACTGTTTCTGTTACTCTAATAATAGACATATCTATCTATATTTGATAGCAAAAACATGTCCGTGAGTAATATAGGCGTCAAGTCGTCGATCTAACAATCCATTTGACGTTTCTTGCAAACTTAATTACTTCTAAGCATCGCATAATTAAAATTTGAAATTGAAAATTGTGTACTTTTAATGCAATATGTTTCCAACCTATATAAATTTTTACTGATTTTTATATAGCTTTTAAAGTAATTTCAGAGAATTTTTTATTAATCTTTATCGTGTGAAGCTCGAAGGAAAATCAGCCATTTTGCACTTAAAACCATGTAAATAGTTTAGCATAATCTGCCGGCTCCACAAAGAAATTAATATTAAATTCATAAATGAATAAATAATGAAATAATATAAATAAAAAGCAAATGCAACAGATGTATAATCTAACTACGCGCTTAAACAATGAAGGAATCGGAATTTAAACGGTTAAAATAAGGAGCGAAATCTTCAGTGATTTCGTCAGCTTCTTCATTTTTCGTCAGATTTCGTCATTTTCGTGTATCTTTAGCAATCGGCTAATGCTTAAGTATGGTTTTAAGGAATTTCTAAAATTTATTTAAATGCAAATTTGACAATTTGGATATAAAAAGACTTTTTGTGGCTATTAATGGGCAATTAATAACAGCGTAAAAATTCTATTAGAGTTTAAAATTAACAATAGTTTTCTCTCATTCAACGTAATCTGGTAATACTGGGTTGGATTCTCTGGTATTTATAAATATAAAATTATTTTAATGTTCCAATCCCAAAACTTTCTTCTATCTCATACAGCTTAATATATCAAAAAATAGTTACAGATGTTAATACTTCAATATTACTAGTTTGATACCGTACCAACTTTGATTTTCATCTTAAATTTCTGCTTCAGTGAATTAATAAGAGTAAAAACGGCGTAAGTTGTAAAAACGTATGTTTAGTAAAAACGACCTATTCTGTTGTACATCAGCTATTTGTGAATAGCCGGCTTAGCAGAACGATAGTTCCTGTCGCTGGACAATATAACTGTGAAAAATCGAGAAAATTATACAAAAAGCCCACACACAGCGCCCCTTTCCAGAGGAATATTTCCAAATTCAAGGAGAACCTGCTGGTCATAGCCAAAAAACATACACAAAAAATTTGGTTCAATTCTATGCTTAATTTCATAAGCTTTTTGATGGTACAACAATGCAATTTGTACAGATATTGCTATTACAGCGTTCCCTTTCGGCAGACTTTTTTCAAATTTTAACAGGATCAGTTGGCCGTAGCCAAAAGCATACACAAAACTTTTATTCAATTATAAGCATAACTTCATACACTCGATAATATAATAATGAAAACGGCACAAAAATTGCTATTACAGCACGCCCTTCCGGCGGAATATTTCCATATTGAAGGAGAATCCGCTGGGTATAGTGGAAAACATGCAAAAAATTTTGATTTAATTCTATGCATAACTTCATAAACTTTTCGATGGTACAATAATGAAAATGTCACAAAAACTGCTATTACATCGCCACCTTCAAGCAGATTTTTTTTTCAAATTCAGGAAATACCTGCTTGCTATAGCCAAAAACATATACAAAAATTTGATTCAATGATATACATAACTTCATACATGTTTCGATAATACAATAATGAAAATGGCACAAAAATTGCTATTACAGCGCCCCCTTCCGGCGGAGTATTTCTGAATTGAAAGATGACCTGCTTGTCACAGCCAAAAACATACACAAAATATTGTTCAATTATATGCACAACTTCATATACTTTACGATGGCACAATGGCTACACACGGACACACAGACAGACGGACAGACAGAAAAACATTTTGTATAAACATGTTTTTGGGGATCTCTGACCCCAAAACGTGTAAATTCGTCGAAAACGAGAAGTCGAAAAAAAGTTCGATTACAATACTTCCTTCTATTGAAGATAGAAGAAGGTAAAAAATGTTAAAATAAAGAAACTGACTGATTATCTTTTATTTTATCATTTTTGATTGATGCTTCATTGCTGTTGATGCTTTTTTATGATAACTTGAGACATAAAGGTAATTAAAATAAATTGTTTTATCAGTCGATATGCTTAATTTTTAACTGTTCCTTTTCCTTCGTAAAATTCACTTGGCCATGGAGTTTTACCATTGACATAGCAATTGAGTAAAGACAAAATTCTATACAAAAAATCATAGAATTATACATTTTTATTTTGATACACATGGTCTCGTGATTTTATTTACCAATTTCTTGTTTTTAAACATTTTTGCGCAAATATTTGAGGACGTGAGTTTCAAAGCTTGCCTTATACAGAAAATCAAATTTTGGGAAATCGCGAAAAACCTCTGATTGTCGCCATTGGTTTTCATTGTAAACCAAAATATAATAATGCCAAAAATGTACGATAAAACTACTTTTTTGTAGATTGTAGTGTTCTTTCGATGCAAGTTCACCAAATGAATAAATTGATAGAGAATACTCGATTTTATAAATTTTGGATAAGTTTGGTAAGAGAGTTTTGAAACTCACGTCTTCATTTCTATCAACAAAAATCATGAGAATGTCGTCGTCTGAGCAATGAAACATATGTCGATATGAAGAAAGATCTTTGATCCTTTTTAGTGTATTTTTATCACTTTTAGTAATTATTTGCTTATTAGAAGTTAATTCATTTGAATTGAGATTTTATGCCAATATATATATTACAAAATTTAAATTTTTTCTCCAAGGTTAAAATTATTTTACATAAATTTTGCTTTTTAGTAATATTTCATATATTATACCTGTTTATTAAGTTAAAACCATAGTTTATTAATCTTCATAAATTCCTAATATTTATTCCAAAGTCCATATATCTAAAAAAATGGCTCTAACTCTTTATATATCTTTCATAAAACCTTTTATTATTTTTAACTTCCTATAAAAATTCGCTATTAAATCCTGGTATATTAACACTAGAACCACCACAGCGCTCATTTTGACCGGTAAAAAGTGAACATATTTCGATTCGAACCAGAATTTTTTTTTCTAAAATAAGTTAAATATGTACCACGGGGAAATAAGTTGAATAAATATGTTAAATAATTTTAAATAAAAATTCTGGTGTAAAATAATTTTATAACACTTGAGTAAAATTTCCGGCGGTTCTATTGTTAAACCCCTCTAAAATCTTTATTTAATTGCTAAAATATTATAACTCATAATTTATCTCGTCTAAAAAACCTATTTATTTTAAATCATTCTTTTATTAAAAATTACACAGGTGTCAACTAGAGTATTTCAATTCTTAAAACTTTTTATCGACAGTAAATTCATTTTCTTATCGTATGGCTTGGAAAAAAGCTATTTTGAGATGCAATCTCGACAGCAGAAACTAATTTTTGTTTACACCTTATGCGTCTGAGGTCAGGAATATAGAATTATTAATCCAACCAGAAATGTAAATAGACCATCAAAAAAGCGATTATGATTGGGAGAGAAAGATCAGTTGTTAATTTGTAATGTTGAGCCAATTTAGTATAAATAAAATCGAAAAACCGAAGCCTTTTGAGATTACAGAGATGACGGAGATGATGATATGAAGATAATCCGAGATTATCTCTAGAATGTGTATCTGAAATATCAGTCAGTTTCTGAGTAGATCAGTTTATGGAAAATGTAGATGTACGGACAGATATGTTACCGAGTTTACTAATGTAGTAAGAATATGATGGTTGAATGAATAGAAAAAGGTATCGAGCTGAATACAACAATGTTTACGGAATATGTGCAATAACAACGGAATAAGTAGAACCGTGAAATCGTGTGGAAAGCAGAGGAGAGATGGGACTTCCTATAAATGACTTATTGATGCGAGTGAACTTATTTTTCAGTGAGTTATTTTTCATCGGCTTTTTTGAGCATTTCCCCGAAAACAAATTCTGAGCGTGTCAATAAAGCTGAAATGTAATTCAATCGACTGCGTTATTTGTGTTCCTCGTCTGTTTTATTCTCAATAAATAATCGGCCTAAAACGCGTTTACTGTTTAAAGTGTAAAAACCCAAGTAATTTCCATCAACCCACACTGCTTTTAGTTCAATTGTCACATTTATTATTAGTACCGTAAAAGATTTTTATCGAAGTATAAAAATGTAAATATATTTTGTGATGCATGCTTATATGATTTCGAAATCCGTATTATGATAAATAATTATTGGCACGTTAAGCATACTTTGTAGGAATATTTCAGAAATTCGTTGAAAATATTTTACTTAATCATTTTCAGCGAAACTTTTTGACATGCTGGAAATATTTTTAACGAAAATATATTTTAAATTCTACAAAGACTTCATACATCATTCATGGAATTCTTCATCTGTCACAGTAAAATTTCAGAAAGGTATGTTTGAATTTTCTCACCTGCAGTTATTACATATAATATACAGATGGCAAATTTAAATATAAAAAAAGTGCTTGAAACTTTTATCTAACTGAAAAACGAAAAGTTATAAAGAAAGTTTTTAAATAAAATAATTTGAGAAAAGAAATAACACACACATTCACCTGGCTTTATGACTGCACAATTTATATGTCATAATGAATAGAACGAATTAAAAATTGTTATAAAAATAATATTTAAAGACTGAACTTTTTCAAATAGAAGTGGGAGCAAGAATTTTTAATTAGTTTTTACATCCGAAATGTTAACCCATTTAAATTTCATTAGTGTGCATTTCAGGATTTTTCTTTATCCCCAGAAATTCTGTGTTATTATTTTCGCTTTATTTAACGACAGACTTTTCGAAAGTACCTAAAGTAAAAACTTTTCTTTTGGATTTTCCGGTATGTATTTGGGATTACTGAATAAAAAATAATCCCAAATTGACGCATAAGTGCGCTAATGAGGAAAATGAATGAAGCGATTACAAGGATCCTACTGGTTCAGTATTGTGTGTTTGTTATTTTTATTTATACAGGTTGAGTGACTGCCACCAGTTTTTTAAAAGAGTATAATTTGTATTGCTATTTTCACATTGTATAATCTGTGAAATGAGCGAATATTTCAAAAAAAAATGTTGTGGCAATCAAACAATCTGAATTTATAACAAAAAGTTACGAACTGGCATCACTGCGCTCGTCTGTTTTTCGAATATTTGTAATTCCGAAGAATAATTTTCATGATATATTTTTACAAAAAATGCAATACAAATATATTATGGAGCGAAATTTTACGGAATTTGCAGGAGAATTCTAAAATGACGATTTTCGTTTGAAATTAGTACTGTTCAAAACAAACTGTGTATTAGTTTTTCGAATACATTATTGAATAACTAATTCTTAAATGAATAATTTAAAGAATCTATTTCGCAATTTTTAGCCCTTTAAGCGTCGCGTCCGATAAGTGAGAGATACTTTTTCAATTCCTACTATTAGTTCACACTCTCCCTATAATTATTTCTACCCTATATATATATAATCCTAATGAAACGAATTTATGAAACGAATATATGAAACGGCTGAAATGTAACGATTCTTTGAATCGACTGATTAAACAACTGATTATGTTTTCACGGCGATTTCTCCTAAAATACGGAATACTTTGCGAAGAAATTAACACAAAAAATCAATATTGATCCGCAGATTTCAAAACTGGTATTAGAATTTTTAAATTCGAAGTAGTTTTCGAAATATTAATTTTTTACTAATTTTATATACATTTTTCTAATGATGGCAACTCAAATTTTAATCAAACAGATATTTTTTTTCAGATTTTAGAAAAGGTTACTATTTTAAACTAATTTGGCGAGAAGTTTGGCCTCCCTTAAATGTATGCTAAGAAATGTATCATTTTATTATAATCCAATTTGTATTTTATTATCATTCTATTTAATACAAACAGAAACATTTAAAATAAATGGCTTTCACTTCTTTATTTTTTTTTAAACGAAATGAAAAGAAAAATATCAGGCACAGATGTCATATACGCAACGGGGTACCTAATTGGCACCAAAATGGCATTATTTTGGTTGACAGGGTAACCCGGCTATTGTTGTTTATTTAATAATAAGTGTTTATTTACTTTATTTTCTTTTTTTTAATTACATAAATTGTTTTGTTCTATAGTTAATTATTTTTTTGGTTATTTTCCTTTAAAAATAAAAAATAATAGAAAATAACTAAAAAATACGGTAGTACTTAGTTATTCCATCGGCCCATTTCGCTAAATTATATAAATCGCCAAACCACTCGCCAAATTATACAAATTGACATAATTTTTATTTTAAATAACGAAAGAACAAAGAAAATAGTATAACATTAATAAATATACAAATAAAACGTGGAAATAAAAATCACTTGAGGACGTAAAGACATGTAACTTGCTTAAAGTCAAGTGAATGTGACATTTATCAACCATTATTGGCATTTAATCTTATAGTTTGGTGATAGATTTTTGTTCGACGGGATAACTAAGTAGTACCAAAAATACATATGTAACTGGTATTCGAAAACGAGGATTTCGCCAAATTTTCGTTAAAAAAATCACGCCAAACCGGATGCGTATATGGCATCTGGCCAAATATTAAATGATGTAACAAACGATGACATTTAATTTCAACTTCAAAGCAATGTTTTAATTTAGCAGTCGGAAAAAATAAATGCTAACTGACGAGTTGAAAAATGGTTATTGGTGAGATTTGCACCCGGCTAGCGTAACAGTACCAAGAATTCTTTGCGACAATGCTTTTATGTAGTATTATTTGAAAAAAAATTGATTTTTTTTAATCGAAATGGAAAACTTTCGGCACAGATGCCACATACAGTCCCATATTGGAACTATTTTTTTCTGACGCCAATGTCATATACGCAACGGTTACTTAACTGGCGCCATAGTATCGTTATTTTGCTTGATTTGATAAGCCGGATGTTGTTGTTTATGCTGTTGATCTTTTCCCCAAATTAGCCTTGGAAAAAAAATCGCGCCAATATAGGGCCGTATATATCTGGGCCAAACTTTCATATGAAAAGCGAAGGGATCAGAGCGTATTTATTTATGGCAGTTACATGACTTGGACTATTATAATATAGATGAAATGATGGCGATAGAATAATATTTGGCGACTTATCACCTGTACCAGGCTAATATTAAAGTACCAAAATGGCACCAGTAATATAAAAAGCGAAGTGGTTCTCTCGGAACTCTTGATGATAGTCACGTGACTTAGGCTATTGTTTTAGAAATTGTTTTAAAATACCGGGAGGCAAAGAATCTGTACACTTAATTCCCTTCTTTTTATCTTCTTTTCAAACGTTTAAACTGATCCTCTTTAATCAAACACGAAAACAACCATTGGATGTCTTAACAGCAACTGATTTGGCCTTAAATTTTTGAAATCAAAGGAAATTGAATGGAAACCCGTTTACAGGGAGATCTGCACAGCTTTTGTCAGTATAATTCAATCTTCTATAATATTTTTTAAACCGATCAGATTAGCGTGTTTTTATATTCTGCGATGTTTGAACGGGGGTTGGCGAGCGTAGCTTGCAGGGGGCAGAACCCCCTATTATTTATATATCTATATATCTTGTTCAAATTTTCAATCGTTAATAAAATACTTATTATTCATCCTATCAAGTTGAAATAATTGTTTTTAAACTTGTACTGGATGACAATTGATGTTAATACAGTTTTTTCAAATATTAATTCATTAATTAAATTTTAATTAATTAATTTTATTTTTACATGGGAGACAAAACATGCATCTTCATATCTATAAGGGGGTTACCATAGGGGGCCCCTGTTTTGTCGCCAACTTGGCGGTATCTCTAATATTTCGCCAAATTCCCATAGACTTCCATTGTAAACCTACTTACCTATAGAAAATCAACAAATTGAGATATTTTAATGCAACAAAAACTAATATTAGCTTAAGGGATTATATTAAATTTTTCTTTGATGACCTAAGTAGGAATTGACTTTAAAAAACAAAATTTTTATATTACTTGTTTTTATATTCAGATTATTTGATTGCCACCACTTTTTTAAATTAGAAAACTTGATGATAATAACTTGATGATAAACTTAGATAAAATGATGTGAGAAAAAAGCCAGTTACATTGTTAAAAAGAAAATATGGGAATCAAACAATCAAAAATTTAAAAAAAAGTAACCTACGCTGTCCAAGAATTAAGGAGATAAATATAAAATGGGGATTATTAAGGATTTACTTTTATTAACACTAGAACGCTTGGAAGGAGTCGATCCGACTCCAACCATGTGATTAAATGTCGACTGGCACCAGAAATTCTTTCACAAAATAAATTAAATTAAAACTACGCCGATTTATGTTAAATAAATCAGTCAAATAATTTTAAATAAAAATTCTGATGTTAAATATTTTTATGAAACTTGAGTAAAATTTCCGGGCGTTCTAGTGTTAAATACAAATAAATTTTAAAACCCAAATGTTATATGATTATTTAAAAATGTAAATAAATTTTAGGAATTTTACATCAAATGAATTTCTTATTCATATACGTAGAAAATATAGTTTAGGAATTTTTTTTCTTAGATGCAAATGAAGTTACTTCATTTGTTGAGATTTCATGCCTGTATATATGATTACTATTGTAAATTATTAAGATTGACGAATAAATAATGCAAATACATTTTCTAATGCATGATTTCAGCGTTTCAAAACCCGTGTTATGATAAGGAATTTTTGGCGCGTTACTGATACGTTGAAAGAATATTTTAGAAATTTGTTGAAAATATATTACTTAATCATTTCCAGCGAAACTTTTTGACAAGTTGCAGTGATTTTTAACGAAAATATATTTTAAATTCTACAAAGACTTCATATATCATTCATGGAATCCTATGCCTGTCACAGTAAAAATTCAAAAAGGTATTTTTGATTTTTTTTTATTTACTGTTATATAGAAAGTACAGGTCACACATTTAAATAATGATAGTACAAGCGTACGTGAAACTTTTATTTAACTTCAAAATTAAAAGTTAAAAAGAAAGTTTTTAATTTAAATAATGTCAAAAACATTCATCTGACATTATACCTGCACAATATGTATGTCATAATAGATAAAACGAGCTTAACCACTTAACTCTCTAATTCCCACGGTCAAATACGTTCATGAAATTCCGTATTTCAGCTAATCTCTACCCATACCAGAATATTTCAATAAAAAATTTCGCTTTATTTAATGATGAAATGTTTGATATTAAATAAAGCAGATATTCCTATCTTAAATTTCTAGTATGAATTTGTAATATCTGAATTAAAAAGTCTACAAAATTTGAAACACTGTTGGTGGTATATGCTACCGTGGGCATTAGAGGATAAACACCTTAATCCTCGCTCCCGTGATATTCACGGTCTGTGTTTCTTATTTAGATTGTTTGAGTCCCACCAGTTTTATAAAACAGTGTACTTGGCTTTATCGTGGTATCATTTTATCTGTCATTAAATTCTTCTATATATAAAAAAAAAAAGTTTTGATTTAGAAATGGACCAATGAAAATCTGCGTAGATATTCCGGGTAGAACTCATCCAATTTAAGCCAAGGCCTCCTTATCGAAATAACAGGCCTCGCAATCGCTAAGTTTCCTTACTCCGCTGTACACGTGGCTAGAAACCAAATGGTTTCCCGTGACTAGCGCCATCTAACGCGAGAAACAGAAATATTTTTTGTTTTCCATTTGTCTTTTACCATTTTCTTTACGATGTGCTTTGTAGTTTGCAAATGATAGTTGTTAATCTTAAAATTTTCATATGTTCTAGAGATTTTATTTAAAAAATGAACCTATTTTACTGTTAAACAAAAAATGTTTACTGCTGTAACATGTCCGTTATGTAAATAAATGATGATAATAATAATAATAATAATAATCAGGAAAGAAAATTAATTTACCATGAATTTCTCAGTGATATTAGTTATTGAAATAAATGGATAGCATCTAGATCCGGAAAATGTAAAATATTTCATTTTCTCTTTTATATTTTCAAATATGTGATTTATTTTATTTCTGCTATTTCTTTTCTTTTCACAATTAATTTCACCTTACAGTATTAATTTAACATCGCTCCTTGAATTTGTTTCAATGCACAGTCTCATTTATTTATTTATTGGCCTATCATTTGTTTTATTTTTGAAGGTATGAGGGATCATTTCAGTTTAACATACTTTAGATGAAAGCTTCACTGTTTTTTCATATAAAGTTTGTATGTATTAATCTATGAAACGTATCATAATTGGCTCCACAGCCAATTGGCATATCTTGGCGGGCACAGTTTGGTGCGTAATTAATTTCCTTGTTTTAACTCACATATGTTATGTAAGTTTTACTAAAATGTATCAAAGTATTTTACGAAAGTTAAAACACGCATAGATACACAAAAAAACAGACTGAAGTATTAAACACTTAAAAAATTGGAAAAATAAAGTTTAATAATCACTTAAATTTATACATCTCCCTCAACTTTCCGCAAATACCGTATTCTTGTCATGCTACGATTTTGGTGTTTGTAAATCTTAATTTGAGTATTTTTCCTTAATCAGACTTAGAGCCAATTGGCGTAAGTGTAGTTTGGCGCAAAATTAATTTTATTTTTAAACCGCATACTTGATACCCATTATTCCAGCATCGCGTTTTTGCAGTCAACTTTGACTGTGGAACAGATTACAGAACATTAGCTAATACTACATTATATAATAATAAATCGGTATTTTTCAAGTATCTTTAGTATTTTTCAGGCCTTGGCGAGAGCAGAAAATTTGGCAACGTAATTTCTGGAAGCATATTCACTGTTTCACTTAAAGAAGCAATATTTTCCAAAATTTGTACAATTTATTTAATATAAAAAATGCATTTATCTATTTTATATACAAATATAAACAAATTGTATATAAAAAACAATAATAATATCTAGAAACTAAATTTATACATGTAAATTCGGCACAGATGTCATATTGGCGCGATTTTTTTCTGGCGCCAATGTCATATACGCACCGGATACTTAACTGGCACCAAAGTGTCGTTATTTTGCTTGATATGGTTATCCGGATATAGATGATATGGTAACGAGGTTTTCGCAAAATTGGCGTCGGAAAAAAATCGCGTCATATACGGTATATGACATCTGTGCCGTAAATTCTTATAAAACAAGCTGACAGTTCATAAGTTTTGTTTTCATAACTGTTTATATCAATCGGCAACAAATCGCTCTTTCCAAAGCCCAAATTGTGCCAAGATTTAAAAAAAAAATAACCCGCAAAGTCCTATATACTGAAAATGGTACTTGTTAGTTATCCCGTCGACCAAATTACTGTCGCCAAATTGTAAGATTAAATGCCAATAATGGTTTGCCATAAATTAATTAATTTTAAGATTAAATGCCAATAATGGCCAATAAAACCAATATTTCGACGTTTTATTTGTATTTTTATTAATGTTATACTAATTTATTTGTTTTTTCGTTATTTAAAATAAAAAAATTGTGTCAATTTGTAGAACTTGGCGAGTAGTTTGGCGATTTATATAATTTGGCGAAATTGGTCGACGGGATAACTAACAAGTACCTTGAAAAAATATCAATAAATCTTATATTTAAATCTTCATTTTTGATATGTTTCATTTTTTAAAGCCAGAACATAATTGTGCGAAATATTTTTTTTACGCCTTTATTTTACTGGAATTCGAAAAGTATTTTATACAATTTTGCCAATAACACAACATTTTCAATTTTTTACTATGCATTTGTTTATGGAGTATTACAAGGAGTATACACCAGGTGGCGTAACTTACGGGACAAAGTCAGCTAATAAGTTGGCAATTATCGGGGACATTTTTACCCATAGACTTTCTCCGGATTGTCAAGTCTGTTTTCTGATAAGGGAGTCTTGGCTTAAGCATGGCCATAGCCTACTATGATATATACTGGTCCGCGCATTTCGCCGAAAAAGTGAAGTCGGATCCAACTTCAAACCCTGAACCAAAACTTCACAATGTGCTCTTTGTTTACATTTATACCCTGCCCAGATAGAAGCTTGTTTCTCGGGGCCTCCGTGGCCGAGTGGTTAAGACGTCACGCTGCTAATCGCTTTAGAGCGTAGGAGGCTTGTCGGGTTCGACTCCCGCTGGCTCCATTGCACACTCTTTGTGGAGCTCCCGGATGTAAAAATTCTCTGTGTTGTAAATTTCATTGTGCTATCTCGTCCCTGTATATCGAGGATGACTTATAAGCGGGCCTTGTTGTCAAGCACACAAGTCTGATGCATGTGTCCAATAAACAAAACAAACAAACAAGCTTGTTTCTCATCGTCGAGGTTTCAGAATCAGTGATCGTATTTTCATGTAATAAATTAAATATATATATTCTTCAATTTCCTTCGATTTAAAAGGCTATTTTACACAAATTGTAGCATTTTAGTGTTACACATACTTTTAAGATCAGCTAAATGATTTATTGTTTACCTTGATTGTTTGGTTCATTCATGAAAAATGCCGATTCTTTTATTCTTTTTTGAATGTCTCGTATTTATGTAAAAATAGCTTGGTTTCATATACACGTTTTAAAATTAAAATTTGATTTTTATCAAACTACAGTTTTCATAACTGACTTGAAGCAGCTATTTTTGATTAATTTACTGTTACCGGTAAAATATTTGTTTTTAATATCGCCCGAACCAAGAAGAAGAAGAAAAAAAAAGCCGATCTTCCTTAAACATTAAATAGTCTTAATTTTAATCAGAGAAAGAAATGGTGATCACGGATTTAAAAATCGTTGCAATATTCTATGTTATCCAAGCAATTTTGATTAAATCATGTAAGGGTATTTGTTACTTAATAAATTACATTTATTAATTATACAAGGAATTTTATGAGTATTTTAATATATTAAAACTAGGGGGCTCTGCCCCCTACGAGCTGCGCTCGCCAACCCCCGTTCAGGCACACCAAAATCCAAAAATCACGCTAATTGCACACATTTGATCGGCTTTAAAAATATTGAATTAAAAATTAAAAAAAAAAAAAAAACAGTAGCGATCTCTCTGTAAATGGGTTTCCATTTGTTTTTCTTGGATTGGGGATTTTTAAGACCAAATCTGTTGCTGTTAAGAGATACAATGGCTGTTTTCGTATTTAATTAAACAAATTAGTTATTTGAAAATAAGCTAATGTAAAATGAATTAAGTAAACAGTGTCATTGTCTCCCGGTATTTTTTAGCAGCGCTATAAGATAGTTCCTTTAAATAATTCATGTTAAATGTATCGTTTCAAATCTGACGTAATTTACACCAAACTTTTATTTCTCTTATTAATATTCACGTAAAAATACTTTTGTTGTTAGAAGGAAATATTGTTTGCGCTGTCTTCGAATTCACGATAATAGTTGAAAAGATTATCTCAAAATATCTCGCGCAAATATATTTTTCAATTTAAATTTACCATATTTTTTGGGCCTTTTAAATGTGACGTAAAATTCAAGCGTAAATATGGTTTTTTTTACCTAATTTTCCTGCTTTTAACATGTAATCATTTAATTCTAATTTTAAAGTTTTTTTTTCTGTTTGTAATAGTCACGTGTAAATAAATTTTTAATTTGAAGAAATATTTGATATGATAATTTGTTTCGCTGTTTATACAATTGGCAACAGTTTAAATTAATGACATTTTCTAAAATTTGTAAAAAACATCTCTCGAAAAGCTGAAAATTTGAATTAAAAATAGAAATAAAACCTCAAAAAATGCGTCAAATAAGAAAAATAAATGCAATCTGCGTATTGGGAACTTATAACGTATAAAATGATCTAAAAATGATTAAATTCTCATGCATCGTTTTTGCTCCAATAAAACTTTTTTAATGGAACGACTTTGTCCAACTTTAGCATTAAATATCTCTTAAAATAATTCTTCGATTTGAAACCTGTCTGCATCAGCGTGTTTATCAAACATTTTTCTATAATACCACCGATTTTCATATTTTTGTATGCAATAGTTTTCTTAATATTAACGATGAAAGGCCATGCTTAAGCATTCAAATTGGATGCGGATCAACCCGGAATATCTACGCAGATGTTCATTGGTCCATTTCCAAATCAAAACTTTTTTTTATATATAGAAGGAAAAATTTCCATCAGTTTTATTGTTTCAGCAGTGAAAATAGTAAATAAATGGTACTTAGTTTTCCCGTCGACCAAAAATCTATCGCCAAACTATAAGATTAAATGCCAGTAATGCTTGATCGTAAATGTCACATTCACTTGACTGTAAGCAAGTTACACGTGTTTATGTCATCAAGTGATTTTTATTTCGACTTTTTATTTGTATATTTATTAATGTTATACTAATTTATTTGTTCTTTCGTTATTTAAAATAAAAATTATGTCAGTTTGTATAATTTGGCGAGTGTTTTAGCGATTTATATAATTTGGCGAAATTGGTCGACGGGATAACTAAGTGGTACCAAATAAATTTGTGACATTGATGTTTTAGACTAAGCATGTGTTTTTTTATTTATATATTTTTATGTGTGTTGGTTTAACAGTTTTAAAGTTTATTAGTCACTATATTAGTCACTTAAATAAATAGAACTTTACATTTACATTGATATGGACAGTTTATAATAACCCTTAACAGCTGTATTCGAATTAGCTGTCATTTCTAAGCTTGATTGGAATGTCAGCAGAATTGTAAACGTAACCATGGCGACATGACGTAATTTTGGTGTTTGTTTACATGTCTACCCTTCCCAGGTTGTTTCAGTTACGGTCAGAGCCAATTTCAATTTTGGGCAGGGTATCAGAGTCCTCTGGCGAGCGACTTCATACATTAAATGCAAATCAGTCTGCCTGTAGTAGTATCTAAGTATCCCTTGAGCATGGCCTTTCTTTGTTAATATTAAAAAAACTGTCATATACAAAAATATGGAAATCGGTGGTATTATAAAGAAATATTTGATAAACACGCTGATGCAGACAGTTTTCAAATCGAAGAATTACTTTCAGAGATATTTAATGCTAAAGTTGGACAAAATCGTCCCATTAAAAAAGTTTTATTGGAGCAAAAACTATACATGAGAATTTAATCATTTTTAGATCATTTTATAGGTTATACGTTCCCGATGTGCAGATTGCATTTATTTTTTTTATTTGACTATTTTTTGAGGTTTTATTTCTATTTTAAATTCAAATTTTCAGTAATTCGAGAGATATTTTTTACAAATTTAAAAAATTTTATTAATTTAAACTGTTGCCAACTTTATAAACAGCGCAAACAATAATGTTTACTTCAAATTAAAAATTTATTTACACGGGACTATTGTAAACAGAAAAAAAATTAAATTAGAATTAATTGATTACATGTTAAAAGCAGGAAAATTGCGTCATAAGAACCATATTTACATTGGAATTTTAAAAGAGAAACAAAATGTTAAAATAAAAAAATCATTACTATGCGTTAAAACCTGTAAATGGAAGAAATTACGTCATATTTAAAATGGCCAAAAAATATGGCAAAACAATTTAAATTAAAAAATATATCTGCGCGAGACATTTACTTGATATTTTGAGATAATATTTTCAATTATTATCGTGAATTCGAAGACAGCGCAAATAATATTTCCTTCTAACAACAAAAGTATTTTCACGTGAATATTAATAAGAGAAATAAAACTTTGGTGTAAATTACGTCAGATTTAAAACGATACATTTAAAATGAATTATTTAAAAGAACTATCTTATAGTGCTGTTAAAAAATACCGGGAGACAATGCCACTGTTTACTTAATTCATTTTACATTAGCTTATTTTCGAATGTTTAACTATTTTTTTTAATTAAATACGAAAACAGACATTGTATCTTTTAACAGCAGCAGATATAGTCTTAAAAATCCCCAATTCAAGAAAAACGAATGGAAACCCGTTTACAGAGAGATCGCTACCTTTTTTTTTTAATTTTAATTCAATATTTTTAAAGCCGATCAAATTAGCGTGCTTTATGGATTTTGGTGTCCGTGTACGGGGGTTGGCGAGCCTAGCTCGTAGGGGGCATAGCCCCCTAGTAAGGTAAATATTTCTTTTTCAAAAAAGTGGTGCAAATAAGCAATATGACTTTTTAAAGCGTAAATTTAATGCAACCGTTAAGGAGTTAAGCATCGCGCACGATAATTGGAGGCTACTTTTCTTTAAATTCAAATTGTTTGATTCACGCTATTTTTTTATGTAGAAATATTCACCTTATTTATTGGCAGATAAAATAATGCGAGAATAAAACTAATTACACTACTTTAGATAACTGGTGATAATCAAACAATTCGAATATAACAGAAGTAGCCTACATAACCCGTGAAAGACACGGGCTGGAGAATTAAAGGGTTAAAATCTTTCAAATAGAAGTGGAAACAAACTAGAAATTATAAGCGATTTTTAACACTCGAAATGTTAACACATTTGCATCGTTCGCGTGCATTTCATGCATTTCTTTTTTATTTAAAAATTCCGAAATAATACCAGAAATTCTGAATAGTAATTTTTTCTTTATGAAATCACAGCCTTTTCGCGATTACGTAAAGAAAAACATATTTTCGGAATTTCAGGTATGGGTTCGAGATTTCTAAGCAGAATATAACTTCCGGAAATGCAGTCGTACATGATCTAATGATGCTAATGAATTAAGGCTGCTAGTTACTCAGTTTCCGAATTCCCCACGGTATTGTTAACTCTAGGGGCGTTTGATGCGTTCGTATATTTAAATTATCTCCTGAGGAAATTAACATTTTGAACATTTTTTTTCTGTGTACTCCTCATAAAGGATGTCTATTTTTTCCTTAGTTGTAAAAATATTTCCAAAATCGATGCTTAATTTTATAGTAGGTGTTAAAATTTTACTCCTAGTTCGTCAGTTCTTAAAATATAAAATATTAAATTAAGCATAGATTTTAGAAATAGTTTGACAACTAAGAATAACAGTAGCATCCTTTAAAAAGAGAACACTGAAAAAAGAAGTTAAAAATATTAATTCTGTGGGGAGATCTTTTAAATATAAGACTGCGTCAAACGCCCTAAGACTCAACATTAACCAGGTGAAATCGGAAAAAGAGTAACTAGCAGCCTTAAGGGGGTAGGATACCTTTGAACACGTCGAAAAAGTAAAAAATATCACTATGTTCCAAACTTCAAAACTTGTGTAATAAGTCAAAAATAAAAATCAAACTTCATTTAAATATAAAGCTGTAACATATTATTTAGAATCCGGGGTGGAAAATATCTTAGTTACAAATTAAAACTCGATCACTTTTCATCGACTAATAAGTTTAATATTTACAACGTATTTACATGTTACTATTTACAAAATAACTCAGTTAATTTAAAATTACGGTTTAGCTCTGATGCCTTGTCGGCAACAACGCTGTAAACATTCTTCTCATCTCATAAAGTCTAATTTACTCAGCTTGTCAGTTCTTTTAAAAGAAAAAAAATAAAAGGAGAGAAAATATGATGGAGTGCGTATTGTTCGAGCATTACACTCTTCCCCTCACACTGCATTACTGGTCCCTCAGATGCAGTGTGCATTTCCTGGGTGGATTCCTTCGGGATGCTTTCTGGTGCATAAAATCCTCTATTGGCCTCGTGTTATTTGTATCATTTCGTAAATATTTGCTGGCTGGGCGTCTGACGTTTCCCAGGTCTGCATCTAAACGAATAAAATCTTTAGAACATCCACCATCATCTTGCGTGTAAGGACACAAAGCTGATATATGATAATTTCCTAAGGCAGGAAAGGGGTTTTCTTTAGTGGCAATGGTACAAGAAGTAGGAGATCTTTGTTTTAAAATAACATAGGGGCCATCACGACGGGGCATGAATTTAGTTGTTTTGTTACTTTTCTTTTGACTAATGGGATGCAAAGTAACCCATACGTGGTCGCCTGGTTTATATTGTTCAGAAGCTTTTAAATGTTTGTCGGCATAATATTTATGCTTATCTTGGCTTTGTTCTATGCGATCTCTTATCTGCATAGTAATTTTAGCAAAGTTTTTTAAATAAGGAGTTATTTCGGGTATGAAATTATCATTCGCAATTACAGGGCGTAAGTCATGAGCAACATCATCGGAGGTACGTAATTCACGACCGAACATTAAATATGCAGCTGTGTGACCTGTGGAACTACATCTTGCAGTATTAAGGGCAAAACGGATTACTAGTAATTTTTCACTCCAAGTTGTATGATCATCTCCAACTAGCATCGCTAAGCGGGGTTTTAGATCTCGGTTTTTTCTTTCAACCGGATTTGCCTGAGGGTGGTACACCGGAGTTAAACCTATCTTTAAGAGAAAACAAACTTGTTGCATCACAGCACTGATGAATTGCGGACCATTGTCGCTAATGATTTTTCTTGGAAAACCATATCTTAAATACACTTCCTCAATTAAGGTAACAGCACATTCTGTGGCTATTGCGTTATTTAATGCGAAAAGTTCTACCCATTTTGTGCTACAGTCTACGATTTTAAAAATCCACTTTTTCCCATCTGCTGTGGCAAGGGTCCAAATAAGTCTATTGAGAGGGTCTCAAATCTTTGACTATGAGCAGGTGTTTGTAAAAGTCCAGCAGGTTTTTGGTTACTCGCTTTATAACGAATACAGTCTACACAATTTTTAACATAATCTGCGATATCTTTTCTCATTCCGGTCCCGTAATATCTCTGGGATACTCTGTAATAGGTTCCCTCGGCTCCATAAAGGCCTGCGGTCGGTGAATCATGGTAATTCTTCAAGACTTCTTTCCGTTCTTGAACAGGAACAACCAACTGTGCTTCATCTGAATCTGATTCTGGAGAGTAACGATATAAGACTCCTTGGTTTAAGAAGTAACCACGTTCAGTCCAATTAGCAAAATCTGTATTATTTTCTTTAGATTCAAACGCTTCGATAATTTTCTTTAAATCTTCATCCTTTAATTGCTCTTCTCGGATATCTTTAGAAGATCTAATAGGCATATCACGCGAAATTGTACAAATTTCACAAGAAGGTTCTTCATGACTGCAAATGGGGTGAGACAACATATCAGCAACTACGTTTGCTTTTCCAGGAATATATTAAATCTTGAGATTGAAAGATTGTAACTGCAAAGCCCATCGGGCTAGTCTGCCTGACGGTGACTTTAAACTCATCAGCCATTTTAGGGGCTGATGATCGGAGGCAACTGTTATTTCAAGTCCTTGAATATAGCCACGGAATTTATTTAAAGCCCAAATGACAGCAAGTACTTCGCACTCGGTGGTAGAATAGTTTCTTTCTGGTGCATTTAAAAAACGACTTGCATATGCTATTGGATGCTCTTCTTCTCCCTGACTCTGGAGGAGAACAGCACCTAGGGTATATCCACTGGCATCTGTACGAAGAAGATAGGGCTTAGTCGGATCATTTTGTTTTAGTACTGGAGGATTGATTAATGAACTTTTCAATGTTTCGAAAGCGCTTTGTTCTGCTTCTTCCCACTTCCAAGTTGCATTTTTCTTCGTAAAATTACTTAGAGGGTTAGCTATATCTGAAAATTTGGGAATAAAACGTCTGTACCAGGAGCAGGACTTCGAAAAAGATTGAACTTGTTTTACAGACTTGGGAGCAGGCATTTGTTGAATTGCAGCGGTTTTTCCAGGATCAACTTCGATTCCAGAGCTTGTTATCCAATGTCCTAAATATTTAACACGGGGGCAGAAAAATTCCATTTTTCACTATTAGCATACAATTTGAATTCCGATAGTTTATTAAAAACTGCTTCTAAGTCAAACAAATGTTTCTCAAAACTTTCCGACAAAATTGTAATATCATCTAAATAAGACAATATAAAGATGTCTTTGAGGGAATTTATAAAGTTATCTATTAATCTCTGAAAGGTTGCTGGGGCATTTTTCAATCCGAAAGTCATTCTAATGTACCGAAAAGTTCCGAATGGACAAATAAATGCAGTTTTGTCTCTATCAGCAACATTTACTTCTATTTGGTGGTATCCAGACTTCAGATCAATAGTGGTCATATAAGGTGTATGTTTGGCTTCATGGAGAAAATCATCTATTCGCGGTAATGGATAATTATCGGTCTTTGTGATGGCATTTAATTTTCGATAATCGAGGCAAAGGCGAATTTTTCCATTTGGTTTTGGGACCAATACTACAGGAGAGGCATAAGGAGACTCGCACTCTTCTATTATACCTTTAGAGAGTAATTCATCTAATTCTTTACGCAAAATTTCCTTTCTCGCAGGTGACATGCGGTAAGGGGGAACTGCTACAGGAGGATGTGATCCAGTATCAATATAATGTTTAAATTTAGGTGTAGCCTCTCCCCCTAGTTGGAAGCTACTAGTAAATTTTTCAAGCAGTTCGTTCAACCTAACTTGTTGCTCTGAAGTGAGATGTCTACCTTCATCTTCTCTAAGAAAAACGGTGTCTAATTCAACGGATTTTATCGCTAATTCACTGGGACGTCTATATGTATCTTCAGCGAATCTATACTTCCACCTACATCTATCACCAAAGAACCATTCTTGATTCACTACATCCAAAACAATTTTTGCTTTCCGTAAAAAATCGATTCCCAAAATTCTACAATTATTTCTGGCATTCGGCAGAGCATAAAGTGTTGTTTTAACGTCGCCACCTTCAATTTTAACATGAACTTCTGTTTTATATACTTCGGTAGTGTTTTGTAGAACATCGGCTAAGACTACGATCATTTGAGTTTTTTCAAACTTCTCACCTTGGTCTTTTAATAAAGAATACAAAACTTCACCCGCAACGCAATGTGTTGCGCCAGTGTCAGCACAAGCTGTGCCAGAGAGACCATTTATGCTTATTTTTACCAATAATGTTGGTGATGTTTGCATATTACATGTACGAAATTCTAGTGATTGAAAGTGCACCGATACATTTTTCGGAGAACAGGTTGGACACTTGGATTTAATAACTCCCTGGTTTCCAGAATCATAGCAACTTAACATTGGTCGATTTAGAATCGAGGGATAAATAATTTTATTTCTCCTTTTGATTGCTAATTTTACCAAACTCATTTCTTTTAAAACCTAAAGGCGTTTTTTCAAAACGATTAGAATTCCCGACCTTACTGATTTTAGTTAATGTCTTTATTTCTACTTTGTGTAACCTCAAATTATCATATAAATCTAACTTTTCAGCTAATTCAACAGGATCTGTTAAATTATCCCATTGGTCTAAATAATGTTCTTTGCAATCAGGGGAAACCTTTTTCTTTAATTGGTCAGCAATAATTAATTCCGATAATTTTTCAAAGGAATTTATATTTAATTCGGATAGACATCCCTCAAAATAGCTTCTAATTTCAAAATAATATTCTTTCCACCTAATATCGGTTCGTTTTGGATGCCTACTAAACAAAACTCTAAACCTTCCAGCAGTTAACTTGAACCTCTGCAACAATATATCTTTAATATAAGAATAATCCTCAAATTTTTCTTCCGGTTCACGCGTTATTAATTTACCGATTTCATTTGGAAGGACTCCAATTAAATACGTAATCCACAGTTCTTTAGAAACCTTTAAAAGTTTCATTTGCCTCTCAAACGCTATTAAAATTAAATTCATATCATCCTTTTCAGAATTGAAATCGGGTAAAACCTTTTTCAAGTCAACGCGGATTGAAGAAGTTTCTAGAGGGTTGCTTGTATTTACAACAACATCTCTTGTTCCTGCTTCTAACCTGAGCTTCTGTAGCTCAAATTCTTTTTCTTCGGCTAAACGTTTCTCTTCCTCAAGAGTCTTTCTTTCTTCTACGATATTTTCAAAAATTTCCTGTACAAAATCTATGTTATCTTTAAATGCCTCACTATTTACAATTTTATCACGTAATTCGAGGATTTTATCAACGCTACTTTTTCTACTTTTAATTCTGAAGCTAATGTGATTAAATCAATTTTCTTACCGTTAGAAAGAAACGCCATCACTTGAACTAACTGTGTTTTAGTTAACTTCAAACTTAAGTCGCGTTACGAATAACTCTTAGCAAAATAATTTACTTTTATGCAATTTATAACATATATAGAACATAGATAACATACAATATCTTTCAAAATTCAATATAATGACACCAACTGTTAGCCTTTTTTTATCACAATAATATCAAACATTATTTGCGAATAATTTAAAACAATGCTTCATATAATAATTAAAATAGTGCCAAGCACTCATTTATAATAATACCTTCAATAATAATATAGCTCGGTGCAACTACCGGGTGTCCCAAAAAGGACTGACTGATTTTAAAATTCAATAACTTCCAAACGGTGACAGATATTAAAAAAATTCTTGCAGGAGGGTTATGCATAAAGTCAAAAGTTTATTACAGTGATTTTCGATTTTATTTCGAATTACAAACAATAGATGGCGCTGTAAGCAACAGTCGCTAAATACAGGCTCGATTTTTGGTCCTTTCTGTTGTTCCATGCAGAAAAAGGGGACGGAAATGTATTATCCGGGCCACGAAGTACCAAAAATGGAGCCTGATTTTAGCCTCTATTGATCGCAGCGCCATCTATTGTTTGTAATTCGAACTAAAATCGAAAATCACTGTAAAAAAACTTTTGACTTTATGCATAACACTCCTGCAAGAATTTTTTTAATATCTGTCACCGTTTGGAAGTTATTGAATTTTAAAATCAGCCAGTCCTTTTTGGGACACCCGGTATATAAATGTATAAAATAAAGCAAACGATTTTTATTTTTCAATAATAATTATTAGATATATTTCTCTTATGATATTTTTCATTTAATTCAGATACTAAAATACTTAAAGCTACAGACGATTTTTTCGTATTTCAATTCCAAGGAAAATATCATTCAGGTTGAATAGAATAATTCAAAAATATTTCGATTCTGGACGAATCAAATGCAATTTTCCAAAAATCCTCAGATTCCGGATGAATCAAAAGTACTTTTGTATAAATTTTGTACTTTAGTATCTAAATTTTCTTATTAAAACAGTTTAACACAATTTAAAAATAATACTTATGTTCATATCTTGCATCTGTTCGAGCTCCTCGATGGGAAGCCACTTCTGTTACGTATAATAATATGTTAATATGTTAATATGGTAATAATATGTTAATATTATTTAGAATCCGGGGTGGAAACTATCTTAGTTACAAATTAAAACTCGATAACTTTTCATCGACTAATAAGTTTAATATTTCCAACGTATTTACATGTTACTAATTACAAAATAACTCAGTTAATTTAAAATTACGGCTTAGCTCAGGTGCCTTGTTGCCAACAACTCTGTAAACATTCTTCTCATCTCATAAAGTCTAATTTACTCAGCTTGTCAGTCATTTGACATTTGACATTTGAAGTCCACCGAGGTGGGGAATGCTTTGGCGCCTATAGCTACTATGGCTGTCGCCTCGATTGATCCTTATTATAACATAGAAACAACAACACATCACAACATTTTTTTTTTTTCCATTTCATATACTATACAACTACAATAGGACATTCACAATTACATCCATGTCTTACCCAGGGAATCGAACCCGGGCCCTCGGGGTGACAGAAGCCTCCGCTTACTGGCCACGCCAACGGGCGACCAGCTTGTCAGTTCTTTTGAAAGAAAAAAAAAGAGAGAAAATATGGTGGAGTGTGTATTGTTACAAAGCTCATATTTAAATTTATATTTAAAAAATATATATATTTGTAAATTAATAAATAAACTATTGAAATGGTAAGTTTAAAAATATATAATAAGAGAAAAATATCTTGCGCGCATGATAAAATCTGAAAATATGCATATAAAGACGACATTTTGGTGAAAAAAAAATACATAATAGAGTTACCTTTATACTAAAACCAGAATATTTGTAAAAAATGTTGAGTAAATTTAAAAATCAAAAGAAAATTCTTTTTTTGAAAAATATTTTCAAAGTACAAAAGCAGAAAAAAATAAAATTTTACATTTTTCTGGTTTTAAGTTGTAGATAATACAGAAATGAATATGTGGTAAAAATTTCTTTTGATTGCCATGCATAGTTTTTTAGTAACACTGCGCGCAGTATCAAAATTCATCGTTTTGAATAAACGCAACGCAAAGTTTAATTATCCTATGTAGCCTTAATACGTAGTCATAATAAAACTGCCTCGATTAGTAAATTAATTGCAATTGTTTAATGCGGTTTTTTGCAAATTGTTCAGAAATGATTACGGAATAAAAATATGTATTTAAAAAAATTCGAAAATTTTGATGGTTTAAGTGATTACATGAATCCCACTGAGCCGTTTTTGAATATTTACATTTCCAAAGAAAAAATTATTTGTGGATTTTTATAAAAAATGCTGTACAAATAATTTTCGGTGCTAGGTTTCGCAAAATGTGCAAACGAGATAAAAAAATGATATTCCCTTTTTTTTTTTTTTTTTTTAAACAGTGCTGTTTAAAAGACAGACTCAGTTGTAGACTTACGAATAACAGATTTCGATATGATTATTAATTGGATAATGGTGTAACACTATTTTTCAAATTATTTTAAATCCAAAACGATAATAACTAAAGGCTGTTCTTTATTATACAAAATGCAAATACATTTTAAATCAAACTTTTTATGAATATTCTAAACTGTAAATAATTTTTTACGAGTTTTATCAAATGATATTGCTATTCAAACAAATGAAATGATTAAATATACATGCGTTCACACAGAGACACAAACACAGAGAAAAAGAGAGGACACGCGAGAAATAAGTAATAAAAATTAGAAAAAAACATTTATAAGAAAGTAGAGATTCCAAAGTGTATACTTTAATTTCCACGCGTCATTTTCGTTCGAAACTAAAATATTATTTTTATACAGCCTCCTACAATAAGAATAATACCAAATTGCAAAAATGATCTCTGTTGCATCCTTATTATTATCCAATAAGTTTAGTTTGAATTTCCACAAAATTCATGGGGTTATAGAAAATCAAAAAACGTGACAGCTCAGTTTTCTATACATCTGCAATCACAAAATCTTAGCAAAATTGAGAACCATCTATATACCTATGATTGTAACATGTAGATCTATCATATTTATTTTTCTGCTTAGGGGAGAGTAGCCATATTTGGACCGCCGCTTTAAATGGACCGTTGCCATTCTGCCGTTAATTACAGGAAGAGACGCCATCTACCGATAAAATCCTACTCATCAGAATGACGTCACTCATGATTAAAAGAAGCAACCGTCTACAGCGCTGTTTTTAGACAATTTAAAAAAACCTAAAATTAGCTGTTTTGATCCAATTTTTTCGTACTAAACGTAAGTGAATACTTTAATACTAATGTAAGTTGTTATGTTTTCATATGCATATACGAATTCATCTGCTTATTGAGCATATTTTTCAAGCAGATTTGTTTAATTTCGTTTTTGTTCTTAGTCTTGAGATTAACTGTTTGAAAAAATGACGCAGTTGCCGTAATTGGGCCATTTTAAGTTGCTTCATTTGGACCAGATATGCGATCGTAAATTTGTAAAGTAAGTAAGTAATTTTGAGGACGGTACGCTTTGTACGATATATAGTTTTTAATTTTCTAATATTTTCTAATAAAATACCATCTCCATGCAAGTTTTTTTATGTATATCTGTATTAATTTTTTATACAGTTTAGGCCTATATAAACATAGAAATATTTTTAAATGTTTATGCAATAAATTTTGTTTGTAATTTCTTTTATCTTGAATTTGTATTTATTTTCTTTGAATTCCTTATTGCTACGGCGTATTTCGTTTACAGAGTTGAATTTAAACATTTTCCTCCTGAAGGATATTTGCGATGGCAGACTTTTTACAGTTCTGGAGGTTGAAAGTACACGTTTTTCATTAAAACGCATAAAATTTCATAACTTCCGGGGGACTGGTTAATTCATGGCTTCGAGGGAGGGGGGCTGATTTCAACACTGTTTGAATATATAATGTTTGCGTTTGATTAATCATAGCATAATTTTCAATAGAAGATATTTTCTAAACACATTTTTTAATGTAATTTTGAAAATGTTGAAATAGACACAGACAAACTGTCTGGAAGAAAAACAACAGTGACAGCAAAAGCTGTTAAAGATATACGAAACAAAAAGGAGGGAGTAAGTTGTGAAGAAATTGACCTGCAAGATAGCTGCAGCTATAAATAGGAAGATGGACGCTTCGGTCCCGACACTTCGGTCTCGCCATTTCGGTCCCGCCATTTCGGTCCCGCCATTTCAGTCCCAAGACATTTCGGTCCCGAGACATTTCGGTCCCAAGACAATTCGGTCCCGAAACATTTCGGTCCCGAGACATTTCGGTCCCGAGACATTTCGGTCCCGAGACATTTCGGTCTCGAGACATTTCGGTCCCTGGTCATTTCGGTCCCGAGACATTTCGGTCCTTGGCCATTTCGGTCCCGAGACATTTCGGTCCTTGGCCATTTCGGTCCCGAGACATTTCGGTCCCTTCTCCAGCAAGCTGAAATTTTGTGCACTTGAAATAGGTGACTAATTTTATAGGGGACATTGTAGAGTTTTTTAAATAAAGGCCTTAAAATTTTATTAACAGCTCACACAAATTTCGTATGGCAATCATTTTAAAAAGCAGGGGGGGGGATTGACATTATATATATTTTAGTGTATTATAAGTATAAAATCCTGACAAATCAAAACATTTATAACTCGATCTATAATTATCGCAAAACACTCATATTTTGTATGGTAAACGTAATCTTTATAAAAGGAGGGACATTATAAGATTTTTTAACTGTACTCCCTAAATTTTAGTATAACCCGAATATAAGGGCTCCGAAACGCAAACACTTATAACACAGATCAAAATTATCGCAGCCCACACAAATTTCCTATGATAATCGTAATCGTTTTAAAAAGCAGGGGGAGGGGAGTCTGTTGACTTTTTCTTTATATTAGCGTATCTTAAGTATAAGGTCCTGATAATTTAAAAACATTTATAACCCGATCTATAATCATCGCAAAACACTCATATTTTATATGGTAAACGTAAGCTTTATAAAAGGAGGGACATTATTGGATTTTTTAACTGAACTCCTAAATTTTAGTATAACCCGAATATAAGAACTCGAAAACGCAAACGCTTATAACACAGATCAAAATTGTCGCAGCCCACACAAATTTCCTATGATAATCGTAATCGGTTTAAAAAGCAGAAGGGAGGGGGGAGTCTTTGACTTTTTCTTTATTTTAGCGTATCTTAAGTATAAGGTCCTGATAAATTAAAACATTTATAACTTGATCTGTAATTATCGCAAAACACTCATATTTTGTACGGGAAACGTAATATTTATAAAAGGAGGGACATTATTGGATTTTTTAACTGAACGCCCTAAATTTTAGTATAACCCGAATAAAAGGACTCGAAAACGCAAACACTTATAACACAGATCAAACTCTTCTTAGCGCACACAAATTGCGTATGATAATCGCAATCGTTTTAAAAAACCGGGAGGGGGGGGGGGGGCTCTGTTGACTTTTTCTATATTTTAGTATATCATAAGTATAAGGTCCTAATAAATTAAAACATTTATAACTCGATCGATAATTATCGCAAAACACTCATATTTTGTATGGTAAACGTAATCTTTATAAAAGTAGGGATATTATCGGATTTTTTAACTGAACCCTAAATTTTAATATAACCCGATTAGTCATGGGACTCGTCATATAAGGACTCGAAAATGCAAACACTTATAACACAGATCAAAATTGTCGCAGCCCACACAAATTTCGTATGATAATCGTAATCGTTTTAAAAAGCAGGAGGGGGGGGGGGGGGTTGTTGACTTTTTCTATATTTTAGTGTATCATAAGTATAAGGTTCTGATAAATTAAAACATTTATAACTCTCTCTATAATTATCGCAAAATACTCATATTTTGTACGTTAACGTAATCTTTATAAAAGGAGGGATATTATCGGATTTTTTTAACTGAACCCTCGAAATGTAGTATAACCCGAATATAAGAGCCCGAAAACCGCAAACACTTATAACTCGGATACAAACTGTAGCACATCAAGAGGACCCCAGAAGCCAAGGTATACAAGTGACAAAATTTGACAAAATTTATCATCTGACTGAATTAAAATAAAAACTGCTGCGTATTTCACGGCGGTCTTTGAACTGTTATTTCAATTACTGTGAAAGAAAAGTGGAATGAAGTATTTGTACAATGTTGCATTATTATTAATGTTATTATTATTATGTTTAATTAATTAATTATTACTTAGACTATATTTTTGACTGATTTTTCAAAAAATTTCTATTTTATTTTTTTGAAAATAATAAATCAAAAATTTTGAATAAAAAATTTCAAGTGTGATGAATAATTGCTATTAATTAATTCTCAAAACAGTTAGTAATTTTAGTATAAAAATTAAATTAATATTTTATTAAATATATTTTTTTATATTTAATGTATCCTTAATTTATTAAACTAATAACATTATTAATATACATTACAAATTTTTACTTTAAAATAAAATCGATACATAATACATTTTATATTCAATTTATCATTATATTTTATAGTAGTTATAAACTGAAATTTATCCGTTACCTGTTTATTTTTATATTTAAAGTTACCGATATGTAAAACTATCTATATTATAAAGGACAAACATATCTGTGCGTAACGCATACGTCATTCTGCGAATGGCAACACTTTGAAATTTGAAATGAAATTTCGCTTTTGCAATTTTAGCTACTGCAAATTTTTAAACTTTTAAACATCCCACATTTTAAATGTTTAGACCGTCGTATGCAGAAAAAAAATGTACTTTTAAATGCAATTTGTTTGAAAGCTGTATCTCAATTTATTTCTGAGATATTAATTTTTTTATAGTTTTTAATACCAATTTTCTAATCGTGGCAACTGAAGTACTTCATTTCTATTAAAAGTGGATTAGTTATTTTTATTGATTATATTCTTACTGATGCCATTTTCTCATTGCAATTAAAAATATCATTTTTAAAAATTTGAACAGAAAATGACGTTACACTTTTAAAAAAAATACAATTTCTCTGATGATGCTGTTATATTTCACTATTTTTCATTTCGCTGATATTGAGTTTGAGACAATAGGCAAAATACTTCAGCGACTGTAAATGACGTCATATTTAAAATAAAATGATGTTTTTATTTGATAAAACGAGATATTTCCCTTTGAATACGTCTAAAAGTTATAAATTTCTGGAATTTTTACAGGCAGGTGCAGAGATTATACTAAGACCTCAAATCACGAGTGGGAATTTTAACATGGGAAGTTTTAATAGTTGACAAACGTGACTTCAAGCTTGAAAATATATTTATTAATAACCTATTGCGGGTTAAAATGTTTTTAAATTGTTAATATGGATGTGAAACGTGGAAAACGACTTGATTCGGTTTAGATTTAAAGGGGGGGGGGGGATTCTATGATTATGTGATGGTGAAATCATTTTTGCTGAATTTTCATTCCGTAATATCAAGTATCAATTGATAACTTAATCAAAATTACTTATCTTAAATATATGTTACTGATTAGGTATATGAATGAAGTTTAATTTTTCAATAATTTTAAGAGTTGAAGTTTATGAAAAAAGTATCTTAGGTTAAAATATGTCTTTGGAGAGTTAAACTAACAAGTGGAAGATGGATTTTTTAATGTAATTAATGTTGTCGATGTATTATAAATTTGATGCAACAGTTCCTTTGTAAACATTTTCTTCCGTCGAAATTCGACGGGTTCCACCTCGTTAATATAATTATTAATAAAAGTAAAATAAAAATATATTATTTTTTTTTCTGGGAAAGTGGGAGGAAAAGGGTAATATAAAAAATAAATAAATAAACGACAAACATAAAAAAGCTTAGTTTTGTCAGTTAAAATCTACAAATAAAATTAGTTAAAATAATAATTACATTATATAAAATAAAAATAATAATCTTATTACAAAGAAATAGGCCCAGATTCAATAAAATTAGCTCACAAAAATAGTCTTCAAAGGGTGAGAAGACTTTAAAAATTGAAGCAATAATTAAAAAAAAAATGAAGTGGTGGGTGGAGTTTTCTGAAAACAAAATATTTTTCGTAGCAAGCCTAGTTACCAAATCACTATTGTTCTCCAATCTATATTATAAAGGACAAACATATCTGTGCGTAACGCATACGTCATTTTGCGAATGGCAACACTTTGAAATCTATTATATATATATAATCCAAACGGAAATTTCGTTCCGAACGCCGAGATTTCGAGTTCTACCGCATGGATTTTGACGAAACTTATACCGTTAGATAGGTATCGTTTCAGGGAAGGTTTTAAGCTATAACACATCATTCTACCTGGATTAGTTATAGAATTATTACGGAAAATTATTTTATATTGAACTTTGTAACTTCATATTTCCTTAAATATCTGGGCTCCTATTGGTCGTAGAGCTTAGATCTCGCGCCAAAAGTAGCTCCGTAGCACCCAAGCAAACTTTTCCCCGCGATTATTTTGCCGTCTTCCGATTTCCTCTAACTCTATTAGGGGCCCGCGTAGGGCCCCTTTAACATATTTTTCGTAGTAATTTCAGCAATTATCTTACATTATTCGTTAAGACCGCCACCCTCCCGATTCATGTATCTACGGAAAGGTTGCACGAAGGAGTTTCGTTCGGATACGCTTTCGTTAAGAATAGAGTGCGCTCCCTGGTGGTGGAATGTGGAACTAACATAACGCGATAGTGTTAAAATTGGGAAATCTAACAATGCGATCTGTTTTAAACTTTGAGATAGTTCATAACACATAATCTATTATCTATTCTATTATATATATATATAAAATCTATTATCTATTCTATTATCTATTATATATATATAAAATCCAAACGGAAATTTCGTTCCGAACGCCTAGATTTCGAGTTCTAATGCATGGATTTTTACGGAACTTATACCGTTAGATAGGTATTGTTTCAGGAAAGGTTTTAAGCTATAACACATTATTCTACCTATATTAGTTTTAGAATTATGACGGAAAATTCTGTTATTTTGGGCGATAAGGTTACCATTTTATTTCTTGGCGAAATTCATCGTTGATAAAAAAAATTTGAAACGGCTATTAAATCTCGAAAAATAAAAGAAAAACTGTTACTAATTTTATTTAAATGAAAAAAAAGGAAAAAAAGAAAAAGAAAATCCGTTTCAATGAGTGATAATATTAAAAAACGGAAACATTTAATCAAAACCTGAAAGAAATATTTGTAATGCTTAAAAATTAATTTATTAAGAAATATTACACTTGATACGCAATATTTGGCTCTTTATCGCTTGCGTTAGATATGGAAACGAATCAGAAAATTTGATTAGATGAAATTTTAACGACATTTTCTTTCTGTTCTGCTCTTTTCTTTTTTCTTTTATATCTAATTGTCCCATCACGTGACTTAAAGAAGAAACAAGCAGATGTAGTTGTGAGTCACATGTGTAGTTACTATTTGTTTCTTTACAATTTTTTATTTTTCTTTTGTCGCCAAACGATGTGATTTTAAGCCAAAAATGCATAAGCGTGACATTAGCTTGAGGATGTTCTCACAAATGGTGTTTTTTTAGGTGAAAGAGATCATTTTTTGGGTACATTTTCATATTCAATTGTAACTTATATAGATATCAGTTCTTATTTAAAAAATGGAATCGAATGCTTAAATTTCAGTGTGAATCTCTGCCACACATACATATTGTAAAATAATTTCATACTTTTTAAAATGTTTTTCGCCGTAATTCCGAAAGCATGTGATATTTATAAACTCGAACTCAGATCAACGAATATTACCCATTTTATATAAGCAAATATTATCTATTGTTTATTTCATTTTTTCTCAAGTCATATCGCCAATTTCATTTATAGGAAAATTCACAGATTCGAAATCTAGGAAATAAAGATAATTTTTAAGGAAATTTATGTTTTAATACGTTATTACTATCGAAAAATTCAACATTTTGAAAAAAAAAAATACAAGTCTTTTGTAATTCGTCATTTCTTCTTCGTCTTTCTTCGTACTTTCTCCTCTGTTATGTAATATTTCAAATGATATTGGGCTAATTTTCGATCATCGATTCACCGCAAAATGGAATATCTAATATAGTATATAAAATAAAGTCTGGATTAGGTGACTAATTAACGCACAGCGCAAACTACTGAACCTAAAATCTTGAAAATCGTGGTAAAAATACTTCTTATGACATAGACCTCTGCTAAGAAAGGACTTTCTAAAGTGTCACCCCTAATGGTTTTTGCACGTGGAGGGGGAAAAAATCGAATATAAAAATTATGCGTCAAATGATAGCATATTTTAATGTAGTTTTGTATGCTGAATCGAATGCTACCAAATAAATTTTTATAAGCCAACAGTTCATGGCACATTTCATATTTTTCTAATTTGGCGGTGTCTTTGGCATCTAAACCTCAAAATATCTATCATTACATCCGTTACTCTAGCAACGGAAAAAATTCAAATCAACCCTTTTGGCTAAAAAATAAAAACGGCTCTATGAGTTTGAAATAAAAATGCAAGCATCTTAATTTTTTTTAAAAAATAGTGATTTTATGTAAAATAAAAGGAAAAAAATTACTGAGAATTTAGCGTTATAAAACAAAAATGGAAAATGTACTACTTAGATATTCCGTCGACCAAAAATTTATCGTCAAACTATAAGATTAAATGCCAATAATGGTTGATCGTAAATATCAAATTCACTTGAATTTAAACAAGCTACACGTGTTTACGTCATCAGGTGATTTTAATTTCGACGTTTTGTTTGTACTTTTATTAATGTTATACTAATTTATTTGTTGTTTCGTTATTTAAAATAAAGATTATGTCAATTTATATAATTTGGCGATTTATATAATTTGGCGAAATTGGTCGACGGGATAACAAGTAGTACCAATGAAAATATTTAAGTATGAAAGCAATGTTTGTAACGACTTAAAAATTATTTTCATATATATAAATTCGGTTTATGGCGTCAGGTGCCGTCATCCGAAGAATCTACAAGAGTCTTTTTCCATTTTTTCCCGTCATAGGTTCCTCAATGAAAGAAATTGGAATTGGAATAATATTGTGCGATCTATTAATTGCTCCTCGACAAGAAGAAAAAATTGGTACATTTATAACAACTGTGCGCACATCTCGCTGATAGCATTTTAAAAATTCCCAGTAGCAGTAGTTACATTTTGCGTATGTAAATTAAAAATATTTTTTTGCTTTTAATTATGGCATTATTTCCTGTTACTGTTTATCTTTTCAGTTTTTTAAATGAAATTAGTATAAGGCATGCATTTTAAATTAAATGAGTGAAAGGTTTGTGTTTTAAATGAAAATAATAAAATAAAAATATGCTATGAAAGCAATCTTTATTGATTTATTACCTGCGCCCGGCTGTCATAAAAGTATCACAAAAGCCACATATTCACTTTTCTTTGAGTAGTTGCTCATGAGAATTCAAGTTAACCTACCGTAACCTTCACATATTGGTGTATTAACTTTAATGTTGAATGCATCGTTTTTGTTTGAAGCGAAAACTTTACTATGAATTCTATTACACAAAATCGCATCATCATCATCTACTATATATTTACAACGGAAATTTGTATTTCATTCCGATTGTTTATAATACTTTCGTAGGATATACCACAATTAGTTAGGTAATAATTTTGGAAAGGTTTTAGTGTATACATATTGTTCAAGGGTACTTAGTTATAGAGCAACAGTAAAAGTTCAAAAATTAAGTGAACCTGATTATGAAAGTTTAGCCTTTTTAAAAAAATCTACAGAAGATATTTTGTTACAAGTGGCCCTGTTGCATGACTTTTAGGAATGGTGTTAGTATATACGATTTCATTATATGTTGATTAGTTACAGAGGTATTAATTCCTGTTGTCATAACGGTCTCATTACCCGACCATAAGTGCGCTGTTTATAATCAACTAAAACAATTACTTCTTAATTGCTAAATTTTGTCCAACGCTTAAGATAACATTATATCACAATGGCGTTCGCATCGTTTTCAGTAATAAGCAAGGTCAAGCTGAAGATCCATATTGTTTAAAATACAAGTTCAAATTCACCATTTAGTTTAATCCAAGGTTCATTTGGAAATATGGACCAGCGCAGCGGGCATAGCCTGCTAGTTTAAAATAAAATTTTGGTTTTGCAATTTTCTTTACTGCAAATTTTTAAACTTCTAACCGTCGCACATTTTAAATTTTTACACCGTTGTATGAGGAAAAAAATGCTCTTTTAAATGCAATTTGTTTGAAAGCTGTATCTCAATTTATTTTTGAGATATTAATTTTTTTGTAGTTTTTAATATCATTTTTCTAATCGTGGCAACAAAAGAACCCCATTGCTATTGAAAGTCATTGAAAGTAAACGGAAAATAGTCGAAAATAGGAGATACTGTATATTTTTTTGTCATTTCCCATAAAACCTGAAAAAAAAATTAAATTAAAATGCTTGCTATGTCAGCGATTTTTTAAATTTCTAAATATCGCGCAATTTCAATTTTTACGCCGTCAAATAGAGAAAAAAACCTACTTTCAAATGCAATTTGTTTGAAAATTGTATCTTAATTGACTGAGTTCTTATGGTTTTGAAAATAACTATCCGCCCGTGGCGACCAGTTTGGTCTCCCTTAAATGTATCCTAGGTATCATGTCATGTAATCCCATTGTATCATGTTACTTTTATTCATAATTTAATTTACTTGCTCGATCCTTCGCCAAAGAGGAAGATTCTGATAGAGAAATCAAGAACTCGGTATTTTTATGTTAGTCGGGCACAGGTGATAATTCGCCAAACATTGTACCCGTTTTTCATATTTCATGATTAAAATATAATCCTTGCACCCATTTTATTTAAAATGGATAGCTTTAATTTAAAACTTAAACGTCTAAAATTCATGACTTTCACTTAAAAAGAAAATCTTTAAAAAAGAAAAAGAATAAATAAAACCATAAACTATTTAATTTCAACATCAAAGCATTGTTTTAATTTACCCCTCGAAAAATAAAAAAAATGTCATTGGCGATAATTGCGCCCAGCTAACATTAAAGTACAAACTCTTTCTTATCATGGCAACTTTTATGTAGTTTTATTCGAAAAAAATATTGTGATTAAATAGGTTGCCAGAAAGTACGTTGCAAAATTTCTTTCCTCGCCATGGACCTTTTCTCTATTTCGCCAAGTACCTATACTGGAAAAGTACCTTTATTTATTTATTTATTTATTTATTGTATTTTAAATGAGATGAAGTCGTATGTTTGTTGTTCGATAAATAAATAAATAAATAAGTAAAAGACGGCACATATGTCATATACGCACCACGTTGGCGCGACTTTTTTTCTGACGCCAATGTCATATACGCACCGGGGTACTTAACTGGCGCCAAGGTGTCGTTATTTTGCTTGATATGGTAACCCGGATGTTGTTGTTTATTTATTAATAAATTGTTTATTTACTTTTTTTTATTATATAAATGGTTTTTTCTATAGTATTTAATTAAACTTTTTTTATTTATTGTTATTCCCTTTTGAAAACTATTACACAATAACCAATCAGATGCGTTTCATTCGGGGGTTGCCATTAAACAATTAACAAATAATTGAGATTTCTGTGCCACATGCGTTAGTGTAATATATATATATATATATATAGAGAGAGAGAGAGATTTTCAAGCATGAATTATTTTTAAATGTATCTCTATCACATGTAGCTCAATTATGAAATATTAATCCGCTTGCCTTTAAAACAATGTAAAAATGTTAGCATTTGTTTCCGTCTAATGTCCCATAACAAAAATGAAACTTCCTCTATAGAAAAATAAATAAAATAATGTAAACAAGAAACAAATTTAACAAACATGGGATTGAACCACGCGCTTAAAGCACTGAAATGATCGGAAAGGCTGCCTTAAGTCGCAAAATGTTGGGCTAAGAACTCCTAGCATGTGAAAGTAACGCTTTTAATAAATTTTAAAACTTTATTTGATTGCATAATTGACATTTTTCATATAAAAAATTCTTTTTTATGTTAGTGGACAATCTAAAATATATATTACATGTAAAAAAATAATAATTAGAGTTAAAAAAAGAATTGTTTTTACCTATACTCTGTAACCCGAGGAGCTCGGGTTCGATCCCCTAGTGTTTATAATGGTAAAGTAACTTATGAAAACAAATTTATAAGATGCAACTGTGTATTATAAAAAGTAATAAGAAAAAATAAATTTGTGTTTCAATAAATATATTTCATTTCTGAATCATTAAAGGACAGGTTGTAGAGGGGTGATTTGAGGAAATATTTGCATATAATAGCTTATAAAGTGTCTAATTGAATCATTGAAGACATTTATGATTAATCTAATTGGAAGAAGAAAAAAAAATAAGCACAGTTTAATTATTTAATTAATGATAATTTAAACGTTCTAAATAATATATGGAAACAACCAAAAATACATTTATGGCAGTTTATAGTACATATAAAATACCTAATAATTATAATAAATAATAAAACTTAAAAAATCAATTCTGTTAAATAATAATAGTTAAAAAAAAAAACAATGTCCCCTGTAAAATTATATCACATTGTTCAATCAAACAAATTTTCAGCTTGCTGTGATTTCATAATCACGAGTTATAAAAGTTTAAATTTATCAGACTGTTATATTCAGCTTTTTATAAAATTTGAGGGGGGGGGGATATTTTTTAAAAGGGCCCAAACAATGTTCAAATTGCAGCGTTTGGCGGGCCCACGACAATTAGAATCCGAGTTATAAGGTGGTGAGCACCAAAATTGACAGGGACCGAAATGTCTCGGGACCGAAATGGCCAAGGACCGAAATGTCTCAGGACCGAAATGGCCAGGGACCGAAATGTCTCGGGACCGAAACGGCGGGACCGAAGTGTCGGGACCGAAATGTCGTGTACCCCTATAGATCCTCCCCAAAAGCCAAAAAATCATTAGAAATGTTATCTTCTTTGCTAAATTCGGTTAGATCAAATTAAAGAGGGGGCCAAAAAAAGAGTTGTGTTAACATCTTCGCCATATAATGTAAACCTTGTCATGAAAAAAAAAAACCGACAAAAAGGAAGCTATCACAGCACAAAAGCAATAGGAATATCAAGTTTTGAAAAATAGGCGTAATTCAATTAGCAAGAAAATGATGGAAGAGAAGAACTACAAACATAATGTAAAAACAACTTCTGTTGAAAAAAAAAATTCTAATAATTCAGAATCTAAAAAGAAGAATGAAAAATCTAGACAGTGATGATTGGTTTTGCCTAATTTGTAAGAAATATAAAGTAACAAAAATGATTCAGTGTTTACATTGCCAAATATGTTTCCATTTTGTGTAAGCTGAAAAAAAAACAAAAAACGAAATTCATGTGTAAGTTTTGCATCACTCCTTACATGATATTCAAGTAAATGACAATTATTCTATAATTTCTATTCTTAATTACTGATAACTTTGATTTATATTTTGAATGCATTCTGATTTAAAACAGTTACTCTTATTCTCAAACATTTGATTTCATTATATTTCATTGCTGTTATTTTGTTTGATTGTTTCATAAATCGGAAACTTCCCTTTTAATAAAATTAGTCATCTTCCCTAGCTATTAAATCAGCCTGATATTATTTAGTCCAATTTAGGAGACTGGGGGTCCAACTTAGGCGACCATGTGCTGAATTTGGACCCCTTTAGACCAATTTTTCAACTTAAAATAAAATTTAAGATTTTACATAAAGAAATTGATCTACAGATTTATTTAGTTAGTAGATGAATAGATTGATTCCGTGTAATGATATTTTGCAGATATTCTAAAAATAAAGGGAGTTATACCTGAAAATAAGTGAAGTGGTCCAAATTCGGCTACTCTCCCCTATCTTTCAAAAATGCAAATGATCTGTTTTTGCATAATTTAATATAGCTTATTACCATTGATGCGCAAATTAAAAAAAAGTTTTTCCGGACTGTTCAAGTAGGATAAAGTAGCTTTCATATTCCTTGTTTTTAAAACGCAAGCTTATATTATTCAAATTACACTCGAAGCTTAGGTTAGTGGAACCCGTTTATAGTAGATTCAATAGATAGTTTTTGTCAATACTGAATATGAATGAGAATTTCGCGAAATTAGTCATCTTTATCCAAGCTGGTTTATTCAAAGTGATTTGTATTTGGTCGCCAAATTCGGCGATATCTTGAAGTGACCGCCATTTTAAAACAACATGATGGCTGAAGGTAACCAATGAACTTGGTCGAGACCTTAGTAATTCCTGTGCACATGCTCAATCACATCGAAATGGGCTAATATATACGAGTGCTGTCGCAGGGAAAACAATGAGATTTTTCGAAATGGGACCTACATTAGAAAAACAAACTGAACTCAGCAATTTTTTAAGATAAAGAGAAAACAAAAAATGCTCCGTAATCCTTGTATAAAGGTCAAACACTGAAGAATGAAACATTTTTCAATTTCTGTATTTTTGTACCTCATTTTAATTGTTTTTAATATAAATGGTCACAAAATTTTGAAATAAGATGGCGGATAAAGCAGGCCAACAAACTTGGTCAAGACATTGCTATATATTATACAACTGCAAATCGGTCCTATCCAAATCGGTTAATAAAAACACGTATTATCGCGTGACAAAAATCAAATCCTTTGAAAATGTCAGCCACACTGGAAATTCAAGTTGCTATAACTCAGCCATTTTTTAACATATAAAGGAAACATAAATACTCCGAAGTATTTGTATCAATGTCAAACGCATAAGAGAAAAAATCTTATTAAATTTCTAAAATTTTTTGTGCCTAATTTAATTTTTTTTAATGGCTGCCATTTCGAAGCAAGATGGCGTATGAAGTTGGCCAACGAACTCGGTAGAGATATTGGCATGTACTATGTACACGCCATGTCACATCCAAATCGGTTCATAAATACGCTTGTTTTCGCGTAACAAAAATCTGATCGTTTGAAAATGTCAACCACACTGGAAATTCAAGCTATAATTCAGTCATTTTTTACGATATAGACGAAAAAATAATGCTCCGGAATCTTTGCATCAAGGTCAAAGACATAAGCAAAAAATCTTTTTCAATTTCTATTTTTTTTTTTTTTTACTTAATTCTAAATGTTAATAAAATAAAAAAAATTAAATGGCCGCCATTTTGAAACGAGATGGCGGAGGAAGCTGGTCAACGAACTAGGTCGAGACATTGGTGTGTACTATCTACGCACAAGGTTGCATCGAAATCAGTTCATAAATACGAGAGTTACAGAGCGACAAATAACAGATATACTATATATATATATACACTGGTGAACAAAATTCACAGGGCATTTTGGGCGCAGATTCATAGGGCAAATTATATATTTAAATTGTCGAAATTTAAACCCATTTACAGAATTTGAGCGGTTTCTTTTGTTGTTGTTTGTTTTTTAAGACATTTTTTAACCACAAAATTTACATTTTAAGTTGACCGGACAAAAAAGTCACGACGCCATCGATTCAGGATTACAATCATTAACATTTAGTGATTATAGGTTTTAACTCAAACGTGTTTCGTTTGTGAGATATTATAAATCTCACGTACAGTATTATCTTAATTATAAATATAAACTGCAAACTTTTTTCTATATCTTGAAAATGTTACTTTTTAATAACGAATCATTTCGCACGGCATTCTCAGAATATTCTGACAGAACATTTAAAATGTTACAGCATTTCATCCTATCGAGGTCAATACAAGTAGTATTAAGTTTGCTTAGGAGTTAAAAACTGTGGTCCGCGTAAGTCTAACTACTTTTGCTCGAAAGTTTTATAGCACCCCGGAGCGCATGGTTAAGAAAATAAAGTTGAGGGTACATCTTTAGCCGTTAAAGTAGAATCATCTAATTAAACTCCCATATAATTGAACTTGTTCACTTACATATCCTCTTTCACCTTTTAATAAGGTATTTTGATTACAGCATTCTTATAACAGTGTTCTGTTATATACACTTTATTTTAGATTTTCCCCTACCAAATTATAAAACTTTATTAATAATAGTTAACATAATTATAGTATTTAGATCCATATCACTAATATTTGCATTCTCTCTCAACCCCCCTTCCCGCTCAGTTAAAGAAACTAGTTTATTACTTTTATTTTTATCAGTCAGAGAAAGGCGATCATTTTTTACATTCAATCATTTTATTAAATTCTCTTTCTCATGCACTTAAATTCACAGCAATGGTTCCTTCTGGCAATAATGAAACATAGAAAAGTAAGTTAATCATTTTAAACGGCCTTACATTTTTATCGTGTATTCTTTGTAACATTGATGGAACAGTATAGCATCACAGAATCAATAGGCACCGCAAAATTTTATTAATATTTCCCCGCTAATTTCATCACAGAATTTCTGATATTTTCCAATTGCCCAATTACTGCAAAACTGTTCCATCACCGTTTGTACGGTAATTTCTGGTGTATAGCCCGCGGATCGAACAATTCAGTTTGGGCCCAGAAATTTTATTCAGTATTTGAAGACCATATTTACCGAGATCAAAAAAGTTACATATTATTTAAAAAAATTTCTGGGTCGAAACACGATTGTTTGATACGCGGGCTATACACCGGAAATTACGGTAAATGCCGCACCCCATATTATCATGTAACTGCTGTCGCCTGCTCAATTCTGCATTTTTGTTTTGTTCGTATCTTATTTTGGTTACATATGCCACGCAAGTCAAACATTAAAGTTTCACAGATGCCTGTTTGTAATGTAATGAATTCATTCTCACCACTCGTTACCACAAGAATTTCCTATCGTACAACCCTAAAACCGCTGTGTACGTGACTTACCATTACTCAGAAATCTTGTAACGCAAAGAGCCAAATACTTAGTCTACTATTCGCATTATCGGCAAATTGTTGTGAAGTATTTTCTTTCCCCGCCAAGTGGCAATAGTCCATAATTGAGTTTTACGTCACTTCTCTACTAGTCACCGAGCTGACAACACGTAAAAAGTGCGTCAGCGTGTGCCTGTCATCGTCTCTCTCCCTTTCCCCCTTGTATGTCACGACCTGTTTTAAAATGCTTTAATAAATTTTATGTCCCCTTGATAGAAGTTGGAGTTTTGTGCTTGATTAAATAACCTGGGTCTGAGAAAAACACCACAATTCTGAATATGTTTCATAATCTTTGATTCACACAGATTTCGTAAGAAATGCTACCTATTGCATTCACCCCTATCTTCTAATTTCTGAAAAATTCTTGCAGATCTCACCGATCAAGATCCCTAGAACACCAAACCACGCCCAGCTAAAGACATTACCTATATACTTATCTATATATATATATATATATAGCACATTATGTTTTAAATGCGTTTGTCGGACCCAGAATCCTGCACCATAAATAAACTAAGTATAACCATAAAACATCCAAGAAATTTAAACAGATATAACCTGAACAAGAAAAAAACAACAAAAGGCTGTGGCCTCTTCAGCGGTGGGCATTTTAGAAAGCACAGCAATGTTTCAGATTAATTACAATTTACAACAAACTATTATTCAGTAGTGGCAGTGGGTTTCGGCCAGAGTGTCGCAAAGCATAAATCAAATGCATAAAAACAATTGAAAGCATATAGCGAACACTCCCCCACCGGACCCGACGCCACAATAAACAGTGCATCTCGAAGATACAACTGATTCAGAACGTATGTGTAATATATACTGAAACAATAAAATTATTTTACCCAAATCCGAGCAACACAGCCACAAAAAACAATAACTAAATTCCAGTGATCCATAATCTGTCCATAAACGTTCCATGTCATTTAGTTATTGTTTTTTGTGGCTGTGTTGCTCGGATTTGGGTAAAATAATTTTATTGTTTCAGTATATATTACACATACGTTCTGAATCAGTTGTATCTTCGAGATGCACTGTTTATTGTGGCGTCGGGTCCGGTGGGGGAGTGTTCGCTATATGCTTTCAATTGTTTTTATGCATTTGATTTATGCTTTGCGACACTCTGGCCGAAACCCACTGCCACTACTGAATAATAGTTTGTTGTAAATTGTAATTAATCTGAAACATTGCTGTGCTTTCTAAAATGCCCACCGCTGAAGAGGCCACAGCCTTTTGTTGTTTTTTTCTTGTTCAGGTTATATCTGTTTAAATTTCTTGGATGTTTTATGGTTATACTTAGTTTATTTATGGTGCAGGATTCTGGGTCCGACAAACGCATTTAAAACATAATGTGCTATATATAATCTGTGTGGTTATATGCAGCTGTAGCGCTTATCGCATGGATTTTATTTTTATTTTTATATTTTACTTTTAGTTTTACTTTTGATTTTTCTGAGCTTATATATATATATATATATATCTTTATATATATATCTGTACCTCTGACACATAAATTGGTCCTTTTTTTCCAAAAAGCTCCACCTAGGAAAATGGCTAGTACTTTAGGTAGAAATCGTGCAAGATGCAGGATCGTCAGAACAGTGTTGCCAGATTGGGGAGATTTTTGTCACCAGATTGTTGATTGTCACCGCTTTTTTGAAATAGAAATATTCGGCCTATTTAAATATAGATTAAAAAAATCTGAAAAATAAGGCGAATTATAATATTTTTAAAAAGTGGTGACAGTCAAATAATCTTAATTAAAAAAGTCCCCAATCTGGTGAAGCGTCTAGCGATCACACTTTTTCATTTTGATCCTGTGATCTTGCAGGATCAGCTTGCCAGATATCGTTCCACGCATGACGTAGCGATGTTTGTGTAAAATAATATTCTAAGCAAATTTCTTTAAGGAACTTTATGGTGTAGTGGTATGACGTTCACCCTCAGACCAGATGGCATGGGTTCGGTTCCTTACGGAGCTGAATGAAAAAGAATGTCAAGATTGCTACTAAATTGAAACTAAATTTTTTTGGAAGATAAAAATTGAAAATTTATATTTTTCAATATTTGTACCACTATTAACAATTTTTTTTATTGTGAATTTTCCAGATATTTGATATGGTGATCGTAGCTTTAACAGATTTAATGCCTTTAGTATTGCCATCTAGTAGTGTAAAGATAAGCAAATCGTAAAGAATGTTTTAAATTTAATAATAATTAAATATTTTTTCATAATTTTAAATTTAATAATTTTAATTTTTATCATCATTTTAAAAGAACTTTTAATTTTGAATAAATAATAATTGTTACTATTTTTTTTTCATAATTTTAAATTTTATAATGATTTAGTAATTTATTTATTTTTGTAATCATTTAAAGGCACTTTAAATTCTGAATATAATAAATTTTATAATGATTTAGTAATTTAATTTTTTTTATCATTTAAAGGCACTTTAAATTCAGAATATAATAAATTTTTATATGTTTCTAGTAATTTTATGTTTCATAATTTAAATTTAATATTTTTTCACGATGTTTAAATTGTTTTTTTCAAAATTTTGAATTTAATAATTTCTGTTTTTTAAATTATAATTTAATAATTTTTTCGTCCTTTTAAAATAATTTTAGAGTTTAATTAATTTGAATCAAAATAAAATAAAGTTCTATAAAGTTCCTAAAAGAATTTTGCTTAGAATATTATTTTACACAAACATCGCTACGTCCTGCGCGGAGCACGCTGATCCCGCAGGATCACCGGATCAAAATGAAAAAGTGTGATCGCTAGACGCTTGTCCAATCTGGCAACACTGCATCACAGGCACCCCTGGAAAAAGGAAAAAGGATGAAGTGCAAAGCCAAGGACTCAAAAAGAAAAAAAACCGTAAGAAAACTATAACAAAGAAGAAGAGGAACAGTGACACCGAAGAAAATGATCGCATGCACGATTTTCTTTTACACATTTTCTCAGATGAAGAATATTTGCAACATGATGTTAGAATGGATGACTTTATTTTTGTGAAAATTGCTGGAAAGAATATCCCTAAATTTTTGTTGGTAATGGAAATGAAAAAATTCAGAAGACAAAGAAAATAAATGTCAATTTCTTGAAGAAAAAAACACTGATTGCACGAAATTCATTTATACAGATAAAGTTGATAATTCTTGGGTGGATTTCTGTGACATATAAAATTATTTTGACACCCTCATAATATAATTCCGATCTTGCATATCATTTTCTAATAATCTAACACTCTATAATGTTAATTAATTTTCTTCACAATGTGCAATTCTGTAGTTTTCAGGTAAAAATAATAAATGTTCACTTATATACCTGCATCAAAAATATTCTTCAAATGTCGGATTGTAGAACATATGAAGGAGTTTTGGTAGTTGTGATAGTGTTGATCTCGGTATGACTGCGCGCATAAGACGACGCAACTTAGCGACGCGATGCCATTTCACTCATCAGTTTTTCCCACAGCATGTCCCATTACACCCCAGGTCTGGGGTGTAATTGGACAAAGTCATCGTGTTCAAAATATTACTATTTCTCATTTACTAATTAAAGTAAACTTTACATTTTTTATGTATTAATAGCTAAATACCTAGACAATAATGGTGTAGAAAGAGATTTAAAAAAATTGTGAATTATTCAATGTATACTATAAAATGTAAAATTTGTTCCGTTTGGCCCCCAGTCTCCCCTACTTAACTTTAAAATCTTGCCTGTATGCCAATCCGGCAGGGATTTTTTTTTTCTTGTTTTAGTTTTGAAAATTTTAATATTTCTAAGCAAGGAAGAAAGTAATTTAAAGTTAGTAAATAAAGTCAATTAGACACCTGATCGCAAGAAGCTACTTTTAATGGAATTAATTTTATTATTCAAATCATATGCTCAAGAACACACATTAAAAGTTAAAACTTGGTTCTAGGAAGGTAATCTATTACATAAAGAAGATAGTTATATTCAAAAAACTTTTTTTGAAAATTTTAGAAAATTTTATTTAATTCTAAAAATATTACCAAACATTGTTGAGAGGAGTATTTCTTACATAACATACAAGACGCAGGTGTTCATTGCTTCATTGACGTAGATGAAAATAAATTTTTAACTTGTTAACAAAAAGCAGCTAACTTTCTGAATATTTTATATTTAAGCTACAAGTATAGCATGAAGTTTTAAAATACAATTAACATAGTTCTTATTCTATTTGTGATGAGGATGGAAATTTTCAATTTCTGAACAAAAGTGAAAATAAATTTTATCTTAGAAGGCTTGCCATGAATTTTTGGAAAATACTTCAAAAAGAAAAAAAAAAGTATTATATTATTATTTTTTTTTTGCTTTCTCTTAACAGTATTTTAGGATTTTAAAGCTAATTTGATCCTTTTTTCAACTCTAAAGCATAATTAAAAAAAATATAATAACTTTTCTCTGTTTTAAGGAAGGATTTGTTTTTTTTTTTTTTTCGTTTGAAAAAAATCGATTTTGTTTTATTTTTTTTTTATTCACTATAGTCTATAAACTGTTCCTTTAAACCGATTTTGCCGAGTTCTAAGCTCTTTCGTAGCTATTTAGGGCTTTAGCACAACGCATACATAGGCGTACACGGCTTTGTAGCACTATAAAACCATTTTACGCAAAATGATTTTTTTCAAACTAGGCGGGGTAAAAACGCAAAAACTATTAAATCGATCTTACTATTTCTTAATTAAAGGAAATATAATTTATTGGAGCGTTGGCCAATTTCAGTCATTTTTATAAAATATAAACCTTTTTAAAAGGTACGAAAAAGTCCGAAAAAGAAAGTAAAAAATGGACCGTTCTTTTTCAAACGGCTGCCTCTTTGTTCTTTTTCTTGATCTCAAAGTGCTCGAATCTCCAGAAAAAATTATCTACTTTCATATTGCTTAAAAAAATAAAAATTGGTGCAAACCACTCTGGCGATCTATCGGATTCCACTCTATTGTAAGTGCACGGAGACGCTAGGACATTCAACAGCGCAACTTGAGCCACATCAACAATTTTTTTATAATAAATAAAATTAAAAGTTCTTGAAACGATAATAAATAACATGCGATAACCCCAAAGCTAAAATCTGTATTTGTATTCCAGAAAAAAATATTAAAAAAACACCCTTTTCGTTCTGCGAAATGCTATTCCCTCTTAATTCCTCAATAAGTCACTGAAAAAGTAAATAGTTTGGTAATAGAAGGAAATTCAAACAAAGGGTGGAATATGATGCTATATATAGGGTTTGTACACATAAGGATTAAAAAAAATAGACATTTTAGTGCCAGGATTTTTTTTAAAGTATTACTTAAATTATTTAATGCAAAACATTCCTAGCTTCAGATATAGCGACCACTACGTTACGAAATTTCTGACACAAATATATCTAATTTTTTTAAATTACTTATGCGTACAAACACTGTACATACATTTTTTTAACAATTAAAATGGCAATTGGGGTGACCAGGGGTCGGCAAGTAATTGTAAGTGGGGTTCGAATATTTTTGAAAACTTTTATCGAAGTGCAGAGAAAAAAAGCACATAAGTTATATTATATCTACTGAATAAGTTATATTTATTACTTTAAATTTTTCATTTTTACATATATATATATATATATATGTATATATAATAGAAAATAGAAAAGTCAGGTATTCGTTCTGAAAAATTATTAGATACACAGTTATACGTTCTGAATTTTTTTACATACATATAATAAAATTGAAAATACAGGTATTCGTTGAAAAATTGCACATGCGGTCTTGAAACAGTCTTTTATAGTTAGATTCATGTAGTGAATAGCTAATGCAAAGAGTAAATCGGGGCTCCAAATACATTGAATACCAGTATTTTAAATAAATATCCTTCTCTTTATCTAACGGCAGAATTATCTGGGATTAAAGATGGCGAAATAAGCTGTAAAAATTAATGGTGTCTAGAGCATTTAGAATCCTGATTTATGCAGGACACGTGGCAAAACTACTCATATACCAGTTTTTAGAGCGGTATCTGTCAGCTACTGGTCATACAGAAACAAAACTGCAAAGACTAGAAAAGTCAAAAATTTCTGTATTAAATTTACCTTCATTAATAATTACAATTTACAGAAAAATACAAATAAATGTATCATATTTACTTAACCCTGTCAGGGGCAAAGCAATTCTATTGCTAAAGTGTTAAAATTAATGAATGACACTGGAATTTGAAAACAAATTTATTTATAAATAAGGAGAAGCTATATTTCGCATATAAATAAACAGATTTTTTTTTACCAAAATTCTGCTGCCAATGTGGCGTTTGGAAATTAAAATTAAGAGGTTTCATAAAAATACCACCTCCCCTCAAGGGATTAAAGGTGCGTACAACACTATATAAAAACATTTAAAAACACATTAACCCATAACGGTCGCACCACTTGCTTGAAAAAGAAATATTCACCTTATTTAATGATGGATAAGATCATATCATAATAAAGCCAATTACGCTATTTTATAAAACTGGCGAGAATCAAAAGATCTGAATAAAAGACATAGCTTGTGAATATAACTGGAGCGATGATTAAGGGGTTAAAGTCCTTTTTAAAAATCAAAAGTTTTTCAACTGAACTTACTCGGTCATCATTAGTGGGAAATAAAGGTTGTTGTATTTCAATGTGCCTTCTACATTCGCCCGGAAAAGACAGAATCTACTTGTAGAATGGGAGTAGAATGGTTTCATCCGGGATAATGTAGAAAGTAAAACGAGGCACAACAATCTTTAATTCTCTCTGATGATGACCGAGTAAGTTCAGTTGAAAAAGTTTTGATTTTTTAAAAGGAATTTAAAATATGCTTAAATGTTTCAATATTTTTTGTACGCACCTTTAAGTAATGATGATACATTTATTTATATTTTACTTTAAATTGCAGTAAATAGGTTTAAAGATGATTTATGAAAATATTTTAAAGGCATATCAGAAAGTTTTTTATTTATTGCTGCAGTGATTCGTGAAGTAGCATTATATTTACTTTCCATTTTAGGAAATGTTGCGTGGCCAGTTCTTTAGATGAAATACATAGTACAGCAGTTGTAAATAATGGTTTTATTCTTTACTAGGTTCGTACAAATTGAGATTCCCGACTAAAGATAGCCGGTGCTGGAGAGGAGACTATTTACATTTAGTCTTCACAGATTCAAGATCAGGAGCAGAGTGATGTCATTACAATTCTGAGAGAGCTGAGTTATTGGCGAGCAGCAATATACAAAAACCTCAAACCAGTAGAATTAAGTTGAGCTTAGACGCGTGTTAATTTCCGTTAATGGATTGTCAATGAGGAGGCCAAAATGCCAACATATAAATTTTAACGCCAAGCAGATAATTGGAAAAATATGTACTGCCGAAAATCATAAGGCAGTATTTTACATGCGGTTGGAAAACCATGGGAATAGGCGCCGCTAAGCCGAATAAATGCATATGCAATTAAGAAATAAAAGATATTACAGACTAAAATTATGATAAGAATTTATACGTTGGGAAAAATATGATGCGGCTGTAGGAACACAGTCAATAAATAAAGAAAGATGGCATGAGAAAGATCTCGCATAGCAACCAAATTAAGTATGCTAATGTACTGGGTAAATTGTTTCTATGCGAGATAAAAATAGCATGCCTCTTTTAATCTAATACTGCTTCTGCTGTTTGAAAATTATAGTGTGAAACGAGGATGTATTTCCAAAGGAAATGAGCGATGGGAAATAAATTTATGTTTCAAGACAGATTTAAAATATAAGAATTTAGTAAAATGACATTTTAATAGAGGGTGGCAGAAAGGGAAAAACTTTTTAAATTTCGCAGTCTTATTTTTCCTTTAATTAATTCTTTTTCTCACTCTAGTAAACACGGAAAAGTACTTCTTTTGGCCTTAATCCTACCTAAATATTCTCTAAATTCACATATAAGAAGCATGAAAGACGTCTTCCCGAACTGAAAGCACTTCACTTAATATCTAGATCTGTATTGATTATTGGTAAATTTCTATTGTTTCATAAACAAACAAACTTTTCTTTAGGATGAAAGCATAGAGCACAGTTAAAGGGGGGTTACAGAAATTCGATAGGAAAATTTATTTATTGAATTTATTAATTTGATGAAATATAGTTACACAGGCGAAAATATTTTTTTAACAAGACATATTTACTTGTAATTTTGTATTTATAATGGTTTTGAAAGCACAGGTTCCCAAATTAACCCATAAATACGCAATTTTTTTTATGTTGTTTCGAAATAATTATACATGATTCTCTGAAATGTTTATTACACAGGAAAAATAATGAGAAAAATCAGAGATACATTTTTCATATAATACGACAAAATTTTCTTATGTTGCACATCTGCAATACAAGTAAAAACTACTGTCGTGTAGCTGTTTTAAGCTAAAATAATGCAAATTAGTAAATAATTTAATAAGTATGACTCCAAATACCTTATTTTATATAATTATTTATTTTATAAAACTTAATCTTTAACCGTTTAATTCCCATGATAGAATGCGTTCTAGAAGTTACGTACACTGTAAATCGAAATGTCTTAAATTCAGACACTTAAGTGTCTGAAACGGAGTGTTCAATTTTCAGACATTTTAAAATGTCTGAATTTTTTCAGACACTTTTTGCGTCTAAATTTTAGACACTTCAAACGTCTGAATCGCAGCCATTTTTTTAAAGCATTATACGTAGCCATGTTTGACCACGTTGATCCTGGAAAAATATATGGCCATTATTCTGCCCCCCCTCTCCCCCCCACACACAGCCTGATTTTAATGGCTCCAAAATATGGTATGCAATTTTCATAAAGCTGATAATTGAAATCTTTTTCGACATTGTACTGATTATAATCAATATTTTGAATTTATAGAGTAGAATAAGATTAAAAATTAAAATATTTGTCGCAATACAGTAAAACCTCTCAATAGTAGGCACCTTAGAACCGTAGAATTTGTTCGCCATTCGGAGGTGTCTGTTTTTCTGAGGTAAAAAAGTATAAAATATGTGCATTTTGTTAATAAAAAATGTGCTTCTTAAATAGTTGTGTCGTCTATGTAGGAGTGTCCGTTATGGAGATTTTACAACAAAACTTTCATAGGACAATTTTCTTCAGCGAACACTGACCTTTTTCAAGATAAATACATTTTTTTTTACCTCATAAAAGCGAACACATTCGAATAGCAGGCAAATTCAACGTTCCAAAACGCGTTCAATTCGCGAGGTGGCCGCGATTGAGAGTTTTTACTGTATTTATTTTTTTATTTAGTTTTTAATCTAATTCTACTTTTAAAGTTCAAAATGCTGATTATAATTAATACAATGTTGAAACACATTTAAAATATAAGCTTTAAAAAAATCCATATCGAATTTGGAGCACGCAAAATCGTAGGGGGGGGGGGGAGGTCTGCCCATGCTTTAATCAGGCCCTCCTTCTGGAAAAAGTCCAACCCTGTATTATGATTCGATAAATGAACGTGTCAGTTTTAAATGCAAAATCTAGCTATATGCAAATAAATATTTTATAAAATTCTACCTCTTTACTTTGTATTCATTTTTTATTTCAAATTACTTTTTTACTAAAAATAATAAAAAAAATCAATATTATATAATTATTTCAAATGAAATATATCTGTATATTTTTACCGCATTCTTACAGTTACGTTAACGGTACATGATTACATGAATTTAAGAATCTAAAAATAATCATTAAAATTTAACAAAGTGGCTAGAGATAAGGCGAGATCCTTTTACTAAATCATTAAGTAAGATTTTGTTGACATCAACAAATTTTTTTCTGCTTCAACGTCTACATAGTCACTGACGTCAATTTCCGTTCAAACAATCAAATCGTGAAGCTGTGGTTTTGACTTTTGAATCATTGATATTGAAAATTAAAAAAGATTATATGTTGACTATTTTCAGTATGGCAAATGGGATATTTCCAAAATACTCGGAAACACTAAAATTATAGCAAAGGGATATCCTTTAATTAGAATGACCGGATTTAATGACTTTTATCAGTCAAAACATTTTAAAATAAATAAATGAACACAAGTAATTCGCTGTATTAAATGTATGGGGAAATCAATGAATGGAAGGATGTTCAAACTATATTCTTTTTTAAAATTTATGATGTACACACTATGAGTCAGAAGGAAACTTAATTAGACAAGAAAAGCATAAATAATAAATAAAAGCAGCTATTAATAGGAATATTTACTATAAATGCTTTTGAATTCTAGTACATAACACATAATAAATCTAACAGAAAGGTAAAAATCGATGTAAACATTACAAATGCTGTCGCATTAAATGTTTATAAAAATATTGTATACATAAATAAATAATTAAAAAGGGTACTTCAGAGTAATAATTACACCAAAAAATACTATTAATGTAGTCTTGATGGTAATTAAGAAGTATGAGCCAATCAACAGGCGATGTCACTGCGATTTTTGAAGTAATGGCTAGATAAGAAAAGGCTTAAGAAGGTGTAAAATTAATAAATTCAGTAACCGCTCATATACACCATGCAGACACACAAAAATTTATTTTAAAGATAACATTGGATATAAAATAATACAGAAATATGATTGCAGATGATTTGAAGAGTAGAAATTTAAATATTAGCAAAATAAAATTTTAACACAGAAATACCATAGGCAAAATGCTTTGAACATATTTTGGCATAACTCAGGAACTAATAAAGCTATAGACTCGTGTGAGGTCTCCATTTAAAGAGAAAACATTTACAGAGAGTTTTAGATACATAGTTAAGACCCCACTTACCTAGGAAAAGGTCTGATTATTCCAAAAGCACATTCGCCCAGACGACGTCCGGATTGGAGGCTACGTTAGTATCCGTTAGTTAGGCAGACTTTGATATTTAAAAAATAAAATCCCCTTGCACATCCGGCTAGCTCTGTTAAAAGAACGGAAAATTTCCATCCTGAAAACATAGCCCACCAGACAACAGTTCTCTTTACAAATTTGACGAGATGAAGAACACTATATTAGTGTTATAGATAAATATTAATACGGAGCACCACTATGTCGATAGAAATTAAATCCCGGAACTTCACATTCCGCAAAAAACAATCAAGTCAAAATAAATTATTAGTTAAAATGTACGCGTACATAAAAACAAACATTCAGTTTGAATTACAAACGAACATCGAGTTCGAAAGGAAGACGCATGCGCAACTGAGAGTGCCCCCTGGTGAATGCGGAGCGGAGTTACAAAGTGTCTTAAAATTAGACACTTGCAGATATTTTAGACACTTTTATCAGTTCGTGTACACTATGATCATAGTAAGACACTTAGGTGTTTTAAATTAAGACATCTATTGTGACTGAATTTTCAGATTCAGACACATAAGTGTCTGAAATTCTTTTTCAGTCGCATGTGTGTCTTAATTTAAGACGCCTCTATTTGCAGTGTAGTTCAGAGAATCTGACTTTACACCAGAAAGTTTCAACAATTAATTTCGCTATATTTAAATACGGAATGTCTGTTTTTTAATTAAAGGAGATATTGCTGTTTTAATTTATTGGCGTGAATTAGATGTATGTGAATAAAAAAAATCTATTAAATTGAAAACAGTGTTGTTTGCATATATGCAAAGCTGCGCACTACAGGGTTTAATTCAGAAACAACCAGATGATGGAAAGAAGTTTTCAGAATATTTAGGGGTAATAGCTTAAATACAAAGTGTGTAAGTTTGCATCGGGAAAAAAAGTATTTGAACAAGACATATTTTCTTGTAATTTTGTAAATTATGATGATTTTGAAAACACGGGTTAGCAAATTTTATGCAGTTCAATCAGAAACTAACAAATGACGGAGAGAAGTGATCAGAATATTTAACTGTGATATCTTAAATACAAAATGTGTAAATTGACATCGGGGAAAAATATTTGAACATCATCGTGTAGTTATTATTAAAACTCGGATGAGCAGAAAAATGAAACGCTGGTTGAAACACTGAGATTTTAATTTGTGTGTTTACTGACATATAATAGGTTTTCAATAATTTTCAAGCAAAATTTGAAATTTGAATTAAATCGTCTCTGGATGAAAACAAATTTTCTTTAGGTTATCCATGAAAAAAATCAATAATTAAGAATAAAGAAACAAATAGATAAACTTTAGATCTTTTAGTTTAAAACGTTATTTGTTTTCCATTTTTATTTTGAAATGTTCAGAATGGTGCAAGGAAACATATTTTCAAAGTTACAGTAAGTAATAAGATTACAGATGCAAAAATAAATTTCATACAATTTAAAAAGCTATTTCGTCCTTTTTTTTTTTTTTTTTGCCTTTTTTTTTTTTTTGCTTTTTTTACTAGCAACCCTAAAACTTATAGATTTAGCCAGTTTATTCAACAGATTTTTTTTTTGTAGCTGTCAAAAATTGGAATACATACAATCTATCGCATGGGGATTTTGTAATGTTCTTTTTGATAATCAATAAATGATTATAAGAGATAAATGAGATACTTAAATAAATTCATTTACAAATATATGTAAAATAAAATAGGAGTAATTTAACAAATATACATATCTATTCACAACATCTATTGATATAAACATAAATATATTTAAAATGAACAGGTTGCGAAATCCAATCCAATAAAACAGCTGATATCTAAGAGAATTACTGAAGCGATTTTCATATATGTATATATTTTTTATCTTCTGGCAGTAGCTAAATAATAAATTGATCGTTCAGCAAGAAGTTAAAAAAAAAAAAAAAAAAAAAAAAAAAAAAAAAAAAAAAAAAAAAAAAACTATGGTTACGTGACATTGATAAAAATAACTAGTTTTTTAATTGTTTGTAATTAATTTAATTATAGCAGGCTTTTCTTTTTATTTCTTGATTCTACTGCTAAAAGTAAAAGTATTAAAAACATACTGAAAGCGTTTCAAAAGCTCCTGGTAAAAAGGTACGTACATAAATATCAGATGTTTTGTGAGTGATTTTGTAACTATTGTTACCTCATTAAAATAATGTTTCTGGGAGACAACAAGTTTAGAATAATATGGTAAAAAATTTTTAGCCATCCACTATTGGGTGGTATGCACTGCATGGTTTGGTACTGAATCTTGTTGAAAAACGTACGGCTTCCCATACGCTTAGAAGTAATAAAGAGCATTAAAACCTCGGTATAAGCAACGGCATTCACTCTGGCACCTTGAATAAAGAAATGTGGAAGCATCAGGCCCTCTTCGTTTTTTATGACCCCAGAATTATCAGTGAGGTTGCAAATTAAGTGTGCATGGCGGTCGGAACCTTTTCGGTGATTTTACACAGCCACCGATCTTTTTGTTATTCACTATTTGGACATGGTGAAGTTTTTTCTGATCGGAGGGAACTACAGTATTTCTGGTCCCTCTGATGTTTCAGCTTGTTAACCCATTAATTCTCGCTCCCGTGATTTCACGGGCTGTATCTTTTATTCAGATTATTTGATTCCCACCAGTTTTATAAAATAGTGTACTTGGTTTTATCATGGTATCATTTTACTTCTCATTAAATAAGAATAATATTTCTTTTTCCAAATGTGGTGTCAATAACCAATTTGAATTTTTAAACCGCAATTTAATGCGACTGTTATTGGGTTAAGGAGGCAAATAACTCCAGTCAGATGATTATATTTGGTTCCCTAGGACAAGAACTGTCCTCTCCTCATCACGTATGACCTCTAAAGAAGGTCCTCAGGAATCGTACATTGGGTGGTGGCTTCACCAACCTGCAGCTCCCTAGCGAGTACCCTCATTGACTTCCTAGGATTTTAATCGACACGACTAACGAATTCCGACGTCTTGTCATTCATTTAGTCAATGGCATTCACTGAGAACGCCGTTCCTTGTTCGAAAAGTTCGCCAACTGAAATTCAGCTTATTTGACAATCACCACTTTTTTAAAACAGTATAATTAGCTTATGTTTTAGAATTTTTTAATCTATTTATAATTAGTTTGAATACTTCTATTTAAAAAAAGCGGTGACAATCAACAATCTGGGGACAAAAAAAAGTCCCCAATCTGGCAGCACTGGTATCAGAAACGGATTTGTGACTCTAATGTATATTTCTGCATTTCACGTATAATGTGTGTTCTCAAATAACAGCCAAATCCTATGTTACTATCAATAGATGATTTGTAGCTCAGTATGTCTAGATATGTGTATAATCATGCTCCGCTATCTGAAAAAAAAAACAGAATGTGTATTTTATTAAAGTATTTTTTATATATCTAAAATGAATGACGGGAAAATAAATAAAATTTATTTTTTCAATTTATTGGAATTTCCTAGTGTGCATTGTTTCCTTAAAGCTAAATTTTATATTTGAAGAAATAATATAACCTACAGCTATATGTTTATTGACATGTTGTAACAATAGAGTATATCTTTGTCTATAAAACATATATTTATTTCAAAAGATTCATGCAAACATGTTTAAACATAAAAAGATTCTTCTCCCTATTCGACGATGCAATGTTCAGTGTTGATTGTTTCATTTAAATTTAATATTTCAAGAAATAACATAGCTCACAGCTAATTTTTTATTGACATGCTGAAGCAATAGAGCATTTCTTTATCTGACTTATAATATATTTATATTTCTAAATCTTTATGCTGGGATGTTTAAACATAAAAAGCTGCTTTTTCCTTATAAATAATTTAAGATAAAAAAATAAATTCTTTTACTGATTTGTTATAAATAGATGTAAGACTTTTATATTTAAACAAACCGCAGGAAAAGTTCCATATACTATTCTGTTTTTTTTTTCCTTTTGGCGAGCTTTTTTTTTCTTTTTGGCATTAAATGAATCTATGTGGTTGCGATCTTCAGCCTTTGGGGTTGCATTTTTACTACTGGAATGGATTTTATCGATATGTATTTTGTATATTTGTTTTCGCATTTAGCATATTTTTTCCGAAAAATTTATAACTTTTGTTTTAATTTGACATATATAATAAATATATGTAATATACAGGGTGCAATATGCTATCTATCGCCGACCTTTAATTTCTCAACCGTTGGTCGTAGATATATAGTTCCAATTACAAAAACGTTTCAAATATTCATGTTGTGGCATTATTTAATGTAAAAAAATCAATTTTATAAAAATGACGAAATCTAAATTTTTATACGCTCCCCCAGTCCCTATAGTTATATTTAGTAAAATTTTGCACATATCATAACAGATATAGCGCAAAAAGTTTAACATCTGTACTACAAAAATTGACACAGTTATTAAATTTCAAATTTTGAGATTTTTGCACAAAATTTTGCATTTCATTGAGGGATCAGTTAAAAGCTGAATTAAAGTAATTCGAGATCAAAATCAGGGTGCAATGTCGTTTTTACGGCGAAACCACCTCTAGCTGGTATCGACAAATCGGGGAGTCACCAAAGAGGGTTATTTCATCTACAAATTTGAGCTGACATTTAGGGGTCGTATACAAAGCGAAGAATGAAATATTGAAATTAAACAGAAAAATAAATATCAATTTATTTTTCTGCTATTTATCTAGTCCTTAGTGAGTATGTTTAATCTTCCGGTTGTCGATTCTATCTACTTTGACGTTTGAATGTTGTTCGACCATAAAAGTTAGCTCAAATTTTTAGATGAAATAATTTGGTGATTCCCGATTTGACGATACCGGCTATCCTTGATTGTCGCATACTTTGCACACCTGCTATGCTCTAACGTGTCCAGGACTCAGTACAGTCACGCATTCAATTGTGCATTGCCACCAATGGAGAACACTTTGAGCAGTATCTCTAGTAGATTCCGGCGTTTGCTGTATTCATTTTTATAGTAGATCGTTTTCTGATATTATAATGAATTGATATTTATTTTTCTGTTTAATTTCAATATTTCATTCTTTGCTTTGTGTACTACCCCTAAAAGTCAGCTCAAATTTTTAGATGAAATAATCCTCTTTGGTGATTTGGCGATACCGGCTAAAGGTGGTTTCGCCGCAAAAACGACACTGCACCCTGATTTTGATCTCGAATTTCTTTAATTCATCTTTTAACTGATCCCTCAATGAAAGACAAAATTATGTGCAAAAATCTCAAACTTTGAAATTTAATAACTGTGTCAATTTTCGTAGTACAGATGTCAAACTTTTTGTGTTATATCTGTTATTATATGTGTAAACTTTTACTAAATATAACTATAGGAACTGGGAGACCGTATAACAAGTTAGATTTCGTAATTTTTATAAAATTGATTTTTTACTTTAAATAATGCCACAACATGAATATTTACCTCATTTGAAGTGTTTTTGTAATTGGAACCATACGTCTACGAGCAACGGTTGAGAAATTAAAGGTCGGCGATAGATAACATATTGCACACTGTATAAAATTATATATAAGTATATACAGTGATGGAACAGTGTAGCGGCAGAGAATCAGTTGACACCACACAATTTTATTAGTATTCTTGATTTAACGTCAGAACAGAATTTCTGAGATTTTTGAAGGCGAAGAGTACTATAAAAATTTAGTGGTGCCAATCGCTCAATTGCTGCGCCACTGTTCCATCACTGTATATAATATTTATTTATAGGTGTATATGTTATGTATTTATAAATGTATATCTCTATACATAATTGCATATGTACAGAAATATATCAGCGCTCGCAGCGTTCCTAAAATTTTCGCACTTTGCTACCACTAAATTAAAACGATAATCTTTGTTGTATGATTCTATTATAAATTTTAAAAGAATATACGATGAAGGATTCTTATTTAAAATACTGGTAGAAAAGTGCGAAAATTTTAGGAACGGTGCGAGCCCTGATATATGTATAATATACACATAAAAATAAAAATATTTGTATAAACATCGTATTTATTTTTATATCATGTGACATATATAACGTTTATTAAATATATATAGTATATATATAGTATATGTTTATAAATATTTAAAGAACATGTTCTTTTCGCCATTTTGAAAAAAATTATAAAATGCTAAAATGACTTTTTGGCGCCATTTTGGATTCCTTCGCCAATCCCTCTAACAAGAACAGGATATGGAACTCTTCCCCAAACCGCTCTTATTAAATAATATTAGTACATTAAGATTATACCAATGCTTTTTGTTCATTAGATTTAGAAACTACGACGTTCTTCGCTAAATGTTCCTGAGAAACAGTGGCGGTTCGTGACTGTCATATTTTGGGGCACTAAATGCATGAAGGGCAGTATTACTCTTTCCTTACCATTATTTTTTAAAAGAAATGTTTACCTTGTTTAATGGTCGAATATTACGCCAAAATATGAGGCAAATACTTCTTTTAAATAAATAGTGATAAGAGAAGAATAAATTTGGCAGCTAAGGATTTACTGCCCCCAAAAAATCCAGTCACGAGCCGCCACTGCTGATAAATATATACAAATTTTTCACGTGAACTTTTAATTTAAATACACAGTTTTCTAAAATTTCCTTTTCAAGTTTGACAATCCATAAATCCTAAACGAATAAATGTAGCAAAAATAGTAGTTTATGTAACCGGTCATAAAGTTTTATTTCGACAAAAAGATTGTTTGTGACTTTCACGTACAACCCAGTAAAACCCAGAACTAGTGATTGCTACTCGAAAGGAAAAGATACAATGTGTAGATTGATTCATAGAGATGAAGTGGGAACAAAGTAACGGACTTGACCCACCATCCAGACCGTCAATACGTGAGTGGCACAAGACGTTTATAGAAACCGGTAGTGTATAAAAATGCCCTGGCCGGCAAAGCACGACTCAAGAAGATACGAAACCCAGACATGCGATATAGAGAAGGCATACTCATTTGCTTATAATGTGTGAAGTTAGTCGCCAGATGGCGCTTCAAACAAAAATCAAAATTCTGAGCAATCCTGTAAACTCTGAACCAAAACTGAAGCCTGACTCTGACCAATCCGCTATCTCTGCAGAATAGAAATCAGAACATTCAATGTTAATCTAAGCTCGGTTTGTGCTAAAATACATGGCTATACTCGGGTACGCTTTTTGCTCTTTTTTCGACGAAATGAATTCGCCTTTATAATTACGTACGCAACGACGCGACGGAACATGTTTGACTAAATTTCCAACGCATTCCAACAGATTCCATACATATGCTTATCTCACTGTTGGGGTTACGAGGGACAACAATACTCTCTGTGGCATCGACAGGTTAGGGATCGCTCTGGACGCTATTTTTAAGAAAAATTTTCGCCTTAAATATATCGCAGGTTTTCCTCCGATTAAACAACGCGGAAATAATTTTACAAAATTAGAGGTATCCAGAGTATCTGAAACCCTAACCCTGCATACGCCACTACGACATGCATCTACAGTTTTATGGAGGATCACTGTTGTAAAGATAAACTTAATAACAAACCGTACATTATTTCTTACATAATAGAAATAATTTAGCGTATTGATTTCCAAATTCAGGTCTACATATTTTTTTTCTAGAAAAACAAATCACTTCATTATTGCAGGAAAATTTCTCGTGCTAATTAAGACTCTCATATTAATAGAAAGCGAATCAAAATTGTATTGGGTCACTCAGAAAGTCGTGTCCGTTTGGGAAAATCAATTTGTACTGGAAAATTCCATCATTTAATTATTATACGTTGATTCCGATATCTGAAGTCTAATAATTACAGGGTAGAATTTTCCATACTAATTGATTTTCTCAAACGGACACGACTTTCCGAACGACCCAATAGATATTATTGTTTTATTTAGTAACTTTACCCGATAAAAAGTTTTAGAATTTTATTTTAAACAATAATTGGAATATTTCATCTGCAAGACAGCATGGTTAAAACTGATGGATTTTTATTAATTTTTAAGTTCTTAGATGCATACTGAATGTTCCATACTTATTCTTTATAGACACGGGCTGCGTCCTGGATACGTCAATGTGTGAAAAAATAACTTTGTTTAAAAAAATAATTACATGATTAACACCTACGACTCATTTATAATTTTACTAAGATGTCAGTTACAGTATCTAGAAATATATACCGTATTCCCAAAAAGGACTGACTGATTTTAAAATTCAGTAACTTGCAAACGGTGACAGATATTTAAAAAATTCTTGCAGGAGTGTTATGCATAAGGTCAAAAGTTTTATTACAGTGATTTTCAATTTTAGTTCGATTTACTAACAATAGATGGCGCTGTAAGCAATAGTCGCTAAATTCAGGCTCGATTTTCGGTACTTCGTGGCCCGGATAATACATTTCCATCTCCTTTTTCTGCATGAAACAAGATAAAGGACCAAAAATCGAGCCTGTATTTAGCGACTATTGTTTACAGCGCCATCTATTGTTTGTAAATCGAACTAAAATTGAAAATCACTGTAATAAAACTTTTGACCTTATGCGTAACCCTCCTGCAAGAATTTTTTTAATATCTGTCACCGTTTGCAAGTTATTGAATTTTAAAATCAGTCAGTCCTTTTTGGTACACCCGGTACTTGTGGAAATTGTACCGGTAGTGACGTAAAATGTATCCAAAAATTACATTATCATAGGCGACGCTACCATCAAAGTTATTGCGTGAAATTGTAAGCACTAAGCTTTAGTTACAACGTCTGGAAATAGGGAGTATGAAATAAATTAAAAATTTAAGTTCATTAATTAGGAAACGTTCAATCTGGAAGCAATTCTTATGTATATAGAAAATCCGAATTCTCACCAGAAATTTTTAGTACTTATTTTTATTTTATACGATAAAAGATATTTCACAAATAAAATAAAATAAAATTACTATTCAAAATGTTCTTATGGTTATTCAGAATTCCTAAATAAAAACCCACTTTCAAATCTGTCGCTTCATGCTTAATGAACTAATATATGCCTGAACTTTCTCTCATTCCTACTGTTATAGCGTTTACAACATGTTTTACTTGTACGTTGTAATAAGGACATTAATAATTTTTATTCTGTTTTTCGCAAAATTTATTTTTAAAATAAGTTTCCCGTAGTTTAAATTCCATCATAATTATCTAAAAATACACGGATATCTATTCATTCGTAGCAATACACTTGAGCATATCGCCCTCTAGTGAAATCGTAATTTTTTGGATTCGCTTTCCCATATTAATTTCCACACTATTTACTTCTAGACATTATACTTCGGTGTTTAACTAAAGTTTAAAGGTGAAACTCGCAATTATTTTGTTTAATGTTCAATATTTTTATAGTAAAGTCACCACTGGCATATTCAATACACCGCCCATGTATTTATGAAATTTATTCCGCTTCTTTTTTAAACTAACTAGGGGGCTCTGCCCCCTACGAGCTACGCTCGCCAACCCCCGTTCAGACACCCCAGAATTCCAAAAGCATGTTAATTTCATCGACCTTAAAAAGATTGAATATAATTTTAAAAAACAGTGACGGTGTCCCTGTAAACGGGTTTTCATTCATTTTCCCTTCATTGGAGATTTTTAAGACGAAATCAGCCGCTGCTAAGAGATACAATGTCTGTTTTCGTCTTTGATTAAAAACAAGAAAGAAAAATCATGCGTACGGCATAGATTATGAAACACTTTCCAACACTCCCTGAAAGCTTTAACAAAACTTCGTTATTTAGGGAAATAAGGTAAATAAGATAACTAACTAAACATGTAAAGAACTGATTTCAGCAGTTACCATCCATTGCCAAATATTTATTCCAATTCTTCCGAACAGCCCTGTATTTGATCTGTAGGCTGATATATATACTATATACTAATAGAAAGTTTAGTTTAGCAAGAAAACGCATAACAGGTTGAAATTTCTCTTTCAGCAATTTATACTAATAGATGGAAACATACTTGGATACTTTTTTTTGTTCAGCTCTGTTGTTTACCTAGCACCTTTATTGCACTCCACTATTTAGTTAAACTTTAATTCTTTGCGTGGCCCTGTATATCATTTTATCTATATTCTACAAACATTTCACAGAAAACTACATGCAGTTCAGCATAACATATTTTAAACCCACCTTTCAGCAATTTACGGTCATACTCAGTAACCTTTACGAATTCTTTTGCGTAGCCCTGTATGTCAACTATAACATTTGCACACACCATACAGTATGGATAAATATAGTGAAACTTAAAAGCGCATATCATAATTAAAAATGTATTCCCTGCCATCGCCGCTAATATACAGTACTTCGGATAGAAAATACTTGTCTGAAATGTTTTGTATGTTCCTGTAAATGTTATGTACTTTGAATTATGCGTGAAATAACTTAAGTAAGCCTTACTGAACTATATCAATTTTATTATATATGAATTTGTATAATTAAAGTACGCCGCAAACAATTTCCCCCTATACCATTTGTAATGGAATTCTTTTGTGTAGCCCTGTAAATGAATAGTAACTATTCGTTGCACCGCATATGCTACAGAATATTCTGCATATTTTAGTGCACTTCGTAAATGCATATATTTTTTTTTATGTTTGAAAAAGTGTAACATGTTTAAAATTCATTTGAAATAATTTTTTCCCATTGGCCGTAATGTAACGGAATACTTTTGACTGTTCCTGTAAATGAACTAAACATGCTACAAACTTCATTTTAAATGGGGTTCGTGCTAGGCTAAATGTCAATAACCAAAGTTTCAGTGCGATCCGTGTATATTTACGAGAGTTAGGGCGCGATCAGACAAACCGAAATCAGTAACACTTTTCAACTTTGTTGGAAAGCGTTAAAAATTTGAAAGTAAGCTAATGTAAAATGAATTAAGTACACAGAGTCTTTGTCTCTCGGTACTTCTAACAACGCTATGAGAAAGTTCTTTTAAATGTACCGTTTTAAATCTGACGTAATTTTCACCAAAGTTTCCTTTCTCTTTTTTATATTCACATGAAAATACTTTTGTTGTTAGAAAGGAAATATTATTTGCGCTGTCTTAGAATTCACGATAATAGTTGAAAAGATTATCTCGAAATATGAAATAAATGTCTTGTGCAAATATATTTTTTAATTTAAAGTGTTTTGCCAACTTTTATTTATTTGGCCTTCTTAAATATGACGTAATTTCCTTCATTTGTGACTTTTAACGCATAATAATGAATTTAGTATTTAAAAATTTTCTTTCCCTTTTAAAATTCACGTGTAACTGTAGTTTTTATGATGTAATTTTTAATATTTTCCCGATTTTTAACACGTAATCACTTAATTCTAATTTGAAAGTTTTTTTCTGTTTATAATAGCCACGTGTGAATAATTTTTTTATTTGAAGGAAATATTATTCTTTGCGCTTTTTTTAAAATTGGCAACAGTTTAAAATAATTGTCCTTTTCTAAAATGTGTAAAAAATATCTCTCGAAATGCTGAAAATTTGAATTTAAAATGGAAATAAATCCTCAAAAACGAGTCAAAATAAAAAGATAATTGCAGTCTGCATATCGGGAACTTCCAATGTATAAAATGATCTAAAAATGTTTAAATTTCTATGTATAGTTTTTCTCCAATCAAACTTTTTTAATGGAACGATTTTGACCATCTTTAACATTAAATATCTCTTAAAATAATTATTCGATTTAAAACCTGTCTGCATCAGCGTGTTTGTCAAACATGTCTCTATAATACCACCGATTTTCATATTTTTGTATGAAAAAGTTTTCTTAATATTAACGAAGAAAGACCCCCGGTCATAAAAAATATGGATGCCGATCTAGTAAGAGTATACACGGATGATCTACGCAGATTTTCATTGGTCCATTTCCAAGTCAAAACTTTTTTTTATATATAGAAGGATTTTTTTATTATTTTCCCTCTCTCTAATTTTAAAATTCAGCAGTTTTTAAACAAAAGATTAACCTTTTCCGGTCCGGTGATTCTTTCACAAATTTCATTAGTTTGTCACCACTTTTTTAAAAGAAGTGACGTTGAATTAAACTATTTCAATAATTCTCTAATTAAATAAGGCAAATTTTATTTTCCTTTATTACTGCTGCTAAAAGCAAATTTTGCAAAGCGAGAAGTTCCCGAGTCAAACTCAAGGTAGGAACGCAAAGTGTTAAATAAGTGATATTTTTATCAGGTAACTGATAAGCAGCTCCTGATTACTGCATGGGAAACTTCCTACAGTATTCCTCAATAGTAATTGTTGTCACGTAATCAACCGAACTCAATGGCTTTCAACAACTTTATCATATTTATTTTATTTTATTTCTTTATACTATTTTTATGTTGTGGCAACAATAGTTTTATGTTTTGATAGAATTGTTTTGTATTCCAAAGATGTTGCTGGTGGAATAAATATATTTAAAAGATAAAGCCAAGCGATTTTTAATATTATATATATTAGGTCTCTATAGAATAAGGTAAATAGTAGTATTTTTTAACGAAACGTGTAAACGTTATAGTTTTTCAATTTGAATAGTGACATCTATTATATGTTTATTAATTTCGCAGTTTTATTGAATTCTCGATCAAGTAAAGAACCTCGAATGCCGGTGTGCATATTAGTTATCTGACATTTATTGGCGTCCGCAGACAAGAATTGTTGAGAAAGTGATGGCTTTAAGTTTAAGTGATAATGTGAAATTAAGAGGAACTGTTAGAAGTGGTTTTACAAAACAACTAAATTCCATAAAAGAAGAATTAAAAGAAGATACGCCGGATAAGAAGAAATTACAGATTTCTTTATCGATGTTAGAAGATAAACACAAACAGTTGATCGAGCTTAACTATAAAATTCTTCTTCAGAAAATAGAAAACAACGCAGACGATTTGGATGAAGAATCCGAAGTAGCTGATGGTTATGTGCGACAATTTCTTGAAACACAGGTTAGTGTTTATGAATTTATTAATTTATCTTCTAATGATATCGATAATAGTTCTAGTATTAGTGAAGCTAATATTAAAAGGAAGTTTAAACTTCCGAAGCTTGAACTTTATAAATTTTATGGCGAAATAAAAAACTGGTTACAATTCTGGTGCCAGTTCGAAAAAATACACGAAGATTCGGATATAGTTACGTCTGATAAATTTCAATATCTTATTCAGGCTATAGTAAAAGGCTCTAGGGCCTGAGAAATCGTAGAATCGTTCCCGCCAACCGGCGATAATTACGCCAAGGTAATTGATAGTTTGGAATCTAGATTTGGTAGGGAAGATCTATTAGTGGAAGTATATATCCGAGAGTTTTTAAAATTAGTTTTGAAGAATTCGTCTTCACGAAATAACTCTAGTTCCATGTGTTCACTCTATGATACTTTAGAATCCCATATTAGAGCTCTTGAAACTCTTAATGTCACCACAGAAAAGTGTGCCGCTATGTTATACCCCTTAGTAGAATCATGCATGCCAGAAGAATTTTTAAGGGCATGGCAAAGAAGTTCTAAGTTTATAGATGGCGCGGAACCTAAAAATAGGTTAGATAATTTGATGGAATTCTTAAAATCTGAAGTAGAGTCTGAAGAAAGAATTAATTTAGCATTATCTGGATTTGAACTAAAACCTAAGATTAAAAAACAGGGTATTTCAGTAGAAGAACGAATATCTACCGCTGCTGGTTTGTTATCCACCATTCCAGCGTTCGTTAAAAGTTGTGTTTTTTGTAATGGACAGCACGAAAGTTTTAACTGCTTTAATGCGCAGAAAATAAATTTAGTTAATAAACAGAAGATTTTAAAACAAAAGGGCTGTTGCTTTAAATGTTTTAAGCGACGGCACTGCTCAAATAAGTGTAATGCATTCATAAGATGTTTAGTTTGTAATAAAGAACATGCTACACTGATGTGTCTAGAAATATTCTCAAATAAAAACGTTTCGAGAGGTCATATTCATAAAAGGGATAAAAAAGAAGAGAAAACAGAACCATCTACACAGAAAACATCTGAACAGAACGCTGTTAATTTATCGAATTTATCCCGCAATCCAAAGGTAATTTTGCAAACTTTGGTAGTGAAATTAAAAGGGCCTCATTCATATTCATATGTTCGAGCGTTGATCGATACAGGTTCAGAGAAGTCTTATATTTTAAAACGCACTGCTGAAAATATGGATTACGAACCATTGAGAGAAGAACTAGTTACCCATTCTTTGTTTTGGGGAAAGAAAACTAGTAGAACTAAGCATATGTGTTACAAAATACATTTAGAAAGTTTAGATGGAAAATTTCTTTGTAATTTTGATGTTCTGGATGAACCTGTTATTTGCGAAAATATTCGTTCGGTACAGAAAGGTCCTTGGATAGATGAACTAAAAGATATGAAAATTTGCATAAGTGATATAGACGAAAAACCAGGACCAATCGAAGTTTTAATCGGTGCCGACGTTGCCGGAAGATTATTAACTGGGTGCAAAAGAAAATTTTCCTGCAATTTATTTGCAATTGAAACATATCTAGGTTGGACACTGATGGGTAAAGTTCCGATTAATGACGTCCATGAAAAGTCTGATGCAATGGTTTTAACATCTTTATTTTCGAAAGAATTTTCTATAACAGACCTGTGGAGTCTTGATGCAATCGGTATAACTGATCCTGTAATCCAGAAGTCCCAAGAAGAGAAGGAACGGGAATCAAAAATCAGTTTCTTGGACTCAGTTACTGTAAATAACGAAGGACGTCATGAAGTCTGTCTTCCTTGGGCTGAAGAACGTCTTCCTATTTCTACTAATGAAAAGATAGCGTTAAAAAGATTAGAAACCATGACTAAAAGACTTGATTCCGATAATTTGTTTACATCCTATAACGAAGTTTTTAATGACTGGTCGACTTTGGGCATAATTGAAGAAGTTTCTGTGAATTCAAAGGTAGACACTGTACATTCCTTACCACATAGGCCAGTGCTCAAAGAGAACAGTACGACGAAAGTTCGTCCAGTTTTTGACGCATCTGCGAGAGAAAAGTCATCCCCGTCCTTAAATCAATGTTTGGAATGTGGGCCGAACTTAATGAAGCTTATTCCCGATATTCTCCTTAGATTCCGCAAACAAAAATACGGTGTCATAGCGGATATAGAAAAGCTTTTCTACAAATAAGCATCAGACCAGAATGCAGGCATTTATTAAGATTTTTTTGGTGGAGTGATGAAGATAAAATAAAATTGAAAATACTTCGTCATGCACGATTTGTTTTAGGCTTAAAATGTAGTCCTTTCATTTTGGAAGTCATTATTGAATTTCATTTACTGAAATATACTGATAATCCTTGTTATGACAAAGAGATTATAACAAAACTTCTTCATAGTTTTTATGTTTACAATGTTGTTACGAGTTTTTCTAATAAAAACAGATTGGTACAATTTATACAGGAAGCTACAAATGTAATGGGAGAAGGTAAATTCAATTTGAGGGGTTGGCAATATTCTGAAGATAATGTCGAGCCTACAATTTCGCCTGTACTTAGTCTATTTTGGGACCGACAAAATGATACTTTAGCTCTTAATTTGAGCTGGCTAGAGAATTTTGAACTAGGGAAAATTACAAAACGAACCATTCTCTCCATTGCACACAAGGTGTTTGATCCAATTGAATTGGGAAGTCCAGTTTTCTTGTTGCCGAAGCTTTTATTACAGAGAATGTGGAAAAATGGAATTTCGTGGGACGAAGAGGTTGATGATAGTATAAGAAAGGAATTCTCCAGCTGGTTTAGCGACCTTAGCTGCCTGAAACAAATATTTGTAAGAAGATGGTTTTGTGTTGATGCAAACTGTGAAACTCTTAGTATACATACCTTCTGTGATGCAAGTCAACATGCTTATGCCGCCGCAACATTCGTTAGAATAAGTACTGCTGACGGAGTCGAAGTACATCTATTAGCTGCTAAATCCAGAGTTGCACCGGTCAAAATAATTACCATCCCACGTCTTGAATTAATCACTGCCACGGTGGGAGCTAGACTATGTGCTTCAGTCATGAAAGGACTTCTGTGGGAAAATGTAAAATTGTATTTTTGGACAGACTCCTCTACGGTATTGAGTTGGATACAAAGAGAAGAATCTTGGACTGTTTTCGTAAGCAATCGAGTAAAAGAGATTAGAAAAATAACAGATCCAAACTCATGGAAACACGTACCCGGAACTAAAAACCCAGCTGATCTTCCATCCAGAGGATGTTCTGCGAAACATCTAATGAAAATACAATGGTGAGAGGGCCCAAGTTGGCTTAAGGGAACTGAAGATAAATGGCCCTCGTCTAATATAGTCGCTGATGAAAACGCCATTGCCCAAGAAAAGAGGAAGTCAAAAATGCCTGTTGAGGAAAAATCAGTAAAATATTTAACGAACCAGACAACATTTTGTGAGTGGTGCAATTCACCTAAACATGAGAAGAATAGTCTTTGTAAGTACCATGGATTTGAGCGGTATTTCAGGTTTTTCTCAAATTATGATAAAATTGTTCGTCTGGTGGCTTGGATTCACAGGTTCATTCATATTTGTAAGATAGCCAAAATCTCGAGGTTGAATGGAGAATTAACCCTTCAAGAAATAAATGCAGCTGGAAAAGTAGTTATGAAATCTATTCTTAGAAGAGTCTTAGGAAAGTCTAGTGTATCTTATGAAGAAATGACAACCATTCTATGCGATACAGAATCAATAATTAATTCTCGACTTCTTACTTATATTTCTGAAAGCAATGGTGAACTTGTCCCGCTGTATCCTGCTTTGTTCATATAAGATGTAAAGCCAATGGGCACACCAGATTTTGATGATGTGGATAAAAACAAGTTGAATAGAAAATTCAAATACCGACAAAAGCTAATATCTGATCTGCGAAACAGATTTCGTTCTGAATATTTAGGATTATTGATCCAACGTCCTCAATATAAGAAAGTAAAGAACAAATTCAACTTCGTGAAGTCGTGTTAATTGGCAAAGATAATACCAAACGTATTGATTGGCCTTTAGGACGCGTCATAGAACTTATTCCCGGAAAAGATGGTGTCACTAGATTAGTCCGTCTATAAACATCAACATCAGACGTTTTACGACCTATTCAGCGAATTTATCCCCTAGAAGTATCTTCAACGTGGTCTGAGGAACGAAAGGAACTTTATTCATTTCCGACTATTCAGACTGTGTCTAAAGTTGAACCGGCAAAGCGTACACGATGTGGGCGGATAGTCAAGGTGCCTCCAAAGCTAGATTTGTAATGTAAAAACTTTTTGTGACCAGTTGAGTTGCCTCTCACCAACTCAAGGTGGGAGGATGTCACGTAATCAACCGAACTCAATGGCTTTCAACAACTTTATCATATTTATTTTATTTTATTTCTTTATACTATTTTTATGTTGTTAGCAACAATAGTTTTATGTTTTGATAGAATTGTTTTGTATTCCAAAGATGTTGCTGGTGGAATAAATATATTTAAAAGATAAAGCCAAGCGAATTTTAAGATTAGAAATATAGGTCTCTATAGAATAAGGTAAATAGTAGTATTTTTTAACGAAACGTGTAAACGTTATAGTTTTTCAATTTGAATAGAGATATCTATTTTATGTTTATTAATTTCGTAGTTTTATTAAATTCTCATTCAAGTAAAGAACATCGAATGCCGGTGTGCATATTACTTATCTGACAATTGTCGCAGTGTTTAACCCGTTCACTGCCATGAGCATCACCGGTTGGTCTCAAACATTTTTCCTTCTGTGCCACGAGCATCACCCGTGGGTCACAGATATCGTGCCACATAAGGTGCTCAGAATGCTTGATTATTCTAACCACTAAATTTTTATTGTACATTTTTCCTTATTTAATCCGAGCATTTTCCCGATTCAATTAGGTAAAAAAATTCTGTTTGGAAAAGCCGGTGATACAAGATTAAAAATTCTATAAAAGACTCTCGTTCCGAAAGGGTTAATTAGTCATATTCAAGGCTGTAGTTCATTCCAAGCACAGTCGAAGTTTATTCCACGAGAAAGAAAGGTGTCCAGACCAGGAATCGAGCCTGTATTCTTGGCGTGTCGCGCCAATGCTTTGCCTGTTAAGCTACCGGACGATACCTGTCTGACATAATTCACTCTTATTTGTTGGACTTGGCTGCGAACTGCAGCACTAGTTTCATTCATCCAAGTTATAGTATTTTACATGATGAAAGTGTGTTTTAACACGGAAATTCCTATATACCATGTAATTAAGTCATAAGGAAGAGAAGAATATTTTTTCCAACTGGATTAAATCATATTCAAGGCTGGAGTAGCATAGTTGAAGTTTATTCCAACAAAACTAAAAATGCTCACTTCCATCATCACATAACATTCACGACACGCCAAGTATCGGGGTTAGATTCCTGGTCTGGACATTTTTTGCTCTGTTGGAATAAACATCAACTCTGCTACTGCAGACTTGAATATGATTTAATCCAGTTGGAATTTTTTTTTTCTTTTCATTATGGTTAATTAATCATTTTAAGTTTGACGCTCTGGTGATCACTTAAACTTCTTATTGGGGGCAGTGAACGTGTTAAACACTTTATTTCTGTTATAAATAAAGTAAAAATTTCTATGTCGAAAAGGGGGTGGAAATTCGCCTCGATAATAATCAGGGTATTTTCATAAAATAATAAATTTTCAAATTAACTTCTGCATTTCAAAATAAAACTTTTATTTTTTTCCTTTGCAATCGCCAAGTGTAATAAAAATTTACAAAGTTTGTGAAATTTTTGATGCGGATTTACACGTTAATTTAAATATTTTTACAGATTAACTTTAGCATAGCATCATCTATTGACGGAAATTTAAATTCTTTTAAATAACTAACTCTGTACAAAATCCATGAGCTACATTATAAATATATCCTTTATATTACCTTTAATATAGTTAATCGATTACAGGGTTCGTAGGGATACCGTTAATTTCAAAGTAAAATATCAGTATGGTTTTATAGAAAAATAAATCCAGTTTAAACTTGCGAAATTTCGCCTTATTTAAGAAGAGATTTTCTGTAAGAAAATACTGGCACAGAAAAATTTCTTAGTTTTGAAATTCATGGACCCGTACGAGCCCTGCATTATTAGATTTTAAAATTAGGATTTCGTATATGAGACACCCTGCGTAGCTTTGAATGCACTTTCCCTGTAAAAATGTTTCCCATTTCACGCCTTCAAGTAACTTTCTGGTAAATGTCATTAATGTTTTTGACATCCAATAACCATATTCAAAGAGTAACACACTCTTTCCTGTGTTATTACAGGCTCAGGGGTATTATGAGAAACTTGTTCGATTTATGTCAATTCCTATCCAGTGCTGGAGCAAACTGATAAAAATGAGAAGTTAGGAATTTGTCTCTGCGTTTCTAAAGCTATGAAGAGTCGAAATTGTTTGAAAAACTCCAAACTGATAAATTAGGAGATATCAACGAAATAATTATTTAACTCTTTTTTTTTCAGAAATACATTATATTGGTGGAATATTCTGAAAAAATGTTTAGAGTAATTCAACTGCAAAGTGAAACAAAATGAGCTGCGAAAAGTTTATTTTAATACGATTTCAAAGAAAATTTTATAAAAAAATCTGTTCTCTACCGGGTGTCCTAATAGTTCCCACACTCCAAATTAAGGAGCTCACTGTCCGTGATTTTTTTTTTTTTTGAAATAATCACTTTTGACGTAGCTTGCTATGGCATTAATTCTTAAGTTTTTATCGTTTTGTTCTTTTCTCGCTCAATTGGTGAGAGAATAAAGTTCTATACTAATTTGTTCTTCTTAGAGAAATGAGTTTATCACGCATTCAGAGAATTGCGCTCAGGGCCTGATTACCAACGGGGCACATTCCCACCAGTAAAAAGAAACAGCAAATTTTGCCTCATTCAAAGCAGAAATTTTACATGAATACGGCGTTTAGATATGGCGAACGTTTCTTTTAAAATTTATTGGTGTAGTTGTGCCCCGTTGATAATCAGGCCCTGATTGCGCTGCTCGAAATTTATTTTGAATGTAAATCGCGTGAAAGGTGTAAATATGTTTTGCGAAATAAAAATCCAAATGATGCAATACCAAGTAAAGATACGCCATATCGGCTCGTTCGACAGTTTGGTAATTCAGCTTCGGCAAAGGAGTGGAAGGCCGAACTCAAAGGATACAAAAAGTCTGTCCCAGCATGTTAAAACGCGTTTCTACAAACATGCGCAAAGGAGCTCAGATTTGCCTCTTTTAACCCCTTGAGGGGCGCTGGGATATATTTTATCCCACCTATGATTAATGAAGAGTTGCACCAGAAAAATTTTATGAAATTTTACTTTTCTAACTTTGGTGGAAAAAAAGTCGAAAAATTGCTTTTCCTTATTTTGAAATGATTTTTTTCTAAATTTCCGGTGGGAATTCAGCATTACACAAACGCAATTGCTTACCCCTCAAGAGGTTAAAGAGGTGGCCATTTTAGAAATTATTATAAATTTAAGTTCAGTATTTTTTACTACATGATGATATTATCATTACATAAAAGTAATCGTTTTAAGGTTTGACGTTTTGTGAATGATAAATGCATATGCCGTCAGTAAGGGGACATTTAGGAAACTCTGTTATAGTACATCATTGCAATGGACAAGAACGTAAAAAATTATAATGCCTTCCATACTTTATATAGATCCAGAACGGGAAAGTAACATGATAAATGTTTTTCCTTAATATCTCAATCTTTACTGGAATACATTTTAGAGGCTAATCTTAAGCAGTTTTCATAAAGGTCCTATATAAAATTTTCTTTTCCTAGTTGTATTATTTACAGTCTAGTTTAATATGTAACAAAAACAAAAAAACAAAAAAAGAAGTAGAAGTACAAGAAAAGCAAAAAATAGAAGGATCAATTATGATACTATATGTTTTATGTAGATGATATTGGTGTTAGGTGTTATTTATAACGGCAGATTATATATACGTGGGATATAGGCCCGAGGGCGAGTCCCCTCCATCGGGGTCTTTCTAAGGGAACTTAACCCGTATTTACGATCCAAGGTTGGAAGAAATCTATGGAAAACTCCGAGCGATTAGGCCGATGAGCGCGATTGGGTTCGAACCCAGCACCTCACGTCCACCAGAGTCGAGGGCAGAACCTCTATGCCACAGGTGGGGCTGTAGATGATATTATATTTTTTAAATTGCATTTACTATTCTGTAAGTATGAACTTTCATCACTATTTCCATTAACATGGATTAATATAGTTCTTTTGTAGCAATTAAAATGCATATAAATAATATATAAATTAAACAAATAACATTTTTGATATTGAAATTACTTATATTTTCGAAGAAATGTTCAGCATGTACTACTACTTGAGTATTTTGCCATATAAATTGGTAAAAACGTAATACAATATCTACAATTTTATTTCATTTCAGTAAGTGAAATTAAATTGTGTTGAAATATAAAAGTGTCACTGTGATATTACATTTTAAAAGTAATTTTTTCTTGAAGTACGTGATATTTATATTCGTTTCATATTCATATAAATTTAATCATTTATATAAAGCTGTTATTTAAAATCTCCCTTTAAGTTTATATATAATATAAATGATATACTTTGATATCTTTTAATTAAATTAATTATATATTATATGTATATATATATATATATATATATATATATAATAATACATAAATAATAATATATAAATAATATATAAATAAATAATAATACATAATATATATAATAATGTATAAATATAAATAATAAAATATAAATAAATATATATATAATAATGTTATATATAAACAATACATATATGTATATATATAACTATACAACGAAACAAATTAATGGGTTAAGTCGAACAATCACGTCGTGCTTTTTACGGCATATTACTGGATTAGTACCTCAATTTATTCAGCCCTTGGTGAGGTTGTATAGCAGTCGTACCACTTAGTGCAAGCATCGCTATTGAAGGTGTCAACACTGTGGAAATTAAGCAGCTGTGGACCGATGATACGATTGGTAAAGTCCAATCAAACACTCATTCATTCATGATGAAGACAAGACAGATTAGGCTGCATGAGTGGTGAAAAAAGGCTTATGAAGACATCTGGGGTTTTCCCAATTAAAACACGTAAACGTAGTCATAGGAAACTGTTTATTCCATCAGAACATACCAACATTAAACGATTCCCACAGGATGAGAAATCAGAGCCATCCCGCTTGAGCATAGCCATCCCGTTTGAACTAGTTATTCATGCGAAAGAGATGTTAAATAACGAATTATATTCTACGCGACTTAGGACACCAGGTAACAGATTATGTAAACAATCAAACAGCAAAAAAAATCTATTTCTGAGCTCATGCTCGAGGTATTTATTAGAATGCGCGGAGGAAATACGATTGAAATGGAAACTTCAGGCTAACGAAACAAAATCACGAACGAGACTCGAAGTGAAACTGCGAGCCGTCACTCAGACAATGGAGAGCGATCGAGAAACGTCACAGAAAAGAATCCCGGCGCTGCTAATGAAAGGATTTCGATGAAAAAAGCTGTCTCCCAGCTGGCGGGAAAATGAGATGAAATAGAATAAAAATGTAAAAATGGCTTTTATAAACATTCGAAAAATAAGTAACTGCGTTCAGAACGTTACAGTTTGGTAGACGAAAAAATTAATGAAGGGATTAAAAGTTTAGATTACGTTTTTGAATAAAACTATTATTAAGATACGCGTTTTAAACTGATAGGATTTTATCTAGGAATAAATAATAGGGCGTATTAAAAAAGGAAATAATGAATATGCCGGCAATTTAGAATAATTTAAATGAATAGTAAAAGTAAAATTTTTTTATAACAATATCCCCCCCCCTAAAAACCGGTGAACTGGTGGCTCCGTGACCCTCCATTTTATTGGGGAAAATCATGAACTCGGATTACAATAGCGTTACCCGGTAGTCTGAAAATTTTCTCCAATTCTGTCAAAAATCAAATCAATAAATTACTTCTCTGGGAATTGTTTTTTAAAAATTACAAAGATAATATAAATATTTTTCTAAGATGGAGTAAATTATATTCTAAATAATCTCCCCTTATTTTACTAACAACTTATTACTTACAATATTAACAGATTTTGACAATATTAGGAACTGTCTAGGAGTTTTCTTGGGAATTTACATTCTTTCCACATCACGATTAAACATTAGTTTAATCTCTGTAATTTAAACTCCATAACTTAGAAAATTTCCGTACAATTCACAAGTTATATAAATAAAAGGTAAAACATGAATATAATAAATTTAAAATTTATGTACAAAAATTTCAACTGAGTATCAATCTCCTACAGTTTTTTAACTGGGATGATATATTGTCCGGATATTATGCTATAGTCCATTGAAATTCAATTATTGCTCATTTTTGACACAAGAAAAACTGTCAAAAAAGCTAGTGCCATATGCACTCTATAGTATTGTATTGTTATGATAATAGCGGTACCATACTATTACCACTTTTCCATAAATACTCTTGTAAGTAATTTAATTTCATTATGTTCAGATGTTATCACAATATTAAAAAAAATTAATTTATGAGTACTCTCAGATATCTCATATATTGACTTCATTAATTCGTAACTCAAATATTTCTTTCTTACCTCTCTTTTATCTCAATATTCAATAATAAATTTATCTATACTCTCTATCATACAAGATCTATCAATAGTAAATTTGATTCAATAATAACAATAACTCAAATTTCTCATCAATAATTTCAAAGTTATATTTTAATTCATCACTTCAGTAAATAATAATAAGAGATTCTTGAACTCAATGACATTGGCTGGATAAAAAGTTACATAGCATAAAATGTAATCTCCTATCAATGCTAGATTTAATAAGAAATGAAATTATACCAAGTCAAAAATAAATAAATAAATAAATAAATAAATTCTTAAATTCTCCAGGGATATCTTTGAAACAAAACCTTAACAGGTGTTTTTCGATATGTGTCGAAATATTTCGTTCATTTTCCACATGGTTACGCAATCCAGGGCTCGAACCGTTCCTAAAATTTTCGCACTTTGCTACCAGTATTTTAAATAAGAATTCTTCGTGGTAGATTCCTTTAACATCTATTATAGAAGTATACAACAAAGACTATCGTTTTTATTTAGTGGTAGCAAAGTGCGAAAATTTTAGGAACGCTGCGAGCCCTGGCAATCAGTAAAAAATAAATAAATAAGCAAGAGAAAAACAATTTGGGTTTGAAATCCAGGACACTTGCATAATCAACAATTGTTCGCATAGATTCTAAAATGTTTTAGTATTAATAATTATACTTCAATAATTGATATTTATATATTTAAGTTATTTTAATCCAGTTAAGATTTATTCATAGTTTACATATAAATTAAAAATTTATTTAATATTCTAATCTAATTCAATTCAATATAAGAAATTTTTAACTCAAATCAACCCATTTACGCCCGCGTAAACAACTAATTCAAGTAAAACTTCAGCAGTAATGTTCTCGTGGGTCCTTCGAGAACACACTGTTATATCGAAAAGCATTGATTGATTAATTATAATTTATTTAGTTACTTTTTATTAATTTTATGACTATTCTAAATTCAATATTAAGCCAGGGCTTTAACATTAGTTTGCTGTAAATTCTCATGGGATAATTTTAATTGATCTGGTGAAAAGTAGGGGCGCAATTTAGATACATGGACAACTTCCGTATTTCTATTTTGACTTTGCCTATCAATTCGAACATTTACAGGGGATAATTTGTTAAAAATTTGATAGGGACCAGTAAAAACTTGTGAGAACATTCTAGTATATGGGTAATTGAATTCTTCATAAATTACAAGATCTCCTACCTCAAACTTTGGCTCTACATAATTTCGGTCATAATATTTTTTACTTTTCAAATGAAATCCATTAGTACGCGCTTTAGCAATTTTAAGGGCTTCATTCACAGGAGGGTAGTAATCTTGGTTTAGGGGGGAATCATAAGATAATTGACCAAAAAGTAAATAAGCAGAATGGAATATGCTTATGGAATGGGGCGTATTATTGTATTCACTAACTATTTCTGTCAAAAGTTTTGTCCAAGGGATTTTGGAGGTAGTAGAATTAACTTTACACTTTAATCTATTAACTATTGACTGATTCACTTTCCATTCAATTGTGGGTGATGTGCTGACGTTAAACGTTGCTTAATATTGTGATTTCGAAGAATTTTTTTTTAAATTTAGATGAGGTGAAAGCTGCATTCCTATCACGCAACACTTTTTGGGGAACCTGTACATTGAAAATTTTGTTGAAACAGGATAATTGTTTAGGACATCGAATATTGAAAACTTGTTTTAAGCAATTAGTATAGGTTTCAGTAGTAACACTTTTTGATGGAAAAGCCCAGACATATCTAGTCGCGTGGTCTATTATGATGTGTAGATATTTTTTGGAGAAGTTATAGTAATTGAATCCTCCCACAGTATCAATAGAAAAACATTCAAAAGGTTGATCTGTGGTTGGCATAGCTTATAGTAAGCCAAATTTTCTCTGTCTGGGTTTTTTTATTTTACTGGCAAATGTCACAATTTTGAAAAAAATTAGTTATATCCTGAGTCCTGTCAGGCCAATAAAAATTAGGGGAAATTAAATTTAACATTTTTTGTATACCAAGATGACCAAATTTTTCATGAGCAACATTTAATATTTTTCTCCTTAAAGACATGGGGACTACTATTTTTCGAAATCCTTTCTTTCTAACTATTATAATCCCATTTTCATTTTGATAGTTTTTGTCACATACATTATCTTTCTCCTGCATCTCTATCAGTTCTTTTACGTCTAGAATAAAAGTTAAGGGTTCAAAAAAATGTAAAACAGTGTTTCTTGACAACATGTCAGCTTCGACATTTGTGGATCCCTTTTCTTTCACAATATTGTAATAAAACATGCTTAACTTCAAAGACCATCTAAATAATCTACCTCTCAAATGCTTAGTATTCTTTAACAAAACAAGAAATGCATGATCAGTGTGAATGGTGAATTTTACACTATGGAAGTAATGATAAAATTTATCTAAGATGTCAATGATGGCAAGACATTCTAATTCAGTTATAAAGTAATTCTGTTCATAACTTATCAATCCTCTAGAATAATAAGCAATTGGATGTAAAAACCCATTATTATCTGGTTGTTTAATAACTGCATCTACTGCCACCTGTGAGGCATAAACAGACATATGAAGTGGTAATGCAGGGTCATAAATTCTTAAGACAGGTTTTACAATTAAGGCATCTTTTAATTTCTGAAAAGAATCTTGACAATTTGAATTCCATTCCAACAAAGTATTTTTCCTAAGTAATCTATTGAGGGGTGTCTGATTTTGGCATAATTATCTATAAATTTATGGTAAACATTAATTGATCCCAAAAATCTTTTGAGTTCTTTTATATTAGAAAGAGGTTTTAAATTTTTTATGACATCAATATTAGCATTAGCTGGAGTTACAGTACCATTTTTGATTTCTTATCCTAAGAAATTAATTTTATTTTGAACAAAATTGCATTTAGATAATTTAAGTTTAATATTTTCAAGCCTACATAATTCAAATATTTGGTTTAGATGTTGCAGGTGTTCTTCTAAAGAGGAGGAAAAAACAATTATGTCATCAAAATAATAACAAGCAAAATTAATTCTATATTTAGTGAGAATTCTTCGAAGAGTTCTATTGAAAATTGGGGGACCAACTTTGACACCGAATGGAAGAGCATTCCACTCAAAAAGTCCAAAAATGGTTGCAAAAGCCAATTTTTCAGTATCTACTGGGTGAATGGGGATGTGCCAGTAGCCAGAGGCTAAGTCCAAAGGGGAAAAATACTGAGCACGACTTAATTTATCAAGAATTCCATCTATACGTGGTAAAGGTTCAGCATCATTTTCCATTATTGCATTTAATTTACGATAATCTACACACATTCTAGTTTTTTTACCCTCATCGCGTTTCATAACTAAAGTATCAGGGGCAGAATAAGGACTATAACGCTCTTTAATTAAACCAGCAGCTAATAAAGATTGAACTTGATCTGAAATTTCTTTTTCATCCACTGCAGTGCGATAAGACCTCATAGGTATGGGTAGGTCAGAATTAAGAAAAACCCGCGGCGGTTCAATATTAATTTTTCCAACATCATATTTATTTTTGGAAAAAATGTCTAAATAATCCCTTATATTATCCCTTAACGTTTCATTTTTTATAGCATTTACCTCCCGAAGTAATTTAGAATCATTAGAATTAATTTGATCAAAGGATTGAGGAACCATTACATTTCCATAATCGGGTTACACTCTCTGGTACTTTTCATTGACATTAAAATAAAGTAACATTAATTTATCAATGGATATGCTTTGAGATCGATTTAATACAAGGTTTCCTTGTAATACTTCACATTTATTACAATTTATAACCAAGTTAAACTTAGAAAAGTCTGGCAATCCTCGTATGGCATAATTTAAATCAGTTTTACATAACATAAATTTAATACATTTTTGCACATTACCTATTTTAAACAACAAATTACAAGATTGATTTATTTCAACAGTTCTTTTGGCTTGGCCAATAATAATAGGTTGAATATTAATAATTTTAACATTTAACAACTTAACAAACTTAAAAGTTAAAATTGATATTGTAGAAGCAGAGTCGATTACACAAGGTAAATCCTTGTTATTTGCATATCCATTAACTATTAAATGTCAAATTTTATGACTAGGCTGTTGATGTTGACTAGGAGGAGGAACATAAGATTGCATAGGTTTAACATTAAAAATACAAGTCCTCTCCCAGTGGAAAGCATCCTGTATACCCCTATTCATACACATTCGACATGGTCGACTGGGATACTTATTTTGAAAATGAGTTGTAGGCAATCTAGGGCTAATAAATCTAGAATTTTCAGCACTAAGAGGGTTTTGTGGCTGAAAATTTGAATTTGCTATTTGAAAGTTCTGGTTTTTGGGAACCCAATGTCTAGGAGCCTGGTTATTAAACTGGAAAGATCCATGACTTTGAGAATTATTCCTAACATTATGGTTGTTTACATGAGCGGTGGGAATGCCTACTAGTTGTTTAGCCATTCTGTACCAATCTATGGTGCTCTCTGGAGGGTTAATAATCATATAATTCTGATATTCTGGCTTCAAACCATCCGTCAAACCTTGGACTATGATGGTTTCACATAAATGAAGTTGTCTTCCAATCTCAATCTTTTTTCTGTAATAACTCTCTAATTCATTAAGATCATTTAGCTTCATAGAAGCAAAATTAGAAAATATAGGAACTTGTACTTTTATAAATTTTTCAGAAAGAATTTCAACTATCTTACTGAAAGTAGTACACTCTAGACACTCATTAATGAACACTTTTAAAGCTTCTCCCTTCAGAAATTTAGAGATATTTTGCATTTTCCATTTTTCATCTTTTTTTATCAGAAATGCATACTTGATCAAAATGTTTCATCCAGGATTGTATATTCATCTCCGACCCTGGGCCAAAGACCATGATATATACTTCACTTTCACTCATTTTATCACTAGAGTTTTTAACAAATCCCTATCGCATTAACATAAAAGAGGGACAACTCATTTATACATGGATTCATTGTATAATCATAATAAATAATATAAATAACTTTAAATAAAACAACAAATGTAAATATTTTCTTTTCTAATAAATAATAACAGTAATACAACAAATGTATATAAGGAAATATGGTGAAATATAAAATAAACAAATAAATAAATAATACATCTTTCAAAACTTACGACCTAGGGTTGTTTACAAACATCGTAGTTTTCTTTCTTACCTATAACTTTTATTAAAAAAAAAACAAAATGAAGTTCATTTTGCTCCATCTATATAGACGCACATTCAGGGTAAACGCAGAATATCAAATCGTGGTTACCATGTGTCATCGAACAGGTTTCTATTGGTTTCACCATCCCAAGAACACTTTTTATTGAAGGTCTCCTAATAAGGAGGTGTGCAGTAGGTAAACATAATTATTTGCCGGCTTCTTATAACGAAACAAATTAATGGGTTAAGTCGAACAATCACATCGTGCTTTTTACGACATATTACTGGATTAGTACCTCAATTTATTCAGCCCTTGGTGATGTTGTATAGCAGTCGTACCACTTAGTGCAAGCATCGCTTTTGAAGGTGTCAACACTGTCGAAATTTAGCAGCTGTAGACCGATGATACGATTGGTAAAGTCCAATCAAACATTCATTTATTCATGATGAAGACAAGACAGATTAGGCCGAATGAGTGGTGAAAAAAGGCTTATGAAGAAATCTGGGGTTTTCCCAATTAAAACACGGAAACGTAGTCATAGGAAACTGTTTATTCCATCAAAACATACCAACATTAAACAATTCCCACAGGATGAGAAATCAGAGCCATCCCGCTTGAGCATAGCCATCCCGCTTGAACTAGTTACTCTTGCGAAAGAGATGTTAAATAACGAATTATATTATACGCGACTTAGGACACCAGGTAACAGATTATGTAAACAATAAAACAGCACAAAAAATCTACTTCTCAGCTCATGATCGATGCATTTATTAGAATGCGCGGAGAAATCCGAATGAAATGGAAACTACAGGCTAACCAAACAAATTCACAAACGAGACTCGAAGTGAAACTGCGATCCTTCACTCAGCCAATGGAGAGCGATCGAAAAACGTCACAGAAAAGAATCCCGGCGCTGCTAATGGAAAGATTTCGATAAAAAAGGGCTGTCTACCAGCTGGCGGGAAAATGAGATGAAATAGAATAAAAATGTAAAAATGGCTTTTATAAACATTCGAAAAATAAGTAATTACGTTCAGAACTTTATAGTTTGGTAGACGTAAAAATTAATCAAGGGATTAAAAGTTTGGATTACGTTTTTGAATAAAACTATTATTAAGATACGCGTTTTAAACTGATAGAAATTTAACTAGAAATAAATAATAGAGCGTATTAAAGAGGGAAATAATGACTATGCCGGCAATTTAGAATAATTTAAATGAATAGTAAAAGTAAAATTTTTTTATAACATATATATATATATATATATAACCATTAATTAAACATTACCGACATCATCAAAAACCGCATTATTGTGAATGAATTGACAATAAAAATGGATGTCACAAACCTGTAATATAGAACTGTATGTATAAAATAAAGTACTTATACTTAATTACCAGAATTAATAAGGAAGAATAAAAAAAAAGAAGAACATGGATTCCGAAAAAATTGAAAAACTTATACATTGAATTACGTTTTCAAGAGTACAGAATTCAATGATATAAGCAAATCGATTGTTTTCTGTGAAAAAAAAAGCTAAAAGCTAAAAATATTTTTTTATCCTGTACTCGAACAACCAATAGAACCAAGAAAATAGTCTCAAGATGAAAACAGAACATTAACAAATTGCATGAAATGGAAAAAAAACACTACAACCCATTAAATATTTAATTTATAGCAATGGAAATCTTACACAACCTACCGAATAAATTCCCAGTAGATTTTCAAATTATATTCCCGCACATGGAATCCACAAGCATGATAAGATTAAGGTGAATAAAACAGTTAAGTTAACACAGAAATTAAAACCTATGAATTCAGTTGATTCATTTTGAAATACCGTGATAAATACAATTAAAATAATATAAATAGAAAATAATTACACTATTTATAAAACCTAAAACCAATTTTAGCGTTAAATACCACCTGGTGTTAAAAATTAAAATTATTACTTTAATAGAAGCTTTAAAAAAAACAAAATTTTTGGTGCTGTCATCTATTATTTTATTTTAAAACTATTATTATTATTCAAATGTCACAAAAAGAAGAACCCAATAAAAGCTAAAGAAATAAAAACATATCAACTGCATTACTACACAAATCCTAATATAAAAATGCCATACTACATATCATTATTAAAAAAAATTAAATAAATTAAATGTTAATAAAATGCTTTCAATATATTCTATTACCAAACCCATTTAATCTACAATGAAAAATTAACGTTGTTAATATATAGAATATAGCTATATGCTATAAAATAAAATAAATTATATATAATAATAATATAAAAAACGTTAATAATTACCATTTCATATAATAGAAGATTGTCATATTCTAAAATTCGTAATATCCTAAATATCACAACTATAGTGTGTGAATTATCTTCATATTAGCCATATATATATATATATATATATATATATATATACTAGTAAATCTGCAGATCAAGAGCCTCAACGTCATCTCTGCAACTCATTGTTTTTATCAAACCTTGCGTAATATTAATCTTTCTACAAAAAAAAATTTAAACTATTTAAATTACACAAACATTTATAAAAGGAAAAAAATATTTCGATGGTTTCAGACATTAAAAGCGTTAAATTAAACACGTTGTTATGTAAGGATATTCTGAAATTCTCACGAGCTACTTATTCTAGTAATTTTTATATAATAAAGCAAATTTCTTCAGGGGGGCTCTGCCCCCCTGAACCCCCCCTTGTGTAATTTATTTTGCATTTGTAATTTTCTACTGATTGAGTTAATGATTACCCTATATCTTAGATTTCTTTTTACACTGCGATTTATAAGGATAAGCAATAATTCGGTCAAGCATTTTACGTTATCCTAATAACCATACAGCAGTATTTACTTGCCTGCTAACCACAAATACCTGTATCTAATGGATAAAGAACTTTTGGAAATGTAAACTGAAACATCTAATTTAGAAATCTAATACATTTATAAATTTTGTTTATAAAAAAATAATTTTGATTACCATTCTGCAATATTTATATCTAAGATCTAATCTAAATATCAAAAAATGTACTCGATAGCATTAACTTACTAAAATCACCCTAAAGTAGGGGGGCTTCTAAACCTAACAGTTAATAATTCATCATCGTTAAATAGATAAACATGATTTGGCGCCTTTAAGTATTTTTTGTGATTTTCTTTTAATAGTATCTACATTTAATTTAAAATCGTGATCTTACAAATACCGTTGAAATTTGACGCAAACCTATGTTCAGGTCAAATTACGAAAGGTTAACTAACATTTCATTTCCCTTAGCCGGACTTTCTGTTTCATTTTTCGTAATAAGGATTATTTTAATAATTTAATTTATTTTACACTCTACAAGCTGTTACACGGACGTTGTTCACGTAGCATTAAAATAGAGATAAATGCATTAAGTAAAACATTTCACTCCCCACCAGACATACCAAGTCTCAAGCTTTTTGCACATCACTATTATCTTAGGGAAAATGTTCTTTTAAATCGCGCAAATGTTTCAATTAAATAAAGTAATATTTTCTGTATTAAAATACTGGTATCCAGAACGCCGGAGGCTTGGCAGCTCTGTTCCTCTTAATAAAAACATATATGATTAACCAACACTTTATCACATTTTATAGGAGACAATACGGAATTTCTTATTTGTATGGCCTTACATATATCTCAGTCATAAAAATGTAAAATTTTGTGCCAATTAATGCACGCAATTGCGAAAATGAAATCGCAAAGAATGAGAAAAGGAAGGCCAAGTAAAATCGTGTAAATCGAGGAATCTTTCTTCGTAGTGCTGGGAAAATACTGCTACAAAAACTATTTTAGGTGGTATTTGGTGTGAAATGTTTATATGTATTCATCCCTGTCCTATATATCCTTTTTTTTATTTTTTATTTGCTTATTCCATTTTTCTTTTGCACGTGAAAATCTTACAAATTAAAATTAACTCTTTGGGAGAAATTGTTATTCATTTTTTTTGGCAACAATAAAGTTTATAAAATTTAACAGAATAATGTCAGTTTATTCTGTATGAAAATAACGAACTTTTTCATTTATAATCAAATAGTTGAATAAATAAATGAAAATATTATTCTATATAGTATATAAATACTATTTTCATTTCTGCGTTTAAATAAATCTATATGCAAATATCTATACAAAGGCATTCATTAATTCATTCCTTTTGCTTTGATTTGACTTCAAAAAACCATACATACTTTCACATTTATGATATTTTTAGATGAGATGCTGTTGCTACGCAACGGTTAAAAGAAAAAATGAAATATAAGTAAATTCATAAAATAAAATGTTTTATATTATTCGAACACATGTATAAAATTCTATCATAAGTTATACACCTAATTTAAAAGCTCTGACAAATGTTTTGACAAAATTGCAAACTAATAAGAATAATTTAATACTCTTATTTAAAAATTTCAGCATCCAAAATTTACCATTTAAATCTATTATTCATATGAGCGATTTCTTTCAACAAATGAAAATTTGAAAATCGTCTGACTTCCCATAGAAAAGCATTATATCACAAAATAAAATGTTCTGTATATTCCGAACGAATGAACCAAATTTAACCCAAAACTATACAGCTAAATCCGGGGAGCTCACCAACATGCCCAGGGAATTTCAAGCCGATGGGATGCTTTTTGCGGCAGTTATCGCGGAACAGACAGACAGACTAACAGACAGACAGACTAACGGAAACCAAAACTTTTCGTGTCTCCACAGTAAGCCTTCACTGACGTTTCGGCAATAACACAAAGAGTCTATCAATTAATAACATGTGCCGAAAATATTTTTTGAGAAATATTTCTATTTCTGTTGCTTTTTTTCAATTTCACATTTATCATGATGTGTTTGGTAATAATTTTAAATTCTGAAAATACAGTCTATTCGTTTGAATTTTTTTTTTATTTAAAGTTTTTTTTTTCGTTGCTTTCAAAAGTTAGAAAGTCTCTTTATTTTTTAATTAAGGATTAAATCAAGTATAGAGAAAAGACTGAGATATGTCTGGTTTTGTTGTCATTTGGTTAAAAAATTATTACTTTTTTTTTTTAATAATAAAGCACGTTAATTAATAATGCGTTTTCACACTTTTTATTTTTGTTTTGTAATAGAGGAAAACTATGTAAATTTGTATTATAGAAATACTTATGTACTGATATCAATAATTATACACAGATTTCTTTCTGAACATGCACGGTTTTTCGATAACGTTTGATAACGTATAATATACACGGAGAAATGAATAGAATAAAATGGGCTATAGTCTTCATAGTCTAACATATATCGACGAGAATAAAAATTTGGTACAGCTCACAACAAACGTTTTTTTTTTTCGATGGCCCAGATTTCATCCGTAATAGCTTTTTTGAGTACCTGCAGTATGCTTGGGTCTAACCGGGAATTTCGGTTCTTCTAATAACCCTACTGTATATGTCAGATGCGTTAAGATCATGTTAGTAGGATGTCCATTCTTTCTCGCCTAATACAACGTTCATTATCCAATGCGATGATATGGTCCTCAAACTTAGAAAATACGTCAACAACTCTATGTGGACATGCACCGTTTCGCATTATCCTATAGGTATTGAGCACCCAATGATACATCGTCCTCGAGGTCTAATCTCCTTCGCCAATAGTTCTCAATTTTCCACATCAACAGGTCCGTTGATAAAGGGGGTCCATCTATGCATTTTGCTTTGATTGTACATCACACAGTAGGTCATTTCTAACGTAAAGTTGAACGGTTGAAACCTTTTGAACGTGTGAGTTTTTACTATACGAGAGTATGTAATTTTCATAACTAAAAGGAATTTTATTGAAATTTACAGACAATTTTAGCCCCATTTTTATGTATTGATTTGTGCAAGCGGAAGCGCTTCTGAAAATATTTACTGTTAATTTTATGCACTCCATGAGTTTCTCTGAAGCTGTAAGTAAGTTTAATATGATAGAAACGACATTGTGTCATTTTACTTTTAACACATTTTTTGGATACCCTGTATAATGTGCATGAAATCCTGTTAACCCATTAACGCCGAAATTAACAAATTTTGAAAATTTTCCTTGAAATTGAAATATATGGGTAGAAATGCATAAATTAAGAGTATTTCAAAAGCATTTTGAAAAAGTTTAACTGCATCCATAATTTTTAAGCCGTCCTCATTTGAACACGCTGGGCGTTTGTATGTAAAAATGTAATGTTTTTAAAAATGAAAAATTTTTATATAAATTATTTAGTTTTAATATATAAACAAATTAATGGGCAAAATAATATTCAAAATCAAAAATTATCTTTAGATATGTAAGAAAACTCTTTTTTACATTCTCAAGATTTATTTTTAGTGTGAAAAAGAGGAAAACTTTGTATGCATAATGTTGCATTGCATTTCATGCAATATGTTTTTGGCTTTGAAGAACCGTTATCATATTGGCAACGCCTTTGTTTCTGTCTTTCGCCAATAAAATGTTGTATTTTGTCTAATTTTATGTCAGTAAGCATATTGGATTCGGATTGTATCTGCCCTTGTACTGGTCTTCCCAGAATTGCTTTTGAATCGGCTCCTTAAAAAAAAAAAAAAAAAAAAATAGGTAACTGCAAGATACCTTCTAAAATCTTTCATTGTCATGAACTTAGAACCACGGATCTTTTTATAAATGGCATAACTATTTACAGCAGCCATATCTATCAGCCTAGTAATAAAGTAAAAAGGCCATTTCTTTCCCCGTATGGCTATAGAATGTTTCTCATAAAGCTAATCATGAAGGTCGACAGCCCCCAAAAATGAGGTATAGTAACTTATAGCATGAGTCTGATTCACTTTCAAGTTTTCTTTTTTTTCTGCCCAGTAGTCCCTTTCACTTGGTAAAATATGATAGCCCGAAAGTATCAGAAATGCTAAAAAAAGTTTTTATTTCTTCTTTATTCACATTATAGTTCAATTTCTTTTTCACTTCGTAAGCATATTGATTAGTTTTTTCTACGACCATGTTATAAACACTTTCAGTATAAAATTCTTTAAACAGCTCAATTGGACTCATATTATTAGTTTCCGCTGTTTATATATCCGAATTTCTCTCAGAAGAATTTTCCAAAGTCCCGAATGTGTAAGACGGTTTTTCATTTGTCCATACAACGCATATTTCTTTTTTATGTTTACGTGAATTCTTTCTCTTTTTTTATCCAAAATAATCGAGTTATTATTATCACCTGGTATTGTAAATTCCAATGTACCTGCAACATCTGATACAGTCGGAGTACCCAAATTATCATCATCAAACTACTCTTTATCTGTTAGATCATCTACATCCATTAGTATAATATCTGCTTCTATTTCTTCAGAAACATATAAGCAGTTACCTCTTCTAAGGTTTTAAAAATATTTTTTCTACTAATTTTTCAATAATCTTTTATAGTTTATCTGCAAAAAAAAAAAAAAAAACGCAAGAAACTCTTAAGAAAAAAATCTGAATAACGAATAAAAACTGTACCCTAACGCCCAGCGTCCTCAAACGATGACGGATAACTTTTCCTGTTTATTACGGATATACTAACAACAATAAATATTAAAAAAACATGCTAATGGCATAATATGGGCTATTTATATGACATTTATACCAAATTGAAAGAATTTACCTCATAAATCCACTTCCATACAGTAGTATAAAAAATACACAATGTGATTACCAAAAAAAACCGGGAAATAATACTGTTTCTTTCCCGCGCATTTTTAAATAGTTCCAAAGAAATCGCATATCATATATTGTGTGAAGCTTCCATATATCAGACCAATTTATAAATAAAAGAATATTTTTAAATTTAATGTAGTTAATAACAATTTTTTAGAGCGTCATCAAATGAGGACGCTGGGCGTTAATGGGTTAAAGCAGAATCATTTCTCACCTGAGAAAATATCTGTTTTAGGGAGGCTGGATATATATAGTTGCACGACACGATGTTTCTTACCCTCCAGTCGTGGGAAACGTTATTTTCGCGTTCCAGTGGTGGGCTACTTGTTTTTTAAATTCAGATTGCGTGATTCCCACGAATTTTTAAAAGCGTATAATTCAGCTTATTCTCGTATTATTTAGTCTATAATTAAATAAAGTGACTATTTCTACTTGAAAAGTGTGGAGGGAATCAAACAATCTTAATTTTTAAAAAGTAACCCGCTGAAAAAGACTCCCTCGGCTGGAGGGTTAATGAGTACCACAAAAGTATTTCATGTTAAAGACTGGAATTTGTTACTGATACCGTATTCACTGATTATACAGGTACATATACCGGGTGCGCCGTAAATTCGTTAAAAGTTTAAAAATTCATTAAAGGTAGCAAATAATGCTTGCACGAATAGGATTAGACGGAGATCTGATTTTTCTTATTACAAAAAATTTGTGGTTGAAAAACTTACTGATACATATCGCTGGCATGCAGAATATGCAGCAGATTTACGCAAATCAGGCTATCAATAAAACATATCGATGCACATAGAGTCTTAATTTGGGGTTAGCAGTTTACTATAATTAATAGATCAACTGTTGTTGGTTAAGGTCTTTTACAAGAACGGTGATTCAGAAACCGGTCTATTGTGGAAATTCCTCAGGAAAAAAAAAAAAAAAAAACTCAAGTCTAGAAAATGGCTCATTTCATGTGCTGGGATACTGAACTTTGTCAAGCGCTTCCAAAAACGGGTCTTTTACTATAAGCCTCATTTGCATACATCTGCTTCATATTATGCATGCCAGCACCATCTCTCGGCAATTTTTTAATCGCAACTTTTTTGTTAATAAAAAAAATCCGATATCTCAGTAATCCCATTCGTGCAAACCGCAATTTTTTAGCAGAATTTGTTTTCTTTTAATGAATTAATAAAATTTTAATCAGTATATGGGGCACACAGTTATATATTTTTTTCATCAATTTATATTCATATGAATGGAATTTAACTGAGAGAAAATTCTGTATACTGATCAAAATACAATTTAAGATATCAAAATGTCTGTAAAACGAATTTAAAAATAAGCTTTCTGTTAATTTCTGAAACAAATTCTATGCAATGTATTATAATTCCATAGCGAAACAATCTTACTTAAAATAAATTATTTCCCGTGATTTATCCGTTGCTCCCATAACAAGATTTGAAAAATTAATATCATCATATTAATGTAAAGACATCAGTCAAACACCTTTTAAACTCATAACCTTCATTGCGACATCTAATTAAGGGGTATGGTAATTGAATTGTCTTGTTTACCCGTGCGAAAACACTTCTTGGCTAATTAATTGCTTTCAAACGAATCGTCGGTTTTACAATTTTAAAATTCGTAATTAAATAATTTCATGTTTTGTTTAAATCTCACATTTTTTTGGCTTACTTCTTATAAAAGTATATATATTCTAGGATGTGTTTTGATTATAATTTAAATGTACGAAAATTAAAGCAATGAGACATTTAAATATTTTAATATTATATTCATATATTAAAATCCACATTTAACCCATTTATGCCTAGCGTCCCATGTTTGGAACGCTTTGAATTTTAATAAATTTGTATAATTGTCTTCTTCTTTATAGCGTGAAAATTGTATGAAATAATTATGTATAAGTTTCTTTATCTGTTACTGAAAGATGACAGCATAAGATGGATATTTATTTGCTTAAAATGAAGGCCTTTTTGCGGAGTTTATAGATTTTTCATTTTTCAAGATTACGAAATGTAAAATGTAAGCTTATTTGTGTGTTTTTCACCAAGAATACAAATAAATAAGTCATAATCTTAGATGGTAGACTTCTTTCAAAGACGTACTTTTTTAAATTTTGAAATTATATGTTCAAGCCTATTTTTTATGCATTTTTTGACGTAGAAAATATAGGGCAACAGGCAGGAATGGGTATATATTTTTATAAGCCATTGAGGGGACAGTTATTTATGTATAGTAATTTTCAAGAAGATTAAAATACAAATTGTTTTTAAACCTCAAATGCGATTATTCTTAGTTTGTTATTACTAATACTTATAATGTTATTTGTCTTTGTAAAGAAAAACATATAATTTTTTAGTAAATCATAAAACTACTAATTATTGTATAAAATGATACTACTTAAGAACTTTTTTATATAAATTTAGACAAAATATATAATTATGCATATTATATTATTACAAATATTATGCATATTCCCATATTTAGTACGCTTACATTTTATAAAATAAATAAAAGAAAATTTTAGCGCATTTTTTCGGCATTTTTCCTGTTCATTTTGCAATATTTTAAAGAGATTTTACCATCAAATTTGGGAAAATAAAAATTCAGGCACAAATGGGTTAAAGGTAACACGAAGATCACTTACAAAATTAACAATTCATATTTCATTTCTTAAAAGAATTATAAAATATCGATATTTCTACGTTAGAATTTTTTATTAGTGCATTAGCAGTGCACAGAGCAATGACACATTTAAATATTTCAATGATATATTAATATAACAAAATCCTGTCATTTGCTATAGTATTTAAAGATAACACGAAGATAAGACTTACAAAAATAATATTTACATTTTGCTTCCGAAAAAAAAAAAAAAAAAAAAAAAAAAAAAAAAAAAAAACTAATGAAACATCAAAGCTTCTAGTTTAGAATTATACATTTAAAATGCATTAGCTCTAAGAAAGTGGATAAAAAACATGAAACTCTTCTTTACTTCTAGTAAGAAAAAAATCGTTCAAACTTTCTGATTGATTTAAAAAGATTACCCTGAATACAAATGAAAAAAAAAAATCTGGAGTGTTTACGCTCGAATTTCCAAACGCTTAACAGAATACTTTGCATTCAAATAAATAGTAATTTGAAAATAAATAAAAATTTAGATTCAAATTTTGCAAATGTTAAATATTTTCACTGGTGAAAATGACCCTATGCTCTACACAAAACATGCATTTTCAATCATAAAGTTCAAACACAATGTAATTTTCTATACATTTTTATTCCGACTGCGCTGAAATAAAAGCCTGTAAATTAAAATTAATATGAGAATTGAATTTAAATAATCATACTATACGAAATTTTGTTTTTTTTTATTACAGTTAGTACACTATTTTTCTTCAAAAACCTGCAATTCTTAAATTTGTCAACACTTTTATCAAACTAATAAAACTCAATGTAATATTTAACTTTGTAATTTAAAATTTTAAAAATTGTTATAAAATATGTCACGTTTTACTGAAACATGATTCTTGTATCAATATAAGATACTTTTCGTTTTTCTTTGGTCACAAAATGATTAAAAATGAAGTAGATGCCAAACTCGTTGTCCTATTTTTACGAAAAAGAATACAGTTATTACAAAAGTCACCTACAGCTTATTTGCCAAATGGGAGCTCAATTAAAAGCACAATTTGTACGCATTCATGTTTAATCACATACAGACATACATACAGACAGACAGACAGACAACATCATAAAAATGCAAAAATTGTATCTGGGCATCTGAAAATGTAAAACATACCAACATGGAAGCTCACATACACACATGCATTTGTAATCATAGTAAAAGGTAACCTTCAGGAAGCCTCAAAATGTAAAACTATACAATGCCTTCGAAAAATGGGTTTTTATCATAATTAAAATAATTCCCTAACACTATGGTATCAGAAAGTACAAACTTCATTATAAATATCTATACGAAGGAAAAATGTTGAATACAGAAGGAAAATCGAAGCTTTGCTTGGTGGTAACACCACTTGCTTACACAGTAAATCGTTGAATTTCAAATCATGCATTAGGAAGCGCATTCGTAAGGATAGTGTAACAATGTTTGAAATCAGATAAAATAAAAATGACTTTTCATAATTGAATTAGACCAAAATCACTAGATATTTTCAATTTTAAACATTTTCTCAAATATCTTGAGAAATACTTTGCGAATTGTTCTTAAAATTAATGGATACATAGCTGCCAACCTTTACGCTTTTTTCATACCAGCAAAATTTTACAGAAAATATTATCTCATTCAATCGTCGAAATGTCCTGATTAAAGGAGAAAATCTAAAGAAAATTTTAGTGGTAGCCAAAAAGCGTAATAGTTGGCAGCTATGTGATATAAAGAACATCTTAGAGCGCACATTTTTTAGTATGTATTTAGTCACGAAGGCAGTTAGTGGGGAATCAAAAAACAGAATAATAAATATTAGCGGTCACCATGTATAATAACAAACTCGAAATTATCTGTAGCAGTCACAAATGATTATGTACAACTTATACAAGGCTTGCGTTAGATTAGAACATATATTCGTAAAACAAACAAAATTGCTTTTAAAAAACCAAAAAAATTCCTCATTGTTTGCTTAAAGCATTTAGAATTGTCACCCATATTTAATGCCACTTTGCGAAAAATTTACAGTAGAGAATAGAAACTTTATTAGCCACCATCCAGATGCGGGATGCTACAATGTTGCCGCATCTTACTGATTTTTTATTGGGAGATTCAAATTTCTCACCAGTAAGTTTAAATAGTTATTATTGTTTTATAAGTTGATAGATATTCCGCAAATAAAATAAAAGAATTTTGCTATTAAAATTTTTCCGGTGTGAATTCCAACACTAATGAAAAGTCGGTCAATTAGTGATGACGTCACCACTCGTGTCCTCTAGCCTTGAGTATTTCGATGGCTGTGCCTGTACAGGCTGCCAAAACAGACTGTAGGTAATAATCGGGTGATTATTGAGAACATTTGCCAATCCATACACAACGGCTTCTTTGAGAGCTTCAAAATTGTTCTGTAGCTGACTATTGGAGTCCTTCTCAACTACGACACATACGTAATAGGCCATTCGGTTAATATCTGGGTAGGTGGGGGTCCAAGAAGTTGAGGATGACATCGTCATGAATGCTTTGGCCATCCATTTTTGGTTTGTATCGGCTGCAATGGAATAGTGCAGAATCTTGTTAAGAAAACGGTCGGCCTCTCAAGTGTTACATGACTAATTAAGTTCTTTAATATCTCGGTATATGCACCGGCGTTGACTCTGGCACCTTGAAGTAGGGAATGTGGAGACATCAGATCGTCTTTGCTTACCATTAAAGTTAGAGATATGGAACCTAAATAATAACAAATATAGCTATTTTGTATAACTCTTTTTTTAATCTTATCCTAATCTGTTTAAAGTGGACTTTATTCGGGGCTGACAATAAAAGTAGCGCATATTTAAACTTCATTTGACACTTCATAAACCTAAATTGATCACAGTAATAATCTTTTCTTTCTACAGTGTATCCAAAGCAAAACCCTTGTTCAAAATTTAATCTTAGCATTGTGCTAAACGCGCTTCGAAAGGACGTCGCAAAGTTGCAATACCGCTTTGGTCTACGCCGCGTTTTTTTCATATAGGTTTTTAGTTAACCTTTAAAGACACGGTAGGTGTCAATGCAAACTAGTCGTGAATACCATAGTATTTATGTGATTAATTCTAATTAAATTAGTCTTTTTCTAACAATTTGACGTTTTTTTCTTTGCACTGCTACTGGACATTGCATTACACAAATATATCCTTAAAATTTGTTATCTAGGCTTTAAAAGCCGATTTGAGCATAGACTATGCCGCCCCTGTTTTTAGGTTTAACCTGAGACAAAGGGCATCTATCCTATAACATATATAAAAATAATCAAAATCTGTGATTACCATGGTTGGCCTTCTCCTCTAATAACACTTTTTTACATACTGCGAACACGTGACATACACAAAGCTAATTGTTTTAAATAATTTCGATTTTCAAACAAAGCACATTCTGTGCAGCGATATTTATTTTAAATAATATTTATTTTCATATTAAGAATGTTAACCTGAGAATTATTAATTTATGAAAAGTTCCACTTTTTATTCTAACAAAATGTTACACAAAAAGAACTATAGTTTGACTTTATTGTTTTTTATGTAAGTGAATATATTTTAAACAAAAGGTTAGAAACATAAAAGGTTCATACATTATGTTTACAATATATATGTAGATTGAATAGGCATACAAGTAAAAATAGTTTATTTTTAATACACTGTTTTATAACTAATTTCATAAGCTACATCTACGATTTTGCTATCTGATTCCGAGCAGAAGTGTCGACTAGTTTTATATTCGTCCGTACCATAATTTACAAAAAAAAAAAAAAATTCCTTGTGGTAGATAACTCTCAAAATAGCCTAGTATAAGTGTACGATAAACATTTCTTTTCAAAAAGTGGTGCGAATAGAATAAAATTAAAAATAGTTGCTGTGATATACGGTGTCCCAAACCCGTAATCAAAAGGTTAATTTGGCTTGGATACCGATGCCGCATATGGAAAATTCCTCTGTGCAATAGGCATAAAAGAATTTTTTTTATTAAATACACTCTTTTAAAACCATTTAATATTTATCTTTAAAATCACGCCTAATTGCATGTGTGCCATTCATAATTTTTCTTTCTGATTCCGAACCAGGACAGTCGACAATTTTCGGATCCAATCGTGCCATTTTTTACAAAAAAAAAAAAAAAAAAAAAAAAAAAAAAAAAAAAAATTGGTACATGGTCTTTCTTAATATCCTAGTATAAGTGTATGGTATACATTAGTTTTCAAAAAGTAGTACGAATATAATAAATAAATAGTTACTGTGACATACGGTGTCCCAAACCCGTAATCAAAAGGTTAATTTGACTTGGACACAGAAGGTGAATATAGAAAATTCATATGATATTCATATTCATAGGCATAAAAGTAAATATATATATTTTTTTATATACACTCTTTAATAACCATTTAAAGTTTAGCTCAACCCTTAAATGCGCGATTTTTTATTTTGTTTCGAAAAATATATATGATTCTCTAAAAGGTTTATTACACAAGAAAAGTAATGAAAAAAATCAGAGATGCATTTTTCATATAATACATCAAACTTTTCTTCTGTTGAACGTCTGCAATACAAGTAAAAACTACTGTCGTGTGGCTGTTTTACGCTAAAATGTTGCAAATCAGTAAATATTTGAATACGTATGTCTCAAAGTACCTTATTTTATATAATTATTTATTTTATAAAACTTAACATTTAACCCTTTAATTCCCATGATAGAACACATTCTAGAAATTACATAGTTCAGATAATCTGACTTTACACAAGAAAGTATCAGTGGTTAATTTCACTTTATTTAAATACAAAATGTCTGTTATTAATTAAGTCACACATTGTTATTTTAATTTTCTGGTGTGAATTAGGTATATACGAATAAAAAAAAAAATCTATTAAATTCAAAACACTGTTTTTTGCATATATGCAAAGCTGCGCACTAAAGGGTTAAACGTCATTTGTGACCCCATGTCCGATTGCATTTTTTGTTCGTCTTTATGAGAACTATCATACCTCTAAGTTTGTCGAAGCATTTCAGATACACCCTGTATATATATATATGTGTGTGTGTGTATCTTAACACTAGAACCGCCGTTAGGGGTCATTTTGACACCAGGCAAAATTGTTAATAGTCGACTCGAACCAGAAATTTTTTCTTAAGATATGCTATATGTATAAAACACAAAAATAGACTCATTAAATAAGTTAAATAGTTTTAAAAAAATATCTGGTGTCAAACACTTTTTCATAAAAACTGAGTAAAATAGCCGGCGGTTCTAGCGTTAAATACACTCTTTTATAACCATTTAATGTTTATCTTTAAAATCACGCCTAATTGCATGCGTGCGATTCACAATTCTTTCTTCTGATTCACAGCTAAGACTGTGGACAATTTTTATATTCAATAGTCCCATAATTTACAAAAAAGAAATTCTTTATTGTAGATAACTCTTTTCAATATCCTAGTATAGGTGCATCAAAGATATTAGTTCTAAAAAAGTGGTTCGAATAGAATAAAAAAAAATAGCTACTGTGACATACGGTATCCCAAACCCGTAATCAAAAGGTTAATTTAGCTTGAACATCCAGGCCGAATAAGAAAAAGTCCTTCCGGCTAGTGCCGGGAGGAAGAGGTAGCTTTCATATTCCTTATTTTAAAAAAGCCAACTTATATCATTCAAACACGCGAAGCTCAATTTAGTGGAAACCGAATATAGGAGATTCAATACTAATTTTTATCAATATAATGAATGAGAATTTCGCGAAATTAGTCAGCTTTATCCAAGCTGCTTTTCTTTAAAGTAACTTATATTTGGCTGCCAAATTCGGCGATTTCTTAAAGTGCCTGCCATTTTAAGACAACATGGTGGAAGAGACTAACCAGTGACCTTGGTCGAGACCTTAGTAATTGCTGTGCACATGCTCACTCACATCGGAATCGGTTGATATATACGAGTGCTGTCGCATGCAAAAAATCAGATTTTTCAAAAAGTCACCCACAATAGAAATTGAAACTGCTATATCTGAGCCATTTTTTAAGGTAAAGACAAACAAAAAATGCTCCTGAATCCTTATATCAAGGTCAAATACTTAAGAAAGAAACCTTTTTCAATTTCTAATTTTTTTGCACCTCACTTTAAATATATATATATATATTTTAATTTAATGGCCGCATTTTGAACCAAGATGGCTGATGAATCTGGCCAGCGAACTTGGTCACGGTATTGATGTATACTATCCACATGCCTTCTTACATCGAAATAGACGAATACGTGATACCGCAAGGTTGGCTGTCAACGAGTGGGTGATTTCTGTTTCTGTTATGTTATCGCGTGACAAATACAAGATCGTTTCAAAATGTTAGCCATGCTAGAAATTCAAAGTGCTATAATTCAACCATTTTTTAAGATATAAACAAAAGAACAAATTTTCAGAAACAAAAACTGCTCCGGAATCTTTGTATCAAGGCCAAACACATAAAAAAAATCTTTTTCATTTTCCAATTTTTTAATACCTCATTTTAAATTTTAAATTAATTTTTTTTTTTAATGGCAACCCTTTTGAAACAAGATGGCGAATGAAGCTGGCCAACGAACTCGGTCGAGACATTGGTATGTACTATGTACAGACCAAGTTACATCCAAATCGGTTCATAAATACGCCTGTTATCGCGTGACAAAAATCAGGTCGTTTTAAAATGTCAGCCACAATAGAAATTCAAAATGCTATTACTCAGCCATTTTTTAGATATAGACGAAACAAAAACTGTTCCGGAATCTTTGTATTAAGGTCAAACACATACGAAAAAAAATCTTTTTCATTTTCCAATTTTTTGGTATCTCATTTTCATTTTTTCATTTTTTAAATTTTTTTAAATGGCCGCCATTTTGAAACAAGATGGCGGATGAAGCTGGCCAACGAACTAGGTCGAGATATTTGTATGTACTATGTACACACCAAGGTACATCCAAATCGGTTCATAAATACGCCTGTTATTACGTGACAAAAATCAGGACGTTTCAAAATGTCAGCCACGCTAGAAATTCAAAATGCTATAGCTCAGCCATTTCTTAAGATATAGACAAAACAAAAACTGCTCCCGAATCTTTGAATTAAGGTTAAACACATAAGAAAAAAATATTTTTCCATTTTCAATTTTTTGTACAACATTTCAAATTTTTAAATTTTTAAAAATGTTTAAATGGCCGCGATTTTGAAACAAAATGGCGGATGAAGCTGGACAACGAACTCGGTTGAGACATTAGTATGTACTATGTACACACCGAATTACATTGAAATCGGTTCATAAATACTCCTTTTATCGCGTGACAAAATTCAGGACGTTTCAAAATGTCAGCCACGCTAGAAATTCAAAATGCTATAACTCAGCCATTTTTTAAGATATAGACGAAACAAAAACTGCTCCGGAATCTTTGTATAAAGGTCAAATACATAAGAAAAAAATATTTTTCCATTTTTAATTTTTTGGTACCACATTTCAAATGTTAAATTTTTTAAAAAAAATTAAATGGCCGCCATTTTGAAACAAATCGAGCTTTTTGTAGTGAAAGCTACCTAAAATTCATCGCTTTTTTTTCACGCATCGTACAAAGTGAATGTATTGAAAAGTTTAGAATTTTTGCACGGTTACCTTTTTAAGGCGTGGTAACAAGAAAGAAAAAAAAGCATTATTTAAACCAGGCATGTCAAACTCATTTACCGCCGCGGGCCAAAGTAAGAATTATATACAAAGCCGCGGGCCACATAAAAAAGGATAGATAATATTATTAGCATTAGACAGAATAAAGCTTATTCATATATATCACAGTTACATTAAAGAAATTTTAAAGTAAAGTTCCAAAGTTATCATTATAGATAGATTATTTTGTTTGTTTTTTTATCGAAAAAATACTCACAATTACTTTTTATCAAATAAATCTATAAAACTTAGTTTAATTTCCTAAATGCTATTTTATTTATTTCATTGTACACGCTAATCTTTATTTGGCAAGAGTATAGCTGTCAATCTTTCATGTTTTCTCTATGTAAAAAATAAAAATAAATCTATTTTGAATCAGACAATCTATTTAATAAAATGTATCTTGTATCTATGCACTACTTATTTGATTTCATTTATTAAATGCATTTCCTGTTCAAATTATGTTTATTTGACTTCAAAAATAACAAAAGATTGCACACTAAACTTAAAAAAATTGGTCGTTTATAAATAAAAACAAAAAATTTGAAATCCGATATCCATACATTTTCGCGCTAATATGGAATCACGATGAATTTTGGTTAACTGAAGTAATAAATTTTGAACAATAATTTCAACATCAATCATTAGAAGTTCAGTAAACAGATTAAACTCACCTTCATATTTCTTGAAACTCAAAAATCTTCTTTAGAATTCATTTTTTAATATATTTTTTAAATTGTCCACTCCGATAATTTTTGTAATAACACAATATCAGATAAGAAAAATATATAGATGTCCCTGGAAAACCTGGACTAGTGGTAGGCACAAGTCAAAAGTCATCAAAATTAACCTTTTTTTTATATATAGATAGGATTCAATAGGATTCAGTTTACTTTCGGGCCTCTGATGAACCTTTTGATCGGGTTTTGCTTGGCTCTTGCAATCTGCTCTGTACAACTCTTCTTCCTTTTTTGCCACCTCTAAACTGGCTTATAAACGAAGAATAGGGCTCCCAAAATTTTGGATGCTCTTTGAGGATAATGTTTTCTCTGAGAAAAATAGCGAGAGCTATTTTTTGAGGCTATTTTGGGCCTCAGATGCTCCAAACTCTGGAATAGCCGTGCTTTTGGATTCTCCACCAGAGTTTCCAAATTTATTTTTTGGATCGTTCTTTTCTTTGCAAAATTTATTTTATGCTTCTAGTTCAGTTTCGATGGAGGTTACGCGTAACGATTCCGCGTTCCTTCTTGTCATTTAATAAGTTCCGCGTTGGCTTGGCTTGTAATAATGCCTGGTATAGTTAAAATGAAAAAAAATTTCTTTTTGAAAATTTCTTTGTAAAAGTAATAATTTGAAAATGCTGATACTATCAAATAATAAGATATCATTATGAAATTTGCTTTGAAGTTTAAGTTTACCCAGGTGTTTTGTTATTCCAAATGAAAACTCCAAGTATTTTGTCTATTGGTGGTCTTTTAAAATCACACATCATAATTTGTTGATTTAAAATAAAAATTGTATAACAGTTCGAAATATTCGAAAAGAAATATTTTCATTGTTTGCCATCTGTAAGACCATGGTTGATGCAAACGTGTTAATGCAAAGTGTATATTCAGCCTGCAACGTTCTAGCAATTAAATTAAATGCAGGTAAAATGGCAAAGACTTCGCGGGCCACAGATAATTTGTCGGCGGGCCAGTTGTGGCCCGCGGGCCACGTGTTTGACATGCCTGATTTAAACCATCTTTTTGGGATTATTAAATTGATTTCTCAATGTATAATAATAATTTAATTAATATGGAAATATTAATTGTATAGAGTGTATAGAGTGTATATTAAAATGTAAAACACACTCTTTATTTTTCTATTATATTTCTTACTTTATAGTATTTAAAATATTTTGTTGCTACAGCTTCACAGCCAGTTGCTCATTTTTGGCGAACATATTTTGGAGCCTAGTTAAATCCATTGTATTTGTAACTCGTATTACAATTGTAACCGTAAAGAATATATGGAGATTGTTCACCTTAAACGAGCTAACGGAAAGAAATGTCATAAAATTTAATTATTAATTTACAATTAAATTCTAAAATACTTAAAAAAATTATTTTCATCGAATCACCCCTATGTAGGGGAAGGTGGGGCAAAATCGAATACCATAAATGTTTGCTGTTCTTAAATGCAATCAAATGGGAATACAAACTCTGAACACCGTTTTTAATTTTAAATGAATCTTTGGCTATATTAAACCATACTCTTTTCAGTAAAAACGTAATTGATTATATAAAAAAAAAATAGCTTTTTTCAGACATATGCAAAAATCCGGTTTTACCCCACTGGTTGGGTATGACCCTCCAGTTCAAAACTCGTGGAAAACTCATTTTCTTTTTTAAAAAAATCTTGTTTAATGTAGTAAAAAAAAATACACTTTCGTTATATTTAACAAAACGAAATTGCACATGTGTTCTTCCGTGTGTCAAAAATAAATCTGTAGCAAATTATCTACATTGTTGTATATGCCTACTTACTTTACGCTGGAAGTCTTAGAGTTATTTTAACTGCAAAAAATCACAAACAAATTTATTATCATATTCTCCTTCATACTACATGTTTTGTGTGCCCATCCGTGACATTTCACACATTGCATCCAACTTTCTTTGGATTTAGAATTGGAGTAAAGCTCATTGCAAAACATTCAGGTTTCCTTATCTTCTTCATCTTGAGAATGCATCATTAACTTTTTTTGGTTTCTTTTCCAGTTGATTTTTATTTTTATTTTAAGAATCTTCCTTTTTCGTTTTGCAGACTGTTTGGCTTCTTTCTCTTTAATATCTCTTTCGAGCTCTAATTTATAGTATGAAGTAGTTAAAATAACAGTTTCCACTTCTTTTGCCAGCTCTTTTCTCAATCTTAAAGCCTTCCTGGGAAGGGGTAAAAACATTTTATTTGAAATTGGAAATGCAGATTGCTGGCTACACAATATGGATGTTGCCAACTACTGGATGTGTGATGTCGATACTTTTAAATGTGGAAAGATGAGTTTCATTATCCTGTGATGTTTCAGAAATATTTATTGCAGCAGCTATGCCAACCTATGGCTTCGTAGACTTAGGTGTTTTATCATTGACTTTCATGTGTTTCTCTGTCATCTCCGAAGGAGCAAATAGATCCAGGAAAAACATCGTTGTTGTAAGGAAAAACCCTGTTTCTCAAACCGCCGAATTGGAGTATTTATAACTACTGCTCTAAAAAATGCAGCTTTGAATGATTTTCTAACTTTGTAAATTGTTACAGATCGCCCAGTATTGGAAGTAACCACTTTCTCACCTCTTGTTTGTAGTTTAAGTTTAGAGATGCTATGAATAACACATCAAAGGGTTAACAGTACTTAGCAGCATTAAGGGGGTCCGGGAAACATTTTCAAAAATATATATATATATTTATTGAGTTAAAATTTTGAAATTTTTTGTTATGGTTAACCATATCATTTGTAAACAAAATCGCATGATAAAACTCCTCATAATTTTTTTAAAAAAATTTTAATTTTAAATTTTGTTAAAAAAGGGGGGTAGTTTAAAATCGTTATAACTCGAAATATTATTTATAGAATTTCAATTTTTTTTCATTTAAATAAACAGAAATATATAAATTTTAATTTAGGGCCAGCATTTTAAAAAATATTAATTTTTAAAAAAATTAAAAATATTTAACGAAAACATTACAAAAAAATGTGGTGCAACTTTAAAAAAAAATCATATTTTCAAAAGTAAATATTTTTTTCAAATATGCTGGCTCAAAAGTAAAGTAAAATAATTGCAAAAGATATGTTCCGAGTTTCAACCCTGAATCTTTAACGGTTCTCGAGTTATAAGAATGTAAATACAAGAAATGGTGAAAAAACCTATCATGAAGAAAAACGCAATTTCACAAGAACTCGATTCCTTGACAACCATAGCTTGAAAGGCAGATTTTGAAAATAAGCCAAAACGAAAAAATTAATATTTCCTGTTCTAATTAAGATAGAAACATGATTTAAACATAATTTTAACCAGAAAACGGCAGAAAAAGTTTTAATCGAAAAAAAAAAAAAAAATGAAAATTTTTGTGTCCCGGACCCCCTTAAATTGCAGTTTAAAACTCCATTCTAAAGTATTAACTATCCCATAAAAATCATTCCATGAGTGTAGGACAAAAACGGGTATACCCGGTTTTGACCCACTCTTAAGTGCCCGGTTTTACCCCAATGTTGCACAGATTTTTAAACATGACGTCTCTACTCTCAGTCCTATAGTAAAAGATCAGTAAAACTGTTAAAATACTTGCAAGAAAGCAGATAATTAAATTAGCACTTACCAGTATTTAATATTCTGGGAAACAGTTAATATATGCGTAAAACCTAGAAAAAACAATATAATGTTTTAAGAGAAATTCAAACGCATTCTTTCACACAAAAATAACCGCACACAATAGTGATTCGTTCAGCTACAAATGCCATAATGACTTTTGACAAGCAATACCTGGTGTTGGCCGACAGATAAAAGTTCAAATTAAGGAGGAACCAACGCTTCCCAGTATTTTACCCGCCTACCCGGTTTTGTACAACTCTCCCTACATATGTTTTATAATTCAAGCATATCAGGAAGTAATTTAAAAACAGATTACGAAATTGACGTTTTTACGTACAAAAACCACGTTAAACTAAACAAAAGAGCGTAAAAACATAATACCCTTTGTGAATGAAATTAATTTATTTTATAACGGAAATCAGTGAATTGCTTTAGATAAGAGTTTAAAATTTCCCCCATTATAATTGGTATATTTCTTGGTGCTGGATAATTCAAAGCAAAACTTATTATGTCCTTGCGTTGGTGAGAGTGGGACTTAATGAAACACTGAAGCCAAGAGGCCAAGTTGATTTTCTGTTAAATAATATCAGTTAAATATTCAGGCTCCTGTCAATAGATAGAAGTATCAGCATTACACAAAATCACAGATCTAGAAAAAAAAAATCCATAAGCTGATAGCAAAGTACGAAGCAAAACACGCCTAAGCCTAATTGTTTTTTTTTAATTTAATTTTTAATAAATGCTTGTTTTGATAAAATATTAAGTCTGTTTTTAACAGTATTACACGTATATGTGACGCTTTTAATGATAAACTTGTGCTCATGATAAATAATTAGTAACAAGCCTGAATGCAGTTGAAAGTTTTATGGGGAGAAATCTACACTTCGGATTAGGGGACCTAAAACTGAATTTATATAAATGCTGTAAAGTTATGGCACCTAATATATTTATGTTATAGGTAATTTTGTGTACAAAAAATGATTATGCATGATTCGTTTGTATTTGTTAAAATTAATATATTTTTGTCAAATTAGCTATCAATAAAAAACAGTCTCCGTTCACGAAACAAGCTGAATTTCGAAACCCTTCAAGAATGTTGAGAAGGATGTAGCATGGAAGTTTTCACAAGAAAAGTTTAACCAAAACCCAACAAATTAAAGAAATTGACAATCGATTTTGGAAGGGCTAGGGCTTTAAGCCCTTAAGCGTCGCGCCCAATAAGTGTAGGCTACTTTTCTTTTTTCAGTTCCTACTATTAGTTCGCACTCCCCCTATATTTATTTATTTATATATCGTGTTCAAATTTTCAATCGTTAATAAAATATTTATTATTCATCCTATCAAGTTGAAATAGTTTTTTTTAAATTGTACTGGATGACAATTGATGTTAATACAGATTTTTCAAACATTATTTCATTAATAAAATTTTAATTAATTAATTTTACTTTTATATGGGAGACAAAATGCCGGCCATTGGTTATTGAACAGCATTTAATGCATCTTCATATCTATAAGGGGGGTTACCATAGGGGAGAGCATATTCTGTCGCCAAATACCGCCAGGTTTGTCGCCAACTCGGCGATCAAAATGAGTCGCCAAAAGTGACGCCAACTTGGCGATATCTCTAATATTTCACCAAATTCCCATTGACTTCCATTGTAAACCTACTTGCTTATAGAAAATCAACAAATTGAGATATTTTAACGAAACAAAAACTAATATTAGCGTAAGGGATTATACAGGGTGATTCAAAAAAGATGGGAAAAATTTTAAGAGGTGATAGTACACACCCAAACAAACATTTTGTATCAAAGAATGCATGGTCGAAAACTAAACGTAAAAAAGTTAGAGGGCGCCAAAAGTTATGTTCTTATACGAGGCAAAATCACACAATGAATGATTAAGTTAAGTTACGAAAACAAATTTAATGGCATTTGATTACAATAAGTGCTCAAAACATTGACGGGCAGCTGTTATGCACGCAGTACCACAGCGAAGAACAGATTGGAGAATTTTCTGAAACACACCAGGCATCACCGCGCTCGCCAGATCTTTCATGTCTCGATTTTTTTTTGTGGGGACAGCTAAAGGCTCTTGTGTATGAGACCCCCATTGAATCCGCAGAAGAACTTGTCGCCAAGCTTTCGGCTGCTGTAGGGGAAGTTCGCGATATGCCTGGTGTGTTTCAGAAAATTCGCCAATCTGTTCTTCGCCGTTGTACTGCGTGCATAACAGCTGCCAGTCAATGTTTGGAGCACTTATTGTAATCAAATGCCATTAAATTTGTTTTCGTAACTTAACTTAATCGTTCATTGTGTGTTTTTGCCTCGTATAAGAACATAACTTTTGGCGCCCTCTAACTTTTTTACGTTTAGTTTTCGACCATGCATTATTGTTTATATGTTCCATGTATGCAAATATATGTTCCATATATGTATGCAAAATTGTTTATATTTTTTTAATTACTAATTTTTTTTTAAATGTCCGCTGTAAAGTATTAATAAGATGTACAAGATGTACAAGGTGTCTGAAAACGCAATGGCGGTTTTAGAAATTCAAAATGTAACAAACAGTAAGAGTCATTGAATTTATTGCCCCACCAGTGGCTGAGAAGATCTGCTGTAAAAGATGGTAGACGGAGAATGCTGGGTTCGAATCCAATCGCGCCCGTCGGCCTGACCGTCCGGAGTTTTTCGTGGTTTTCTTCGAACCTTGTGTAACCTTGCGCAAATATGGTGTAGGTTCTCTTATAAAGACCCCCAAGGAGGGCAACCCCCCCCCCCCCCCCAACGGGCCTATATCCCTGGTGTAGATAATCGGCCGTCATAAACAACACCAACACCATTGATTTTTTTTTCTTGTAGTAGATTAATGATTATGTCAAGAATTTCTTTACTACACTAAAAGATTTTAGTACTAAAATCTCACCCAGAGCTTTGTTGCATCAATATATTAGAACGTTTCAACTAACAGCGAGTAATAATGAATCAAATATCATTTTGTTTTTACTCTTTATTCTCTATAGCTGTCGAAAAACCAATATAATGTTTTGAAATTTGAAAATTCAACTTATTGACGCATTTATACTGTTTGCCATATTGCAGCTCCATCTTTCAGTGATGTCTGTAGCTTAAAGAAGGACGCATAGAAAGGAAATTTTATATTTCTTTTATGGAAATATACCCTGAACAGTTATTGCCATTTAATTGATATTAACACCTAACACTTTCACGGGCAATGTACTTCTATTCATGAAATGTTGAAATGAATGAATGACACCAGAATTTACAAACAAATTTATTTCATGATAAGCAAAATCTATTGTTCACGTACTTAATAAACGGAAAATTTTTATTCTAATGCTCTGGTGCCGTTGTGGCATTTAGAAATTAAAATTAAGTGGTTCAAAAATGAGCAACCGCCCTGGAAGTGATTAACGGACCAATGCCGTCATATAAGGTTATTGGCATCCTTAACCAAATTAATTCGCTTGGCATCACTTTTTTTTAAGAAACACTTTTATTTGCATTTTGACAATATGTGCACGAGAAATTTACTAAAAAAATACAGTATAACCTCCCTGTGCGACCACCTCCATTAAGCCACCGCCTCTCTGAACGATCATTTGTTCATGGAACGAATTTTATTCCAATAGGCTCAATATTAATTTTACCTCTATTCAGAGACCACCCCAGTTGAACTCCCTCCCTGAGCGACCTATTTCTTTGAAGAAAATGGAACAAATTCCTTTTTTTCCTGGTCGCTTGAAGAAGGTTTTATTAGAATAATAATTCCGGAGAGCCCATTATTCCTCAAACTTCTAAAATAAGTTTAGAATTTTTATTTATCCCGTTAACTTTTAAATGTTTAAACCCCCTTTTGTGCCTGTTCAGGCAATGAATTTAACTCTGATGAAATAATAATGATAACGGTCAATAAACGCCCCTTCCCTATTCTGTCAGGAAATTCTCAAAGAAATAGATAAATTAATGAAATCGTCATAATTTGTTCTCGTCCAAAAAAAAATGCATTTATTTACTGAACTTGGAAAATAAAATGGTACTTTTCGGTTAGCCGGGCGCCAGTGTTTTATATACATATTTATATACATACATATATGTAAATATACATATATTTACATATACAAATATTGTATATATACACACACATATATATGTAAATATATATATGTATATTTACATATATGTATGTATATAAATATGCATATAAAAAACTGGCGCCCGGCTAACCGAAAAGTACCAATAAAAGTTACAGAAGATTAGGATTTGGAAATAAAAGTTACAGAAGATAAAACAGTAAAATCAAAGCAAACGTCAATGTATTAATTTTTTAAACTCTGCACTCATTAGTTTATGAAATTAACTTATGTTTTGATACTTAAATTTTCATTTTTTTTTCCTAATGGGAAAAATAAATTTTAGTAACATTAATTGTTATCTTTTTTCAACAATTAAAATCTAGATTTAAACATGACCTCCATTAAGAGACCACCTCTCGGGGTGACCAATTTTTATTTTAACTGAATGTGGTCGCTTTAGAGAGGTTTTACTGTACTTTTAATATACCGTAGAGCGAATAACATATAAAAATATAATTATGTGTTTAGGCTACCGTCACCGTTAGTTAAGGGTTAAAACGAACGGTTAATTTAAACAGCACTTTGTGTTCTTCCGATAAAAAATAACATAGAAATCTCAAAATAGTAATGTAAATAGCAAAATTAAAGAAAAGAAGTAATGAAAAAAAATGCTTTCACTTTTTGAACTTTTATCAAAGTTTTAAACAGTAGAATCCAGAGGCTTTGTCTGGTTAATGAAAGGACATTGTTTCTGAAAAATCAGTAATGTTCCTTTTCAGTTAAATTTACTTTTGTAAAGAAGAAACGCAACTTTAACAAAGCATTTAAGATACTGTGTATCCAACTTAAAAAAGGGAAACTTCCCTTCAATAAAACTTCTTTTATCAGTGCCATTTTACAGCAAAAAGTATTTTGGAACTTATAGGTATTTTTATTATAAGTCATCTTACTTTTCTCATTAATATATAATAGATGATAATAGAAACGATAAACGTATATTTTAGAAAATATAAGTTTTGCTTTAACACTAGATTTTTTTTCTTCATGTGTATCAGAAGTATCTAATTATAAAGAAAATAAATTTGCGAAAATTAACACTTTTTTTACATTGAAAGAAACATGATTTTAGTAGGCATATCAATATGCATATGACACAGGGCTCGCACCGTTCCTAACATTTTCGCACTTTGCTACCAGTATTTTAAATAAGAATTCTTCGTGGTAGATTCCTTTAACATCGTTATAGAACTATACATATACAACAAAGATTATCGTTTTAATTTAGTGGTAGCAAAGTGCGAAAATTTTAGGAACGCTGCGAGCCCTGAATGACAAAAACTTTTTTCTCACGTTAAATAAACGTATTTTAAACATAAATTTTAAAACAAAATGGAACAATGCTTCATAAAAGCAATATAGAGTTTATTAATATTTTTTCTCTTTGATCTTGAAAAATCAATACACACATAAATATCTTGCAGGCCTCAAATATATGCTTGCTAGGCTATCACAGCTACCCCGCCTCCTGCAGTTGTGATAGGCGGAATTAATTTTATGTTTGTACTGTCTCTTGAATTTTAAAACCAGTATTTTCTAAATGAATTCATATACTTTAGTCTCAGAACAATTATGTAGAAGAAGCAAAGTAAAAAAAAAAATACTGGTATTTAAAATTAAGGACCCGTAGAAATCGTGAAAAAAAAAAAAAAAAAAAAAAAAAAAAAAAATCCGCTTACAAAACTGTCATTTTTGTGTCTGCGTATACGCCCAGTTTTTAGGTGATGGTGGCAGAGTTGCCAACATTTACTCTTTTTTTTTTCTTGCAGCTAAAATTTAACGTGACTGCAAATAGCTTAATTTTTTGCATTAAACAAATTTCTGAATAAGTTTCAGACGGGATACAGCACATTCTCAGAATTTTTCCTCATCCACTGAAGAAAGAGATGTTATTCATGAACCATTCATTCCTCTTCAAGGTCATGTATGTTAGGAAAAAACAGTGAGTGGTAGGGTATTAGGGGTTTTGTGAAAACCAATTTAGGAGTTTTATATATTTTTCATCGATTGGAAAACAAAAACTGAAATTTGACTTTTTTTTCGAATATTTTGTAGACGGTTATTTCCTAAAATTTAAAACAGAATTGTATTTCTTCTTTCATGTTTACTCATTATATGTAATCCTTAGCCTCGTTCGCTTTGTAACCTTTTCTTTTTTAAGTTAATAGTCATTACACGCAGTATTTTTTGTTTTGTATGACATTCAAATATTCCAACATGCTAATTTTAATTGTAAAATTCGAAATATCAAAATAGAGAGGACCTGCTATATTTTAAGAGATAATATATGTATGAATTATTATAAAAAGCGTCCTTATGATTAAAAATGTGATACATTTAAGAAAACTGCAAAACGCTATTCGATTCTGTGTAGCGAAACGGGAGTTCATTAGTGGGACAAATCAGCGACATTAAAATATCATTTCCACAGCTTAAATTGTTTACAACATAATTTTCAGAAGAAAAAAAAAATTACGAATTCTTTCTCTTGCATTTCAAAGCCTGTCATAAAATAATCCACACAACACATTATTCCCATTTTGCTTTGAGACCTGTTCATAGGCTACTTTGGCGTAAAATGTAAACATTACGCTTTACACTTCTCCAGTTTAACTGCCTGTATTGCAAATTTTGTTTCTGTAAGCACTGGTACTCACTTCTTGCAAAAAGTGATATTTGCTTTATTTATTGAGAGCAATTCTGTGACTAACACTACAATAGCATAAGCAGAAGAAATAATGAAATGTTCAGTTTTTTTTTTGTAGTTCAAAACTTATCTGACATGGATCAAATTATCTCAATTTATTTAGTATAACAGATATGCTATATTTAAAATATAGCCATAGCTCCAAACTTTATCGCTTTTTTGTTACTAATAAAATTTATTAGACAATTTTGCCTTATATAAACGTAAATTTCTGCGATTAATATAGTCAAAATTACTATTAAATTTTAATTGTACGAAAAAAAGTAATAATGTCTCTTATGGACGGATATAGCTGCGAACTTTTACCATTTCTTTTATTTCAAACTAGCAAGCCCCGCGGCTTTGCTCGCGTAATAGTTGAAATATGCCAAGTGATATTTATATGTCTAATTTTTATTAAAAGGTACTAACTAAATTTATTAAAAGGTAATATTTTATTTTATTAAAAGATTTTTGGATTAAAAGGTGCTTATTACTTTTAAGAATAATTCAAAAATTACTATTTAAAACCAGGGTTGGCTTTTTACCGGTAAAACTGGTTTTTACCAGGACATGGTAAAAACTAGGTTTTTACCGGTAAAAACCTGGGAAAAAGTGGTAAAAACCTAAGGATTCAATAAACTCTACCCGTCATTAAGCTGTATTTAAATACTATTGATTGAAGCTGTATTTTCATGTAACTGATATGTATATATATATATATAATATGTATATATAAATAAAGAGATGGGAAATAAAGAATTAATTCTGTAAAGTTGCTGATATAGTACTTTAATCATATAAATTTTACCATATTTTCTATTCCCCATCTATAAATAGAACAACAGATGTTCAGTATCGGTTTCGCAAAGCAGGGTTTGCACTTCACTTGTACTGTAATATGATTGTTTGTGGCTGTACAGAACATTGGATGAACTTACTAGCAGAAAATAAAGCTCCAATATCTATTACTAAACATGTTGATATACTGAAGTATTTTTGAAATCATCTGATAAGTAAAACACCAGTTGCCAAGCGAAGTATGATGGAATAACCATATAGAATGTATCTCTGCATTTATAAGAATATCCCTGCATTGCTTGACATTTGCAAAAATCATGAAAAAGATATTGATATTAGAATTCAAAGATTAGTGAATGACTAATTTATTTAAACAAGTGAAGGATCTATTTCAACAGCTACAAGCAGCCAAAGCCTTGAATAATCGTCAGAGCAGATGCTTGTTCTGAATGGCTAAAATTGGTGCATTGTTCTGAATTAATTCCATATAAAGATCTTGTTAAAAAACAAATTGATTTGGCTTTAGAGACCTTTCACCTTTTCGCATGTATGACAGATCCAATGCACAAAAATCAAGATCTATAAAGTGAAACACAAAAGGAGATGGAAAAAGAATGACTTATAGATTTCATGCCAAATTCTCTTTCACTCCTCTTGGCATATGAAGTTGAAGGATAGCCATTCCCAAGAAGCTTCTTTAAAACAAAAGATGTAAAAGCCAAAGTTCGGTGGAAAGCACTAAATAACAGAGAAATGAATCCTGAAATCATACATTTAATGATGAATCTCCACTCCAGAGCTTATAGTTCTCCATCCATAGAGCTAATGTTTTCGAACTTTTCACATATCCACAGTAAATTAGGGTGTACAGAAAACTACAAAGATTTTTATAAATTGCTAAAAGGCTTCAAGGTTATAGACTGGTAAACTGTACAATCATTTGTACAAACTATATTATGTGATAATTAATATTGTAAGCATTTGGTTTTTATAAAAATGATTAAGGTTTTTAAATATGATAAAAGTGTACTTATAATTTTCCATTTCCTTTCAATAAAAATTAGTAAACTAGTCTCCATTAAGATAAATATAATAAATATTGTAATGTGCATTCTCATAATGATAGTTATAATAAGCATTAGGTTTTAATAATGATAAATGTGCAGTAATCTTTAAAATTTTGAATTCTTGTAGCTAGTAAACATGGATGAATGTCTTCCGGGCTTTTTATATTCCTTAAAAACCGCTATTTTCATGTAACATTCTTTTAATTACCTAATCAGAAACTAAATTAGGTGAATATTGCTGAATGGAAATATGGGTATAAAATACCCGGAAAACTTTCACCGCTGGGAAAATGAAAAATTGAAAGATAAATTTTCATAAAAGTGACAAAAAACAATCAAACACATAAGTTTTTCAAAGGTGGTAAAAACATGTTTTTCCAAAGACAGTAAAAACCATGGTAATAGCCGGTAAAAACCATCAGACGGTAAATACCGTCCAACCCTCTTTAAAACACAGTTTGATTAAACATCATTATTACACTGCATTAGGCAGAAATGAGACTTAGATTAATAAAACGAAACAAAACTAAATAAATGATAATTTAGAAAATATTTTGAAACTTTTATGCTCAATTAAAACACTCATTTCAGTATTCATTTGAAGTTTTGAATTTTTTAGAAACCATCTTCTTACATCTTAAAATTAACTATCATGTCAAATTACAAGTCCTACCACCTCTCTCAAGAAAAAAGGCTATGTTGAAATAGGAAGTGTCACCATTAATTTGCCAACATTAATTTTGAAATCGGTTTGTTATTTCCTAATATTCCACAGAAACGTAATTTAGAAAGCTTTTAAAGCCCTTTTTTAGAACGTTTGTTGTTCCTGTGAACCCCAGGTGATAGAATCATCGACATAAAATATAGCCTGTGTAGGATCAGAGACTGTTACCATTGATTCGCAACTATTACTTTTACAATCGGTTTATATTCCCTGAAATTGCATAGAATCGTAATTTAGAACTTTTTTAGAATGCTTTTCGCACTTCCCCTTCGCTTCTCCCCTTTTTAATCCGAATTTAATTTTGACAGTCCTTCGAGGGCATTTATATTTTATAATTAACAACAATGCCATTTTTAAAGTTTCTAGCCTTTTCAGTATCACAGTAATCGCAATTTAGAACGTTTTTAGCTCCTGCAACACTCTGGTGGCAGTGGCACAGACATACAATATAGCTTATGTTTGAGCAGGTTCTATCACCAACAATTTGTCAGCATTATTTTTTTAATCGGTTTGGTATCTGATAAGATTGCATAAAAATTGTAATTTATAACACTTTTCGCTCACTTCATCTTTTTAAATTTGGAATTTTCTTTCGACTGTTCTTAGAAAGCAGTTGCATCTTGTAAGTAAATACCATGCCATACTTCAAAGTGTAAGACCCCTCAGTTGCACAAAAAGCGCAAATTAGAACAAGTATTGCTTTTGCAACCCTCAGATGGGAGTGACAGCAACATAAAATATAACCTATGTTATAGCAGGGACTGTCACCATTGATTTGTAACCATTACTTTTGAAATAGCTTTGGTATTTCCTGAGATTGAGCAGAAATCGAAATTTAGAACGCTTTTCGCGCATTTTCACCCCTTTTTAAATTTCTAATTTTTTTCTAATCTGTTCTTAAAGATCGTTTATATCTAATAAATACATACCTTGCCTAATTTTAAGTTGCTAGCCCCTACCGATCACAAAAATCGAAATTTAGAACGTTTTTTTGCAACATCTAGGAGATAGTGATACCGACATAAAATAGAGTCTATGTTAGAGCAGAGGCTGTCAGCATCAATTTCCTACCATTACTTTTGAAATCAGTTTGATTCTTCCTGAGCTATTACTGACAAATCGGCATTTAGAACGTTTTTAGAACGCTTTTCGCGCATTTTGCTCCTGCATCTCGTCTGGGGTAGTGGAAGCAGATATAAAATATAGCCTATTTTGGATCTGTCACCATCATTTTTACACCATTATATTTGAAATCAGTTCAGTACTGCCTGAGATTGCACAGAAATCGCAATTTAGAAAGTTTTTTTACAGCGCTTTTCCGCATTTTGACCCCCTTTTAAATGTTGATTTTTTAGGAAATGTCCTTAGATATATTATAAAATCGATATCTTATAACTAACTACCATTCCAAATTTCACGATTCTAGGGCCTTCCTTAACGCAAAAACCGCAATTTAGAAAGTTTTTTGCTCCTGCACCCCCTTTCGGGTAGTGGCACCGACATAAAACATAGCCTATTTTGGAGCAAAGGTTCTCGCCGTCATTTTGACACCATTATTTTTAAAATCGGTTTGGTATTTCCTGAGATTGTGTAGAAACCACCATTTAGAACGTTTTTTAGAACGCTTTTCACGCAATTTCACCCCTTTTAAATTTCGAATTGTTTAAAAACTGTTCTTAGAAATCCTTTATATCTAATAAGTAGCTATTAATTCAAATTTCATATTTCTAGGCCCTTCAGTAACACATAAATAGCATTTTTAGAACGTTTTTTGCTCCTGCACCCCCTTTGGGGTAGTGGTACGGACATAAAATATTGCCTGTGTTGGAGCAAGCGTCGTCACAATCATTTTGACGCCATTATTTTTTTAGATCGGTTTGGTATTTCTGAGATTGTGTAGAAACCACCATGTAGAACGTTTTTTAGAACGCTTTTCGCGCTATTTCACCCCTTTTAAATTTCCAATTGTTTAAGAACTGTTCTTAGACGTCATTTATATCTTTTAAATAGCTAATATTTCAAATTTCATATTTCTGGGCCCTTCAGTAACGAAAAAAACGCATTTTTTGAACGTTTTTTGCTCCTGCACCCCCTTTCGGGTAGTGGTAACGACATAAAACATAGTCTATGTTGGAGCAATGGTTCTCACAGTCATTTAGACACCATTATTTTTAAAATCGGTTTGGTATTTCCTGAGATTGTGCAGAAAACACCATTTAGAACGTTTTTTAGAACGCTTTTCGCGCATTTTCACCCCTTTTAAATTTCGAATTTTTTAAGAACTGTTCTTAGAAATCTTTTATATCTAATAAGTACCTAATATTTCAAATTTCTTATTTCTAGGCCCTTTAGTAACACATAAATTGCATTTTTAGAACGTTTTTTGCTGCTGCACCCCCTTTGGGGTAGTGGCACCGGCATAAAATATAGCTTATCTTGGAGCAAGCGTCGTCCCCATCATTTTGACACCATTATTTTTTAAATCGGTTTGGTATTTGCTGAGATTATGTTGAAACTGCCATTTAGAACGTTTTTAAGAACGCTTTTTGTGCATTTTCACCCCTTTTAAATTGCGAATTGTTTAGGAACTCTTCTTAGACAGCATTTATATCTTATAAGTAACTAATATTCCAAATTTCATATTTCTAGGCCCTTCAGCAACGCAAAAATCCCATTTCTAGAACGTTTTTTGCTCCTGCACCCCCTTTGGGGTAGTGACACCGACATAAAATATAGCCTATGTTCTAAGTTGGACTAACACCATCATTTTGATACCATCACTTTTGAAATCGGTCCAGTAGCTCCAGAGATTACCTCTAACAAACAAACAAATTTTACTTCTTTTTAATATTAGTATAGATAAATGTAATATATACCATTAACTCAATTTTATAAAAGTTTTATAAATGATACTTTAATTTGACAAGTTAAGTAAAATTTCTCGTTCAAATATGTTTATTTTTCTAAAAAGAAATAACATACAAGTAGATCCATGTTTTAGTCCCAATCAAAATGCAATAAACATCCTCTAATCCGGCACGTTCGGGATTTGAAGCATGCCGGATTACGAAATTTTCCAGATTACAAGATGAATGTCGGGAAAAACGTGTAGAAGTTAGAATTAAACAAAAAATGACTGTAAAACATTTTTCTTATTCTTTAAACATCATAAATAGAGTGAAAAAAATACTAAATAATATAAAGTACAACGTGAACATGCTATAAAATGTAAATAACTATAAAATGAAAATGTGCACTATATGTCTACACGGTAGGCCTACTTTAGAAGCCATCTTAAACAAATCTCGAATATCAGGTTATTTTGTAGTAGTCTTCTCTCTTCTCTTTTTAGGAAGTCATTACGTATGATGTGGAGTAACAAGCCTGTGACCTCACACACATGCCGATATGCTGATGACCGGCACGATATCTATCAATTGCGCATTGCAACGTTTTGTATGTCTTGTTCGATATAAATTTGTATGTACTCCGAAAATTCATCAAAATTATTTTTTATGTTTCGCAAAAATAAAACAAACATTAGAATCGAATGTTTCATTCATCTAATGTTCAATACATTCATTATTTATTATTTGATGATTGATATCAATTTTCGTTTCATGTTCAGCAATCTTTTCTGAAATGAAAAAAATATTTAATTCTGATGCTAAAAATTTATTTTTCATTTCAATAGTTTTGCAAATTATCCACAAAAATGTTTTTTCTCACCCCAGTCTCACCAGATTTTTGTCAACACCAGGTGTGATTGAACAATAAATACTATTTCTTTTTCGAAAGTCGTGCCGGATTATCCAGCGTGCCGAATCGTAGGATGCCGTATTAGAGGATGTTTACTGTAAATGTTTTGAAGTAAAAACAGTGGAGTTTAACGCTCTCGCTGCGCAACCCGCGATTTCCTCGGGCATGCATTTTTCCGTCTAATTAATCCTCCTTGATTATTCCCACCAGTTTTTTTTTTTTTTTTTTTGTAAATTTTACTTTATTTAATTGGAGCATTTTCTAGATTAAATTAGACAAAAACTTTTGTTTTGAAAAACCGGTGGCAAAAGAAGCTATTTTAATTATTTTGAAGCTATTATAATAAAACAATTACGCAGCGAGAGGCTTAAACTAATTTCGTATATCTGGTTGATGTTCAAATGTAACAGAGACTAAACATTTTAAAGAAATATTACATTTTTAAAGTAAAATCATAAATCATTCTTCAAGCATTTAATCGAGGAATGTGTAATGAACAAATTTTCGAAGCAACGAAAGATTCAGAAAATACAAGAAAAATACATTAATTCAACAAAAAATATTTGTAATTAGCATAATGTTTTAGGTTGAAAAAAAGAAATAATTGAGCAAATAAAATGAATTTACAAACTAAAAATTAATGCATTCCACCTTTTTTACACATTTATTTACTATTAACATGTAGTTTAAACGGGATACTTTAAATCTTCTTTACTTGTTTAATGTTTGAAACGTCAAATTCTATTTAATTCTTATGAAAAATTAGAAAGTTTGTTGAACACTGTATGTCCGAGAGGAACTTTAAAGTAAACATTAAAATATTTTGTTATAAAATTGATCGATTACTAGTAATACAGTTTAGAATGAGTCATAGACACTTTACTTTATCTTGCTCCAAAAGCATTATTGGTTGCACAAAACAAAAATATTTTTAAAACGATGCTTTTTTTTTTCCTTTTGCATCTTTCAGCTTTTTTGACGTTGAAACATTTTGGGTGAAGAGTTTCAGTTCGGAAATATTTCTATATTTCTATTGTAAGATGTATTCTATTGTAAGTATATTTGTACATTTTCCAGTTCTATAAAATACAAAAAAAAAAAAAAAAAATTAAGTATTTGCGAGAGTTTAAAAATCACTATAAATTCAAATTTAATTGGCAAAATCCTTCTAAAATTTATTAAACGAATGTCTAAATCTTGTAATGTAGTTTCAAAAATTTACGAAAAAGGTTTTAGAAGATAAAATTTTCATGAAACATGATTTGGAATATAAAGGGTAAAAGATTTATTTTTATTTTCACGTTTTTCGTTATAGAAAAAGAATAGTTAACCTTCTTTTATGAACATTACTAAGGATATTTTGTAAAATTACCAATCTTTATATCAGTAAATAAATAAATAGAAATGCTTAATTCATTTTTAAAAAGTTAAACTTAAACTTACAGTATGTGGAAAACTACTTAAAAGATGAGACAATATTAAAAAGATGTTAAATTATTTTAACACCTTAGTACTTTCAATTATAAAAAAAAACATAGTCTTCGTCAGAGAAATATAAGAAATACAATTGTTATTGACGTCTAATTTTCAAAATTCACGTAGATCACGTAGATTCACGTCACTCCTTTCGTCACCATCTACGTGAATTTTGAAAATTACACGTCAATAACAATTGTATTTCTTATATTTCTCTGACGATAACTATGTTTTTTATAGTTGAAAGTACTAAGGTACTAAAATAATTTAACATTTTTTTTTAATATTGTCTCATCTTTTATGTAGTTTTGCACATTGTGTAAGTTTAAGTTGAACCAATCTTTATTTTGCTATTTTTGTGTAAAGACTAATATTTCCTAGCTCTTTTTAAAAAAAGAATCATACCTTGTTTAATATGGAGGAAAATATAAAGCTTTCTTTTATTCTCCTGATAAAACGCTCTTTAATCAGAAATTCCTCCCAGGTACAATCAATATTTACCCTTTTTTCTAATTTGTTTGAGATGAACAATCAGGTATCCCTCTTCTTAAATATTATACATTGAATTGTGAAGTAAATCTGGAAAATTAATTTTTTACGAAGGAGAAATCTATGTATTTACAATATATTTTATTGGAATTTTGCACCGAATTTTTTATATTAAACTTTTAACTACGGATTGGGACGTATATTAAACGTTAAACACGATATTTACAAAACATATGAGGATGTATCAATAATTTTTTGCCTCACATAGAAATAATTGAATGAAATTTATGAAACTACTACATTGTATTAGTCCTTTTCTATGTAGTCACCGTGCATAGTAACACATTTCTGCAAACAGTTTTTCAAAGAGAGAAGGGATGATGTATTACAAGAGGTAGTAGACCCAAGTAGTAGCGATAGTAGACCCAAAGGGGATCATTTTTCTAACTTTTGCCGACCCCCACATATGACATATTGTTGGAAAGACCTGTGACTACTTATTTATGCTATGCACCTCCCTAACACCTTCTCCTAAATGTGCCCTCGGGGATGTATGAATGATTTCCGCAAAATTTAGAAAAGAAACCCTCCCCCCCCCCCCCGGAGGACAAATTTGGTGGAAAGGGCTCGGGAGGTGCATAGTATGAATAAGTAGTCAAAGGCCTTTACAACAATATGTCACTTGTAGTGGTCGGTAAAAGTTAGAAAAATTACTCTTTTTGGGTCTACTATCGCGTCTATTGGAATACATCTTCCCCACTCTCTTTGAAATACCAGTTTCACAAATGTGTTACTGTGCACACTGACTATATAGAAAAGGACTCATAAAATGTAGGAATTTCATAAATTTCACTCATTTTTTTCTATGTGAGGGCAAAAACTTATTGATACACACTCATATTAGTGCTGTCAGTTTGGGAACTCTTTTAATTCAGTTTATTTGACTGTCACCACTTTTTAAAAATAGTATAATTTGACTTATATTTGAGAACTTTTAATCAATTTTTAAATAGGCCGGGTCTTTCCATTTTTAAAAAGCGGTGACATATAACAATCTCGGGACAAAAAAGTCCCCAATCGGGCAACACTGCCTCGTATACACAATCCGTTATATACATGGATCAAAACATAATTTAAATCTTTGCGTCGTTTTTCTGCGTTAAGAAAAACATATTTCATTACTCTCCTTTATACAGTTCTCCAAGCCAAAACTCGACAGTCCTTTTCTTTTCGATACCATCACTTCATTTCTCTCTCTTACGCCTTCTGGTATTCCGACGGTTTTCTACACTCATTGCCATAAAAATTTGCGCACCACGAAAAAGACGTCCAAATGAAACGAAATTTTACACGCGTAAGTACTACTGTGATATAAGTAAGTGAGTAGAAAACCAAAGAAAAAGGATAATTTATTGCAGAAAAAAGTACAAATAGACGGAAATTTTAGTACTCTGTTGGACCCCATCTAGCGCGAATGCGCGATGCGATACGAGCGGGCATTGAGGCATACAAGTTCCGTATGATGTTGTGAGACATCTCGTTCCAGAGTTGCTGTAAACGCGCCTCGAGTTCAACCAAACTCCTAGGGTGTCCAACTTGCTGTCCCAAATGGTCCCAGATATGTCCGATTGGTGACAAATCTGGGGATCGCGCAGGCCAGGGAAGGTTGGTAATGTGGCGGAGGCAGGCTTGTAACATCCTTGCTGTGTGTGGCCGAGCATTGTCTTGCTGAAAAATGGCTCCTGTGAGCCCTGCCACGAGTAGCAATACATGTGGCTGAAGGATGTCCTGGACGTACCGCTGGGCTGTCATTGTGCCACGGATCAATATTAGGGGTGACCGTGTATCGTAAGCAATGCAACCCATACCATCACACCAGCGGTGGGAGCGGTGTGTCGCTGTAAAGCGAAGGCAGGATTGAGGCGTTCACCCCGGGGCCTCCACACACGAACACCATTGTCATCGCTGTTCAAATTGAATCTAGACTCGTCACTGAAGACGACCTTGTTCCATTCCGTTGCAGTCCAATCCCAATGTGCGCGACACCACTCCAAACGGAGGTGTCGGTGGGTGGGTGTCATTGCAGCACACGTAATGGGCGCCACGATACCAGATGTCCTTCAGCTAGGCGCCTTGCGATGGTTCGGGAAGACACAGGGGTCCATAGTGAAGGTGCTGCCTGTGTCTGGATAGCGGCCAATGAGGCAGTAGGCTCTACGAGTGCGTTTCGTATGATGTGACGGTCTTCTCGACGACTGGTCTGTCGAGGGTGTCCCGAGCCTGGTTGCCGTGTAAGTGACGTCTCTTCAGTCCACTGGTTCCAACACTTCCTCACAGTAAAATCAGAACGGCCTACTGGACGAGCTACTCGCCGAGCTGACCACCCAGCTTCCATTATCCCGATGATTCTTCCCCTCTCGAACTCTGACAGGTGCTCATATTGTCTTCGATGGCTGCGTAACGCCATGTCTACCTCAACGTTTCCTTTGCAAAAGAAAAGGTACACTCAGACAAGTTCCACTTACAGTTTTATACTCCAAGGAGGACGAAGTTCAACGCCCTCTAGCGGCATTACGCAATGCACAATCACGCTGAATTTCTAATCATTTACATATCTCCCTGATATGTACCTTCATGCCAAGTTTCGTTACGATCCCACAATTATTTCTTGGTGCGCAAATTTTTATGGCAATGAGTGTATTAGGAAGCCTCTGTAAGTGAGTGATATCGGTTGTCGGAAATCAAAATGCGCATTACTTAGTGGAAAGGAATTAGCCTTCCCATATATTTATTGTACGGAACCCATTTGAGCGCGAGTAATACTCTCACTTGACCGTATATTTAATGTTTAAATGTAAATTTTTCAACTTGTAAATATTTATAATTTTTATTTTTTGTGTGTGTGTGTTTTCTACTCTGTTTTTAAACATTTTTATATTTTGATAAACTCTAATGTTCTGTAATGTTCCAGTCTCTGTAAAGAGTTTTTTTTTATGCTGGGGCATCCCTTCGGTAACTTTTTTGCCTGTTTATGGACTGATTCAGGTCTGATCGAATCTAATGCACATTTTCTTCTTTTTTTATATATTGTTAAACAACGTTTATCACTGTTTTTTACTTTTTGTTAATTTTAACTAGATCGTAAACTTTTTATTTTTGTGGCCACCAGTCGCATCTAAACATTCTTTTATGGCTCCCATTGCATTGTAAAACTCTTATGTAAAGTTACCGGATGTAAAGTTGGGAATCCAGAAAATTCTACATTATTCCATTGTTATATATAAACATTGTCAAAGTGCAAGTAAAAATGTTTCTTAAAACTAAAACGGTTAAACCGAATAAATTCGTGTAACAGATGTCTGTGCTAAGGGAAGTACTTGGATCGCAAAGGGTTAAATAAACTTTTTGGGTCAAGAGATGTTTGGCTTGTGTCCGATTAACGAAAATAATTAATCAATACATTAAATAAATTTTAAAATGTATTAACCTCAGTTAATGAATCTTAATAATTAATTAATTTTCGCTATGAATCTTAATTTCTAGAAATGATGAAGTATCGTCTTAATTAAGGAATTCTACTTTACTATTTATGCATAAAAAGCACCAATCTCTAGCAAAATTATCTATTTCAAAATACGTTCCTTACATTTTATATTCTGAAGAAAATATAAAGCAGGAATATATTCTCCTGAGGAAAAAGCTTTTGAATCCTCAATTCTTTTCCGGTTCTGTCAATATTTGCTCTTTCATACACTTTAATTTATATCAAACCTGAACAGGGTTGCCACGCTTCAGGAAATTTTCTAGTCCAAATATCAATAATTTTTTATAGAAAAATGTATCCAGATTAAACGCATTAAATTTCGCTTTATTTAAAGATAGATTCTCTGTAAGAAAGTTTCCTGGTCTGGAATTTCCCTGAAGCGTGGCAACCCTGCTGAAGTACCTAACTTCTTGAAAACTTTACATTGCTTTAAAATAGATAACTTTAGATGTTAAATTTTTGTATTTAAAAAAGTTTAGTTTTATTATATAATCTGACAGATTTTTTTTCATAAATTTCATTTTAACTTAAAATTATTTTTAATAACATTTTACCTAAAAAGAAAATACTCTCTCTGTTCCAAATTAGTTAATACATTTGATTACTTTTGTACTCATTGTTGATACTGATGATTTTATGATTTTGTTTGAAAATTTTTCAGAGATTTCTGGTTGCTATGCCATCAATCAACAACATTTACTTACCAAAGATTCCCTCCGTCTCTCCTTAACCCTTTGAAGGGCAAAGCATTTCCGTTGCTAAAATGGTAAAGTGATTGATTGCCACTAGGTTTTAAAAGAAAATTTATATCAAAGTGACTAAAAGCGTTTCTTCGAGCATAAAGTGTACATCAAAATTTAGTTTTAAAGTGCTGATGCCAAAGTTGCATTTGGGAATTAAAATTAAGTGATATATATAATATACCGGTGCCCTTCAAGGGGTTAAATTAGTTTTAAAAATCCAGGGTTCGCACGCTCTTAAGCCACGCCCCGTTTTGTAAGGATTTTTCCACCAGTAATCGTATGAAATTACCTTCTAGCTAATGAATCGTTAATTCTTTAGGAAGAAAATGATCTTTATGTTCACTGGTGATAGAGTTCTTACAAAATAGTGCGGACCTACTAAACTGCATCGGACGTCATTTATGAATCCATCCTCTTGAAATGTAGCCACTGATATGGGACATAATTTTGGACCTAAATATCGCAACTAATTTCGGAAGGAGGAAGTTATAATCTTCTCCATTTAAAGACTGTATTTGTATAATCCTTAAAGCGCTTTTTATATAAATCTATTTTTTTTTAATTAACAGAACTTTTTTGGTGCGTTCGTAAATATATAAATACGTAGCATCTATAGTCGCATCTTCTCTGTCCGTCCGCATATAACAACGAAAACACTACCCAACTGAATGGATTGAAATTTAATGTACATAATCGTTGCAGAATTTTGTCCAATCCTTTCATATTTTATGAAAATCGAGTCATAACTTTAAAACATATTAGGTTGAGCTAAAAGGTCTGGGAAATTTTTTATCTAATAGTTACCAGAATTTGTATCGTATGTAAGAGTACTAGTGGTATATCTATAACAGTTCAAGAATTTCAGATTCAGAATGTGTATTGAACAGTATGATTTGCGTGTGCTGATCCGGCATTATTGGGGAAAATGTTTAACGATTCTGCCGTCGATGAGATTAATGTGAGTGAAGGTGCTGGTTCGGCGACAAATTTCGTACTTCCAGCAAATCCGGAATCTGGAAGAAAGTCGTGGACAATGATAGTGTCTACTTTGAAGAATAGTCCTTGTTGCTTTTGTTGTTAATTTGCGCAAAACAAGGCAACTTTCACAAATTTCCCAGAACTTTTTGCTCAACCTAGTATTAAAAAATGTTTTCTTCAATCTATTAATTTATATTATACGTAATTAGTTCAATGATATCCCACGATAGGTAGTGATTTTAGGTTATCATGGTGATTACGTCTTGTTTAACTCGTTCACGCCGGCGAGGTGGGTCACACTCGACTGTCTCAGAGCTGGAAAGTCTCCGGCATTTTAGATACCAGTATTTTAATACAGAAAATGTTGTTTTATTTAATTAGAACAGTTGGGCGATTTAAAGGAACAACATTTTCTCTAAAATAACAGTGGTGTGCAAAAAGCCGGAGATTTGACAACTCTGAGACAGTCGAGTGTGACCCACCGCACCGGCGTGAACGTGTTAAGTCCTATTATTTCCGTATTATTGTATTTAATACATAGAATCGTAATAAAATTTGTATTTATGCATTTTTGCATAAGAGTGCAGTAGCTATTGCACCAAGGTCGGAATATTTATAAATCTAGTTAGAGTACGAACTAGATTTACGAACTTCTTTGCCACGTTTTACGTACTATTTCCCACTTGTTAAATCTTAGTTTGTTACAGTATAAAACATGTTCTAAACAAAGAAATCTTATTTATTTTCGAAAAGTAATAAAAAATAATTCGTAGAATGTTTTATTTTCAAAGCTGTTTTGATGAAAATCCAAAGCTATAAACTATTTTGCGGAGGAAAAAAATCTTTAGAATCAGTGTTTATTTCCGATTTCAGTATTATTTACTTATTAAATCACATTTCGTTGAGATAAACCGTGAAATATAACACTTCTTGAAAATTGTACATTACGGTGCCAAATAAAGCAAGACATTCCATACTTAGAAACTAAATGGTGGAAGGAATTTTGCTCTCCATGTACTGAATTATGAATTCATGAAAATTTGATCTTCTAAAGCATTTTTCGTGAATTTTTGAAACTACATTAGAAGATATACATAATCATTTAATAAATTTTAGAAGGATTTTAGAAGGATTGATGGATTTAGAACGATTAATTAAATTTGAATTTATAGGGATTTTGTGCAATATTTATAACCACAATCAAATCGTTTATGATAAATATTTTTCTTAGTATTTTGTAGAATTAGGAAATGTACAAATATGTTGTTCTTACAATAGAAAAATTTCTGAATTAAAAAATTCGCCCTCCCCTTACCCAACGCCAAAATAGCTGAAAAGATACAAAATGCCACAGTAGCACCAGAATATTGGAATGAAAATTTTCTTTTATTAAGTACATGAAAAATAGCTTTTGCTTATTTTGAAATACATTTGATTGTAAATTCTGGCGTCATTCACTTTTTTCATAATTTCATGAATAGAAGTACGTTGCCCCTGAAAGTGTTAATTGGTAAAATCTTTAAAAATGGTTGAGAAAGCAACATAGAGAGGGATGCTGAAGATGTTGTTGAACTCATAAATTCCACTGATCCGGGATTAACCATCGAGGAACTTCTCGAATTAAAGAAACAAGGTACTATCGAAAAAATTGGTGAAGATTTTGAGACTAGTGGGAAGGAGAAAGATTATGACGGTTGTAAAATTAACCAAAGGACTAAACCTTATTGAAGCTGAAATGACGGCTCTTTAAAATATAGTTTCAGAAGAGCACATAGTAGCAACGACTAGCAAACGATTAGTAAAATCACTCTACTGGTACAAAGAGCTTTTAAGATATTAAAACAAGAAAGAAAAATCATGCATTAAGCATAGATTATGAAACACTTTCAAACACTTCCTGAATGCTTTAACAAAATTTCGTTATTTAGGGAAATAAAGTAAATAAGATAACTAAGTAAACATTTTATAAAACGCATAAAACATTTGAAAAACTGATTTCAGTAGTTACCATCCATAGCCAAATATGTATTCCAATTCTTTTGAACAGCTCTGTATTTGATCTGTAGGTTGAAATATATACTATATAATGGAAAAATTTAGTTTTGCAAGAAAATGCATAACAGTTTGAAATATATCTTTCAGAAATTTATACTAATGGATGGAAACATACTTGAATACTTTTCTACAGCCCTGTAGTTTACCTAGTACCTTTATTACATGCCACTATTTAGCTAAAATTTTATTCAAGCTAAAACACTCTTAAAACTACTGAAATTACATTTCTAGAAATTACCACCCATAAACGGCCATGCATCCAACTCTTTGCGTGGCTCTGTATATCTTTTTATCTATATTCTATAAATATTTCTTAGTAAACTAAATTCAGTTGAGCGTAAAAATGCATAACTGCTTTAAAACCCACGTTTAAGCAATTTATGCTCATACTCTGTAACCTTTACGAATTCATTTCTGTAACCCTGTGTATGAACTATAGCATTTATACCAGGGACTGTTTTTATCGGATTTTACCATGGTTTTTACCGTCATGTCAAAAACCTCTTTGTCAAAAATGTCAAAAACTGTCAACAGCCCATTTTAGTAGCAGTTTCCATTATTTTTTTTTCATTCTATCTTTAGTATTAAGTTGTTTCACATGAAATCTTTAATATCAAAAAGACTATAAAGTACATTTATCCCTCTGAGAAAAACAAAAAAGAATTGCATTAGAATAATACATATACATCTCTGTTAGACGATCGCTACAATAATCTTAAGCTATTTGGCACATTCTACAAAAATTATATTTTTTGAAGATATTCTATAACCCATAAGTATAAGATATAAGATTAGAAAATGTGTATAATTTCGGCAAAATGTAGTACACTGTTTAAAACTAAATAGCCTTCTCAGAAATTTCCTCAGAAGTAAAATTATTAAAGTGTTAAATCCAAATTGTTCATTGATTATTTTTATTTCTAAATAGCAATAAATAAAATAAAATATATTTTAATAGTTGAGTATTGCATATATATTTTGGGAGAAAGGAATAAGACTTGTTCTTCAAAGTTAAATCTTGTTGAGATTAAAATTTTCAAATCAATATTAAACTGTAAACCATGTGAAAATTCAATTTTTAATTATATATTTGTTAAGTAGTTTATTTTAGTCTCATTATTTCCTTAAACTAAGTAAATATTTTTAAGCAGAAATGTAGATTCCTAAAGATTCATTAATTAAAAAGTTAACTGCATTAAAAAATAAATAAAACATTTAAGAATCTCTCTAAATTTAATAATAATTTTAAAGGTAAAAGATGTTTACTCATACAATCATACGTATGTAATAAAAATATGCAATGTGTTATTTCTTTCAATTCACTTTAAATAATGCCTAAATAATTTTAAGTAAAATGTATACAGGGCATAAATAGTTTGTCTTTGTGGTAGCTTTAATAAATTTCGATTTAATCCCCTTCGCGGTGAGAGTCTTTTACAGTATTTTTAATCTTTTATCACTGGTATTTTAAAACAGAAATGTTTGACTATATGAATTTAAAAAATGCCTTGATTAAATAAGGCAAAATTTACAATAAATAATAACTGGTAGGAATAATCATTACAGAATAATAACGAGCATACGTGTGACCCTCGTCCTCAAGGGTTAAAATATTTCATGACTATTCAGGTATAAATTTATATCTAAAAATATAGGTGGTGGAATGGTCTATATATAAGGTTCACATATAGGTATTCACATAAGGTTCACTAAAGTTAACAACAACAAAAAAAAGTTAGAGTGTAATATATATAAATTATTATTCTATTCTGTTTTTTCTTTAATATTGTTTTGCTGTGTTAAATTTTAAGTATAAGAGCTTTCACCTGAAATCAGGTCCTACAGGTTTGTATAAAAATTTTATTAATTTAAAATTTTAAGATTCTGCTCATTGAAGTGAAAATGAAAATCACCCTAATTGCATTTACGAAATAATATTCAAATACGTTCAATAATTCATTACGAAAAAATATTCAAATTTATTCAATGACATTTTCAATGACATTCAATGACAGAACAACATTTTTGGATATCTAAAATAACTATAATGTATTTTATTAAAAATCTATATTGAATATTATTTAATAATTATAATAACCTTTTATTATCATTTAATATTAATGTCCATTGCAATTAGTAGAATCTATATTAGTGGAGATTCTGACAAGTATTGTTCTTTCTTTTTATTCTTGTATTTTTAATTTTTTTTCCATTTAGGAAATGCTCTTCTTTTAAGTTAATTTAACAAAGAAATTGTGAGTAATAATAACAAGAACAACAACGAAAAATCATTCTACAAATGTGCGCTACACTTAGATTATAAATTGGAGGAAAATTGAAAATGATAGGTTTTTGAGGGAATAAACCGGTAAAAACACGGTTTTTACCAGTGTCAGAAAACCAACCCTGATTTATACGCACTTTATAATATGAATAAATATAGTGGAAAAAGCGCATATCATAATTAAAAATGCATTTCGAGCAATCACTACTAATATACAGTAATTTGGATACGATATAGTATCTGAAATCTTTTCAAATACCCCTTATACCATTATCAACGGAATACTTTTGTGTGGCTCTGTAAATGAACAATAACTATTCTTTCCACAGCATATACAACAGAATGCATATTTTAGTGGACTTCATAAATGAATATCAATTTTACTATGTTTGAAAGAGTGTAACACCATTAAAAAACATTTGAAACGATTTTTTCCCATTGGCCGTAATGTAATGGAAAAATTTTGACTGTTCCTGTAAATGAACTAAACATGCTACATTCTTCATTTGAAATAGGGAACGTGCTATGGTAGAGGTCACTAACATCCAAAAATTTCAGAACGATCCGAGCATATTTACGAGAGTTATGGCGTGGACAGACGGCCAGGCGGACAGACAAACCGAAGTCATAAACACTTTTCAACTTTGTTGGAAAGTGTTAACCTTTCAGCGGGCGCGCCTGCGCAAATTTTACGACAAACGGAATATTCCTTACACTGCTTTCACAAAATGCATCGAAAGTGCTTCAAGGTCATTCCTATTCCTTTATGGGTCCCCTCCCTTCGCGATGAAATGGGTGTGATCCAATTCCAAGGTTAAATTTTAGCTTCGCAGTAGGTTTTATGCAGAGCTGTGCTATATTCGTAAAGTTTACGACACGCGTCCGCTCTTGCGAGTTGAAATAATAATAATTTTTTTCTTGTTTTTAAAGCTTTATTTCGGCAGCTCTATATTTAATGTTTATTACACTGTCTTATCAGTTGATTTTATGTAGTCTAAAAATATATTTTTAGTAGAATTTTCAAAATATGGCTTCAAGATGGGTAAAGTATGAAGATATTCCACGCCTCCTTCAGGAACTATCTGATGAGGAAAAAGAAGATAATAATGAGGAAACAGATCTGGAAAGTGACAGTGATCTTAGTGATGAAAATATCGAAGTAAATTGCATCAGCAGTGAATCCGAGCACAGTATTTCTGAGGACGAACAAGAAAATGCATTTGAAGATGAAGAATTTTACATTGGTAAAGACACAACTACCAAATGGCGTAAAATACAATACACGAAGTGCTCGAAGACAAAAAAGCTGAACATTGTCAAAGTTCTTCCTGGCATCAAAACTTTTGCGAAAAATATAGAAGACGAAGTTGGATCATTTATGAAAATAATAGATCTAAATATGATTGATGAAATTTTGAAATGTACAAACCAACATATAAATCAGTTAAGATCAAAACATAACTACTCCAGAGAAAGAGACTGTCAAGATGTAACAAGATGTGAAATGATGGCGTATTTTGGACTATTGTATTTGATAGGAATAAAAAAGGGACATCATGCCAATGTGAAAGAATTATTTTCAAATTATGGTACAGGAATAGAAATAGCAAGGAGCGTCATGAGCTATAAGAGATTTTTATTTCTAACGAGATGTCTTCGATTTGATGACAGAACAACAAGAATTTCCAGACGTAAGGAGGATAAGCTGGCAGCTTTACGAACAATTTTTGATTGTTTTCTAAGAAATTGCAATAACTGTTATAGTATGAGTGAATTTGCTACGATAGATGAAATGTTGCATCCCTTTCGTGGTCGTTGCCAATGGATTCAGTATATTCCAAGTAAACCTGCAAAATACGGAATAAAAATGTACGCTCTATGTGATTTAAAAACTTTTTATACATACAATCTCGAAATTTATTGTGGATTGCAACCTAATGGTCCATATGCAGTTTCAAACTCTCCACTGGATGTTGTGAAAAGGTTGGTTACTCCAATTGAAAATTCGCGCAGAAATATAACTACAGATAATTACTATACTAGTATTCCTCTGGCAGATTTTTTGCTGCAAAAGAAGCTGACACTTGTGGGTACCCTAAATAAAAATAAGAAGGAAATTCCACCAGAGTTTTTGCCATGCAAGGAAAAGGTGGTTAAATCGACGCTATTCGGTTTTCAAAAAGATAAAGCTCTTGTTTCTTATGTCCCTCGAAAGAACAAAGCTGTCATACTCCTGTCTACAATGCATGACACATCAAATATTGACAAAGATACAGGTAAACCGGAAATTATCTTGGATTACAACTCTACAAAAGGTGGAGTAGACACTGTCGACAAAATGTGCGCTACATACTCTGTTTCGCGGATTACAAGGAGATGGCCATGTGCACTCTTTTACAGCCTTATGAATATTGCCGGAATAAATGCACAAATTTTATATATGCTATCAAAACCTGCAGAAAATCCTCCAATTCGAAGAATTTTCTTGAAAAACTTAGCACTGGGACTTATGAAAGAACACCTTACAGCTCGAGCCGAAATTCGTTCTTTACCACGTGATATTACAACATTTCTAAGTCTTAATTATGCCTTACCTTCTGAAGCAAGTACTGAAGAAGAGAGAACGCAAGAACAACAAGTACAGAAACGCGGAACTTGCGGTGTGTGTGTAAAAGAAAGAAGAAGATCATCAGCATCAATGAAATGCTATATATGCAACAGATATACCTGCAAGCAACATTCTCTTACAAAAATTCGATGACTTGAATGTCAGGAGAGTGATGCTAGTGACTAAAAACTTATAAAATATAATTATTTCTCTTATAATCTATATCCTTTTTTGATTTTCACATCCTTTTTATGCGGTATTATTGTTTATCTCATTGTTTCTCATGTTAAAATTTTGTCAATATTTCCTTTTATCTTAAAAAAGTGTATTGTTTTATATTTCCAACTATAATAAAAGTTTAATTTGATCCATTGATATGCAAAAATTGTTTTTTAATTTAACTTATATTATAATTGTGAAATGTCTTGGATTTATAACAGCGCAAATATGGGAAAACTTTTTGTCGTAAAAAATACGACACGCGCCTGCTCATGCAAAAAAATATAGCGCGCTCGCTGGAAGGTTAAAAAAGAAAACTTTGTCCGTTCAATCTTTATTTCAAGATTTTTTCCATACCGTCGAATGGGCCACTTTTTCCTGGTTCCACTCACATTTCCATTATTAAAAAATATTATATGTGATTTTTCGACATCGAAATGGAGTTGTAAACAATTAACATGAAACAATGATGCAGACTGTATGGTTTTAAAGAGGATTTATTTTATTTTTTTATTTTTTAACTATTTTTAAAGTTTTGGAACAAAGTAGCCCCTGCTAGGGGCTTCTTTGGTCCATTCACTTAGTTTCAAATAAAATGAATATATTCCATATGTAAATGAATGCATTTTTATGGAAACCCCTTGCTAATAAATTTGCATTTGCTAATAAATTAACACTGCAAGCCCGATAAACAAATGGGTTTTTTTATATTTAAACACAATTAACCAATTGTTAATATTAAAGAAACGAGAAACAGTTTTCGTCATGTTATCTTCAACAACTGGAACAAAAACAATTAATGTAACAAGAACAAAAGAACTTCTTGAATCACCATCAAAAATTTTTAATTGCGCTAGGCCTTTCGAAAGATCTGAGACTTTTTACGTCAGGCGCAAAGACGACTGCTTCTACTATGAAAGCAGCAGCAGGACTCAAATGCTTTCATAGTAGAAGCGCGTCTTTTTTTAGACTGACGAAGAAAGACTCAGATCTTTCGAAAGGCCTAGCGCAATTAAAAGTTTTTGATGGTGCTTTAAGAAGTTATTTTGTTCTTATTCATTCAGACCAGTTTTAAGTTAATTTCTTTCAATTAATGAAACATTTTGCAACTGTAACATTTGAAAAAACAGTTACTTAAAACATGTTTTAAGAGATTTGGTTGCATAAAAGGCATTTCTAAGTAACTGGGGCTATTTTCGGATTAAAACAGGCCTGGCACAAAGTACCCCCGAAATACTAGTTTTCATGCTAGCTTTATGAAAACGTAAATATTTTCTGCCAAAATAAATAATTAAAGGAAAACTTATGATCACACATGGGTTACAGGTTACTAAGGGTTATATTTTGACACTTACTTTATTTGTAGCTCTTATCACGATTGTTTCACAAGTTTGGAGAGTTAAAATCTACACACGAAAACAGTTGTTTACAAACACATTCAATATGTTTACAAACACATTCAGTGTTGCCATTAAAAAATTAAATTACCCCCAAACAATTCAAATACCCTATAGTAGGGTATAAATTATTTTTCAAGGGCAAAAACTCCAAATTATCTTGTATTGTTTGTTCAATACAAAGAATGTTTTTTTATGGGCTGGACCAGAGTAACCAAGCAAGGATCAAAGTATTGATGGTATGCTCAAAGACTTGAACGGTGCAGCTAGAAGAAAATTTCTAAGTTAAAAACTCATTGATTTATTCCAAATTCTTGTATTACAAAAGCATTTTTTTTTTGCTTATGTTATATTTCTGAAACATAATCCTTAAATACAATAGAATAATGCTCATTAGATTTCGGTGTATTTTTATTAAATATCCTTTTTTGCTCATCTAAATGTACCTCAACTTGTGACTTTCAATTTATGGCGCTAGTCTTGGAACGAATTGCTGACGTAAGTCGAGGCATTACTGTATTTAAATAGATGCGTTTTCAAAACTATCTATTACTCGTATTCGATACTAAAACAAGGGTATGCTCATTAGATTTCGGTGTATTTTTATTAAATATTCTTTTTTGCTCATCTAAATGTACCGCAACTTGCGACTTTTAAATTATGGCGCTAGTCTTTGAACGATTTGCTGACGTAAGTCGAGGCAATACTGTATTTAAATAAATGCGTTTTCAAAACTACCAATTACTCATATTCGATACTAAAACAAGGGTATGCTCATTAGATTTCGGTGTATTTTTATTAAATATCCTTTTTTCCCCATCTAAATGTACCGCAACTTGCGACTTTTAATTTATGTCGCTAGTCTTGGAACGAATTGCTGACGTAAGTCGAGGCATTACTGTATTTAAATAAATGCGTTTTCAAAACTATCTATTACTCTTATTCGATACTGAAACAAGGGTATGGTCATTAGATTTCGGTGTACTTTTATTAAATATCCTTTTTTGCCCATCTAAATGTATCGAAACTTGTGACTTTTAATTTATGTCGCTAGTCTTGGAACGAATTGCTGACTTAAGTCGAGGCATTACTGTATTTAAATAAATGCATTTTCAAAACTATCTATTACTTTTATTCGATACTGAAACAAGGGTATGCTCATTAGATTTCGGTGTATTTTTATTAAGTATCCTTTTTTGCTCATCTAAATGTACCACAACATGCGACTATTAATTTATGTCGCTTGTCTTGGAACGAATTGCTGACTTAAGTCGAGGCATTACTGTATTTAAATAAATGCGTTTTCAAAACTATCTGTTACTCTTATTCGATACTGAAACAAAGGTATGGGGTATTTTTTAACATAACAAGGAAATAGCAAAAGCATCAAAAGACATATTCGCGGAATGCGAGTAAACTGAGCATAGTGGTAAAGGCGGGAATGTTTTTTAGCCCCCGGTACGGAATGCTATTTCTTTCTCCCAGCTTATTTTGTGTCTCCAAAAAATAACGTTACCTTACTGGATCCTGCTATAAACAAAGCAGATGTTTCGTTGTACGATTAAATACTCTACAGCAATTTTTTTAATTTCTAAGCATCGCACATTTTCGACTTTTATACCGTCGTAATGGAAAAAAGTACTTTTAAATGCAATTTGTTTGAAAACTGTATCTCCATTTATTTTTGAAATATATATATATTTTGTAGTTTTTAGCACCATTTGTTTAATTTTGGCAACTCAAGTATTCCATTTCTGTAGAAGGTAAAGGGAAAATAGTTGAGAAACACGAAAAATAGCATTTATATCTTTTTATTGTCATTTTCTCGTAACAACCGAAAGAAAATATAATTAGAATAAGTGCTATTTTGAAAAAATATAAACAAATAATTTCTGTTAAAACATGGGGCTGTTATAAACTACATTTACAAACAAATGAAAGCCTTTGAATCATTAGATAGCCGTTTTATTGTCGAGTTGCTTTAATAACGGCATCTATTTGCTGCATTTGTGTATTATTTCGCATTAGTTACATCCTATGCATGCTTTACTGTAGATGTTTAAGAGTGCATCGTAAATGTGGAATTCTTAAGCGGATGCGAATGAGGTCATTTTACATAAAATAAAAGTGTGTGCTTTAAGTCTTAAAATTGAAATATGTTTTGTACTATTTATATATGCATATATTTTTTTTTCATCGGGTGCAACACTAAATTCTGAAAAAGCAGAATTCCTGTTTTCTAGTTCTTTATTTTTTCTTCATTATTATTATTTTTATTTGTTTGTCGGTGTTATTGGCACGATTAAGCATAATATATTAGCTTTTATTCTGCAGGAATAAACAAGGCTTTTGCGATGAACTAGAATCTATTCAAAGAATTAAATTTATTCCGCAGTTAAAGTTACCCTATTTCATGTGTATGTTATAAAGATTAATACGCTCATAACCATTCGTGATGAAGTAGAATTTATTCAAAGAAACAATTTAACCTATACGTCATAAATTACATAAATCTTTAAAAATAATTTTCGACTTTTCATTAATTTCCGTGCATAAATATTGGTATCAAAACATATGCCTGTCATATTTCTCCTAGTAGTACATAAAGAATAAAGGGCTCGACAAAAATTAGTTTCTCATTGCGAGAAAACATTTACAAACACTGAATTTGTTGTATTTTTTCTTCTTGTGATAACATGAGCAGCATTATACAAGAAATTATCCCTTACAAGCTAAAGTACGACCCGGCGTTGCCCAGAATTTTGAGAATATTTGTTTTGAAAAATCAATTCCAAAATTAAACATACAGTATAACACAAAAAATAAAAAATAAAGCAGTAGAAATATATTTGAAAATGGCAAAAACAAAAACAAATTCAGAGAACCTCAAAATGTTAAAATATGCCAATATTTCCATATCGGGTTTTTATCATGTTTCAATACTTTTTTTTCAATCTCATATGACGCTATATATTCACCTGCTGGCGTCCATTATATTTCCAATAGGACGTAATATTAATTTTTTTTTAATTCGTTAAACTATTTACTTCATTTTCAATTTTCACGTGAAAATCTTGCAATATAAATGTTATGACATAATATTTACATTTTTTAAATTCGTCAAACTCTTTATTTCATTTTCATTTTTCATGAGGAAATGTTACAATAGAAAAGTAATTATTGTGGATAGAATTTTATTGTTTATTTTTAATTGTTGGTAACTGCTATTACGAACTAGTGCGTTGTGGTCATCACAAAACTTTCTTCTGTATAAATCACGTCAATTAAATCATTTAAATAGTACAAGAAATTTCATCAATTTAGCACCAATTCATATCAAAGTATATCTGAATTTGAAGTTTGATAAAAATTCGTGCCTTAGTTCTTGAGATAGAGCTATAGCGGAATATCTGAAAGATGTAGCATAGCAGCGCCTACTTTTGAGTGATTTACAACAAAACATAAACAGCACTAATTAATATCCGGGTATACATGGATTTGAAATTCGTTGAAAATCCAAGCATTAGTTCTTCAGATAGAGCTATTGAAGAAATCACAAAAAATAGCGTAACAGCACCACCTATTGAGCTATTTACACCAAACTGTATAAAATGTCAATTCATGTCAAGGACCAACTGATTCTAAAGTTTGATGAAAATTCGTGCATTAGTTCTTTATATACACCTATAGTGGAAATTCTGAAAAATACAGCACAGCAACGCCACCTGTTTAGCGATTTACACCAAAATGTACAAAATGTCAATTCATGCCAATGATCAACTGATTCTGAAGTTTGGTGAAAATTTTTGCATTAGTTCCTTGAGATACAGCTATAATGGAAATTCTGAAAAGTGCAGCATAGCAGCGCCACCTGTTGAGCGATTTGCACCAAAACGCAAACAACACTAATTCATATCAAAGTATACTTGAATCTGAAGTTTGTTGAAAATTCAAGCATTAGTTGTTGAGATAGAGCTATTGCGGAAATCGTAAAAAATTCAGTATAGCAGCGCCACCTGTTGAGCGATTTAGACCAAAATATATAGAACTTCAATTCATGTCGAGGACTAACAGAATCTGAAAATTGATGAAAATCCGTGCATTAGTTCTGGAGATTGAGCTATTGCGGAAATCGTGAAAAAGGCTGCATAGCAGCGCCACCTGTTGAGCGATTTACACCAAAAACTAATCAGCACCAATTTATATTAGGGACTAACTGAATATAAATTTTTATTAAATTCCGTACATTAGTTCTTGAGATAGAGCACCCACAAAATTTGTGTCACATACATACAGACAGACTCAGAGACTAACAGATTCACAGACTCACAGACAGACAATTTGTAAAAACATGTTTTTCGAGTTCTCTGACCCCTAAAACGTGTAAATCCGTCGAAAACCGAAAGTCGAAAATTTTCACGAATCCAATACTTTCTTTTTGTAAAGACTAGGGGGCTCGGCCCACTACGAGCTACGCTCGCCAACCCCCGTCCAGACACCGCAGACTCTAAATGCTCGCTAATTGGATCGGCTTTAAAAAGATTTCGAAAGATTGAATTATAATTTAAAAAACAGCGGCGATCTCCCTATAAACAAATTCCTATTCATTTCTCTTTGACTGGGGAATTTTAACGCCAAATCACTGCGGTACTACTTGATTATCCCGTCGACCAATTTCGCCAAATTATATAAATCGCCAAACCACTCGCCAAATTATACAAATTGACATAATTTTTATTTTAAATAACGAAAGAACAAATAAATTAGTACAACATTAACAAAAATACAAATAAAATGTCGAAATAAAAATAACTTGATGACGCAGACACGTGTAACAACAATTCAAAATAAGCTAATATAAAATGAATTAAGTAAACTGAGTCTTTGTGTCCCGGTATTTTTTAACAAAGTGAAAAGAAAGTTCTTTCTGACGTAATTTTCACCAAACTTCGCTTTCTCTTTTTAATATTCACGTAAAAATGCTTTTGTCAGAAATGAAATATTATTTGCGCTGTCCCAGCAAAAATAGTGGAAATGATCTTATCGAAATATCAAATAAATATCTCGCGCAATTTTTAAATTTAAACTGTTTTGCAATATTATTTTGTATTCATTTTATGTAATAACTGTAGTGACGTAAATGTGACGTAATTTCTCCTATTTAAGACTTCTAACGCATGTTAATGAGTTTATTATTTTACAATATCCTTTCGCTATTGAACTTCACGTGTAAATATAGTTCTTATGAAGTAATTTTCAATAAGTCCCTGCTTTTTATATGCAATTATTTAATTTTAATTTGAAAGTATCTTTTCTGTTTATAAGAGTCACGTGTAAATAAATTTTTAATATGAAGCAAACATTATTGTTTCCGTTGTTTATACAGTTGGCAACAGGTTAAATTAGTACAATTTTCTAAAATAAGTAAAAAATATCTCTCGAAATGCTGAAAATTTGAATTTAAAATAGAAATGAAACCTCGAAAAATGAGTCAAATTAAAAAAATAAATAAATTCTGCACACCGGGAAATTATAACTTATAAAATCTCTCTATTCTAAAAAAAAGTAACTACCGCTGTCACCGCCGCCGCCGCCGCCGCCGGTTTTGATTTTTTTGTGACCGGAGGCTTTTCTTCGTTAAAATTAACAAAAATAATGCATACAAAAATATAAAAATCGGTGGTTTTATACAGAAATGTTTTATAAACACGCTGATGCAAACAGTTTTCAAATCGAAGAATTATTTTAAGAGTTATTTAACGCTAAAGTTGGACAAAATCGTTCCACTAAAAAAGTTTTATAGCAGCAAAAACTATACATGGCAGTGTAATCATTTTTAGATCATTTTATGTGTTAGAATTTGCCGAAGTGCAGATTGCATTAATTTTTTTATTTTGACTCATTTTTTCAGGTTTTATTTCTATTTTAAATTCAAATTTTCAGCATTTCTAGAGATATTTTTTTACAGATTTCAGAAAATTGTACTAATTTAAACTGTTGCCAACTGTATAAAAAGCGAAAGCAATAATGTTTGCTTCAAATTAAAAATTTATTTACACGTGACTATTATAAACAGGCTTAATTCCTTTTATATTAGCTTATTTTGAAATGTTGTTACACGTGTATACGCCATCAAGTTATTTTTAATTCGACGTTTTATTTGTGTTTTTATTAATGTTGTACGAATTTATTTGTTCTTTCGTTGTTTAAAATAAAAATTATATCAATTTGTATAATTTGGCGAGTGGTTTGGCGATTTATATAATTTGGCGAAATTAGTCGACAGGATAATAAAGTAGTACCACAGCGGATTTGGCGTTAAAATTCCCCAATCAAAGAGAAATGAATAGAAATTCGTTTATAGGGAGATCGCCACTGTTTTTTAAATTATAATTCAATCTTTCGAAATCTTTTTAAAGCCGACCAAATTAGCCTGCATTTAGAGTCTGTGGTGTCTGGACGGGGGTTGGCGAGCGTAGCTCGTAGGGGGCCGAGCCCCCTAGTGATCTAAAAATTATTAAATTCCGATGTATAGATTTTGCTCCTATAAAATTTTTTTAGTGAAACGATTTTGTCCAACTTCAGCATTAAATATCTCTTAAAATAATTCTTCGATTTGAAAACTGTCTGCATCAGCGTGTTTATCAAACATTTCTGTATAACACTGCCGATTTTCATATTTTTGTATGCATTATTTTTCTTAATATTAACGAAGAAAGACCTCCGGTCACAAAAAATTCAAAACCGGCGGCGGTGACAGCGGTAGTTACTTATTTTTAGAATAGGGAGATAGTAGAAAGTAAAAATTTTTAAATTTGAGAGGAAGTTGCTGTTAAATTGGTGTTTTTTTATTAATTAAAAATTAACTATAGGTTATTTCGATTCCGGATTGCTTTGGTTGCCTCGGCCGTGTTTTATTAAGCAAATACGTAGCATTTTGCAATTCTGTCATCCAAACTGTTGATTTGTATAGAAATACAGACAGACAGACAAATTTTCATTTTTATATATTTGATTATACAGCTGTGAAGAATAAGAAGGTATACTTTTCGCCTTTTGAGGCTAAGTATAATTTAATTCAAAGAAATATTTTACAGGGTGATTATTAACGAATATTCTAACTGTACAGGTCTATTAAAAGAAAAAAAAAAGTAAAACACTGTTGCTAATTGGAAATGAAAAATAACAGTTGAAACGTTAAATTCAACACAGTTATAAGTGTTCAATGAGAATCCCTCTAGAAACACGAACGATAACGAGGTGATACGATAACTCATTCCACACTGTTTTCAGTCCTGTGTGATTCTTTAGATGGCTGGAGATATGCGCGCCCTATCTGTTTCAACATCTGTTGGTAGCGTTACAACAAACACTTGACCTTTGATGAGGCCCCTTAAAAAAAATTCTGTGGAGAAAATTAAGGGATGAGTTATTGTACCGCCTGGATATTGTTCGCGTTTCTGGAGGAGCTCGCATTGAACACGTATAACTGTGTTGAATTTAAACTTCCAACTGTTATTTTTGATTTCCGATGAACAACAAGGTTGTACTTTTTACTTTCTTCTATCTTTACAAGAAGAAAGTATTGGATTCCTGAAAATTTTCGAATTCCGGTTTTCGACGGATTTACACGTTTCAGGGGTCAGAGAACTCGAAAAACATGTTTTTACAAAATGTCTGTCTGTGAGCCTGTCTGTCTGTCTGTCCGTCTGTCTGTCTGTCTGTGTGTGACACAAATTTTGTGGGCGCTCTATCTCAAGAACTAATGCACGGAATTTAATAAAAATTCATATTCAGTTAGTTCCTGATTCAAATTGATGCTGATTAGTTTTTGGTGAAAATCGCTCAACAGGTGGCGCTGCTATGCTGCAGTTTTTATGATTACCGAAGTGGCTCTATCTCAAGAACTAATGCACGGATTTTCATGAAACTTCAGATTCAGTTAGTCCTTGATATGACTTGATATTGATTAGGTGTTGGTGTAAATCGCTCAACAGGTGGCGCTACTACGCTACATTTTTTACGATTTCCGCAATGGCTCTATCTCAAGAACTAATGCACGGATTTTCATCAAACTTCAGATTTAGTTAGTCCTTTATATGACTTGATGCGGATTACGTGTTGGTGTAAATCTCTCAACAGGTGGTGCTGCTGTGCCGCATTTTGCACGATTCCAGCAATAGCTCTATCTCAAGAACTAATGCACGAATTTTCATCTAACTTCAGATTTAGTTAGATGTTAACACAAGTTGTTGCTGATTAGGGTTTGGTGTTAATCGTCTAATAGGTGGCGCTGCTATGCTGGCATTTTCATGATTTTTTGCAATAACTCTATCTCAAAAACTAATGCACGGATTTTCCCCAAACTTCAGATTCAGTTAGACTTTGACGTAAGTGGTTGCTTGGTAGTTTTATTTAACATAGGTTTTGGTGTAAAGCACCCAATAGGTGGGGCTGCTAGGCTGAATTTTGCTGTATTTACACGATTTCGTAGATAGCCATATCTCAAGAACTAATGCCCGGAATTTCATATCTATAGAATCCTCATGATGGGCATAGATTGCCGTTTAATTTTGGTAGTGTGATAGCTAATTTTCAAGTATTAACATGCATGAGATAGAAGAAAGTTTTGGGATTGGTATATCCGACTGGTTTTGTTTTCTTGTAATAGCCCTGTAAAGTTGGGATATTCATTTATAATCACCTTATATTTAATTTTTAACTTTTCAGGGAGGGAGCTATGTTAAGGGGTCTGGAGGTCACTTAAAACTTTTTTCGAAAAGGTTTCGAATTTTTCGAAATTTTAATTTTTTTAGATGTCAAACTCCTATCTTTTCTGAAAATTTTCATGTAATTCTTTCCTTGAAATTCCCATTGGAACAGAAGCTATGGCTTTTAGAATTATACCTGCTCAGTAGCTGAAGGGGCGTTTTCTAATCTTTGAAGTTATTTTTCTCCAAATGACATTTTTCGGCATAAGGCGCAGGATATCTGAAAAACTTCTGAATGTTTTTTCATGATATTTTCAAAACATATGTTTCATGTTAGTCTGTATAATATAAACCAAAAATTTCCTTTTTATTGTTCAAAAATATTTTATTAGGTGATTATACTGTTGCAAATTTCAAAATTTTGTATAAGCTAAATACGACTTTGTATTAAAAATATAAAAATGCATTAAATACAAATTTATTTAGGTTTAGGGTAATTATTACAATCTGAAGTATAAGTAGGCACCAAAATTTTCATTCTAGTTGCAAAGTTTTGTAATCCCTCGCTAATCTGTTATGTCGATTTTTTGCTCGCCAAATGTCTGACAGTTTGGAGCCTCTGTTAATGCTACTTCTGCATCTTGCAATTTTTTAAATATTTGAAATGAAAGAGCATATTCCTATCTTTCATCCCAATTAAAATTGTCTTAAAATCAAATATATTTTTAAAATATTAAATGTTGAATATCGTCTTTATGTTTTCTTTTTTTTCCTATTTTAGGAGTCCTAAGACTTCTTAATTAAGGGAAGACGTTGCATGTAGAAAGCTGAAAAATGCGTGATTTTCAGCAATTTTTTCCTGAAACAGGATAGAAGATTTTACTTTCGGGTTTTTTGCAGGTTATTTTTCATTATTTAAAGGTCATTTATATATATATATATATATATATATAATGACGATGCGACTTGTGATGCGTTGGAGGATGCCCTAGCGTGCGCCGTGAACCTTTAATCGGGCGGGATCCCATAGATCGCCATATTTGTTTATAATTAATTTCCGTTAAATATTATGGAAGTATATAACATTGTCTGGAGCTTCAACCTCTTTGAGATCAAAAATTTCATAATCGACAAAGTGGCAGCGATTTGAAAAAAATGATCTGTTTCTGTCTCCTATTTTTATATCCATTTATATCCTATTTATATATACATCTAAAAATATCTAATTTTTTTTTATAAAAATAGCTGAATGTGGTCAAAGTTCCAATAAATTATATTGAATTTAATTTTGAAAAAAAAATGCCAACATTGGTAAGGTTTTCGCGTTCTGATCCCGCCCAGTTTGAAAAAACTCACTTTGCGTAAAATGCATTGTAAAAAGTTCTGAGTATGTCAATCAAGTTGTAAGTTTGATGGTAGCGTACGGCACACCCTTCTTTCGAATCTTAAAATTAATCTTTATTGATTAAAAGACGAAGAAAAAACTGATTACATATTTTGTTAAATGTTGAATTCGTGACAATTATTATCTCCAGTTATAAAACAGAGTCTGGATTAATATCTTCGAAGTTCTTAAAGTCTACAAATATAGAAGTGCACACACGCGGAAATTCATAGCCTATTAGTATAAACAAACAGTTTTTAAACGTTGACACTGTCTAACACATTCAAATTACTCTAGGACAGATATTTGTCATCATTAATTATAGTTCAAAGCACGCCCGTGTTGAGCCCCGGTGATTCTACACTTTTCGCAACTTTTCTCTCTACCACGTCAACATCATTTTTCATCCACAAAATCTTTCTCTCGCTCCAAGAGATTTTGCTGCCACTCTCTTTCGAGACTTTTTCCCAACTCCCTTAACTCTCTTCTCAACCCCTCTCCATCGGGAGGCGTTTATCTCGTCCACTCAAATTGTAGCCAAAAGGTGAGGTCACTCATAATCAGACCCGTTCCTGGATCTCTACCTAGGAAACTCGAAATCGTAGTGCATCTCTCACCAAAGTGATATTTTTTTCCACAACGGTCATTTGTAACCGAGGTCTTTTTCCTACCAGGATGCAATACTTGGATTCTTTCGTTCAGGATTCTTCTCAACACAAGAAAAAGCAGTTCTATTCAGATCACTTAAAAAGTTACCGACATGAGAAAATATTCCAGTAAAGTTGGTTTCACTATGCCGGGTTTTTCGTCAAGGTTATTCCCACGCACAGAGAAATTTCTAATTTAAAAGGAAATCGTTTTAACACCCGCCCTTAAGAGGATTCTTTCGGGTATGGCACGAAAAATCACCAGAGAGCAAAATCAAAGCTGTAAGCTCTATTACACCAGAGTGGCAAAAAATAATTAAAAACATTGATACCTTATTTTAATTCGCGCTCTGATAAAAGCTGATACACTTTTTACCCTATTTGAGAATGCTCATTTTTGAATAATTCAGTACTTAATAAAGAAAAATATCTGACTAGACTTTTAATTACACATAATACACAAACAATTTACAAAAATAAATATCTATATACAAAAAAACCCTGTTTAATGAGTTTATTCTTCCCTGCTAAGGCAGTCAACCCGAGCAATGTCTTTGCCAGGCCGATGTTTAATGGCGTAATGGTACGGTTGCAGAGTTAGAGCCCATCTAAGTAATCTAGGATTATTTCCAGAATTTCTTTAAAAAAAAACTAACGGATTGTGATCCGCCTCAATGGAAAATTTCTGGCCGTCAATATAATGCCTTAATTTTTTTTTTTGCAAAAATAATTCCGGCACACTCTTTTTCCGTTGCACTAAAACTTTTTTCGGTCTCTCAGAATTTTCTGCTTAAGCAGATTATAGGATGTTCTTCGGAACCTTCTCTTTGCGGTAAAATAACTCCAACCCCTTTTTCGGAAGCATCTGTTTGCGCTATAAATTCCTTTTGGTAATTTGGAGCATATAAAATTGGTTTTTCGATAAGTTTTGTTTTTAAGGTTTCAAATGATTTACTCATTTCTTCGCTCCAAACTATGCGATCCTTTTTATTTTTACCTTCAATGCACGCGTCAGTGGTTCTACAATGATAACTTAATCTTTTATGTAACGGGAGTAGTACCCCGCCATGCCTAAATATCTGCGAATTTCAGTTTATTCTTCGGAATTGGTAATTCTCTTATCGCTTATATTTTTGCTTCTGACGGGCTATGGCGTCCCTCCCCCACTACATGTCAAGATACTTCACTGTTTTTGAGCGAACTTACACTTTGCTAATTTAATTTTCAATTTCGCTTCATTAACCGTTTTAAGTACTATTTCTAAATGCCTCATGTGATCTTCCCAATTTTTGTGAAAAGATGGCCATGTCATCCAGATACGGCAAACAAAATTCCTCAAAAACTCTCAATACCTTATCCATAAATTTCGAGAATCTGTAGGAAGCATTTAACAACCAGAAAGGCATGACACATGGTAAAAAAGAACCAAAACCAGTAACGAAAGCGGCCAATCTTTGAGCCCTTAGAGTCATCGGAATTTGCCAGTAGCCTTTCGTCAAATCCAAGACCGTAATGTACTTTGCACAAGCTACCTTTTCTACCCTTTCTTCGGTATTCGGTAAAGGATAAAATTCTGCCTTCGTGATTTCATTTAGCCTCCTATAATCGATACTAGGTCACGGGTCTTTACCTGGAGCCTCAACTAAGATCATTGGTGAGTTATAATCGCATTCCCCTTCCACTATGAGATTTAGATCTAAAATTCTTTTTATTTCCTTACGAAGTATTTACGTCTGCCTGGGTGACATTCTGTACGGCCTCAATTTAACAGGTTTATGCTCTGATAATTCAATATCGTGCTCGATTAAATCTGTGCGACCAGGATCGTTTGAAAAAACTACACTAAATCGATTCAACAAATTTTCTACTTGCTGTAGTTCTTCCGAAGTGCATCGGGATTCCAAATTACTCTCTTTCACGACTTCATCGAATTTATAAATTTCAGAATCCGCACTAGGAAATATGATTTCTAGATCTTGATTTTCCTCAATCTCATTTATTTCTCGCGTTAAAATATTCACTAATTCTATCCGTTTCCTATAAGTCTTTAACAAATTGATATGGTAAATCTGTGATTTTTCCCGCCTTCCTAGCATGTTAACAATGTAATTTATTGCGGATATCTGTGCTTCTATTTTACCAGGCCCTACCCAACTAACTGACATCTTATTCGGCTTATTAGTTACTAAAACTAAAACCTCAAATCCCACATTCAATTTCCTTTCCACGGTCTTTTTGTCATACCAAACTTTTCTTTTGTCTCGTGCTAAAGTCATGTTTTCGATAGCGAGATCCTGACATCTTTTTAATCTGTTAACGAGATTAAAAACATACTCCGTTACGAGTTCATCTTCTTCTGATTCTCCCATCCAATTTTTAAATAATAAATTTTCAGTTGTTCTCAAATTTGTCCCATCTACGAGTTCGGACAGGCTGAAACCTGTGGAGTCATGCGTAGCAATCCTCAAAGCTAGCAATGCGTACGGTAAGTTCGCCTCCCAATTTGATCCATTCTCTACACATAACACTTTTAGAAGTCGTTTAACCGACTTGTGAAATCGTTCGACGGCTTTGGGGGTGATACACCGATGAACGTCCTATCTTTATCCCAAATTTCTTGAGAAACGCCGTCTTTAATTGACTCGTAAAACTTTTGCCGTTATCTAGTTTTATTTCTACGGAAAATCCTAATCTACTGAACACTAACATTAGTGCTTCAACAATAGTTTCAGATGTCACATCAGGTATTGGAATTGCTTCAGGGTATTTCGAAGATAAACACATAGCCGTTAGTATATACCTGTTACCTTTATCCGACTTTGGCAGGAGGCCAACTAAATCGCAAGATAATTTAGCAAATATTTCTCCCACTATAGGAACAAGTTTAAGTGGAGTCTTTTTCTTGTCTCCGGCTTCTCCGATTCTCTGACAAGGGTCACATGTCTTCACAAAATCCTCTGTCTCTTTTATAATATTTGGCCAAAAAAATAACGCAAGACCTTATCTTTAGTTTTTGTTTCACTTAAGTGTGATGCGATTCCTTCATGACACGCACTTAATACATATCTTCTGTATTTTAATGCAACCACCAATTGCACTCTCTCGTTTTTGCGATTATCCATTGTACTTTGTATCACGAGTGAATTTCTGATTTCATAATGCAATTTTTTTTGCCTTTTCCCTAATTTCTTTAAGTGAGGTGTCTAAGTGTTGCTCCCTTTTGAATTCATTCCTCCCTATTGTAGCTAAACTCACAATCCCATATTTTTGTACTGAAGGCAATAATCCCTGTTCTATAATTTCTTCGTCCCCTTCACCCGTCAAATTTCCCGCCCCTTTCAAAGGGTCTACGTTTAAACTTTCTTCACTTTCTATTGGCTTAGCGCGTTCTTCCCTTTGTCAATTTTCTGTTCGCTGTCAGCATCAGACAGGTCAAGATTTCTTTTTGTTTGCGCTCGCGTAAATACAGGGTTTAATAATTAAGTTTTCTATTTAGCTCGCTACAATAACTTTTGTGTTTCATTGCCTAACAAATAATATTGCATATCTGTTTCACTATCAATTACACCTGCCGTAGTTTCAACCACCCCTACTCCTTCAAACTCTAATGTGATTTCTGCCATAGGTAGACAATGTAATCTGCAATCCAAGGGCGTTTTTACCCAGACATATTGTCCATTCATGTGATCATGAGTGACAAAATCACTTGAAATGATATCTAAACAGGTCCCGCTGTCTCTCAAAATTGTTGCCTCCCTCCCATTTACTAATCCTTTACTCAAATAAGGGGAGAAAGATCCCTCGAACTCTGGCTGTTTGCTAACATGATTGACACTCGCAATATCTTTATCTTTCTTTTTAAGTTCCGGACAATTATTTCTATAGTGCGATGAAGAATTGCACACGAAGCATCTGTTGACACGCCTTTTTCGAAAGCTTTCTCTCTCTCTTTGTTCTCACTACGGTCCCTCCAATTTAGGCTTTTTTCAGGGCTTTTGTTCTCGCTAAGCGCTTTGTCCCAAGTCCTAGTCCTTTCCGTTTTATTTTCAAGAAGGGGTTTAGAATTCCATATTCTTTTAGTTGGGCGTTTGATTGCTTCGTACGCATCTAAATGCTTAACTAATTCGTCCGGATCTTTGAAATTTGCCCAATTATCAATAAAATGTTCTCTCATTTCCTGAGATGCTCTTTTCTTAATCTGATCGGTTACAAGCAGTTTTTTTAATTGTTCAAAGTCCGTAATTTCTAAATTCGCAAGCCACCCTTCCAAGTAACCGTTCAATTCAAAAACTAAATCTTTTCAAGGAGTATTTGGATTCCTTGCATGTTTATTAAATTTATGCCCTTACGCCTCTGTGGTCATTTTAAAACGCTCTAACAACTTAGTTTTTACAGAATGATAATCGTCCACTTTATCTTCCGGTTCTCTCAAAATCAGTTCAGCAATTTCTACTGGTAAAAGAGCTAATAAATTAGTTACTATCTCATCTGATTGTAAATTGCATTTTTTTGTTTGTCTCTCGAATAAATTTAGAAACAAAGAAATTTCTGACTTCTTTTCATCAAAACGATGCATAATTGTTTTAAGCGGTAATTTATTCGTTTTTTCAGAGGTATTATTTGACGTGCTACGTGACTCTGTTTCCTGAGTTAATCTCAATTTAACTAATTGGAATTCACGTTCTTTTTCTTTTTCTAAACGCTATTTTCCCTTTCAACCCGCACTCTCTCTGAAATCCTCACGCTCTAACGCTAATCTTTCCTTTTCTTTCTCTTCGCATAATTTATTTTCCCTATCGTTCTCTATGAATTTAACTTGAGATACCGCGAAATCCTTATCATAATCATCCATCGCTTCTATCTTTCTTATTATTTCCTTTATTGTATCGCTTTCATCTAATTCTACTTAAAGTTCTTTAGCTAACATTTGTAAATCAGGTTTCCTGTAATATTTTAATTCCGACACTTTTTAGGACTTTCGCTGACACAATTTTAAAAACAATGAAACAATCTTTAGGCTTTCACTTACTATACGACTTCTCAGATATCTGATTTAATCTCAAACATACACATACATAACAAAAATACTCTGGAAAAATCAATATACATATAATATTTCTCAATTTTAACCTGTCCTTAAAATTCACTGACAAATTTGTGCACAATACGTATATGGTTTAAAAATTCTCTCACATAATGCAATTAAACAGAAAGAAAGAAAGAGAAAAGAAAATACATAAATGTTTTTTTAAACAATTTTTCCCTGTTACTAAGATACTCTACCTCTGCAACCGCAGCTGAGATTTTGAAACATTGATATGCTTTTTAGCTTAAACGTAAGAAAAATAGTAATATTTTCAAGCATAAAGTAACTTATTAAATTTAAGCAAAATTTACTCTATGTTTGTGTAAATCATTACAATGCTCAGCAAGCTTCATTTATTGCTATTATTATATTTAATCCCCAATTTTTGCTCGACGTATTTTCTTAATAGTAGTTAAAATTTATAATACAGTTACCTTCCAATACACAAAAGAAAAATAGGCACTCTTATTACCTTTTCAACCTAAGCATTTCAAAATAACAATAGTTAAAAGATAACCCCTTTTTTTCTTTACATAAAAATGACACTATAACTAACACACAGGTAATTTGTTTACTTTTTGCCCCCAAAACAACACAACCAAAAATTTCTAAGCCACTCTAAATGTAAAAAGAGCTTACCTGTTGTCAATCCGGTCATCACTCTTTGTTCACTAGTTATTCTTTTCATAAATTCTGTGGTCTGTCACACATTTTTCCTGGACTAGTATAATGAGTCTCGCTTGTTGTCATCTAATCCTTTATTCCAGGATTCAGATCAGGCCGGGGGAATTCTTTGAACTTAAAAGTTCTTTTTTAATCACAGTTCAATAAAATGTCTATTTCACAGTAATGGCGATTTAGTAATTTCACAAAAGAATATCTTTATCCGTTAATCTGGCGATCTTAGGCATAAAACATCCCTGAGCTGCCACCATCTGTAAAAAGTTCTGAGTATGTCAATCAAATTGTAAGTTTGATGGTAGCGTACGACAAACCCTTCTTTCGAATCTTAAAATTAATCTTTACTGATTAAAAGACGAAGAAAAAACTGATTACATATTTTGTTAAATGTTGGATTCGTGACAATTATTATCTCCAGTTATAAAATGGAGTCTGGATTAATATCTTCGAAGTACTTAAAGTCAATAAATATAAAAGTGCACACACGCTGAAATTCATAGTCTATTAGTATAAACAAACAGTTTTTTAAACGTTGACACTGTCTAACACATTCCAATTATTCTAGGACAGATATTTGTCATCATTAATTATAGTTCAAAGCACGCCCGTGTTGATCCCCGGTGATTCTACACTTTTCGTAGCTTTTCTCTCTATCACGTCAACATCATTTTCATCCACAAAATATTTCTCTCGCTCCAAGAGAGCTTTCTGCCACTCTCTTTCGAGACTTTTCCCCAACTCCCTTAATTCTCTTCTCAACCCCTCTCCATCGGGAGGCGTTTATCTCTTCCACTCAAATTGTAAACAAAAGGTGAGGTCACTCATAATCAGACGCGTTCCTGGATCTCCGTTCCTGGAGACCTAGGGAACACGAAATCGTAGTGTTCCCCTCACCAAGGTGATATTTTTTCCCACAGCGGTCATTTGTAACCGAGATCTTTTTGCTACCAGGGTGCAGTATTTGGAATTCTTTTGTTCAGGATTCTTCTCAACACAAGAAAAAACAATTCTATTCAGATCACTTTAAAAGTTACCGACATGAGAAAATATTCCAGTAAAGTTGGTTTCACTATACCGGGTTTTTCGTCAAGGTTATTCCCACGCACAGTGAAATTTCTCATTTAAAAGGAAATCGTTACAGCATTTATAGTGCTCCAAAACAGTGTAAACTCTGCGGATACGTTGCGCGCACTAAATAACTACAAAATGACTTCTAATTCGGCTAAATCGTTGTACACGAATAATCTTCTGACTATAGCAGTGTTCCCAGATTGGCCATTTTTCAATTAAAAATTTTTGAATTCATACCGGAAATTCTGGAAGAATAGTTATATTAAGCCATCTCGTAATGTTTGTCGTTCAATAAACAAAGAACTATTACAGAAATTTCTGGTATGAAATCGACTGTTCAGAATTAAAAAAAGGTCAGTCTGCAAACCATGGAATAAAGGGAATAGAAAAATGTAAAAAAAAAGAAAAATCGATGTTTTTCAACCAAACTAAAGCAACCCCCCACTAAAAACTAACAACGGAGCAATCTGCGCATTTAATGGTTAAACAAAAATTCTGGTGTAAATGTTTTTTTTATTATCATGGTTGAGTAATATTTCAATAGGATAGGAAGTTTAACACGTTCACACCGGTATGCATCACCGGTGGGTCGCGCTCGATTGTCCCATCAAGTGGCGTGCATCACTGGTGTTTCACGATTTACTGTCTCATCAGGTTCTAAATCGAATGTATTGCAACAGACAAAATTACGGGCGACGACGCGACGGTTCAAAATAAATTTAAAAGAGGGAAATGTAGCAAAAAAATGGCGCATTAAAATCACTAGAATTTTGAAAGGGGAAACGTAATAAAACTGTTTTAAGATGGTATGTAGTAAATTAAATGGGAATTAAATTTTCAAAAAAAAAGTACGATAGGTTAATTTTTTAAACAGAAGCTATATATACACTGTTTACATTTCTACAGTTTACCTCTTTAGAGCAGTCTGCAGTCTAAACTATTCATCAGAAAAATATGAAATTTTAAATGCGTCTTAGGTGGGATAAACGAAGGGATGCGAAAAAAATTTAGCAGAAAAAAATATATTTTAAAAATTAACGACCAGAGGGTATATTCTGATAAAAGTTCCGCATATATGCAAATTTTATCGATCTCGTGATGGATCTTCAGGGGTACAGTGAAAATGTTAAATGTTAAATAAAAAGGCTCAAAGGATTTCTTGTCAGCAGCTTACCTTTTAAAAGGGAAATGTTTTCAGGATCGTACTTTATTAGTGAAATTTATGAAAATGATGATTCCGCATCATTCGCTGAGGTGAAATGATTGCAAATCGAAATTTCACAAAAATCAACGACAGTGTAACTCATGCCCTCAACATTTCAAAAAATTCGATTAGCTTCATTTTTTTGTGATTTTAAATGGTAATTGACAACTATGGTTGACACATTGAATAGTATTTATCTTTATAAACCAATTCTACAGTGTATATGCTTGCAAATTCGCTTGTTAAATTGGTTAAAAAAATCAATAATACACACTCTTGTAACCATTTTTCAAATTATTTTTTTCCTACTAAATGTGTTTCGCATCCCTTCATTTAGGCTCATACCAAATTTATTATGTAGCCATCTCATCTCACATGATCTGTATAAAGCAAGTTACTAGCTTAGAGTAACTGGCTTGGACTTTTGCTCTATTCTAACGTTCTCGCCTCCTGATCATGAGATCCCTGGTTCAAATCCCATCGGCGCCAATCTCTCTAAAGTGGTGACCCGGACAAACACGCAAAAACAACCTTCAGCAACAATCATCTCATCTCATAACCAACAGATGGCAGCACTAAATAATCATCCCCTGCATACAAAGCCTGTGTAACGCTCACAGCACAAAGCCTGTCATACTGCGCATCACACATGCGTGCGTCAGCATCATTCACGAGTGCATATCGCTCGTCAGACGTCAGAAATACGTCTTTCTCACTGGGAATGGAGTGTGTAGCGATCTCATCTCACATGATCAGTATAAAGCGAATTACTAGCTTAGAGTAACTGGCTTGGCCTTTTGCTCGACGCCAACGTTCTCGCCTCCTGATCATGAGATCTCTGGTTCAAATCCCACCGGCGCCACTCTCTCTAAAAATACTTTTCTTTTGAATAGTTTTAGCTGCAGACAGCCCTGAATATGGACACATTAAATATCTACACCCTGCATATTAAATCTTCGAAGTGAATTTCTTTAGAAACTTATATTTAAGTATTGTGCGGCAGCGCAATACTTATTTATTTCCACTGTCATTTCTCAATGTTTATTTAATACAGAAAAGCCTATGGAGCTCATAACTTATTAATTTTTTTCTTCCCACCTTTTTGTTCCTGATGCTACAATTTTTTTATTCTTTACTAATTCTAATGATATTATAAATTTAAAGTGTAAAAATGTTGCCTGATGTCAGGGTCAAAACGGATGATAATTTAACTATTTTTAGTTGAAAGATTTCCAAGTGAAAAATTAAATTGAAATAGTATGTTTTTCCGTTAAGAATTAAAAAGATGAATATGGCGTCAAAGTGGAAATAAAAAGGCATTTTCAGAATAAGTTTTGGCTTTCGTCCAGTTTATGTTTTAGTAAAAATTTCAAATGGATAGCCATTTTTACGCAGGTAGCGAACTTAGTGCGTTACATAACTTAAATTTTAAAAATGTATTTTATTTTCAATATGGGAACTATTTATACCCCAAGTTAAACTTAGGTAATAGTTTTCTCTTGTGTTTGTATCACCCCATAGGTGGGAATAAGGCAACAAAATTTAAGTAAAATTTTTTATTTTTATTTTTTACTATATCATAGCTATAATATTGTTAAATATTAGCAGTAAGAATTCAACACAATTTACTTTTGCACTCATAGCGTTCCTGAGTGGGAAATAGGGTATCTAAATTTAAGTAAAATTAAGCTTTTGTGTTTTGATTAGATTTTTTAAGTTCAGATTGGAATTTTTTGTCCAAACTACAGCAACTTGCATTACTATAGTGGTGAAATATTTTGAATTATACAGTGGTAAATTCTATCACACATTGTGATGCAATACCGCATACATCAAAGCCTGATGATGATACCCTCCATTAATTTTGAAATGTGTTCGTCTGAATGCAGTAGTTATTAAAAAACTTGACGCATTAAACAAAAACATAACTTCAAGAACAAATTAAAAAATATATATATTTCCTAATTTTTTTATGCCTGAGAAGGGACATATATTAAGATATTTCATTCAGTTAGTTCATTTAATGTTAAATTTTTGTGACAAATAATTTAAGCCAATTGAAGATCAAAAAATAAAAATAAAATTCATACAATTTGATACTTAAAATACCCTAAAAAATTAGATTGCGTTCAAATGAAATCAAAATAAATCTTAGACTTTTATTAAAGTTTTATATTTTGCATGCATCTTATCATTTTATGTACATTCGTCATAAACATAATACACAATCTGCAATTTTCAATTAAAAATGAAAGAAGTCTAAGATTTATTACGATTTCATTTGAACGGAATCTAATTTTTTAGTGTGTTTTAAGTATCATAATGTATGAATTTTATTTTTATTTTATAATCTTAAATTGGCTGAACTTATTTCTTACAAAAATTTAACATTAAATGTAGAAGTAATTGAATGGAATATCTTAATAGCTGTCCCTTCTCGAGCTTAAACAATGTAGGAAACAAATTTTGTTTATTTTTCAATTCCTACTATTAGTTCACACTCTCCCTATATTTATTTATTTATTTATTTATATATCTTGTTCAAATTTTCAATCGTTAATAAGATACTTATTATTCATCCTATCAAGTTGAAATAAATTTTTTTTAACTTGTACTGGATGACAATTGATGTTAATACAGTTTTTTCAAATATTAATTCATTAAATAAATTATAATTAATTAATTTTAGTTTTACATGAGAGACAAAAGGACGGCCATTGGTTATTGAAGCATTAAATGCATCTTCATACCTATAAGGGGGGTTACCATAGGGGGAAGCTTGTTCTGTCGCCAAATACCGCCAAGTTTGTCGCCAACTTGGTGATATATCGCCGAATTTGGCGACCAAAATGAGTCGCCAAAAGTGACGCCAACTTGGCGATATCTGTAATATTTCGCCAAATTCCCATAGAGTTCTATTTTAAACCTACTTGCTTATAGAAAATCAACCAATTGAGATATTTTAATGCAACTAAAAATAATATTAGCTTAAGGGATTATATTAAATTTTTCTTTGATGACCTAAGTAGGAACTGACTTTTAAAACAAAATTTTTATATTACTTGTTTTAATTTGTTCTTCAAATTATGTTTTTGTTTAATTTTTATTGACTGAAGAAATACAAGGTTACTCAACCCAGTGGTTCTGGCCACGTGATTGAGAGTTTGTTTTACCGAAGTCAGTCAGTTTGAAACCAGTGTGGTCTAAAAGGGGTGACTGTGCAAACTTTACAGTGTTTTTCATGTGTGAGAACGTTAATTGTGGTAATTTTCACTTTAAAAATCCTCATTCAAGGGTTTCGTGCTGCAGTAATATGCCCAAAATTGGACAATGTTTAACGATATCTCATTCCACTTCTTCTGAAATACTATAATTTTCAAAAATATATATTTCCTTCTTCGTTTAGACTAAAACACGATTTGATATGGGTAAGAAAACGGGGTTTGTGTCTCGCGTAAATTGGCGTTCAACATTCCCCGAACACCAGTATTTTAAGGCAATTTTCTTCGATTTATCTAAAGTCACAATTATCTGCGAATAAATATGGCGAAATAAACTGTAAGAAATTAGTAGTGTCCCGCGTATTTAGAGACTTAATTTACGTGATTTACCTGGCAGCGATATGGTTTACGCATTTTTTTATCTAATAATTATTTATGTAAATGAAAACGTTTAATAAAAGAAAGTAAGGGGAAATATGTACTTTCTTGTTATTGATTAAAATTACAGCAAAATAACTCCTGAAAATATATTAATAAACATAACTCTAAATTAAAAAAAAATATTTAAAAAAAACTTCACATTTCAATAAATGAGTTTTCACTAGAGCCTGTGAGACACTTTTCTTCATAATTAACATATATTGCATTTATTTAACATCATAATAAATAAAGTCACATCATAAAGCAATCACAAAAATTCATCATGAAAAGCGAGAAAAAGCAGTATAGTAATGTAGAACGCAACAGAGAGATTTTCTGTCATGAGCACTAATTAAACGAGAAATCTCAGCTCTTATTGTGATTAATGAAAATTATGGGTACTCTGATAACTTTTAGTATAAAGTGGAAATCCTTCAAGAAATGTTTTCATATAGTATACCTTTATGTTTTTAAATATGCATTTCCTGACTAGAAATTTTTATATCATTATGCAAGCATTAAAAATACCAAATATCCGAAAATAAACTTAAAATTTCAATAAATGATTTTTCATTGTATCTTGAGAGTCAATTTTCTTCACAATTGGAAAATTTCGTATTTATCATTATCGGCTATTTGCATGAGTACTTGTAGTGTAAATCACATGCTATGATTTTTGGCTACCAGTATTTTAGAACGGAAATTTTATGGGAGAAATCTCATTAATTAAATAAGGTGAGGCAAACTTTTCGAAAATAAGGGTGAACAACAGGCATAGCATTTATGAGGTATGTGACTTACACTACAAAGACCCATGGAACTAATCTATAATAAATAAAGTAAAATCACAGAGCAATAAAAAAAAGATTCATCGTGAAAAGGAAGAAAAAGCAGAGTAGTAATGTCGAGGGCAATGAAGAGATTTTTCTTTCATGAGTAGGGAAGACCGGTGTTAGTTGGCTACAGGGGTAAATAGGCTCAGTCCTCAGAAATCGCCTGTTTGTGGATAGATTGCGCAACCAGTCACATAGTACCTTTCTTCTTGCTTTTTATAATCCTCATTGTAGTTCTGCAGCGCTACATACATTTTTGCGCTCATAAGTAATTTTTTGTTGCTTCACTCTTTTTCCAATTTCTAATACTTTTCTTATAATTGCGATTTAACTAGTGCAGTTTTTTTTTGTGTATGATAAACCGTACCTACTTTTTATTTTGATATTTACTTGGATTATTTATGCTTAGATGGTTGCGTGTCCCTTTTGTGAAGTAATTTATTATGGGGCTAGTAGGCGCATTGAACACGGGGCAAGTTAGCTCGGTGTCTGGTGCGTGCTGATAACTTGAAAAATAGCAAACACCGAGAAAAGTTGGTTGCAATGCAAGATTTTGGGCATACGAGGCTTGCCCAAACGGAGACACTCGATTTTGTATTTGTGACAACTGTAACTCTAATGATGATATCGAGTAGGATAAAAGTTACCCAATTCCACTGTTTTATACATTATTTTTATATCATTATAATTTATAATTTACATTTTACGGCGATAACGCCTTTGTTTAAACTTAATGGTAATAATGAAATTGATTTCTCTTTACTGCGTGTCTTATTTGAGTTTCATTTATTTTTTTATAAAGCGTGTGCCAACTTACCCCATAGGTATAGGTAACTTGCCCCCCGTGATGGGTTAGTTTGACGAACAATTTTGCTTTTATTTTAGGCTTCCGCTAAACATAAACTACAAAAGCTACAAACTCAAAACTCCGGGTATTTATAGCCCAATGCCTGTTCTTTAAAAGTACAGTTAAAGTTTTATAAAAAACTGAAACAAAAAATTAAGAAAAATCAACTCTTAAAAACTGCGCGTACTATCCTCGGTCTCCTCTACTAATTAAACATGACATTATGGCTCTTATTGTAATGAATGAAAATGATGGGTACTCTGATAGCTATTAGTAATGAAGTGGAATTCATTGAATTGACTATTTTTATATAGTTAAATTTATGTTTCTGAAATTGGATATCATGACTAGACTATAAATTTCTATGTCAATATGCAAGAGTTAAAAATACTAAATAAAGTTGATGTGCTTCAAAGTATTATTTAGCTTTTAGAAAGCAAGAAATTTAAAACAATTTTATACTTTTATAATCATCTCTATTTTGTTTCCAGAAAAAATGTATTATGTTAATCGAACAACTGAAGTTTGGAATAATAATAACTTTTTTTATATAGTTAAATTTATGTTTTTGAAATTGTTGAAAATAATCACAGCATTACATTAAATTCTTATTAATTTCTTTTTGTACAACTATGTTTATTGTGATTGGTTGTTTAATGTAGCTTTCTTTCACGGCCGCCAATTCTCTGCCATGGGCCTTGCAAAATCTATAAATACCTGTAAATTTTCTGTTTTCTTTCAGTATGTTTGTGTAATTGTTCTTGTTAATATCAAATATACTCACTTCGATCCACGTCTTTATGTCTGCCTTTTTATTTATTTTAACAGCAGAGCGTGGTTCTAGCAGGTGTTGAAATGAGCTGCGAGACATACTGACGCCGTTATCTTTCTGTTTTTCATTTCTGCTGGGATTTTGAGTGAAAAAGATTTTATCTTTCTTTTTATATATTTTATTGAGCAGAATGGATTCTTCAAAAGATGTTTACGGTATCCCTCTTTTTGAAGGTGATGGAAAAGTTTTTTCGGTATGGAAACGAAGAGTAACGGCAAATTTTGCTGCTAAAGAATTGGAAAAATTCCTGGAAAATGAAGCAGCTCTAGACAATGCCGCCGATGTCGTGAAAGCAAAAAAGGCTTACGCTTTATTATTATCATTATTAAGTGATAATGTTCTTGCGTCACTTCAAGATGAAAATACAGCTCATAAAATATGGATTAAATTAGAACGCACTTATGATACAAAGCGTGCAGTGAATCAAATTACCTTTTCCCCTGTAATAAGTATGCCAGCTTTACGTTTGGTTCTTATTTTGATTTTAAATGAAGACTTATATGCATCTGTGTTAGATGTTAAAACAGCGTTCCTGAATGGTAAGTTAAATGAACTTGTTTTTATGGATCAGCCGCAAGGCTATGATGATAAAAGTGGGCGAAAGTGTAAACTTAAAAGAAGTTTATATGGTTTAAAACAAGCCCCACGACAATGGTTTGAAAGGTTTCATGAATTTATTTCAAAGTTAAATTTTAAATCTTGTGATAATGAACCTTGTATTTTTATTCAGTATAATAATGATCATAAAATAATTATTGCTTTGTATGTAGATGATATGTTAATTGCAGGTTCAGATGTAAATGAAACTAATGTAGTTATTTCCCTATTACATAACGAGTTTCACATGTCAAAATCGCAAAGTGTTTCAGAATTTCTAGGTATTCAAATGAAATTCAATTCTGATAGTTTAATAATGGATCAAGAGTCTTACATAATTAAATTGTTAAATAAGTTTAATATGCTAGATTGTAAACCCAGTGACATTCCTATTTCTCCTAAGTCCACCCCATCTGATTTCAAAAATGGTAAACCTTTTAATGGCCCATATCGTGAACTTGTAGGTTGTTTATTATATTTAGCTTATATTTCTCGACCTGATATTTTGTATGCTATTAATTGTTTAAGTCAATTGCAAGAAAATCCTACTGAAATTGCATGGAAAGCACTTAAGAAAATCTTAAGATATTTAAAAGAAACATTGTCTTTAAAACTTGTGTATAAAAAGCAAAATTCTGATCCTAAATTATCCATGTATGTTGATGCTGATTGGGGGGCTAACACAAATGACCGCAAATCAGTAACAGGTTATATTTTAATGTTTTGTAACATGCCTGTTCTGTGGTGTTGTAATAAACAAAAATCAGTTGCCTTATCGTCAACTGAAGCTGAAGTCATTGCTTTAACTAAAAGTTTGCAAGACTTGTTATGGTTTAAAAATATTGCTAGTGAAATTGTAAATATTAAGGATTTAGTAATTTTTGAGGATAATCAATCATGTATAAAATGTATCAGTAATGAGAGTAATTATGGTAGAATGAAACACATTGATATTAAATTGAAATTTGTTCGCAATATTATAAAAGAAAATAACATCAAAATTGAATATGTTCCTACGAATATGCAAATTGCTGATTTATTTACAAAGGCATTACCTAAAGTTAAATTTTATGAACTATTATTTCTTTGTTGTTTGTACAAGTAATGTTTAAATTGTGTCATATTATTATTAATGATTGATTTCAAGAAATTTCTTTGTTTTCTGATGTAATGCTAGATTATGGGCGGGTGTTGAAAATAATCACAGCATTACATTAAATTCTTATTAATTTCTTTTTGTACAACTATATTTATTGTGATTGGTTGTTTAATGTAGCTTTCTTTCACGGCCGCCAATTCTCTGCCATGGGCCTTGCAAAATCTATAAATACCTGTAAATTTTCTGTTTTCTTTCAGTATGTTTGTGTAATTGTTCTTGTTAATATCAAATATACTCACTTCGATCCACGTCTTTATGTCTGCCTTTTTATTTATTTTAACAGAAATTGCATATCATGACTAATAAATTTCTGTGTCAATATGCAAGCATTAAAAATACCAAATTAATTGGATGTGCCTTCGATGTATTGTTTACCTTTTAGAAAGATAGAAATTTAAAACAATTATATAGTTTTATAATTATCTCTTTTTTGTTTCAAGCAAATGAATATTTTGTTAGTCGAACAACTAAAGTTTGAAATACTTAGAATTTTTTTTATATATTTAGTTTTATGTTTCTGAAATTGGATATCATGACTAGACTATATATTTCTATGTCAATATGCAAGTATCAAAAATACCAAATTAAGTGGATGTGCTTCAAATTATTATTTAGCTTTTAGAAAGAAAGAAATTTAAAACAATTTTATATTTTTATAGTCATCTCTATTTTGTTTCCAGTAAAATGTATTGTGTTAATCGAACAACGGATGTTTGAAATAATAATAACACTTTTCTATAAATTTTTATATCAATATGGAAGATTTAAAAATATTAGATTAAATGGATGTGCTTCAAAATATTGTTTAGCTTTTAGAGAGAAAGAAATCTAAAACAATGATATATTTTTAAAATTATCTCTCCTTTGTTTCAAGCAAATGTATATTTTGTTAGTCGAGCAACTAAAGTTTGAAATACTAATATTTTTTTTTTTTATACATTAAATTTTATGTTTTTGAAATTGCATATTATGACTATAAATTTCTATCTCCATATGCAAGCATTAAAAATACCAAATTAAATAGATGTGCTTCAAAGTATTATTTAGCTTTTAGAGAGAAAGAAATTTAAAACAATTATATATTTTTATAATCAATTGTCTTTTGTTTCCAGCAAAAGTATATTGTGTTAGTAGAACAACTGAAGTTTGAAATAATAATAATATTTTTTACAATAATAAATAAAGATAAATTAAAAGGCACTTCCTCAAAACTTGTTCGCGTAATGCTAGAAAAGTATAGTAACGGTAAAAGTAATGCATTGACTTTTTTGTCAATAGAATCAGAACGATAAAATATGAATTGTTAGTTTTTATGTCGTTAAAACAAGAATTATAGTTACAGTTATTGCCTTTCAGCGTGAAGTGGACTTCATTCAAATTATATTTTATGTTATAGTTAAATTCATCGTTTTTCGAATGCATATTATTTCTCTAAAATTTCGTGTCATTATACATCGATGATATAAAGCAGAAACATGACCGTGAGTAACGTTGTAATACCTGGCAAAATTATTTGCTAATTCACATCGCAAAATTTCTATTTTTATACGGTCGAATAGAAAAAAAATGTTTTTTTTTTAATGCAATTTATATGAAAACTGCCTTTTGATTTTCGGTTTTTAATGGTTTTAAAATAATTTTCAGACATTTTTTTTTAATTTAACCTTACCGCGTACAACACAATTTCGAAAAATTTAGCCGTTAGTTTAACTGTTAGTTTTTATGTCGTTAAAACAAGAATTATGTTTACAGTTATTGGGAATTCATTCAAATTATATTTTATGTTATAGTTAAATTTATCGTTTTGCGAATGCATATTATTTCTCTAAAATTTCATGTCATTATACATTGATGTTATAAAGCAGAAACATGACCGTGAGTAACGTTGTAATACCTGGAAAATTTTTTTGCTAATTTCTACACATCGCAAAATTTCAATCTTTATTCGGTCGAATAGAAATAAAATGTTTTTTTAATGCAATTTATTTGAAAACTGCCCTTTAATTTTCGGTTTTTAATGGTTTTAAAATAATTTTCTTTTTTTTTTAATTTAACCTTATCGCGTACAACACGATTTCGAAAGATTTAGCCGTTTGCACTTTAAACATTATAAATAATTCAGCATTTGCTTATCTATCTATACTCATATTATAAAGAGGAAAAAATTGTTTATTTGTCGGAGATAAGCTCAGGAACTACCGAACCGATTCCAAAAGTAATGGTATCAAAATGATGGTGTTTGCCCAGCTTAGAACATAGGCTATATCTTATGTCGGTGCCACTACACCAAAGGGGGTGCAGGAGCAAAAAACTTTCTAAAAATGCGATTTTTGCGTTACTGAAGGGCCTAGAAATATGAAATTTGGAATATTAGTTATAAGATATAAATTATGTCTAAGAACAGTTCTTAAACAATTCGAAATTTAAAAAGGGTTAGAATGTACGAAAAGCGTTCTAAAAACGTTCTAAATGGTAGTTTCTACATAATCTCAGGAAATACCAAACCTATTCCAAAAGTAATGGTATCAAAATGATGGTGTTCGCCCAACTTACAACATAGGTTATATCTTATGTCGGTGCCACTACCCCAAAGGGGGTGCAGGAACAATAAAACGTTCTAAAAATGCGATTTATATGTTACTGAAGGGCCTAGAAATATGAAATTTGAAGTATCAGCTACTTATTAGATATAAAGGATTTCTAAGAACAGTTCTTAAACAATTCGAAATTTAAAAGGGGTGAGAATGCACAAAAAGCGTTCTGAAAACGTTCTAAATGGTAGTTTCTACATAATCTCAGGAAATACCAAACCGATTCCAAAAGTAATGGTATCAAAATGATGGTGTTAGTCCAACTTAGAACATAGGCTATATTTTATGCCAGTGCCACTACCCCAAAGGGGGTGCAGGAGAAAAAAACGTTCTAAAAATGCGATGTTTGCGTTAGTGAAGGGCCTAGAAATATGAAATTTGGAATATTAGTTACTTATAATATATAAATGATGTCTAAGAACAGTTCTTAAACAATTCGAAAATTAAAAGGGGTGAAAATGCACAAAAAGCGTTCTAAAAAACGTTCTAAATGGTAGTTTCTACATAATCTCAGGAAATACCAAACCGATTCCAAAAGTAATGGTATCAAAATGATGGTGTTAGTCCAACTTAGAACACAGGCTATATTTTATGTCGGTGCCACTACCCCAAAGGGGGTGCAGGAGAAAAAAATGTTCTAAAAATGCGATTTTTGCGTTAGTGAAGGGCCTAGAAATATGAAATTTGGAATATTAGTTACTTATAAGATATAAATGGTGTCTAAGAACAGTTCTTAAACAATTCGAAATTTAAAAGGGGTGAAAATGTACAAAAAGCGTTCTAAAAAACGTTCTAAATGGTAGTTTCTACATAATCTCAGGAAATACCAAACCGATTTAAAAAATAATGATGTCAAAATGATAGTGACAACGTTTGCTCCAAGATAGGCTATGTTTTATGTCGGTGCCACTACCCCAAAGGAGGGTGCTGGAGCAAAAAAACGTTCTAAAAATGCAATTTTTGCGTTACTGAAGAGCCTAGAAATATGAAATTTGGAATATTAGTTACTTATAAGATATAAATGATGTCTAAAAACAGTTCTTAAACAATTCGAAATTTAAAAGGGGTGAAAATGCACAAAAAGCGTTCTAAAAAACGTTCTAAATGGTAGTTTCTACATAATCTCAGGAAATACCAAACCGATTTAAAAAATATTGGTGTCAAAATGATAGTGACAACGTTTGCTCCAAGATAGGCTATGTTTTATGTCGGTGCCACTACCCCAAAGGGGGTGCGGGAACAATAAAACGTTCTAAAAATGCGATTTATATGTTACTGAAGGGCCTAGAAATATGAAATTTGAAGTATCAGCTACTTATTAGATATAAAGGATTTCTAAGAACAGTTCTTAAACCATTCGAAATTTAAAAGGGGTGAAAATGCGCGAAAAGCGTTCTAAAAAACGTTCTAAATGGTGATTTCTACACAATCTCAGGAAATACCAAACCGATTAAAAAAATAATGGCGTCAAAATGAAGATGAAAATCCTTGCTCCAACATAGGCTATGTTTTATGTCAGTGCCACTACCCCAAAGGGGGTGCAGGAGAAAAACGTCCTAAATTGCGGTTTTTGCGTGAGGGAAGGGCCTTGAATCGTGAAATTTAGAATGGTAGTTAGTTATAAGATATCAATGATCGCTAAGGACATTTTCTAAAAAAATCGAAATTTAATAGGGGGGTCAAAATGCGCAAAAAGCGTTGTAAAAACGTTCTAAATTGCAATTTCTATGCTATCTCAGGAAATACTGAACCGATTTCAAATATAATGGTGTTAAAATGATGGTGACAGATCTTGCTCCAAGATAGGCTATATTTTATATCTGTTTCCACTACCCCAGAGGAGATGCAGGAGCAAAATTAGCGAAAAGCGCTCTAAAAACGTTCTAAATGCCGATGTGTCACCAATATCTCAGGAAGAATCAAACTGATTTCAAAAGTAATGGTAAGAAATTGATGCTGACAGCCTCTGCTCTAACATAGACGCTATTTTAAGTCGGTATCACTATCACCTAGACGTTGCAGGAGCAAAAAAGCGTTCCAAATTTCGATTTTTGTGATCGGTAGGGGCTAGCAACCTAAAATTAGGCAAGGTACATATTTATTACATATAAATGATCTTTAAGAACAGTTTCGAAAAAATTGGGAATTTAAAAAGGGGTGAAAATGCGCGAAAAGCGTTCTAAAAACGTTCTAAATTGCTATTTCTACTGAATCTCAGGAAATTACAAAGCTATTTCAAAAGTAATGGTTGCAAATCAATGGTGACAGTCCCTGCTATAACATAGGTTATATTTTATGTTGCTGTCACTACCATCTGAGAGTTACAAAAGCCAAACATGTTCTAATTTGCGTTATTTGCATAACTGAAGGGTCTAACACTTTGAAGTATGGCATGTTATTTACTTACAAGATGCAACTGCTTTCTATGAACTGTCGAAAGAAAATTTCAAATTTAAAAAGATGAAGTGAGCGAAAAGCGTTATAAATTACAATTTTTATGTAATCTTATCAAATACCCAACCGATTAAAAAAAATAATGATAACAAATTGTTGGTGATAGAACCTGCTCAAACATAAGCTATATTTTATGTCTGTGTCACTACCACCAGAGAGTTGCAGTAGCTAAAAACTTTCTAAATTGCGATTTCTGTGATGCTGAAAAGGTTAGAAACTTTAAATATGGCATGGTAGTTACTTATAAAATATAAATGCCCTCGAAGGACTGTCGAAAATAAATTTGAATTAAAAAGGGGTGAAGTGAAGGGGAGGTGCGAAAAGCATTCTAAAAAGTCCTAAATTACGATTTCTACGTAATTTCATGGAATACAAACCAAATATAAAAGTAATAGTTGCGAATCAATGGTAACAGTCTCTGATCCTACACAGGCTATATTTTATGCCGATGATTCTACCACCTGGGGTTCACAGAAACAACAAACGCTCTAAAAAAGGCCTTTAAAAGCTTTCTAAATGACGTTTCTGTGGAATATTAGGAAAAAACAAACCAATTTCAAAACTAATGTTGGCAAATTAATGGTGACAGTTCCTATTTCAACATAGCCTTTTATGTTGAGAGAGGTGGTAGGACTTGGAATTTGACATGATGGTTAATTTTAAGATGTAAGAAGATGGTTTCTAAAAAATTCAAAACTTCAAATGAATACTGAATTGAGCGTATTAATTGAGCCTAAAAGTTTCAAAATATTTTCTAAATTATTATTTACTAGCTAACTTGCCCGGCGTTGCCCGGGTACGTAAAAAAAACAGCTCGAACTGCGAAAAAGCTCTGAAAATCACAATGAGATATCGCGAAAAAAATTTAAATCGCTGCACAAATTTCGAAAAGTTAAAAAAAAAAAAATCATATATTGTGCTCGAAGATTGAAAGTTTATTCAACTTCTATCAACGTCTTTCACTAATGTGGAAAAATGGTAGAAAATCGCTAAAATACACTAAAAATCACATACAAAATACCCGAAAAATTCGAAAATTGTTATACGAAATCCGAATAAACTTTATTGAAATGAAGGTAGAAATTACTTTAGTATTATAGGTCAAAAATGGAATGTCAAAAAATTGCAGCAGATCGCGAAGAAACGTAAATATCGAATTAAAAATCACCTGATGACGTAACAAACACGTGTAAAGTGTTTAATATCAAGTAAATTTGACATTTACGATCATCCATTATTGGCATTTAATCTTATAATTTGGCGATATTTTTTTTTGGTCTACGGGATAATCAGGTAGAACCACAAATTATTTCTGTTCGTATTTAAAAGTTGATAAATAACTCTTCTTTATATAAATCAATAAAATAAAGGCACAATTGTCATATTCGCCCCTTATTGGCGCGATTTTCTTCTGTTGCCAATTTGGCGAAAACATCAACAGCATAAACTATATAATCCGGGTTACCACATCAAGCAAAATAACTCCACTTTGGCGCAAGTTAAGTACCCGTTGCCTATATGATATTGGCGTCAGAAAAAAATCGCGCCAATATGGCGCGAATATGACATCTGTGCCAAAATAAATATTGAAAAAAAAATGCTTTTATGTATATGAAAAGTAAATAGTTTGCCAGTAAATATATGTAAAATTCACTTCACTCGCCAAGGCCATTTTCTCTAACTCACCAAAGCCCATATAAAAATATACCAAATACTCTTCAATCTGTTGCCTGATACTAAGTAATCACAATAATGTAAATAACCATTAGGCATAGATACGTACCGGGTTTGGCGCGATATTTTTTTCCCGCCAATTTGGTGAAAACATCGTTTTTGAATACCAGTTACACATATATATTTAAATTATTTTCTATTATTTTAAAAGGAAATAGCAATAAATAATAAAAAGTTTAATTAATGTCTATAGAACAAAACAGTTTATATAATTGTAAAAAAGAAAATAAAAGTAAATAAACAAATTATTAATAAATAAACAACAATAGCCGAGTTACCATGTCAGGCAAAATAACGCCATTTTGGAGCAACATTTTGTACCATGGAGCATATATGACATCTGTACCAACAAAATTTTCAATAATATAGTAAATATGTCATTTGGTGGTGGCTTGATTAGCACAGATGTCATATTCGCCCCATATTGGTGCGATTTTTTTCTGACGTCATGTCATGTACGCAACGGGTACTTAATTGGCGCCAAAGTGTCGTTATTTTGCTTGATGTGGTAACCCGGATTATGTTGTTTATGCTGTTGATGTTTTCGCCAAATTGGCAACCGAAAAAAAATCGCGCCAATATGGGGCGAATATGACATCTGTGGCGCTTGATTATCGAAGATTATAAAATATGCGTGTATATGGCACATTTTTACATTAAAATTTAAATACTTGACTACATAGTTTTAATTTTAACTCCTTTTTATATAATTTACATTTGAATATAAAGATTTACTCCGAAATGTTCTCCTATACTTTTGCGACCTTCGCCTGGCTTATTTCATGCTTCTGCCTTTGTGGCTTAAAATTGCATTGTTTGGCGACCAAGGTAATAATTAAATAGCATGTAACTCACAAATAAAGCCTTTCTCCTGTATGACATACGATGGGAAAATTACATTAAATGATAATTAAATTGAATAAAAAAATAAAGAAGGACTAAAAGACTGTTACATAAATTTTATTTCTTCAAGTTTTTTCAGGCACATTTTTATTAACCTGGCGAAGCGAAAAATCGCCAAATAATGTATCAATTGCTTCTTTCATACTAATTTATTTTTTAAGTTTTATAAACATTCCTTTCATATTTAAATTAAATATTTTCATTTTATAAATTTTATCTCGCATTAAAAAGGTTTTTGATTCTTTTTTTTTAAATTAAACAAATAACAGTTATTTTCTTTTAATTTGCGAGTTGTTTACATTATTTTCTAACGGATATAGCAATTTCAATTCATTTATCAACTATAATTTTCGCCAAAATGACCACTGGCAACCCTTTCGTGGAAAATATCAATGAAATATAATAATCTAAGCATTGTATCATGTTACTTTTATTCATAATTTAATTTACTCGGATTCCCTTAAATCTATAATAATAAAGAAAGAAGTTTGTGTGTGAGTGAGTGAGTGTGTCGACGGTGTTCTGAAGAGACCACTGCACGTAGAGCTACAAATTTTGGGGAAAAGATGCGTCTATATATGAAGTTTTGCACCTCGAAGCCCGATTTTCGATTTGTTTTTTTTTTATTTAATTTTTTAAGCGATTTTTAGCGCTTTTTTATGTTTCGAGGCGATTTTTCCATATAAGTGAGAAGAATATGGTTTCTTTCTTTTAACCCAATATAGTAAATTTTGTTCTCTTTTCATAAAAGTTCATTCGGAATTCGTGCAGCGATTTTTGAATTTTTAGCGAATATTTTATGCAATTATAGAATGGCATTTAATGCATTTCCATATCTGTAAGAAGGTTACCTTGGAGGGACACAGTTCTGTCGCCAAACGCAGCCAAGTTTGTCGACAACTTGACGGTATATCGCCGAATTTGGCGACCAAAATAAGTCGCCAAAAATGACGCCATCTTGGCGATATCTCTAATATTTCGCCAAATTCCCATAGACTTCCATTGTAAACCAATATGGATTACTTGCTTACAGAAAATCAACAAATTGAAATATTTTAATGCAACAAAAACTAATATCAACTTAAGGGATTATATTAATTATATTTAAGGGAATCCAAGTAAATGAAATTGTCAATAAAAGTAACATGATACAATGCTTAGATTATTGTATTTTATTGATATTTTTGACGAAAGGGTTGTCAGTGGTCATTTTGGCGAAAATTATAGTTGATAAATGAATTGAAATGGCTATATCCGTTAGAAAATAATGTAAACAACTCGCAAATTAAAAGAAAATAACTGTTATTTGTTTAATTTAAAAAAAAAAAGAATCAAAACATTTTAAATACAAGATAAAATTTATAAAATGAAAATGTTTAATTTAAATATGAAAGGAATGTTTATAAAACTTAAAAAATAAATTAGTATGAAAGAAGCAATTGATACATTATTTGGCGATTTTTCGCTTCGCCAGGTTAATAAAAATGTGCCTGAATTCAATTTAATTATCATTTTTATGTAATTTTTCCCATTGTATGTCTTACAGGAGAAAGGCTTTATTTGTGAGTTACATGCTATTTAATTATTACCTTGGTCGCCAAACAATGCAATTTTAAGTCACAAAGGCAGAAGCGTGAAATAAGCCAGGCGAAGGTCGCAATATTTTTTTTAAGTATAGGAGAACATTTTGGAGTAAATCTTTATATTCAAATGTAAATTATATAAAAAGGAGTTAAAATTATAACTATGCAGTCAAGTATTTAAATTTTAGTGTAAAAATGTGCAATATACACACATATTTTATAATATTCGATAATCAAGCCACTACCAAATGACATATTTACTATATTATTGAAAGTTTTGTTGCCACTGATGTCATATACGCTCCATGGTACATAATGGCTCCAAAATGGCGTTATTTTGCCTGACATGATAACTCGGCTATTGGTGTTTATTTATTAATAAATTGTTTATCTACTTTTATTTTCTTTTTTACAGTTATATAAACTGTTTTGTTCTATAGATATTAATTAAACTTTTTATTATTTATTGCTATTTCCTTTTAAAATATCAGGCAACAAGATTGAAGAGTATTTGGTATATTTTTAATATATGGGCTTTGGTGAGTTAGAAAAAATGGCCTTCGCGAGTGAAGTGAATTTTGGGTATATTTACTGGCAAACTGTTTACTTTTCATATTTCATATACGTATAAGCATTTTTTTTCAATATTTATTTTATTTATTTATATAAAGAAGAGCTATTTATCTTCTTTTAAATACGAACACCAATAATTAGTGGTTCTACCTGATTATCCCGTAGACCAAAAAAAATATAGCCAAACATAAGATTAAATGCCAATAATGGGTGATCGTAAATGTCAAATTTACTTGACATTAAACACTTTACACGTGTTTGTTACGTCATCAGGTGATTTTTAATTCGATATTTACGTTTCTTCGCGATTTGCTGCAATTTTTTGACATTCCATTTTTGACATATAATACTAAAATAATTTCTACCTTCATTTCAATAAAGTTTATTCGGATTTCGTGTAACAATTTTCAAATTTTTCGGGTATTTTGTATGTGATTTTTAGTGTAGTTTAGGGATTTTCTACCATTTTTCCACATTAGTGAAAGACGTTGATAGAAGTTGAATCTACTTTCAATCTTCGAACACAATATATAATTTTTTTTCTCTTTTCAAAATTTGAGAAGCGATTTAAAATTTTTTCGCGATATCTTATTGTGATTTTCTGAGGTTCGTGCTGTTTTTTTACGTACACGGGCAACGCCGGGCAAATTAGCTAGTGGTTAATATTCTATGAGTATAACATGTGGCCCAAACAATACGTAACCTGAACTATAACGTATGTAACATGATAACATCTGACTAATAAATTTTCATTTTACTGCAGTTTTACTAACTTCTGAACATCACAGAATTTCAATTTTTACACTGTCAAATAGGAACAAAAATGGACTCTTAAATGCAATTTCTTTAAAACCACACATCGATTTACAGATTTCTAGTCATTTTTAAAATATTTCTCAAAAATTACTATTTTTAAATTTATTTCTATCGCGTACAGTCTAATTACCAAAGAGTAACTTGTTTGTACTCAATATACTATATGTAAAGGGTGTCCCAGGATTATTGGGACAAACTTTAAGGGGAGGTAGGGGCCATCACAATGATTCAGATTTGCATAGTAACCTATAGTCGGAAACGTAATGGGAAAGTAGTATGATAAGTACAAGAAACGAAGAGACACAAGACCGACTATATCTGAAATAATTTATTGGTCAAGGTTATTACATGGTCTGTCGTAGATGAGATGGGAAAATGTTACAAAATATGTTTTCCCTATTGCTGGCGATGCATGCATTACACCGTCGGGCTATGGATTTGCGGATTCGCTCAAATACACCTGTATTTGGTTGGGTATCCGCAACAGCTCAGACGGGTCTTGCAACCAGATCCATGTCGGAATCCACAGGCGTTGCCAACGCAGCACTTTTCAGTGAAACTCAAAGAAAGAGATCTCTGCTTCTTAAATCAGGAGAGCATTGTGACCAAGAGCGTTGGTGTTGTGAACACCACCACCTAACGTCGAACGAAGCCGTTTCCGACCATGGGTTGCTGTGCAAATCTGAATCCTTGTGATGTCCCTTACCTCCCCTTAAAGTTTGTCCCAATAATCCTGGGACATCATGTATATATTCCAGCATTTGTTTTCGGCTAATATTCCATACGCATGATGCGTGGCTGAAAGAAACATAATTAGAACTTGAAATATTTGTTTTATAAATAAAATTAAATACATACAACATAGTAGTGTTACATTTTATTAATCAAAATATATGGTTCTAAATGAGCTTCTTTCATACGTTCGTTATTCGCCGTAATATACCGCTGACACCAAGGAAAGTGACACAACTCGCAAAAATTCATTTTGCGTTTCATTCCACTAATAGATCTGTAATATTTTATCTGTATATAATATCTGTAATATTTTCCCAGCGTCTTGATGCTGGAAAAATTCCATATGTGTAGTTATCTGGGAAATTACTATATGTCCTTTTGTGACCTCAGAAGAAGGGCCAAATTGTGTGGGAAGGTAAAATTGCTCAACCCTCCAAACTCCCAACTTCGTTTTCATTCTTAAGTGTTTTACGCTTTTATGCACGGTTTTACTGTTGCAATCAGAGCCACGTGCTATAATTTCAAGTTACAGTACAAACAGCCGAATATTTGTTTTGCCTGAGCTGTGAAATTAACTTTTGTCGAGATGCATCACTTTTCTTGCATGTGAGCAATATGGTAATCTAAACGGAATGCTGTATGTAAAATGTACATATACATGTATATATATATATATATATATATATACATGTATGTATTTTATTTCAAAATTAATGAAAAATTACTGCATGAATGGCGCTACAGCAGCACATATCAAATGCAATAAAACATATTACATCATTTCAAAATGCCAAAACACCATAACTCCAAAAGGAAGGTGTATATCTGCAGAAATTTTTTAACTATAAAATATTTAACCTTCCGTCTACCAGACGGGTCCATTGGACCCGACATGTACATTCAAAATATTTATTCAAACCAGAAAGTTCTTCAAAACAAACTAAATGTATAAATCAGACAATAATAAGTTAAATAAACAAATTAAATAGTTTTAAGTAAAAATTCTGGTGTAGAATGTTTTTATAAAACTTGAGTAAAATTTCCGGTAGTTCTAGGGTTAAAAGAACAAGAAAGACAGGTAAAAAACAAAAACAGTCTGTTCTTCATCAGTCGGAGGACAGACAGAAAACTAACTCCACCCCCACTTTTAAAATTTGCAGGTTTCTGAACACATGCTCACCCGCATTCAATACTGAAAAACTATTGTCATTTTATTAATCAAATTCCATAAAAAACTAAAATAACTCAAATTAAAACTAACAAACATAATGTTAACCATACAAAAATTATCATACAAAAACAAAAAAAGCTTTAATAAAAGGTCTTTTAGAGGAATACTTAAATTACCATTAAAATAAAAACAAAAGAAGATTAACAAAACAAGCATGAATTCAGAATAAACATGCGCCCCCCCCCCCAAACCACAAAATAAAAATTCTCAAAACATGAATACCTGTATAATGTTTCTCACCCGTCAACAATAAACAAATAAATTTTTCTTCCAAAGCCATTGTCAAAAACCAGAATTCCAGGTCTGCAACTTTCTTTCGTTTCAATTCATCAATACACACCCGTTCTTTTAACAAGACTTTAGGACAAGACTAGACTATTTCATACAGAAAGTTCCAGAAGGCTGCCATCACATGTTCATGCCGCCAGACCACATCGTTGCCATTCACTTTTTAGAACTGTCTTTAAATAATATTTCAAAAACTTAATAGGGTAATTATTATTGTAAAATAAATTAGCCAATAACTTAAAGATCTGTTTATAAAAATTATTGTCTCAGCCACAAATTTTATTGAAACGTATTAATTGATTAATGATTATATTTATGTAAAATTTTTAATGCAAATTTGAAAACCAATGTGGCATGCTTCTAGTAAAAAATTGAAAACTATGGAATTTGATTAATAAAATAACAATAGTTTTTCAGTATTGAATGCGGGGTGAGCATGTGTTCAGAAACCTGCAAATTTTAAAAGTGGGGGTGGAGTTAGTTTTCTGTCTGTCCTTCCACTGATGAAGAACAGACTGTTTTTGTTTTTTACCTGTCTTTCTTGTTCTTTTAAATATTTTATAGTTAAAAAATTTCTGCAGATATACACCTTCCTTTTGGAGTTATGGTGTTTTGGCATTTTGAAATGATGTGATATACATGTATGTATACATATACGTATACATATACGTATATGCATATGTATATATATATATATATATATGAGTTAAGTAACTATACATTTCTTTAAATCGATTATATAAATGCAACCCACTACATTTTGTAAGTCATACTTCGTTCCAAAATAAGCATTTATTTTGTTATTTCTTTTTGTGATATATAAAGATCAAAAACACCTACACGAATTTTTCTCCCAATGCGAGAAAAATCAGTATGACAACGAATAAAGCAATGAATGATTTTCTGTGAATAGCATAAGAACGATTAAACATGAAATATTAGTTTTTACAACGATGAAAAGAAAAGGCGGTACACTTATCTCTCTTCCAAGTGAAGTATAATTCATATAAAGGAATACTTTATTTTATCGTTTAACTTAGAGTTTTGCCTATACATTTTTACGAAAATATTTTATTTCTTTATATGAACATTAACTCATTTCCATCATGAGCACATATACACGTGCATTTAACCCCTTAAGGATCGCTTCATATTTATGAAAACCTTCAAGAAAATACATATTTTTTATTTCGTAAATTGAATAATTACAAGTTTTCAAATTACAATATGTAGTTAGTTCTATGTTTGATACTCAAAAAGGTGTTACAGAACATATTCGCATTTGCATAAAAACCATCATGCGTAAATTTTTGTTCTTAAATTTTGTTTTACACCATAAAAATTAATGGCATACGCGGCCAAATAATAGTACCACTCCATCACTGGTGCAATCAGTTCATCATCTGAATCCTCATAAAATGCATTTTCTTACAGAACTACTGCCGGATTCAGAAACATTCCGATAATAATCAGAAATGTTTCATTCGTGAAAAAAACTTACTCCAAAGTATAACAAGCAGGAACAATTTCTCAGAGACTTCATATGGAAATGCTAGTTAAATTTTTCTGGTTTTCAAATTTTTTTTCCAGCAGTGTAACTCTTTAAAATCCTCATCCCGGCAATATCAAGGGTATGAGAAATAGAAAACGACACTTGAGCTCGTCATATTGTCCGGAGCATTACTTAAGGGGTTAAGGCATTTCTTTTTTATTCAGAATTCAAACCAGAAATTTGGAATAGAAATTTTTGCTTTATATGATGCCGTATATTTTGTGATTACTGAAAGTGTAAAGTTTCTTTTGATAATTCCGGTATCAATTTGGTATTTTTGAATAAAAAAAAGTGAAGTTCATGAAATGCGCTCGTATATCCACTACAGTGCGTTCAGAAATTACAATACCACTTTGATTTTGCAAATTATGAAGTAAATAAAGGTTCTAATCGTAGTTTAAACACGTGAGATATCAAAATACAATATATTTATTAAAATTAGTTTGCAATAATTTTGAATATTTCAATAAATAAATATGTTAAAAAAATACAAGCAATGATTGTAAAATACACTATTAACAAATTATAAGACCACTTGTCTGAAAACAAAAATAATATGTAAATTAACACGATATTGGTCCTTTATTTTTCCTTATAACTTCAAACACTCTGTTTTTCATAGAGGTAACCAGGTGATTAAGTACAGATTCAGAAATATTGTGTCATTCTTTTACAATGGCTATTTCTAGTTCACTGACAGATAAAAACTGTTTATTCTTATCGCAAATTTTGTGACTTAATACTCCCCAAAGATTTTCCATAGGCTTCAAGTCTGGATTTCGACTTGGCCATGACAAAACGTGATTTGTTTCTTTTTTAAACAATTTTTGGGTGAATTTAGACACATTTCAAGAAGCATTGTCCTGCTGAAACACTCACTTATCACCACCAAAAAAAGGTCGAAACGGCATCAAATGATCATGTATCATAGCCTAATATTGCGCAGAGTTCATACGCCCCGAAATTCGGGTTAAATCGCATAATACATCATGACTAAAAGTTCCTTAAAACATTACTGATCCTCCTTCTATTTGTAGACTGAAGCATTCTTTCGGTTCCTCCCTCAAACCATGGCAGTAGCGTTTATAACCATTCGGACCGTCAAGATTTTTTTTCACCTGAAAATATCACTTGTTTCCATTTCTTGTCTCATGATACGACATTTTTAGACGATTTCAGTCTTTCTTCTTTGTGATGTTTCATTAACACTCGCGCTGTGCAACCCGAGATTTTCTCGGGGATGCAATTTTTCGTCTAATTAATCTTCCTTGATTATTCCCACCAGTTATTTTTTTATTGTAAATTTTGTTGTAAATTTTGCCTTCTTTAACCCTAGAACTACCGGAAATTTTACTCAAGTTTTATAAAAACATTCTACACCAGAATTTTTACTTAAAACTATTTAATTTGTTTATTTAACTTATTATTGTCTGATTTATACATTTAGTTTGTTTTGAAGAAATTTCTGGTTTGAATAAATATTTTGAATGTACATGTCGGGTCCAATGGACCCGTCTGGTAGACGGAAGGTTAATCGGAGCATTTTCTATTTAAATTATACAAAAAGTTTTGTTTTGAAAAAGGGGTGACAAAAGCATAAAAATTCTTAAAAGATTCTCGTCGCGAAGCTAATTTGAGAAAACTATTACTCAACGAGAGGGTTAATCTCGATTTTTTTTCAACAGTTTCATACATTTTGCATTACTATCTGATTTCAGACTCTTCCAAACTGTTACGTGTGAGATTCTTTTGCTGAAACGGTTCGAAATTTCTGGAGTTGAAAAACATTTTTGAGTTGATAATCGAAATATTTGTCTATCATCCCGTGATGTCAAAATCCCTTTTTCTCCAGATCGTTTAATTCTATTTGAATCCTTCTTCAATTCCTACTATTAGCTCACACTCTCTCTATATTTATTTATTTATATATTTATCTTGTTCAAATTTTCAATCGCTAATAAAATACTCATTATTCATCCTATCAAGTTGAAATAATTTTTTTTAAACCTGTACTGGATGACAATTGATGTTAATACAGTTTTTTCAAATATTAATTAATTAATTAAATTTTAATTAATTAATTCAGTTTTGCATGGGAAACAAAATGGCGGCCATTGGTTATTGAAAATCAATGAAAGTATTTTCAATAAGTGGTTACCATAGAGGGGACCCTGTTCTGTCGCCAAATACCGCCATGTTTGTCGCCAACTTGGCGATATATCGCCAAATTTGGTGGCCAAAATGAGTCGCCAAAAGTGACGCCAACTTGGCGATATCTCTAATATTTCGCCAAATTCCCATAGAGTTCCATTGTAAACCTGCTTGCTTATAGAAAATCAAGAAATTGAGATATTTTAATACAACAAAAACTAATATTTGCTTAATATTAATTTTTTCTTTGATGGCCTAAGTAGGAATTGACTTTAAAAACAAAATTTTTATATTAATTGTTTCTAATTATTACATTGTGAATGACAGTTTTAGAATACTTTATTAACAAGCTATTTCTCGTTCAGATTTACCAGCACACTTATGAAACCAAATTTTCCTTACTTTGGTCGCAAACAACTCTTTACCCCGCGGTATCTTCAAATACATCATAAATTACATTATCTAAACTTGCAACTTTGCTTTTCGGAAATACTTTCAAGTTATACAAATGCGTACGTTTTATAACGATTCTGATGTGACGTATAATATGCTAATTTCCTCAGGTAATCTTAACGGCCACCTTATTTAAGGTTTAAAAAAATTAGAAGATTTTTATAAAAATGTAACTTAAATTTAAATGTAGCCTTTATAACAGAAAACGTACTAAGATCAATTTTAAATACACACGCCAAAAATTTGCATATTGTGTCTTTTTCTTCAGAAATGCTTTAATTAGTTAGTGGTCTTATAATTTCTTAACCCACTGTAATGATGCAAATGCGTTAAAAATAACACCAAAATAATTAAATGCGTTTTTCACAATATGTTTTACCTTTCAGAAAAAAATATATACTTATTTGCAGGATCTTTGTTTATCTTTTTGTTTGGAAGAAAATTAGATTGCTTTAAAACTGAAATAGAGTTTTTAAAAACCATTGTATTCAAAATAAATGATTTGTCCTACGTTTCTATAAAGATTTCAGAATTTTTTTAGAGTTCCCATTCCATTCTGTGAGTTATCCTTCTTAACAAAATAGAAATGTGACGCATTGGCAGGGCTTCCAAATGGTTCCCCAACATAATACCAATATTTTTTAACAGAAAATTTCAAAGTAGCTTTCTGCAACATTTGCGCTAGAATTAACATCCAAAGGTGGTTTCTGCCCAATTTGCAAGAAAAAAATTTCATAGAAAATATTGGTATTCAGTTGGCGGACCATTTGGGAGCCCTGCGTTGGGGATTTTAGTGCGCAGCTTTGCATATATGCAAACAACAGTGCTTTGAATTTTTTTTATTCGTATATACCTAATTCACACCAGAAAATTAAAACAGCAATATTTGCTTTAATTAAAAAACAGACATCCCGCATTTTAATAAAATGAAATTAACCATTAAAACTTTACGGTATCAAGTCAAATTCTATAAACTATGTAATTTCTAGAACGCATTCTATCATGGGAATTCAAGGGTTAAAGGCTAAGTTTTTTAAAATAAATAATAATACAAAATAAGGTATTTGGAGACATACTTATTAAAATATTTACTAATTTGCATTATTTTAGCATAAAACAGTCACACGACAGTATTTTTTACTTGTATCGCAGATGTGAAACAGAAAAAAAGATTGGCGTATTGTATGAAAAATGTATCTCTGATTTTTTTCATTATTTTTCCTTTGTAATAAACGTTTCAGGGAATCATATATAATTTTTTCGAAACAAAATAAAAAATCGCGCATTTAAGAGTTAATCCATTTCCATCAGAGCAATTACACTTTGAGCGAGTTCAGTACGTGTTAAATTTGTTAGTGCACGCTAACGTCACTTGCGCCGGTGTGCAAAAAAGAAATGACCTGCAAACGTACATTATGTAAATTTCGTTCGGATACATGAGCTCCACTCTCTTCTCCTACCACGAGTTATCATTAAAAAAAAAAAAAAAAGCCGCGGAGAAAACAGAATACCTGTAAGTTGTTCATAGATTGCATAGTTCACCATACTGACCTTTGCTCGGCGTGAGTTTCCGATCTAATACTCCGGAAGTCGGTGAGATCAAAAGCTCCCTCATCGCGGAATTGAAAATTTTATCTAAATCATACGAACAAAATCAGCTAGGTAGGACTAGGTTTGCCAACCGAAAATATGTTTAATTAAATTAATTTTATAAAACAATCATAATCTCTTTCCTTCATCGCGGATTTTCAACACTCTCAGAGCATTTTATGGAAACTTTTGTGCTCTTTCAGAAAAAAATTGGTATGGCAAACTTTATTCCGCCGGAAAATAATGTCATACATATTTACAGGAGGCTTAACAATGGTTCAACAGTGTTATCACTTTGAGTGGCTTCCGAGTTGACGTCAACTTTACGCCCAGTCTACTGACGACTGTCGAAAATGAATGAGCCATTAGGATAGAAAGTCTAACTGTAGTATAAATACTACGTAATAATTTTATTAAAGGAGGCTGAATAGTGCTGAACAGTGGAGCAGCGTTAAGGAGTTTCCTAGTTGTCAGGAAACTTAACACCCAGGCTGTATGTCTTACAAATTAATGAGCCATTGGGAAAAAGAGAAGGTGTAGTTGTTTAAAACTACTTTATAAATGAAAAAATATTAATGATAGGTACTAGCATAAGTGCTTTAATTTTAGAGATAAAAAAGTTAAAGTTAAATTTAAAACTTGAAAAGGAAGATAAAGTTATACAGTAGAGCGCCGATTATCCGAACAAGTCGGGACAGCCCCCAGTACGGATAAGCAAAAGTTCGGATAAATGGACAGACAATTTAAGGGATGGTTCTGATTATACTAAAACCTTCACACGTTATCTAAGTTTAGGACTGGCAACGCCAGTTAGTGCTGGCTTGTTTAAAAATATATATATATTTATTTATTATTTTATTTTTTTTTTACATTTTTATCATAATTTTTTTTTCTCTATTTGTCATTTTCTGAATTTCAGAGATTATAATTTAAACAAAAAAACTTTTGATTGTTGCTTGCTTCAATGAAGACATTATTTTCAATGTTGCCATATCTCAAATTCTTGTTAAATACCTTAGTTGAATTCAGCGCTCTTCTACCATTCGAGCCTTTTCATAGCTGTTTCCATACATTCAAAGGCTTCGTTATGTGATGGACCCGGGTAATTTTCAGAGCATTCGTTTTCATTTTCTTCAATTTATTTTTCATCTTGAATCTCATCCACAATCTCATCATCATTTAAAATCTGATGTACAGGGTCATGTGCGTCTCTATTTAACCACTCGTTAATTTCATTTTCTTCATAGCTTGGGATTCTTCCCATCTACTTTATTGTCTTACATTCCTCATTATCTGATCCACTTCAGTTTTTTCTTTATCTAAAAATAGATAATTGGGAGTTCGGTTAAAATTTCTTTGGGAGAAATAGGCTGTTCGGATAACTGAAAATTCGGAAAAAATTATAAGAGAAATAGGCTGTTCGGATAATTGGAAGCTCCGTTAATTGGAGTTCGGATAATCGGCGCTCTACTGTATTTAAATATAGGTATAACTGTTTAAAGGAGGAGGACGGTGGTAAAATTAGACATTTATTTTGCTTTGAATTTTTACTGGTGGCTACTTTATTTCGCGTCTAGATGCTTACTAAGTGTTGATTTACTGCGAAAATGGTAATTCATTACAGCTTTTTAACACATTGCCGACGGCCAATTTTTATCATATCTGAATTTTAAAACAGTAGAAGCTCCAACCTGTTCAGAAAGTCTTTTGTAAATTGGTGTTCAATATAGGCTTCACAAATTTATGCATCGCAAAATATCTTTAAATGTACAAATTTAATATAAAATGTCTTACAATCTAAAAAATATGGACTACGTGTTGTAAATGCATTTTCTGTAAGGTAGAAGCCGCGCCCTTAGCCAATGACGTTTTTTCAATAAAAACGAGAATTCACGTTTCCCGTTTTGACTGTGTTAATAATAATTAATTCAATTAAACTTATTTTGGTCATGTCAAACCTAGTCATACTTAGCTCATTTTATTTGTATGACTTTTTACCGTGGATTTACATAAAAGAAAATGTAATGCCGCGATGACAGGACTTTCACCGGCTGTTGGATTTAAATTTTTATGATTGATCTACTTGTTTTGAAATTAATTTTCGTTTAATATTTCATAATTTCAATTTTAATTTTTCTCGTCTCAACTTTTCATTTTACAGTATGCAAAAAGAACTCCAGACGTTAGAGAGTGTATTATCAACTTTCGAAATTTATTCCATTTATCTGATCATGTTTATTATTTAACCTTTTTAGGGGCAAAGCACTTCCATTGCTAAAATGTTGAAATGAATTAATGACACAGGAATTCATGAGCAAATTTATTTGAAAGTAAGAAAAAGCTGTATTTCGCATATGTAATAAATGGGAAAATTCTGTACCAAAATTCTAGTGCTGTTGTCTCATTTGTATATTAAAATTAAGTGACTTCATAAATATACCACCGCCTCCTCAAAGGGTTAAAAGCTTTGATTTGCATTATTAGCGCGCATTTCAAGAATTTATTTTTCTCTTAGAAGTTACGAATTCATATGAGAAATATAGAAGAGTGATTTTTGCTTTATTTACTGACAGACGTTTGTGATTACATAAAAGTAAATATTTTCCTTTGGTAATTTCTAATATGAATTCGGATTTTCTAAATAAAAAGAAATTCTTGGAATGCAACTAGATATCGTCGGTACCATGTCAAACTATCCGATGTGAATACAGTGGGCTACTTTTTTGAAATTCAGATTTTTTGATTTGCACCACTTTTCTGAAATGGTAGAATTCCCCTTGTTTTCGCCTTAATGAATATGTTATTAAATAAGGTTAAATAAGGCGAATTTTACTATTTTAAAAAAACTGGTGCCAATCAAGATATCAGAATTTAAAAAAAGTAGCCCACTATTTCCACATTGTATAGTTTGACATGGTACCGACGATATGTGCTAAAGCGGCAAATGGGTAGAAAATAAAACCAAAATAAATGAATTTGTTTCAAAATGTTTTAGCTTTCAGAATAAAAAATTTTTTTTCAGAATCTTTGTTTATCGGTTTGAAAGAAAAATATATTGCGTTAATATTGGAAATGAGTTTTTAAAAGCATTGTATTTCTCAGAAAAAACAACAAAGATGAAGATATAAAGCATGCACAGAAATTCTCTTGGCAGTGAGAAAAGGCACCATAGTAGACGGTGAATTTATTTTAATTTCGATGTCATGAACAGGTAAAAATGCTAATTATTAGCATTTAATTCTGCGGCAAGGGTTGGGTTGAGTTGGGTTGATTTTTGACGGTCAATTATCTACACGAGGGATATAGGCCCAGGGGGGAAGTGCCCTCCGTGAAGGTCTTTCTAAGGGAACCTAATCCGTATTTACGCATGGAAATCAGCGGCTCGAAGAAAACCACGAAAACTCCGAACGATTAGGCCGACGGGCGCGACTGGGTTCGAACCCAGCACCTCCCATCTACCAGCTTCGAGAGCAGAATCTGCGGCAAGGACAACACGATTATGTTTATCGGGTTTTGCTGTGAAGTGAAATTTATTCAGAATAAATAATTTGTCCTACGAGATGACATTTGTACGAAGATTTCAGAATATTTTTGGAGTTCCTATTCCATTCTATGAGCCATACTTGTTAATTAAATAGGCATGTAATGCGTTGCGTATATTAACCAATTTGCATCCTTGGCGTTCATTTCAGATATATTATTTTTAGAAATTTCGAATGCATAACAGAAATTCCGAATAGTAATGTATGTGTTATTTAATGACTAACGTTTCATGTTTACATTAAGTAAAAATATCATCTTTTGGAATTTACGATATGGATTCAGAATTTCTGAATAAAAAAGTACTACAGTAGAACCTCTATTATCCGAAGTAATTAGGACCGACCCTCTATCGGAAAATCGAAATTTTCGGATAATCGAGAATGCTTCAATTTTAAGATTAAGGAGAAATAAATGTAATATTTCTTATTATGGTAACAAGTGCTAAATAAAAATAAAACAATAGCAAAATAGAAACAAGAATAAATTACCCGAATTTTAATTTTGAAATTAAGTACCTTTTACATATATCACAAGGGTTTCGAAAAAATAATTTGTTTATCGCAGTTTCGATTGACTTAGTTTTGAAGCTCTATCACGGACTTTTCTAATGTTATTGGTTCATCAGTATCACAGTCTTTCTACTGCTCCAGCCATGCGAAACCTTTTGCAAAACATTCAAAAGATTCAGACTTGCTAATTTGTTCGTTTTCTTTGTTTCACTCCACAGCTTCCGTGATCTCAAGTTAAAGTCGAAGGAACTCTAAGAAAGGGGATCGAAAATATTTATATGTATTCGTAGTTCTGGAAAGACCGCTTGAACATAAGGAATATGATAGTTTTTTTTTTTTTTTTTTTTTTTTTTTTTTTTTTTTTTTTTTTTAAGTCTTTCAAAATGGATTTTGCACACAAGGAATGTGATAATAAAGAAAAAAAGCTTTAAAAATTGGTTTCGGTTAACCGAGAGTTTCAGTTAAAAGAGTTTCGGATAAAAGAGGTTCTACTGTACTCAAAAACAAGAATATTATGTGTTAAATAGAAAAATGGGTGAAAACAACTCCTAAATAAGTGCATATGATTCAAAATATGTTTTAGCTTTCAGAAAATAAATACTTGTTTCTCTATCTGTTTGAGAGAAAAATATATTTTTTATTATTTTAATTGAGTTTTTAAAAGCATTGTATTTCTCACGAAAAAAAAGCAAAGAAAAAGAGCTAAAGATAGCATCCGGAAAAAGTTGCTAGGTAATAAGTACAGGCACCATAATAATGGGAAAGGCAGTGATTTTTTTTTTTTATGTTATGATCACGAACCAATACAAATTGTTAGCATTTATTCTGAGGTAAGAAAAAGACGGATAAGTTTATCGTATTTTGCTGTGAAGTGGAATTTATTCAAAGTAAATAATTTGTCATACGAGATAACATTTCTATAAAGATTCCAGACTCTTTTTAGATTTCTCAATCCATTCTACGAATCATACTTGTTAATTATATAGGCACGCAATGCGTTGCGTATATTAACCAATTTGCATCCTTAGCGTGCATTTGAGATAAATTATTTTTAGAAATTTCGAATGCATAACAGAAATTCCGAATAGTAATGTATGTGTTATTTAATGACTAACGTTTCGTGTTTACATTAAGTAAAAATATAATCTTTTGGAATTTACGGTATGGATGCAGATTTTCTGAATAAAACAATACTACTTGAAATCAAGAATATTATGTGTTAAAGAGAAAAATGGGTTAAAAACACCTAAATAAGTGCATATGATTCAAAATATATTTTAGCTTTCAGAAAATGATTCTTTTTTTCTGAATCTGTGTTTCTCTATCTATTTGGGTGAAAAAATATATTTGTTATTATTTTAATTGAGTTTTTAAAAACATTGTATTTCTCAGGGAAAAAAAAGATAAAGATAGCATTCGGAAAAAGATGCTAGGTAATAAGTACAGCCACCATAATAATGGGGAAGGCAGTGAATTTTTTTTTTTTTTTTTTTTTCGTTTTGCTGTCATGATCATGAACCAATGCGAACTGTTAACATTTATTCTGAGGTAAGTAAAAGACGGAAGTTTATCGTATTTTGCTGTGAAGTAGAATAGTCAAAATAAATAATTTGTCATACAAGATAACATTTCTATAAAGATTTCAGACTGTTCTTAGATTTCTCAATCCATTCTACGAATCATACTTGTTATCAAAATAGCCATCAGGGCATTGCGTATAGAGAGGAATACTTCGAGAAAGGTCGATTTTCTTAAGCCTATAAAGAATCCTCCATTTAATCGACAAAGTACGTATGGTCGTGCGAGTTTGAATTTATTGAATTTATTTTCTGGCAAGGATTTCAACTGAAAGAACTGTGATATCTAGAAATAAAAAACATGAAAATCGTAGTTCAGAAAGAACAGTTGACCATAAAAATTAATTTAACTTGATTTAAAGAAAAACGTTGCTACCGTCCTGAAAATTCCTCCACTCTTCTTAAAGGGTTAATGAATTTTGAGACATTCTGGCAAGTCATTCAGCCGTAAAGCGCTGTGAATCTAGAAACATAAAACATAAAAATGTAGCAATTAATGCCTTTGTGCAGGAATATTAAAAAGCAGTAAACCAACGTTTAAAATGCACAAATAACGCGTGAAAAGCAGCAAACAGCTGTTTCGAATCTACAGCGAGATTCTTCTTCAGTGCAAGATAGGGAAAAAGGAACAGTGTGCTAGATAAAGCAAGGCTGAGCAAAACGATAGACATAGACGCGATGCCTTATATACCCTATGTGGGTAGCGAAAGCGCCAGAAACAACCAATGAGAGAGAAGCAGTGGGAACGACTGGGTGGACAAGTAGCGACATCTACCGGAGTAGGAGAGAAAAAGAAACCAAAAAAGAGGAAATTAAATTAATGCTTTCCAAATACTTGGAAAATCTGGAGTACTAGATAAGTCATTGACTAAAGAGTGAGAATTTTTAATGATGTGGTAAGTTTCCCAAAAATGAAGATCAAGTTTAGAAGAATATTTTTGGATAATGGTGGCTGAGTAAAAATCGAACCTATGTTGAGAAGACCAAGAATGTTGAGCAATACAAGAACGTTTGAGCTCCTGATTTTTAACATAACCTTCATGCTCTTTTAAACGAAATCTAAGAGCACGTTTAGCCTGGCCAATATAAGAAAGGCCACACTGGCAAGAGATTTGGTAAGTAACCCAGTTATCTAGGCGATCAACGGGGTGTTTGAGATTTGAAAAAGTGATTTTATTAACAGGAGAAAAAATAACATCAAACCTTCTTAAGATTTTAGCAACTTGCTGACTCATTTTAGGAAAAAATGGTAACACAACTGAAGTATTAGAGTTGGAATTAGAATGCTTATCAGAATGGACGGATTTCGTCAATTTCTTATAAATAGAATCAATAATATTAGAGGAATAACCACGATCAACAGCAATAGCTTTGAGGTAATTAAGTTCAGCACTAAGTAACTGAGGAGCGGAACAAATATTGGTAGCCCGAAAAACAAACCGCCTTTCGTAAACCTTTTGCTGTCAGTCTCCCACCTCACAGTCATTCTTCTCATCCCTCTAACCAGAAATTCGCTGCTTTCAATACTTTTGTTTTTCGGCCTACCAATATTTGTTCCACTCCTCAGCTACTTAGTGCTGAACTTAATTACCTCAAAGCTATTGCTGTTGATCGTTTTCCAATCCTGGTACGGACATTTTTCGCCCAGTTGGAAATTTACATCTAATATGGAACAGCGTAGTTAGTGTTTCAATCTCTTAAAAGGTCAGATCAGCCTCTAACACTCTTATTTTATTTTTTATTTTTTTATAAAACAGTCTGACAGACTTGTGGTAATGGTAAATGTGAATATTTAACATATTTTCTAGCTATTCTGTATTATTCGTGAGAATTAAGGGGTCTTGTACCTTTTAAACGCGTCGGACATTAACAAAAAACTTTAAAGTTTGGATTAGTCTATCTTCAAAGCCTTTCTATGTATAAACATGAAATTTTGGATATTTATTAAACAGATTGTGCTTTGTAATATGCTACCATTAAAAATTTATTAACCCTTTATAGAATTTGTGTATTGTTGAAATCAAAATAGCTCTTTTTTTACCCCATAAGTCATTGCGCGCATGATATCTTGAGAAAGTATGTATGGATTGGCATGAAATTTGGTAAAGATACTAAACATATATGTGTGTTTAAAATGATCTACTCTTAGGCTAAAATTATTTCATTAACTATATAAAAAAAATATTTTCGTAAAAAAAATAAAAATTTTGTATTTTTAATGAATAAAAATAGTCATAACTAAAAATATTACCATTGTAAATACTTAAAAGTAGATCATTTTAAACACACATATTTGTTTAGTATATTTACCAAATTTCATGACAATCCATACATACTTTCTCAAGATATCATGCGCGCAATGACTTATGAGGTAAAAAAAAAAGAGCTATTTTGATTTCAACAATATACAAATTCTGTAAAGGGTTAATAAATTTCTGTTGGTAGTATATTACAAAGCACAATATGTTTAATCCATATCCAAAATGTCATGTTTATACATGAAAAGGTTTTGAAGATAGACTAATTCAAACTTTGAAGATTTTCGTTAATTTTCGACGCGTTTAAAAGGTACAAGACCCCTTAAGGGGTTAATTTGTGTTATGTTAATTCTCCGCAATGTAAATGAATAGGAAATTTTAGAAAGTCTGTCTACTTATTTTAAATTCAAATAGGTTAACGGAAAAATATCTGACAATTTCTCTTTACTGTCTGAAAACATTTGTTTTCGCATTGTTTGCTTATTTTTTTTTAAATACTAAATGAAAGCTCGTTGAATCAATCTTTTTCTGTCACTATAAACAGAGACATTTCATGTTAAACAGTTTTAAAGGATAAATTAAAATAATGTACTACATTTTCTTCATTTATATATTAGTATGTCAACATACATGTTTTGTAATTATAGTTTCGTAGCTTGTGACAGGTACGTGCCTGTAGGTTTTACATATTTTGTGTATCACATTTAGAAAAAAAAATGTTGCTATTTGTTTAATAAATAAGTTTTCTATACATTGTATGTGAGATACAAACTTTGCTAACAAGCACTTGTTTTATTCAACTTTTTTAATATTGTATTTCACGTATGTAACTTTTCTACATTATACCTAGGGCAGGGCTCCCATTGGTCCATTTTTTGTAGACCAGTATTTTTAAGTGACAAATTCGTGGTAAGTTTTTGCAACAATACTAGCAAAAACGCCTTTCAATGTAAGTTAAGTGCATGGGTTGTCAGTTTGGACTCTACTTTCAATTTAAAAACTTCGAATTCGCATAAGAAATTTTGAAAGAAGCATTTTTACTTTACGTGGTTAAGAAACGTCTGTCATTAAATAAAGAAAGTAATACTATACAGAATTTCTAGTGTGAATGTAAAATTTCAGAATTAATAAAAGGCCAAATATGGCAACTCTGTTCAGAGTTGCGATTCTACTGGGCTACTTCTTTTAAATCCAGATTTCTTGATTGGTACCATTTTTTTAAATTATAAATTTCGTCTTTGTTTAACCTTAATTTATACGTCATTCAATAAAGCGAATTTTTACCATTTCAAAAAAGTTGTGCCAATCAAGAAATCTGAATTTTAAAAGAGTAGCCCATTGGCAACAGTGGGTAAATTTCGACGAAGATTATAAAAAAATAATCTAAAAAAAAAAGTTATATTAAAAAAACTGTCAGAGTGGGAGACCCGTTAGGTCCGTATTCTGAAAAAGTACAATACCTCCAAGCGTCCACTAGTATTTCAGAATAGTAATTTCCCCCTTATTTATGTCTGATTAAATATGGCAAAAAGTACTTTTCTAAATAACTGTTGGAAATTTGATGTGTTGAACGTATACGGAATACGGCCCAGATTATAAGTATCGAAGCTTTAATGTAAAAAAAAAAAAAAAAAATTGATAAATACATTTTTAAATTTTTCATTTTTTATAATCTATTTTTGAGGAAAGTTATCTTATCGTTATTGAGGAAAGCCGGGAGCCCTATTTTTACTTTTTTTTCATTCATTTGATCCTTTTTGAATATTTGATGTATTGTCAAATTCAAAATACATTATCACTAGTAAAACAAAATATTTTATTGCATATGTCTGTTATACTGCAACGTCCTATTTTAAATTAATAATACTAACAAATAATAAATTGATTTTTCGTAATTTGCAATAAAATTTCTGGGAGCTCCCGGTCTGAATTCGAAATTATCGCAACGCAATTACTTGCCAATGAAAGGGTTAAAGAGTAGACAGGCATATTGCCACAACTTTATAGTAACAAACTTTTACAGAGACCCACGAGTGCTTGAGTTTCAGAGCCACTATTTTTGAATAATAAACCATGGCTTATTAAAATGCAGGGTTTAACACATTAAGTAAAGCTAATATAGCAATTCGGAAACTGTTGCGCTCAAATGCAAGGAAGCGATGGAATTATGATTTTGAAAAAAAAAAAAAAAACACAGTTCTTTATGCATTTATGAAATATGTTTGCCACATCTTAAAATGTAAATGAACTAAAAACATCCTCATAATTAAAGAGTATATACAAATTTTCCTGTTGAAACTTCTCTGGCGGAAAATTCACATCTTTGAAATTTTAATAACATTTTTATTTAAGTATAGTGTCATTTTATAATTTAAAACATCTTTTTTCTGAAAAAGAAATTATAGATGTTTAGTGTTTACTGAATGCAATTAGAAAGCAGACAAGCTCTTTATTATAACCATTCAATTTAGTTTTTCTAAAAATATTTCGAAATGTTTTTGAAGTCTAGACAATTTTTTTAATGGGATAACAAGCATGCTCATTTAGCTTATTTGAAAAAATGCAAACATTTTATTATGGAAAATTTCATAACATTTAGAGCGAGTAATTAGAGTATTAGAGGGGTACCAGAAAATTCTGTCGCATAAAGTTCTTTCACGCCTACTTTTTTAAAAATTCAGATTCCTTCACCAGCACCACTTTTTAGAAATAGTAAAATTTCGATTGTTTTCACCTTAATGAGAAATGTGAAAAATTTGGGAATTCTACCGTTGCAAAATAGTGGTACTAATGAAGAAATCAGAATAATATAAAAAAAGTAGGCACGAAAGTCCATTATGCGACAGAATTTTCCGGTACCCCTAATACTTATTTTGATGTTTTCAAAAAGGCAGTAACGACTTTATTTTAAGATATGAGAGTACAAAATCCGTGACAAGATATAAAAAAAGATTCTTTGTGAAAAAATATATAATAGTTACTGAAAATTTTACATTTAAAAATCTATCAAACTTTGGAAGTGCTTTAGAAAAAAAAGTATATAAATGACTTTAAAAATAGCAATTATCTCAAAATAAATAAAAGTTTTAAAGTAGAAATATACAGCAAGTACACAGAAATAAGCATATACAAAGGAAACGTTTGGTTGGGTTTCTCGGTTGAAGGAGTGGTTATCAATGACGGAAACAATAATTTCAGTGTGGTGTTTAGTTAACAAATTATTTGTTGTTGAAAATTAACAAATGAGGAGAAAAATAAAACAAAATGTGCTAGATATTTTAAAGTTTGAATGGTGAGTAGAAACAATTGTTTTGTTGGGGGGGGGGGGGGAGACTTTATGTAAATTTACAAAAAAAAAATGAAAATAAGTCAATACACGGAAGGTTCTTACGTTTCCTCATTAAATTATTGTTGTTACTTTAAAATAGGGGTTGTTTTGCATGTGATTAAATTGCCAAAAATATATATTAAACTTATGATTTTTTTTTAGTGCAATACTATTATGAATATTAGTATCAGTTATTGAACAATGTAGCAGCAGAGAATCAATTGACACAGCTAAATTTTAGTAGTATTCTTCGTCTTATTTCAGGGTAGAATTTTTGAGATTTTTGACGAAGAAGAATACTATTAAAATTTAGTAGTGACAAACGCCCAATTGCTGCACTATTGTTCTATCACTGTAGTATTCTAAGATTTATTTTTATTAATTAAAATAATGCCATAATTTTATCACAAAGTAATAAAAATATAGGAGTTTCAAGCATGTATGTTTATTTATTGATGTTCAATAAAATTTAATGTTAGTGCAATTTTTACTGTCATTCATAACTTACTCATGTTAAACATGTCAATGAATAATAAATGGTAAATATGAATTTTTTAGTTTAACATGGCATTATGCTAGTCCATAATTCAATTTAATTTTTTTTTACATTTTAATGTGTGACAATGATAAATATCTTAATTATTTACTCTTACATTTTCACATGTGATTCAGTAACTAAATTGACTCTCCACATAACGAGAGAAGACGCCATGCGACCACATCTGAATGTCGCCAAACTTTTGGAGAATTAGATGGAGACATATATAACTACTGATGAAAAAATTGTATGAAATTGTATGACGTGTCCAAAGACAATTCGTCTATGAGAAATGTTTTTGTCGACTTTCATCAGTGATACATTTAAGAAAAATCACAACAATTGAGATTGAGAAAGTCTTTGTACAAGGTACTGATTAAAGCACGTAAAATTATTATATTAAACAGCAGATTTTTTTTTTTGTTTATGAAAATATAGTATGATTTCAAGAACAGTAAAGTACTCGCACATCAGAATATATTATATTTTTAAATGAAAATATAGTATATTCTCAAGAACATGTATTTGTGGCGACCGGTTCTATGGTTCAGTGAATTTCTTAATATTAAAATATCTAGAAGGGGTGAGTTCGCGATTAGCGTGAAGCTAAAGACCCAGTATAAATATAAAATAGTTATACCAAAAGTTTTTTCATTAATAATGAAAGATAGAAATTTATTTTCTTACCTTTCTGGTAAAGCAGACATACGCTGGTTTACTTCATGTGAAAACAAACTATATATTTTATTTATTGAGTGGATGTGAAAAATATCTTCTTAGAATGATGGGAATGCACTTGTAGAGAAAAAACTATTTAATGCACGACGATGTCTAGGTTACATGGACGAACACAGACACACTAAAAAAAAGGAATAAAATAAAAGGGTTAAATGTGGGTACTATAGAAGTAATAACATTAAAATCCAGTAGGAGACGCAAGTCTTCCATTGAATAAAGAGTTAACGCACTAAGAAACCGTGCGTCTTGGCCTCACGATGTCGGGCCTAGAAGTGGAGAAGTAATAGGGGCCCACAAGAGTTAAAACAGAGTAAAAGTAAACTTGAAACAATACAGTCTGCTTAATAAGCAAAAGGGTTCTATTTAAAATCAGTTTATCAGAAAATTTCTGTGGTGCTGCGATCTGTTGACGCCTTTTCGAAACACAAGTCTTTTACACAATCCTTCTTTAGTTTGTGACCTTACGCTACGATGGCTCAAGGAAGTGTCGCCATCTTGGAACATATTTCACAACTAAAAGAAACGCGTTGCATGTATCATGAGGAAATTGTCATTTCACAAGCGAAGTGATGTTTGACATAAAATTACTTACACTGTGACGTTTTCCAACACCCCCGCTTTTTATGTCAAACCGACGAGCGTAGAATGTTTAACTTGTTTCTCAAACACTCGAAATGAGGCTTAGGCAACGGCTTGGTGAGCACGTCTGCCAGCATTAACTTCGATGGGCAATAAGTTATTTTGATTATACCATTCTGGCATAGATGTCTGATGTGGTGATACTTAACTTCCACGTGTTTAGTCCTTGTCTGTGCCTTTTCGTTTTCGGTCAATCTTATGGCTGATAAGTTATCTTCGTGCAACGTTACGGGTAGTTGTTGACGCAGTTCGAGGTCATTTAATAGGTCTAACAACCACGAAATCTCTTGACCTGCATTAGAGGCAGCGATATATTCAGCTTCCGTGGAGGAGAGTGCTGTGCAACTCTGCTTCCTCGATGACCATGCCAATATATTATTTCCTAATTTGAACAAGTTTCCAGTGGTTGATTTTCTGTCTATTCTGTCGTTTCCCCAATCGGCATCGCTATATGCCGTTAGGATTGGAGGTTTTGTTTTATCTATGACGAATTTAAGATCTTTGGTAGTAAGCAGATATCTAATTAATTTCTCGATAGCTTGCCAATCGACTTCCCTTGGGGATTCATTCCTTCTTCCCAGGATGTTAACGACTGATGCTATGTCGGGTCTAGTTAAAGTTGCAATGTATAGAAGCCCTCCTATAGCCTGTCTAAATTTTACGTTATCTCCCATTAGTTTCCCGTTTGGATCTAGATTAAAGTAGTTAGTATTCATGGGTGTATACGTAGGCTTACCATTTAACAAATTGAATTTTTCTGCGATTTGTATTATTTTGTGTTCCTGGTCTTAGATTACCGTTTGCTTTTTCCTTTATGTTTATGCCTAAATATTGTGTTACTTGACCCAAATTTTTGATTTCGTATTGCTTTGATAATTCAGTGTATATTTCGTGTGTGTCTGTTTTGTCTCCTGCGACTAAGATGTCATCAACATACACTATTATGTATGCGATTTTTCCATCTTGGACTCTTTTGTACAGACATTTGTCTGACGCGCATTCAACGAAATTTAGTTCTTTTAGAGATTTACTTATTTTTTGGTTCCATGCCCTAGCTGCCTGCTTAAGGCCGTAAATCGCTTTGTTTAAACTACAGACTTTATCTTCTTCCCCTTTTGTTATGTATCCCTCTGGCTGATGCATATAGACCTCCTCTTCTAAATCGCCATGTAAGAAAGCAGTTTTGACATCTAGGTGAGTTATTTTAAGATCTTTGTACACCGCTGCGTTTAAGAATGCTCGTAGGGTGGTATGCGCTACAACGGGTGCGTAGGTCTCGTCGAAATCGCTTCCATATTTTTGAGCATATCCCTTAGCGACCAATCTGGCTTTATATCGCTCTATAGACCCGTTCGCTCCCCTTTTTGCCTTAAACGTCCACCTACAACCTATGACGCGTTTTCCCGGGATAGGTTTTATTAATCTCCAAGTATTATTTTGCTTCAGAGAATCTATTTCCTCACTAGTGGCTTTTAGCCATTTATCTTTAGTTTCTGCGTCATTGATATTTTGTAGGTCTGTCCATGACTTTGGCTCCTGAATGTGACACAGGTTTGCGCTTATTCCATAACGGTTAGGTGGTACACCGCGATTTTGTCTCTGCGATCTTCTCGGCTCAAGGGATGTGTCGGTCGGGGTGTTATTCTGATCATCGTCGCGCTCTTCTAGATCAATTTCAATATTATCTGCGGGAGTTTGTTCGATGTTTTGATTTTCTTTGGCGGGTATAATTCCCTCATCTTTTATACCTTCTTCGAAGAATTTTACGGTTCTAGATATTATAATTTTATTTTCACCCGTATATATCCTATAGCCCTTGCTTCTAAAATCATATCCCAACATTATTCCCTCGATGGCTTTCTCATCTAATTTATTTCTTTTAGGTTTGTCGACATAGGCAAATGCCTTACATCCGAATGTTTTGATGTTCGAGAGATCGGGTTTTCTTTTATGCCAAAGTTCATAGGGTGTCATGTTATTTTTGTTAGCCTTTGTTGGTAGACGGTTGAGGAGGTAGGTGGCGGACATGACAGCTTCCCCCCAGAATTGCTTAGGTAACTTGGCGTCCGACAACATGGTTCTAGCCATTTCCACTATCGTTCTATTCTTTCTTTCTGAAACACCGATCTGTGGGCTAGAATAGGGAACACTCAATTGACGCTCTATCCCGTTTTCTATCAGGCAGTTTTCAAATTCGTCACTGATATACTCTTTTGCGTTATCGGACCTGATTGCCTTTATCAACTTGCCAAATTTATTTTTTGTTAGCGCTATGTATTCTTTCAGTTTGATAACGGCTTCCGATTTATGCGCGATTAAGTATGTTATTGTGTACCTGCTATAATCATCCGTGAATGTTATAAAGTACCTTTTCCCTCCTATCGTTTCAGTATTCATGGGGCCACATATAACGAAATGTGCGAGGGTACCGATGTCTTTGCTTCTGTTTGTGGCTACTTTAGGGTAGGGCAGAGCGGAAAGTTTCCCTTCAATGCACTTGGTGCATCGCGTGTCATGTTTACATTTGTTAATTGTTATCCCATTGGCTAATTCATGATTAACAAGGTATTTAATATCATCAAAATTTTTGTGTCCGAGTCTTCGGTGCCACAATGAAATACAATTTGTATTGTTACAGAAAGTTTGAGTACTTATAGTATAGCCGTAATCATCTTCAGGGTTTAATACGTAGAGATTATCATTTAATTTAGCTGTCAAGATTATATTATCATCTTTGACAAATAAACATGCATTTTTCTCGAAAATTACCTTTATATTATTTTCAGTGGCTTTCTTAACTGACAATAAATTGCCCTTTAGTTCTGGACAGTACAAGACGTTTCTTAGTGTAATGTAGTGGTTTTTGTCTGTTTTTATTTTTACGTCGCCCATACCTTCCGAATTAAGCCTTTTTCCATTAGCGATTGTTATATTCCCAAAATTCCCGGCTGTGAATGTAGCAAAATTTGTTTTTGCTGATGCAACGTGCCTGGTGCAACCCGAGTCAATGATATATGTGTTTGGATCTGTTGTTTGTGTTTGGTTAATTTTTACTGACTCAATTTCAAAATTGTTTTCCACTGGGAAGAGAGGAATGATCGATTGGTTGACCTCATCCTCTATATTTGATTTGCTGTTAAAGCAAAAATTCGAGGAGTCTGTTTTACTACCATTGTGTTGATTTTTGGGGTTTACCGAATTGGCTTTAAAGTTGGCATGGTTGTTAAATTTATTACTGTTATAATTTTCACTCCTTTGGTAATTGTTTTTCTGTTTGTTTTTCAATTTGTAACACTCTGAACGAGCGTGCCCATCTCGTTGACAGTAGCTGAAATATTTTTTGTTTCCTTTATTTATTATTTTATATGCTGTGTCCCTTGGTCGTGTGCTGGTGTTTTTGTATTCGATTCGATGAGAGTACTCGTCGATGAGTTTGTTTTTCACAAACTCGAGGTCTAGATCCTTTTCGTCTCTAGCCTCCATGCTCGTTATAAGAGGAGCATATGACTGAGGCAAGCTGCAAAGCATAAGAGCCACGATGTGCGAATCATTTATGAGCTCTCCAATGGCAGCGAGTTTGTCGCGGATAGTTAAAATATTGTTGATATGTAGATTTAAGTCTCCGCCCTCATTGAGCCTTTGCGAATATAGTTTCCTCAAAAGGAATAATTTGGATGATAAATTCGCCCTTTGGTGAACACTTTTTAATCTTTCCCAAATTTCTTTGGGAGATGTCAAATGTCCTATGTGCACGATTTGTGTATTTTCAATGCACAAACAAATTATGGCTTTCGCCTTAGCCGCGTTTTTAGTATATGTATCATCGGGTGTGGCAGGTGGAGATTCTGTTATATATTTGAATAAGTCGTCTTTAATTAACAGATTTTCTAATTTGAAACACCAATGATTGTAATTATTATCATTTAGTTTCTCCACTGCCGTAATTTCTTTTGTGGCAGACATAGCGTGTTATTCAAGTTTTATAAATTCTTTGATAACAAATATATTTACTATAAGAAGTTTGTGACTTTCTTAAAATAATTTCTTAGAATGTATTCATAAATATAAATAAAATGATCAGTTATTCACAATAATCAATTAATATTCGTTCACAATAATACTCTTTTTGCGATATTATATATATCGTTATTTATTCATGCACATTTATTTTTATTTTCATGTATATAGTTCAATATTTCATATCTCATATGTGCATCTTGTTCATCATTTTATCACAATCAGATAAACAAATTTTTATTACTGGGTTTTTTTTTTTATTATTATTTATTTATTTATTTTCTTTCCCCTTCAACTCATCTCTCATAATCTATTAAAATATCTAGAAGGGGTGAGTTCGCGATTAGCGTGAAGCTAAAGACCCAGTATAAATATAAAATAGTTATACCAAAAGTTTTTTCATTAATAATGAAAGATAGAAATTTATTTTCTTACCTTTCTGGTAAAGCAGACATACGCTGGTTTACTTCATGTGAAAACAAACTATATATTTTATTTATTGAGTGGATGTGAAAAATATCTTCTTAGAATGATGGGAATGCACTTGTAGAGAAAAAACTATTTAATGCACGACGATGTCTAGGTTACATGGACGAACACAGACACACTAAAAAAAAGGAATAAAATAAAAGGGTTAAATGTGGGTACTATAGAAGTAATAACATTAAAATCCAGTAGGAGACGCAAGTCTTCCATTGAATAAAGAGTTAACGCACTAAGAAACCGTGCGTCTTGGCCTCACGATGTCGGGCCTAGAAGTGGAGAAGTAATAGGGGCCCACAAGAGTTAAAACAGAGTAAAAGAAAACTTGAAACAATACAGTCTGCTTAATAAGCAAAAGGGTTCTATTTAAAATCAGTTTATCAGAAAATTTCTGTGGTGCTGCGATCTGTTGACGCCTTTTCGAAACACAAGTCTTTTACACAATCCTTCTTTAGTTTGTGACCTTACGCTACGATGGCTCAAGGAAGTGTCGCCATCTTGGAACATATTTCACAACTAAAAGAAACGCGTTGCATGTATCATGAGGAAATTGTCATTTCACAAGCGAAGTGATGTTTGACATAAAATTACTTACACTGTGACGTTTTCCAACACTTAACTAACGCTATCTTAATTTAAATCAATGGACACTTACTCAATTATTCGAAGGGGTATAATTTTCTCTCTTCCTTTTTATTGGAAGGCTATGTACATCTATATTACACTATATACATTTTATTTACAGTAAAAGTGAAAGCATGTTCTTAAAAACATTCTATCAACACTCACCTACGCGTACAGAAAAAGAGCCCATGTGACGAGCAACCCTACGTAAACAATAGAGCCAACGCCATCCATTTATAGCTCAACTGGCGTTAAAACATATAATTCCCCACACGCTCGCCACCTGGACTCATGAGAGTACATAATGATAAATCACCCTAAACACATTCTTATAATAAACATGACCTTAAATCACAACTCATATGATAAAATAGAAAATTTTCAATCTACAGGTGTTGAAGTATAAAGAATTAAACATAAAATAATAAAGTCATGATAAAAAAATGGCACTTTTATAACATGTAGCTACATGAACATATCTGGCCAGATATTTTATTTGAATAAGATTAACTGAATATATATACATATATATATATATATATATATATATATATATATATATACATAATATAAACAAATTAAATACCATTATTAATTCAATAATTTTTTCAATTTGAAATAATGTACAATTGTGCATAAGATGAAACATTTTTACTAAATGGATAAACAACGAATTGCAAAACACACACACAAAAAAATATTTCCAAATATGAATTTATAAAACAAACACATTCTGATATTCAAACATTAGTATAATTTTTTTTTTCAAAATCAAATACTGAAATAATTTATCATTCAAAAATCTAGTTCAAAAGGAAACAAAAGTTGTACTGGTTTTCTAAGCAATCCTTTAGCAGTTTTTTTTTTTTTATGCAAGCACGAATAAGTTTATCTCTGCCAAGAATGACTTCCTTAACTATTCCTAAGCCCCACAACAGTTTAGATTTAGCAGTACCATCTACTAAGACAACATCTCCATTTTTTATGTTTTTGTGTCTCTCAGGAGTTTTAAATTGATGAATTGAACTTAAATTCAATAAGTGTTGTTCCTTCCACTTAATCCACAGCCATTTCAACAACTTACTTTGATATCGTTTTCTCCTTAACAAAGTTTCTTTGGTAGAAATTTTCTTTCCTAGTTCGGAAAAACGTAGAGCAAAACTAATGTTTTCTCTTCCTAGTTGAGGGACATGAGCCGGTATAAGTGGCTCTGGCTCGCCGAAATCACTTGTTGTATAGGTTAGTGGTCTCATATTCATTATGGCTTCTATTTCTGTCAAGATTGTTGCCAAATCTTCAAATGTGATCAGAGCTCTTCCCAAAATTTTCCTTAGGGGTTCCTTTACACATTTTACGAGTCTTTAGTAAAACCCTCCCCACCATGGGACACGCTCGACGATAAATTTCCATGACTTACTTTTATTTGATATAAAATCTTGAAGTTTTTGATCTTTAATGATTTTTTCAATTTGTTGTAGTTCTTTATCAGCAGAATTAAAGCCTTCATTAAGTCTGCTTCTTATTCGTAAAAATTTATTTTCATCCAAATATGGACATAGGGAATAAATTCTTGAGGTTTTCTTAACAGGATTACCTCTTTCTAATAACCCAATTTCTTCCTTATAATTTTTCATTTGTACTTCTTTGATCAATAATTCTTCAGCTTCTTCCAATTCTTCAGCAAATAATGCACTTTGGACTAATAGGACTTTAATTTGACTTCTTAGATTGAAAATAAATCTTTTAATTCTTGCCACTGTTCTAATTGCCTTCGAGAAAGAACTAAAAAACTCAATCTCAATAAGTGGTTTCTGTTGTTTTGATGAACAAATGTTTTGGAAAATTACTTTTCCTTTAGCTTCTAGTTGTTTCAAATCTTCATCTACTTCTCTGTCTTCCTTGGGCCATAAATGTGTATTTTTAATTAACTATGGAGGCCCTGACCATCATAGATCATCGCTCTCGCAGTCGAGAAGTGTTAGTCCTCTTGTAAGTCGGTCAGCAGGATTTGAACTACCGGGACAATGCCGCCAGTTCATCGGATTTCTTAAAGTTTGCTTGTCCGTTCCAATAACAGGGTGGTGTGGTAAGTAGTATGCCAAATTACGATTGGTTGAATTATTTTCTGGGGTTCAACAATTTCTACTACTCCCAAAGCCTTATATTTATTAATGGTATCTTTACATTTATTAAATAATGCAGGATTATTTACAAATCATTTAATTAAATTTTCAAAGCTTTTTTGTCAATTACATAATTATTAGGATGATCAAGATTATCATATCTCATAAGTAGTTTAACTTCATATCTGTTGTTTTTAAATTTAACGGAATTTTCAAATTGTTCTAATATTTGTTTATCACACAAATCTGTGTTCGTATTATCTTCTTGAATCCCCAACGCTACCACAGTTTCAAGCTGAACTGACATTTTATCATCCTTGTTATTATCCCAAATATTATCCCTTCCTTATATTCTATCGAAGTTTCTATTTCTGTTTCTAAATTATCGCTTTCAATTTCCGATCCAATTAATTCATGTAATTCTTCTAATGATAATTTATGTTCAAGTAGCGCTGCTACAGAATCTTCAACTATTTCCGGTTTGGAATCACCTTCTTTTTTAATTTCACTATCAATTTTTTTAATCAATTTCGGTACTGTGTATCTAAGAGAGTTTTAAATAACTTACCCGTTTAATGAAATGCCAATTAGTAGCGTAGTTATCAATTTATATTCGCGGCTTTGCACCAGTGTGGCGACCGGTTCTATGGTTCAGTGGATTTCTTAACTAACGCTATCTTAATTTAAATCAATTGGCACTTACTCAGTTATTCGACGGGATATCATTTTCTCTCTTCCTTTTTATTGAAAGACTATTTGCATCTATATTACACAATATACATTTTATTTACAGTAAAAGTGAAAACATGTTCTTAAAAAACATTTTATCAACATTCACCTACTCGTACAGAGAGAGAGACCATGTGACGAGCAACCCGACGTAAACAATAGAGTCAACGCCATCCATTTACAGCGCAATTGGCGTTAAAACATATAATTATCCACAGTATTTACCGAATATCCCAAAAATGGCTGATGGATTTTAAAATTCAATAACTTGCAAACGGTGACAGATATTTAAAAAATTCTTGCAGGAGGGTTATATATGATGTCAGAAGTTTTCTTACTGTGATTCTTGATTTTAGTTCGAATTTCAAACAATCGATGGCACTGCGAGAAATAGGTGCTAATTCCAGACCCGATTTTTGGTACTTCGGGATCCATTCAAAACATTTTAATCTCCTTTTTTCGCATGGGAGGAGAGTGAAGCAGAAAAATCGAGCCTGGATTTAGCGCCTATTGCTTGCAGTACCATCTATCGCTGCTGTTTGTAACTAAAACTGGGAATCGCAGCATAAAAACTCCTGACATCCAACATAACCCTCCTTCAAACATTTTTGAGATATCTGTCACCATTTGCAAGTTATTCAATTTTAAAATCCATCACTTATTTTTGGAACACACGGTATTTATGTTTAATTATGTTGTGTATTCCTAAATGAAAATAAATGCCTATTGCATAATCTAATTACCTTTTCATGTTCTTTAATGCGCAAGACCTTAAAAGCGCCAGCTGTTGGTGAAACAATAATGTATATTTACATTCTTCTGTCTTTAAGAAAGCATTGGTTTCGTGGAAAAATTCGGTTTTCGGTTTTCGACGAATTTATATGATTTAGAAGGTCCTGAACACGATTTGACTGTTTTTAGAAAATGTCTGTCTGCGAATCATTGAATCTGTTTATCTGTCTGTATGGTAAAAAAAAAATTGTGGGCGCTCTGTCACAAGAAATAATACACGGAATTTATTAAAATTTTAGATTCAGGTATATCTTGCTATGTAAATTGATGTTGATTACTGTTTTTGGAAATCGCCCAACAGGTGACGCTGCCATCGTGCAATTTTAAAGATTCCTGCAATAGCTCTGTGTTAAGAACAAATGCACGGATTTTCATCAAACTTCAGATTCAGATATGCCTTGATATATTTATAGTGCGAATTATTTTTTGATGTATATCGCCTAACAGGTGGTACTTCTATGCTGCATTTTTCAGGATTTACACGATTTTAGCGATAGTCATGTTTCAAGAACTAACGCATGGAATTTCATCAAACTTCATATTGTGTTACTTTTTCACAAGAATAGATCCTTATTTGGCTTGAATGTATATTGGTGGATGGTTGTCGCTTTTACGCTCTTTGGGCTGGGAATTTAATTTGCAAACATCTCGGAGGATGGCTGTCAAAAATTCAATGATTTGTTTGTAAGATGAGATTCGTATATTTCTATTTTTTTAATGCACACAATAAAACGAACCTATACCTTTAGAATTCTCATGATTGGCATAGATAGATTGTCATTTAATTTTGCACGGTGAATTTTGAAGTACTAACATGTGTGAGATAGAAGAAAGCTTTGGGACTGGCAGATTCAACTAGTTTTCTATTGCCACAAACATTTCAATACTTTGACAAGTCCTATGATGCAAATCGTACTCAGTAACTATAATTTTCTGCATTTTTATAATTTTTTAAAACGTTATCAGACACGAAGATACCCAGTATTAATATTATAAGGCGTAGTCTGTCTCTAAGTAACATTGATATTGACAATCGCAATTATCTAAGCGATACATTTTTCTTTTATGGGAATTTATTAATCTCTAAACATCGCACAATTTCAATTTTTACACTCTGGAATAGGAAAAATGCAATTTCACATGCAATCGCTTTGAAAACTCTATCTTAATTTACTGAGTTTTAGGGATTTTAAAATAATTTTCTAGCATGATTTTTTCTAAAATGTATCTCGTGTAGCCAGATCAGTAAAGTTTAAACCTCTCATGTATGAGACGAAAAGTTCAACCAGTCAACCAAATCTGCTTCAGGTTTGTATATTCAAAGAGAAAATACTTTATTTGTTTAAGCAGTGGGTGTTTTATATTTACCAATCACGAAGAACTAAATTTTTTCTGTGCTTCCTGCATTTTTTCCGACAAGTACTCTATCTTTACTGAACTTCACAGTAGTGTATTTGTCCCTTTTCGTAGTGAATATTTTATCAGGTATTAATTGATTACATTGAAAAACATTTCAAATTTTAGATATCATTTAGGTTAAAAAGGCACTTATGTGCTTCAAAACATACATTTAAATCATATTTTTCGTAAATTTCAATTACTGTACATATTTTTTTTCAATTGCAGTTCGAAAATGATTGATAAAAATTTTCGTTCCGAAAAGCAAGTCCGAGCCGGATTTGAACTCGGGTAGAAAAATCTCAAATCCCGGATGCTGTCGACCATGCTACTGAACCGCTTGCCAAGGAAAAAAAATATCCGATTATAAACTGTAGCGTAAACTTTGAGTCTTATTTTCTAAAGTCTCCCTGGGTGTTGTGCTCTATGACGGTCATATATTTATATACTAACTATTATCTATCGATACACAAATGTTCATCGCATTCGATGACACCAACCTCGGACTCTCAAGTAACGGGCTTATTTTATCCCTTAAAGGATTAACAAACACAAATATTTATCTGAAAAATAAGAATTATATGTCGCAAAAAAAATCTAAAAATACTTCCGAAAATTATAAAGAATTTCAAGTTTTTCCAATTGAATCTCTTCCATCAAAAGTATTATGTATCACTGAAATTATTTTAATCCAATTTGGTTGAATATAAAGACAAATAATAATTCAATAAAATTGCTGTAAAGAAAACAATACTTTCGTAATTCAATTAGAAAGCAGATAAACGTTTATTATGATCGTTGAAATTTTAAAAAAATACCGGAAAAATATTTCTCAAACAAATAACTTTTTGAAATCGCAAACAAGAATATTAAATTAGCAAATGTTAGAAGAGCGAAAAGTTTTTATGTTTCAGAACTTCTTTGCATTTCAAACGTTCAATTAGCTTATTTTTTATACTTTCATAAAACGCACCAACAATTTATCGTATACATGAAATTACAAGAACTTCAAATATATTTTTAAATATTTGTTTGTAGAAAACTGAAAATCATAAGAAAATTTTTGCTTTTTTGTAAATGTTTCATTAAAAGTATAAAACAAGTAATATAAAAATTTTGTTTTTAAAGTCAATTCCTACTTAGGTCATCAAAGAAAAATGTAATATAATCCCTTAAGCTAATATTAGTTTTTTTGCATTAAAATATCTCAATTTGTTGATTTTCTATAAGCCAGTAAACCCTATTGGTTTACAATGGAAGTCTATGGGAATTAGGCGAAATATTAGAGATATCGCCAAGTTGGCGTCAGTTTTAGCGGCTCATTTTGGTAGCCAAATTTGGCGATATATCGCCAACTTGGCGACAAACTTGGCGGTATTTGGCGACAGAACAAGGTCCCCCCTATGGTAACCCCCCTTATAGATATGAAGATGCATTAAATGCTGTTCAATAAACAATGCCCGCCATTTTGTCTCCCATGTAAAACTAAAATTAATTAATTAAATTTTAATTAATGAATTAATATTTGAAAAAACTGTATTAATATCAATTGTCATCCAGTACAAGTTTAAAAAAAATTATTTCAACTTGATAGGATGAATTGAATGATAAGTATTTTATTAACGATAGAAAATTTGAACAAGATATATATATAGGGAGAGTGTGAACTAATAGTAGGAATTGAATGAATAACAAGCAAGGATGTCGCGTTGAGAAGCATGAAAACAATTTTATTAAAGCAATACAAAAACACTTCATTTTCTAAATCTATGAATGATATACAGCATTAATTTTATTCTGCGATCATACACATTTCTGTGGATTAAATAATACAGAGCGTGATTCATAGATCAAAATATTAGGCTATTTACTTAAATATTGCATCTAAACACATACTTCCAAGATCTCCAGCATATTTTGAAAGCAGGTTTAACGTAAGATCTATAAACTGCGATTGTATGTCAAAAGGAGAGGCACTGCCTTAAATTGACTTTTAATAACGCACATTTTGTAGAAGATACCTATCTTGCATTCAATCAATAACTCAATAAATCGCCTCTCAGAGGCATGGGTAAATGGTGTAAGTCAGAATTTTGGATTTTAATATCTCTGTGAGTTTTACAGATATCGATAATTTTTTGCGTTTAATTCAGTAATGGATAAGAAAAAATTTCTATTTGGAAATTTTAATCTACGGGGGCTGTTAAAAATTTAGTTTTTGTATTTTCTGAAACAGACTCCCCCCCCCCATGGAGTTGCGACGTATATCATTGAATTTTCCACCTTTTTATGAAACTTTGCAATTGGAGCTATATACCTTTAAGTACGACAGTTTTTTTGGTAGACATTGAAAGTTTGGGTGGTTTCCCCTTATCGATAGGATCGTATTTGATTGATTTTTTTTTTAAATACCCGATGTCAGGTTATGCCAAGCGAGGACACAAACAATTGTGTGGGTTCGGCCTTAATGCAGCTGTTTTGGGGCTAAATCTACACAATTGTGTAGTTTGGGATTACATGAGCAAATATCAAAAAAATAAAAGTTTAAGCAATCAAGTAATATAAAAATATTGTTTTTAAAGTCAATTCCTACTTAGGTCATCAAAGAAAAATTTAATATAATCCCTTAAGGTAATATTAGTTTTTGCTGAATTAAAATATATCAATTTGTTGATTTCTATAAACAAGTAGGTTTACAATGGAAGCCTATGGGAATTTGGCGAAATATTAGAGATATCGCCAAGTTGGCATCACTTTTGGCGACAAACTTGGCGGTATTTGACGACAGAACAGGGTTCTTCCCTATGGTAACCCCCCTTATAGATATGAAGATGCATTAAATGCTGTTCAATAACCAATGGCCGCTATTTTGTCTCCCATGTAAAAATAAATCAATTAATTAAAATTTAATTAATGAATTAATATTTGAAAAAACTGAATTAGCATCAATTGTAATCCAGTAAAAGTTTAAAAAAATTTATTTCAACTTGATAGGATGAAAAATAAGTATTTTATTAGCGATTGAAAATTTGAACATGATATATAAATAAATAAATAAATATAGGGAGAGTGTGAACTAATAGTAGGAATTGAAGAAAACTTGTTGTTTATTGAGATAATTTTAATCAGCCAGAATGAAAATGTTTGAAACAATTTTTATTTTTGGTCAGACCACTACAATTTAATTTCTCAGACGTGCTCAATTCTCGCACCCCTCTTAAGAGTCGTTGACAAATGGTATTCCCTTCACTCCGTTTGGATTTTGCCTGATCATACAAATTTCTTTCTTTTTCTTTTCTTTTTTTTTTTTTTTTAGTTTTTCTAGCAGGGGTATTTTGTTTAAATACCGATCGAAATATATAAAACTAGGTCTGAACCACAGTAAGGACTACAGCAGGTCCTAAGCGTAGATCCTTGTGGACCAGATCTGTACTTTCCCACTGGTATACTACAAAATGTAAAACTATCCCAAATGATGCTGTTACAACAGAGTGTGGTTTGTTTCTTATATACTGCTTTACTGAGATACGTCCTAAAAAAGGAATCGTCTGAGCATAATGGAAATTTTTCCCTGATCTCCTGGTAAATTCACGTAGCCACTACGGAATCTCTCGAGCATTTGCTGAACTTTCCATAATTTATTATTTATTCCTGGTGGTTTACTTGCAGTGTCGACAAAATGGAATGAATTTATCAAACTTAAAAATCTATCTCGTAGTATGCATATAACTCATATAAAACTTATAAATCATATATATGACACAAAACTTATATATGACATCTGTAACTCAGAGCAGAAACATACAGTTCGTTACTTGTGCATATTATATATCTAATACTATCAATTTTAAATAGAAATCGTGACTAGTACAAACCTATTAATTTAAAATTAATCCGCTTTAAAAATGTAATTAATAAAAAATAAATTGCTAAAAACATAAGTTAAAAAAAAAAATCACTTAAAAATAAAAAAAAAGTTATATATTAGGAATTGCATCTATTTTGGAAATGGTAAATGCCGGACCCGCACAATTGTGTGGGTCATTTGTTTTTCAAGTTTTGTAAAGCCTAATTAAATTTATCAAAGACAAAATCAATTAAAATCACGAGTAAAGTATATGAAAAGAAAAATTAAATCTAAGCAAACACTAAAATCGTATTTAAAAGAAATTACGGCAGTACATAGTTTTTGTCTGTTGCTGTCAGATGATATAGTCTTTTTAAAAGCAGAAAATCTATCCCTGTATTGTATTTGGTTCCCCCTAGTTCTTTCTTATCAAAACTTCTGAAGCCAATTAACTCATATAAATGTGCAGATTTGGTTTTAAATCTCACAAAAACAGGAAATAATCATTCTTTTTCACTTTAGATCACCCGCACAATTGTGCGGGTCAGGGCTTAAAGGGTAAAGTGTGTAGGGACAATATTTACGGAAATTGCCTATTCGATCTTTATGAATCACCCTATATATACAGGATGTCCTATAACTTATTTCTAAATAGTTAACTTCAGAGGCATAGTTCTAATTGTAATAAATATTAAATTTAAAAATCAAAAAATCCGATTGCGTAAGAAGTGAACTAATTAATTAATTCTCATCAATGTGAAACTATTTTTTATATTACTTACATATTTTTTTTATTTACTTGTATTGATGACTTTTAAATTGTGTTTAATTGTTAGTTCCTATGTATAAACACTGTTTTGATGGGGCCTATAGATTTCTTTGAAGGTTAGAGTTGCAGTAAAGTTAGAGATCCTACCTACACAATTTCAAGGATGTGTCATATTTTAACGGAGCTTCTGACTGCAAAATAGTCAATGAAACATCGCCTTCATTTTGAAAGACCTATATCCAATCATATGCCACGCAATAGGGTGCGTAAATTTTTTTGTCTCTACTGCCATTTTTTTACGCCCACCATTTTGAATTTATAAAACTAAAACCTAGCCTATAACCATTGAACGGTTAAGACGAATCGATAGAGACCTCATTCCTTAAAATCCATCCACCCATTGGGATGTTTCGAGGGTATAAAGAAATCAACATACCCAGAGACGCGTGAAACACATAACCCTTCTTGGCAGTTGGGTAAAAAATGTTTCAAATGCAGTTTATCATATGAAAATCCGTTAAAATCAAAATATCAATTTTTTAAGCTTTTCGAAATTAAAGTTTTTATACCGCCCGTGTGATTTATTATTAGAAATTTGTTTCCTACCAGCTAACATAGCAAAAATTCTATTTTTATACCACCAAAACGTATTGATTTATAACAGTTTGAATTTCTGAATTTTGAAATTTACTATTATGTTCTTCGAATATAATATTTGCGCTTACTAACAGTAAAAACGGTAAAATGAGATTTCTTACTTTTTCTAATGGTAAATAACCATAGACACCTTAGACCGCATAATAATTTTAATTTTGTAACATTTTTAAAATAACTACTTTGACTGAAATGGTTGTTTATATGATGAAAATGTTCATAAAGAAGAATTATCAAATATTCGAATATTTCGAACAATTTTGCAAATGAAACTAGGGAAAGAACGGGTAAGTGGCCTGTGAGGGCAAATTAGCCATTTGAGTTTTCTGATGTATAGTGCCTCTGCAACGCAGGGACTAGGCGGAAGAGTCGTCGCAGATGTCGGTAGTATTGTCTGCAATTTTGAAGCCGAAATGTACATTTTTGTAGTTCTGAACTCATTTTATTGTTTTTTCGCATTTTTAATTTTAGGCAAGTGGTACAGTTTTCTAGAATATAGTTAAATAATATGTAGTGTTATAATTATTTGCTCTTTTGATGTTTGATCAGTGTGAAATAACATTTTAAATGATGTGTGTTTGAAAACGCTAACTCAGATGTTGTGTGTAGATGAGAGGCTAAGCCACAGTTTTTGTAATGGCATCATTCCGAGCACAGTGACCACAATGAGATCGGGCAAAATGTCCAGATGGTAACTTTGTCCTGAAACGATTTTTTATTCATTGTTCATAACAAAATACTACTCAAAAGTAATTTCTTTCAAACAAAGAAAACAGGTTGGGGCAATAACATCTGGAAAAAAAGGCTTACTCTGGACATTTGCAGTCTGCATGTTACTTGAATTCCTTCAATCGTCATATCGATACTCATTGCTGTTTACTTTATCTTGCTACGATTTAATACTTAAAATATTACATAACATTATACTTATTCTTTATATGTATTACTGTAGCTTGTGTTGAATAAATACAAATCCTGATTGAACATGATTTGTTCATTTACCTATGCTGTCCACTTTACCAAACCTATGTGGTAAACTTGCCATTATGTAATTTTCCTTTAAAAGCAATGTGTACATTTTAAAATAATTCTGCTTAAAAAAATTAGATAGAAACTGAACTTAAAATTATTATAGTCACTGTTGGTATCTGTTTCTAGACCTTTACTGGTTGAGAAGGATGATTTATCATAACATATTTTCTGATTTACCTTTAAAAATCATGAAACCATAGAGTGACCATTTTACTCTTAATTCCCCTATATCTATAACAGTAATCGAATTTTGCTAACTGAGCGAAAAAAGCCCCATGCCGGGTCTCAAATACAAAACATTTAACATAAATTGCCAATGATCAACCGATTCAAGTACATGGGCCAACAAACGACTGGCAAATTTCGCTCAGATAATTCTATTAGTAATAGCATCTGACCTGCGGGTAGAGAGCTCAACACAATATACCGTAGGTATTGAAGCTCCTAGTGCGAAATATGGCCGCCGGTTGTCGGCTCAGGTCCATAGAGCATTGTCAATTTCAGTTAAAGGTCCTTACAAGGAAGGTCTCCTTACTGGGCATTCTCAGAATATTTTGAAAAAAATACCAATTAAACTACTTATATAAAAAGTGTGGAAGGATTGTACTTTGTGCCAATATATTAAGAAAAAGAAACAACGAATAAGGGCACAAATAAAATGTGTTTAAAAGCATACAGCTGTTTCAAAACCTCTAAGGTTTCCTCATCAGTGCTTAAAATAAAAGTTAAATTAAAACTAAAACATTGTGTAAAAAGGGGTGGGGGAGGTGGACAGAGAGTCAGAAAAGCGTACCTTTGAGCTCTACTGCCAACGGTGAAATGCGACATACGGCGGACAAACAACTACGGAGTTGATCTCACGCGCATATTCAGGGAGACCAATCAAAATCATCCAATTGCTCTGGAAGAGTCCAAACTTAGGAGAAAAAGGGGGGAGGGAATGGAGAGAATTATAGAAAATTAAACCATATCTTTGAAAAATTTGGCGTACTGGATAAATCGTTAACTAAACTCTTTGAATTTTTCCATATGTGATAAGCTTCCCAGAAGTCCAGATCATAGATTGAAGTACATTTCTGTATTATGGAGGCTTCGGAAAATTTAAAATTATGGTTGTTTGACCAGCAGTGGTCGGCAATAGCGGAACGTTTAATATCACAGTTTTTAACGCAAGTTTTATGCTCCCCCAAACGAATCTTAAAGGCATGCTTCGTTTCATTCCCCCCCCCCTTTTTCTCCTAAGTTTGGACTCTTCCAGAGCAATTGGATGATTTTGATTGGTCTCCCTGTATATGCGCGTGAGATCAACTCCGTAGCTGTTTGTTAGCCGTATGTCACATTTCACCGTTGGCAGTAGAGCTGAAAGGTACGCTTTTCTGACTCTCTGTCCACCTCACCCCCCCTTTTTACACAATGTTTTAGTTTTAATTTAACTTTTATTTTAAGCCCTGATGAGGAAACCTTAGAGGTTTTGAAACAGCTGTATGCTTTTAAACACATTTTATTTGTGCCCTTATACGTTGTTTCTTTTTCTTAAACTACTTATGTATGTAATAAAGGATCAGTCAAATTTAGCGGCAGAAGTACTGTAGAAAGTCTGTAAAAAAAATAAAATACTTTCGAGTATTTGTCGCGAAAAGACGAAAGCGTCACACTATTTGGCGAACAGCACTTTTCCTCGCCAAAAGCAAACGATTTTAATGAACCTGAAAATTGTTTGTTAATTGATTTTTAGAATGCGTGTAAAAGGTATTTAATGAATTTAAACATAAACAATAAAACAGTTTAATAAATACATTTTTTCGCATTACATATTTATGTTGTTTGTTATTTAATTTTATTACTTTAAAAACAATTTCATATATAAAAAATACTTTCATATATTTTAGAACAGGGCGCGAAATTTCCGCTCGCCAGCTCGCCAATGGCGAGCAAATATTTAAGGTTGGCGAGTATGATTTGTCTTTTAAAATGTTGTGTTTTAAATCAAACTATGTACAGTCGTGGAAAAAAAGTAAACACCCCTTACTAACTCTCCAAAAAAAATATCGTAGAAGAAAGTTACTGATACCACACGATTGGTAATAAATAAAGTCTACTTTTAAATGATGTATATAAATTTTCTTAGAGAGCCCTCTACATATTAAAACGAACCATAACTTTGTTTTTTTCAATAGAAGTTCACAATTCTGGTAGCATAAATGAACTCTACACCCTTCAATTAGCCTAAAAACAAATTTTTATGCAATTCGTACTACAAGTTTCCCAGAAATTAATTGTTTCAAAATGATCGTATTTTATGGGCTGTATCCATATTGAAGTTCGGTACTCGATTGTTGACCCAGACAGACCAGCTTTTTTTTATCAAAGCATCTAAAGCGTCACTCAAGCAGCCATTGAAGACTGCTAGATTAGAGGATAACAGAAAGAATTTCAAAATATCTAGTCACTTCTATCATAGACGGCCCCTTAACCCATTAACCGCTGACGTTGCGTTCACGCAACAGTCCAAATAATTGCTCATGCAATGAACTAATTACATTGGCACCACTGTTTTAGAACTTAAAAAAATGTCTTATTTATTGGCAGAAATTTTGCTATTTTAGTAAAGCGAAATTTACCTTACTGAATTTGTGGTGGGAAACTACTTTCAACCAGAAATTTGAATATTTCTATCGTAATAGTTTTGGCGGTTAATGGGTTAAAACATCATTTTCCGTTTTGTAAGCATCATTTGAAAACTACTTGGAAGAAAAAGGTGAAATTTTGGATTTCTATAACGCAGGACTTAATAAATCTAAATCCATCAAAAAAATTGTAGGTTGCAATTCATTATTTTTTCAAATATTAATTTCATAATTCATAATTCATATCATAAAATTATAAAAATAGCAAATACAACAAATTTATGTTTGGGTATTATAATATTATTGCTACACAAAGAATTAGCGCAGTAAGAGAATAATTTTAGTGCCAGTAACTTTCTTTTACGATAATTTATTGAGGAGTTAGTAGGGGGTGTTTACTTTTTTTTCCACGACTGTATGCTCAGAATGTCGTGCCTTAATCCAGAGAAATGCGGATCTTGTAGATCTTTTGTGCTTAGCTGAGAAATGTGGATATTTTAACAAAGTATGGCAATGAAAAACAATGCAGGTATCTTATCCATTTTATTGCTGAAACTATGAATTTAGATTTAGTGAAAAAATTTAAAAAGTGTACATATATCACCATTCTGGTTGATGGTACCACAGATAGATCAGATGTTGAACATGCAAATGTGTATGTTCAATACGTGGCCGCAAAAGATAATCATATGAAAGAGGAAAATTTAAGAGCAACAGAGCAACAGAGTATTAGGATTGTTTATTGTTAGGACAATAGAGCTGCGAAATTCTACTTCTTCCAGATATTTTCACACCCATAACTGATTTTATAGATAAGAATATAGGTCCAAATGAAAATAGAAACAGGTGTTATATTATAGGCTTGGGTACTGATGGTGCTCCAAATATGGTTGGATACAAATCAGGACTGGCTATGAAAAAGAAATCTATTTGTACTAAATTGATAAACATTCACTGCCTTGCACACCATTTTCAGTTGACTGTTTTGGATTGAATATTTGAAAACATCTGATTCAGTGGTTAGGTGTATTTTTGAATTTTACCATGTCGCGGCTAAAAGACCTCATATGATAAAATAAACAGGAGAAATTCTAGAAGAAAAAATTCTTAAACTGAGTGATAGTCACACAATTAGATTATTATCCATCAAAGAAAGCGTTGCGTGAAAGCTCTTTTGCAAGCCATGTTGAACAGGGGACCCACGGAAAAGACAATGATAGTGCTAAAGCTAAGGGTTTGCTGAAAAGATTTAAGGATTATAAATTTCTTTAAGATCTATACTACCTCTTGGATTTCTACAGGAAATTGAACCCTTTAAGTGTCGCATTAAAAAACAAGGAACTTGTCATCTCAACCTGGAAATAAAAATTGAACATTTTCTCAGTTCTGATAAATCTCGAATCTAGTGTTGCACCAAATGAACAAGAGTGTTTGGACAAACTATCCATCTCAGGGTTAATTAAGGCAGCTGGCAAATATTAAAAATGGGGAGCAAGTGTTTCAGACTTTAAGAGGGAGATTAATTAAATAAGAAAGATATACATCACAGAAAGACTGCAATCTATGTCAACAGATGTGTTAACATCTCTGCATGTTTTTGATACTTTGGGTTGGCCTCCCAAAGGAACAATTCTTGAATTTTAGTTAGAATAAATAAAAAAGCTCTTCATGTATTTGAGCCCAAGTCTCTTTAATGAAAAAGTGGATACTTTATTGGCAGAGTGGGCAGAATTCAAATTTATGTTCCCTTCACTAACTTTGAAATGTATGCTGGAGAAGTTTTACAGTGAAAGGTACTCAGCAAGATTCACTAATTCGCTCCAGATTCTAACAATTTGTGCTGTTCTACAAGTGAGCATAGCTTCGTGCGAGAGGCTTCAGCTGTCACAACATACTCAAGACTGGATACAGAAACTCTCTAAAGACTGAGAAACTGGATGATTTACTTAGAATTTCTATTAATGAATCCGCCCAGACAGATTTTGACCCTACAGCTGCGATTGACAGGTGGTATTTCAGTGCAGAAAGGCATCGCTACACAAACATGAGGTTCTAAAATTACAGGAAGTTTTTCTTTCATGACTTTTTTGTGTTATGTGACAATTTCTGTAATCATTGAAACCTTATGGAAACCTTATTTGAAGTTAATATCTTTTTTTTCTTTTGCTGTAAATATGTTTTGATTTTTCAATTTCTGCGTTCTTTTATGATTTTGGTCACCAGAAAGTTCTTCATACTACATCTGTTAACACTCTAAAAATTGTTCCTATTTCTCATGAATGTAAAATATTCCTGATTTAACAGACAGCTCCTTCTAACAACGGTCAATTTAAATTCAGTTTGTCATAAATACTTCATTTTCTGGGCTAGTGTGGTGACTGAAGTTGCTGTCTGAATTAATGTAAAATAATGGCGAGCAAAAGTTTTACTCTGGCGAGCACCTTTTGAACTGAAATTTCATGCCCTGTTTTAGAGTATTCCAAAATAAAAGCAAAATTCTTTTACAAGTTATTCATTTCAATGTCAAAGAATTCGTCGTTTCCATAGCAACAAAATTGAATCGACAGTGCACAATCGGACTTAATTTTGAGATATTGAAACAATTTTAATTTATTTTAATTTTGTTTTAACTCTTAAAATTTGATATTTAACTTTCATTATAAATAAATATATATACATATATGAAAAAACTATAGTTAAATGAAATTAAAACTGACAAAACTAAAGCTATTTACATTAAATTTATTTAAACAAGTTCAGTATGAAACATTCTTATATTAAAGAGTATTCGACATAAAAAAGTATTTTTCGAAATTTCATTTCATCGCCAACCGATGATAAATCGCCAAATAAACGAAACTTTGATTATTTTTTTTGCGAACGTTCTATCGAGGTTCCGCCCAAAAAAATTTAAAAACATATATATCCACATGAGAAGAACACTCTGTAATTTTTTCAGATTTTTTCTGACTATGCCCGTATGGAGACCTTCCTTGTTAGTTCAAGTCCCGGCTTGGGCAGTTTTTCACCCAGTTGGAAAAATTCGATTCGTGTGATATCATTGCCAATCAGCGTAATTTAGGAAAAGCGAAAAAGAATAGTATAACTGTAACATTAACGATTTAAAAAAAATAGCTATTGGACAACAATAAAAAGTAGACACTATTTACTCTTATTTTGCTTACATGTGACTTAAAAGGTTGTAAAAAACAAACTCCAGTTTTTAAGGGGTCTCAAGACTCTTATAGCTTTAAAATTTCCGAAATTTTAATTTTTTTAGATGTTAAACTCCTATCTTTTCAGAACATTTTGATATAATTCTTTCCTTGAAATTCCTATTAAAACTGAAGTTATGGCTTTTACATTTATACACGTTCAATAGCTGAAGCGTCGTTTCGGAAACTTTGAAGCCATTTTTCTCCAAATGACGTTTTTGGGCATAGCGCGCACGATATCTCAAACACTTATGAATATATTTTTATGAAAATTTTAAAACACATGTTTCATGTTAGTTTGTATAAACTGGACCTAAAATTTCCTTTTTATTGTTCAAAACAATATTTTTTAGGTGATTATACTGTTGAAATTTTCTTAATTTTGCATTAGCTAAATACAACTTTGCAATATAAATATAAAAAGCTTTAAATACAAATTGATTTAGGTTCATTGTAATTATTACAATATGAAGTATAAGTAGGTACCAAAATTTTCATTCTAGTTGCAACACTTATTTTGTAATCGTGCGCGTAAGCTGTTATGCCGATTTTTTGCTCGAAAAACGTCTAACAGTTTGAAGCCCCCTGTAAATGCTAATTCTGCATCTTATAATTTTTTAAATACATGAAATGAAAGAACATACTTATATATTTTATTCGAATTAAAATTGTGTCTTAAAATCAAATACATTTTAAGATGTTAAATGTTGAAAATGGCTCTTTTTTTTTTCGTTTTTTCCAATTTTAAGAGTCCTGAGACCCGTTAACCATATAATACTTAAGAGCGAATAATGAAAAGTAAATAATAGTTAAACAAAAACATAATTTGCGGGGCATATAAAAAAAATTATATTTCCTACACTGTTTAAGCCCGAGAAGGGAGAGATATTAAGTACAGATATTAGTTCGACGTTTAATGCTAAATTTTTGTAACAAGTAATTTAAACCAACTGAACACTAAAAAGTAAAAATAAATTTCCTAAAATATGATACTTAAAAACTCCATAAAATCTTAGATACCGTTAACACTTACCGGGGCGGAGTAATTCTGTTTATAAACTGATGAAATAATGGACTGACACCGCAATTTATAAACGAATTTATTAGAAAATACGAACTTGCTTATTTTCATGTATATTATAATAGGAAAATTTTAGTTAAATATTCTTGGTGCCTTTTGTCAGTTTTGGAGTCAAAATTAGGTGTCCTTTTTTAAGGACACCGCGCCGGAAAGGGTTAAATGAAATCGAAATAAATCTTAATCGTTTTAAAAGGTTTGTAATTTTCATGTATTTTATCATTTTACATACACCTCATTATAAACATAACACAAAATCTTCAATACAAATATTTGCTATTGAAAAATGGAAAAAGTCTAAGATTTAATTCGATTTAATTTGAAATGAATCTAAGATTTTAGGGTGTTTTTAAGTATTAGATTGTGTAAATTTTATTTTTATTTTTTAATATGCAATTGGTTTAAGATGTTTGTTAAAAAAAGAAAAAAAAAATGAGCATTACATGTAGAAGTGACTGAATTCAGTATCTTAATATCTGTCCCTTCTCGGGTTAACAATGTAGGAAATAAATTGTTTGGATTTTTACAATTTGTTCTGCAAATTATGTTTTTGTTTATTATGCCTAACTACTGCATTCAGATGAATTTCTATCAAAATTAACTGAATGCACCATCATCAGAAGATTTATGTCGTATCGCATCGCAATTTGTGATGTAATTTATCAATGATTAATTCAAAAATGTCTCACGAGTATGTAAGGCAGAGAGATCTTCGTAATTTGGACAAAAAACTGCCAATTTGAACATAACAAATTTATAATAAAAACATGAATAATAAATTTTACATAAATTTAGTTACCCTATTTCCCACTCGGGAACGCTATGAATGCAAAAACAAATTGAGTTTAATCTTTACTGTATTCTTCACAACGATATAGCTGTTGTGCAGTAAAAAATAACAAAAAAAATAGTTTTAGTTAAATTTTGTCGCTTTATTTCTCACCAGAGAGCCATATAAAAGCAGGAGAAAATTATTCCGTAAGTTTAACTTTTCTAACTACTTTTAGCTTTAGTGAAACATTAAAGATCAATTTTACTTAAATTTGCTAACCCTATTTCCTCCTTGTGAGCGCTATAAACGCAAAAGTTAAATGGTGGTGAATCAGTACAACCTAAATATATATTAAAAGCCGAACTCATGTGACTGTCATCAATAGTTCCGGGCTGACCGCTTCCCTTTTTATATGCCAAACGGCCATTAGTCGGCACAGGTGATAAATCGCCAAATAGTCTTCCATCGCCATCATATCTATCACTCATTTCATTTAAAATACATAACTTTAATTTAAAATACACATCTTTCATTTACCACACTTAAAATAAAATAAATAAATAAATAAGTAGATATTTTTCCAGCATAGGTTCTTGGCGAGAAAAAAAATTGGCATCGTATTTTCCGGCAATCTAAATCCTATTTCATAAACATAAGCAATTTTTTCCATATGTATACAATTTATTTAATCTAAAGAAACCAATAATCTATTTTTATATAAAAATAGAAGTAATTTGTATCTAAACAAATATTGGTACTACTTAGTTATCCCGTCGGCCAATTTCGGCAAATTATATAAATCGCCAAATTATACAAATTGACATAATTTTTATTTTAAATAACGAAAGAACAAATAAATTAGTATAACATTAATAAAAATACAAACAAAACGTCGAAATAAATATCACTTGATGACGTAAATACGTGTAACTTGATGAAAGTCAATTGAATGTATCATTTATGATCAACCATTATTGGCATTTAATCTTAGTTTGGCGATAGATTTTTAGTCGACGGGATAACTAAGTAGTACCCAAATATTATATATATGCGTGTAAATAAAATGTTTATATGCAAATAAATACATATAAATAAAAATAAAAGTTCACCAGTTTTATTTTCATAGCTATTTATATATTTTATCAAAGTATTTTACGTTCTGAAGCAGAAATTGCACCAAGCTTAAAAAAAAAAAAAACCCAATGCTCCTGTAATAGAAAAGTACCTAAATAAGCAATTAATCGTAATAATAATAACATAAACTAAAATATTTCATTTCAACATCAAAGTATTGTTTCTAATTTACATTCAAATAAATATATATTCCAAGATAATTTCAATTGAAATTAAGTTGACAGCTTTCTATTTCACTTCATAAAGTAAACAAACACAAGAGATTCATTCATTATAAACGGTAGAAAATATTAGGCCATGGAGGTAATCATTCGCAAAGCAGGTTCTCCAACAATGAATGGACAATATTCTTATGACGTCATAGGCGACATTGGCGGTGCTAACGTTTGTTAACGGCTTGCATTCACGAGGGTTTTATTTTGCTATTTCTATTAGTTACGTTACTTTAATGTCATATTTATGAATTCAGAAATCAAATCTATAAAAACAAAAGTATATATATTCATTATTTAGTTATGAAGTAGTGAAAAAAATTTATAAATGCATGATTTTCAAAATGTAAATAAATTTATTAATACTAAAAAATAACATTGAAGTAACGGCATGTTTAAGTAAATTAAGTTTACTTTAGATAATTTATGAACAAATCTCAGTTTAAACATTTGAAATTTCACTCAATTTTACAGCTACAGAAATTATGAGGTATTCGTCAAAAAAGACGAAATAAGCATAATAACAAAAAATGTATGAAATGTTATCAAGTGCACAAAGAATTCTAGATTTCTTTTTAGACTCGCGGGTAAGGATTGAGCAAGTGAATTAGTTTAAGGCTAATGTCAGACGGGCGTCTTTTTGCACGCTTTTTTCCTTACGTATTATCCCTACACAATGCCGCTAGCATTGTGTAGGGATAATACGTAAGGAAAAAAGCGTGCAAACAGACGCAGGTCTGACATTAGTCTAAGAATGAAAGTAACATGATTCAATGCTTAGCATACATTTAAGGGAGACCAAACTGGTCGCCAGAGGCGGCTAGTTTCATAATAAACATCAATGGTATTAACCCTTTGTTGCATACTCTAAAACTGGCAAATCCCCAATTTTAAATTTAGTATTTTCCTATTAAAAAGATCATAGTGAATGAGAAAAAAATTATTTTATGTGTAATAATTTTTTATTATTTGAGTTACAGCTTGTCCACTGTAGTGGACACTATGAACACAGAATTGAAATGTAGTGCTGTTAGGAAAATAATATTTATGATAGTTTTCTTCTAAAATATTATAATATTTTAAAAATAATTCTGGTTGAAATTGAGAAAACATTCACTTATACTGAAATTTGTAAAATCAATCAGCTTTTGCATTGATGTAAAGGTAAATTTTACATTTTATACATGAATATATTGACTTCCTTTTACATAGTTCTATCTTGCATCGCTGTGCACTTTGGGATGTTTGAGGGGAAAGTGTTCCACCTTGCCATACCTGGTGTCCTTGTGTACAGAGTTTGCTCTTACTGTCAATTGTCTTGGTTGTTTGTCTTCCAGCACATCACATTTTTCAGAGCCTGGAATCAAATGCGGTTCACCAGATTGTCGCGTCACCGACTGAATGAGTCCACTTGCTAGAGCCAGTTTAAATTTTCCAAATTGTATGTCGCAATTTGGAAACAAGCTTCTGTATACAACGAAATTTCTTTAATTCAAATAGGTTTTCATTTAAATTTTTTTTAAATATTTAAAAAAATATTCCATAAATATTAATTTTAAAATTGTTTATTGTTATTTTATTGTTTTTCAATATTGTCATACAGATCTATTTCAAACAGAACACATATACGATTTTTTTTTAAACTAATAAATTGCAAAAATAAATGAAGTCAGGCAATTATAACTTTTTAAAATGTGAAAGACATCAAAATTTATATAAAATATGCCTGCATATTATTAAAATCACATAAACACGACAAATGTATATTTTCGAATTTCCACTGTTCACACTCATGACGTCCACTAAACTTGACAGTGTAAAAGTCATAATGTTGATGCTGTGCATGGCGTCCACTGTAGTGGACATTATGTAAAACTTCCATAAAATAAATAAAAAAGTATTTTTACACTTGTTTTTCAATTGTATGTTAGGCAAAGACATATAAAAACAATAATTCATGAACAAAGTATCATTTAATTAATATTATTATAGGTTTAGAAACATTTTAGTTCATGTTGAACAACTTACAGGCATTCTGATGGGACAACCATATTAATTCTATCTCAAAAAGTAAATTAACCGTCTTGTTTCGCCATCTCGATTTTTTCCCTGCAAGCATGAATGTCAAAAAGTAGCATAAGCTTTAAATAGGAACTGTGAATGAAATAGGTTGGATAAGAAAAAATTGGCAATTTTGTCCACTGTAGTGGACAGTATGCAACAAAGGGTTAATATAAAAAGACGTCACTTTTCTCTTCGGATACTTCTCTTTTAGGTAGATTTCGTATGAAGTACTACATATTACATTCTCCCGTATGTTGGAATTTCTGAAACTTTTTGCAGATCTACACCGACCATTACCCCTAGAACCCAAAACCACCCTCAGTAAAAAACTTTATCTATCTATCTATCTATGTATGTATCTAACTATCTCTCTCTCTCTATATATATATCACTTTCTTCTGGACACGATAACTTCCACAATTCTGCAAAAATCTCTTCCAAACTGATACATAACATCAAGGGGCATAAAACCTCGGTCAAGTTCATTAATGGGCAAAATCGGACCAAGGGGATGGAAATAGGGAGGGGTTTTGTGAAAACCGAAAAATACACATAACTTCTTAATTTTTGTACATATCAAATCAGTTTAAAGTTTTCATTACTTCTAAAAATAGGGCCAAAAATTTATGTATCACAGATTTTTGATCAACTTAAAAATGGGCTCAAGGGGCGCAAAAAATAGGGTTTTTTTGAGAAAAAAATCATAACTTCGTCAATTCTCAAGATATCAAATCCATTTAATTTTATTATAAATCTCCTTAATATTATCTACGACTTTTATAGCCACAAGTTTTTGATAGGACCAATTCGTAACGAAAAAAAAAAAATTAAAAATGAAAACAAAAAGGGGGGGAGGGGTTGAGGAAGAAAAAAATCCATAATTCCGTCAATTCACAAGATATAAAATTCCCATGTATTTTTCATATATATTCTTAATATTGTCAACAACATGTATATAGACAAGTTTTTGATAGGACCAAGTCTTACAGAAAAAACAGATTAAAAATGTACATAACGGTTGAAGAAAAAAATCATCTTATTAAGGGTGTATTCAAATCCAAACTCCTTATTTTCTTACTCATTTTAATTCATTTTCGCTCTCAAACGCATCCAATTGGTAGAGTTTCTTATTAATAAACTATATAATGTACCGTAATGATCGATTTTTTGATAGAGGCAGAATATATTTCAAAAAATGATGTCAAAGTGGGCATTTTGAGCAGAATTTCCCGAAGCGATTGTGTTAGAAACGAAAAATATTGTCCTACTGAGAAAATAATTGTTCATAAATCAAGTTTTAATTAATTGAACGAAAAATAAAAACACAGGTCGCTTATAAATCTCTTCAAAAATCACGTCAGCAAGTTTCATATTTTTTCTATTAAAAATGAATCTGAAAATGTGCAGAAAATTTCGAGTTGTTGAGCATGGAAAAATACTTTTTTGAATACCTCCTTAACATGATTCTGATAAAACCAGCTATTATATAAAAATGAAATAAAAACTCATCAAAAGCGACCAGATAAAATTGTTAAAGTGGATAAATCTCTAAACATGATTTAGTTTTTGTAGGTGAAATTAGTATACTTAACTTCGAAATCTACCTCTGCCTGTAGGCCGCGCAGGCAGGGATTTTTGTTATTTAGTACATGTTCATTTTCTTTCCCTATGAATCATAACATCATTTTATTTATTTATTTTATTTATTTAATTATTTTTTTTGGAGCGCTGTTCTAGGGAGCTGGGTTTGATTACCTGCTTGGACAGTTTTAACTCTGTTGATTTACGCTTAGTTAGCAAAGTGATATTTCACGTCTTTGATATCATGACATCATGTTTGACAGAAAAATCTTTTCTGTATGTAACTAACATCCATGCGCTTAACAATCAGTATCGGTAAAATATATTTTATTAATTTTTGTTTTAAATATGATGTCATATTTAACTCCTTTTTGTATTTATTCATATTATGCTTCTTGTTCCATTAACAAGTGTTTAAAAATGTCCTTTTTATTAAAATTATGTCGTCATAATCATCTACTTACTGTGCATATGCAGATAATTGATGTTCCTTGTATTGGTACCAAATTTTTGAAAAACTCCGGTTTTCTCCAGTATGACGTCATAAATACATTTTTATTAAGAAAAATTTCAATTTCATTTTTCAGGCTGAAATCACGTAAAAAAGGTTAATTTTTTTTTTGACAAATATATCCATTGATTTTCATCGAAAATAACGAAATTTTGAATAATTAACTAAAATATTTGAATAAAATAAATAAAACATAGCTTATCTTACATTCTGGGTTATGATATGTAAAGGCATTTAATCATCCGTTTTGATCCTTAGTCAGCCAAACATTTAAACACTTGAAAATTTACAATATTATTAGAATTAGCAAACAGTAGAAATTTTGTGGCATCAGAGACAAAACGGTGGGAAAAAAGAAAGTAAAAAAAAAGGTAGTATTAATTAACATTGAGAAGTCAGACTGCAAATAAATAAGTATTGCACTGTCGTTCTATACTTAAATACAAATAATGGGGACGTTTCATTTCAATTTTATTAAATTAAAGAATCCATTTGGATAAAAAAAATGTATAAATAAATCTATACAGTTTCATGTTAAAACGCGTAAACAACTTGTTTTCATATTCATTAACGTTTATATTTGAAACAATTAAACATGGAATTTCAGCGCTGAAAATTAAGAAATAAATTCATAAATAACCATTTGCAAATTAATAAAGATTCAATCTTTTATGATATTTACTTTACAATGAATTTATTTTTTTTTTACAGTTTATAAGTATTTCAATTTTTCAAATATGTTTTCATTTGTCTGCAATAAAAAAATAAGTACAAATGCAGTTATAATAAAAGATTTCAAAATTAAGCACGTGAAACTGTTATATAAAAATATCCATGTTTCTAAGAATCTTTTAAACACTATTTCTTTACATAAAGTATTTAACAATAATTCTAATAAGCTCTTTGTTTGAAAGCAAAAAAGAGCAGAAGAATATGGATATTTAATACATTTGAAACCCAATTAGGAAACAGAAAAACACTTTTTGAGGAGCTTTATTATTTAATGTTTTTGTAGTATTATCTTACTCGAAATATTATTCGAAATCTAGACGAATATCTCTGTAAATGGGAAAAAAATTCTCACTTACTATATTTGAGCGAGGATAAAATATTTTATTTCTGAGAATTTGATAACTTTGAAATGAAAAATTAGCATATTATTTCTTTTGATGTTTCGAAAAATGCAATAAATCCTTTTTTTAGAATCTGAATACGTATATTCTGAAACCAGATTTCAAAAGACTGGCTTGTGAGAAATTGTATACGATCAGATATATACTACAAATAATTAAAAAAAAAACGATAAAATTCAAAACTCTTAGAGAGAAAAACATAAAAAATAAAATAAAATGGAGCTGTATTAAAAATAATAAATGTTGAAAAGCAGAAATAAATTATAAATCGAGATAAATATAAATTACTATAAAACAGGTATTCTGCTTTTTGAAAATTTAGTGTCGCCGCCGATGAAAAAAGAAATATGTATAAATATTGATAGTACAAAACATATTTCAGTTTTAAGACTTAAAATGCATGTTGTTATTTTAATCAAAATGACGTCATTTGCATCTGCTGAAGAATTTCACATTTACGATCCAGTCTTAAACAACATCTATTGAGAAGTGTTCATATTATGTCACTATCTCGGAATAATACACAAACCCAGCAAAAAAGATTTTGTCATTGAAGAAACTTGACAAAAAAATCCGGTATCTATTGATTCATATGCTCACATTTGTTTCTAACATATGGATACTGAAAATTAAACATTTATAATAGCTCCGTGTTTTATAAGAAATTATTCTTTTATATTTTTCAAAATCTGAAAAATGTTATTACACACGGATTAATGAAATTGTATTATTTCAGCTTTTTGATAGGAATTAAGTAAATGCGGAGAAAATAAGTCACACAAATATTCTGTAACATATATTTTATAGCAGACGATAGCTTTGGCATAGCTCGTATTTTAATTACTTTTTTGCAGTTGTAATGAGAAAATACAGCAAAAAATGTATAGTTATCTACTATTTTCCCTTTACCTTATCTACAGAAATTGAGTACTTATGTTGCCACCATTACAGAAATGGCATTAAAAAACTAAAAAAAATTAATGTGTCAGAAATAAATTGAGATGTAGTTTTCAAATTGCAGTTAAAAGTGCTTTTTTCCCTATACGACATTGTAAAAATTGAAAATGTGCGATGTTTAGAAGTTTAAAAATTGCAGTAGAGTATTAGTATTTAACCAAACAACCGATACACCGATGATTTAACCGATACACCTGCTTCGTTTTACGGGTGCCTGATGATTAGGTGTAACATTAATTTTTAGTGACGACACTTAAATTGTTGTCTGAAAGAAATGACATATCGGGGGCTAAACAATTGGTAAGCGTTTACAACTAGTTAAGGTGAGTACTCTTCTTAAAATTTTCATTGGAAATGAAACCAGTCTTTCAGATTAGAAAAGTTTCGCTAATGAAGTTTATTAAGTTTAAAATGCTTCGGCGATATACGCATAGTAAATGTGATAGATAAAAGAAATTAAATATGGAGAAAAAATCTATTCAAAAACTTTGTTAGACCTGTACGTACCCTGGTCTTAAAACTTTAACTCTTTGTAACTCAACAACTCCGATTTGAAAAATTCTTACACAGATATTAAAATGCATCATTGTAAGTATGGAAAAAATAATTAAAAAAAATTCAGAACATAAAAATAAAATTTTATTTGGAAAAGTGGGTCTGTTGCAATCTGCAACATCTTGCCAAATGGCACAAGAGCTGAAAATATTTAAAATTTTAATTCTTACGAAAATTTTTGAAACAATTGTTTGTTTTGTTGTAGCAAAGTCCCACACCACATTTCTCACAAACAGTTTGATTAAAGTTTTTACAATCGGCGGAATTTACAACGTATTCTTTTTTCTGCCCAATATGGCTAGTGCCCATTTTTGCCTAGGCGCACTTGTTTTGGTGGAATATGTTGGGTAGGCATTGTATGCTTTTTCTGTTGAATTCTTTTTTCTACGAGATTTTTCCCCTTTCTGCTAGCTTTGGACTTGGTGTTAATTTTACAGAGGGGGGGGGAGATCCCTAACTTACCCTATAGAAATTAAATAATATAAAAACAGACTAATGTTTCCCCTTTTCAATACATTTGCTCTTCTGAAAGAAATGGAACTTAAATAACCATTAGAAGATATTTTCGATGCTCTTCCGTTATTTTTATAAAATCCATTACAAGAGACGACATGGCGCTTTGTTGCAGATCTGCAACAAACAAAAGTTTACGTTTATCTTATACATATTATAAATTTCCGAGCTCGAAAATGGTCTTTAATTAAATAATTTAAACTCACCTTTGTAAAAAATATACTTGTAGACGTCTGCAGACTATTTTAACTCCTATATTTCAAAGCTTAATTCAGCAAAAATCATGTGTAGCTGCTCAAGCGATAAATCAAACTTTGGCGTGAAAAAAAAATGAGTATCGACATTTGTTGCGGATTTAATGAAATAATTATGTTAATAGTAGTGTAATACAATAACAAAAATCAACAAAATCGTCTTTTGAACTTTACTGTTGAAATAACAATGACTTTTAGGGTATGTTGCAGATCTGCAACACGGTGATACAAAGGGTTAAGGTTGTGTTTATAAAAGAAAAAACAGGATTGGTTGGTAAGAATAGATTTACCATAAATACCAGATGAAAAAACGCGGGCATTCTGGGTTACGGAACATAGACAAAAAACATTTTTTACTCAAAACATTAATAGATTTTTTGTTACTCTTAACCCTTATCGGACGCAAGCCTTTTGTACACGACTCGCCACTAGGTTAAAATTGTATTCAGTGAATATTCGGAGGAGGTGATTATTTTTATATTCTATTCACACCACTCTATTTGAAAAATAAATTTTGTAGCACATTTTTCTTACTTATAATGGCAAGCCTTGTTAATTTTTTTTTTTAATTTAGACTTTCGCTTCAATTTATTTTCATTCATATTTTTAATATATTTTCCATGAGGCAGCCACCCACATCTAAACATTTTTCTTTTTCACGGCACCCTAATGTCATTGCAATACAAATAACTCCTCTCACAACTGAATGTTAAGTTACCTCGCAACTAGGATGTCCATAAAGTTGGTCACATTGTTCCATTGTCTAAATCAGCGGTTCCTAACCTTTATTTGTACAGTCGTGGAAAAAATGTAAACACCCCCTACTATATCCTCAACAAATATTCGTATAAGAAAGTTACTGGTTCCGAAGGATTGGAAATAAATTCTACTTTTAAACAATGTATATAAAATTTGCTTAGGGGGCCATCTACATCTTAAAACGAACCCCAAATTCATTTTTTTCAATGGCAATATCCAATTTTAACAAGATATTTCAAATCTTCTGTTCAAACTATGCCTAGACACCAAATTGCATTTGAATGATAAGTTTTTGAATTACAAACATTCAAAATTTAGTGCTTCTAATGTTAAATTACATTTTCATATCTTCATTAATACTTCCTGAAATTATACTCCTAATGTGCTAATTTTTTGTGTAGCATATAATACTAAAATATCAAAACATAAATACGTTGAATTTGCAATTTTTTTTAATTTTGTGATATGAATTATGAAATTAATATTCGAAAAAATTAGGAATTGTAACCTACAATTATTTGATGGATTTAGGTTTATTAAGTCATGCTTTATGCGAATCTAAAATTTCAGATTTATCTTCCAAGTAGTTTTCAAATGATGCTTAAAAAACGCAAAATGATGGTTTAAGGGGTCGTCTATGGTAGAAGTGACTAGATATTTTGAAATTTCTTATGCTATCCTGTAATATAGCAATCATCAATGACTGCTCTAGTGGCGTTTAAGATGCCTTGATAAAAAACTGGTATCTCTCGGTCAACAATCAAATGCTGAACTTCTTGGATACAGCACCTAAAATACGCTCGTTTTAAAATAATTAATTTCTCCGAAATTATCGTACGAATTGCATAAAAATTTATTCTTAGGCTAATTGAATAGTGTAGAGCTCATTTATGATGTCAGAATTCTGTACGGCTATTTAAAAAAACAAAGTTATGGTCGTTTTAATATGTAGATAGTCACCTAGGCAAATTTTATAACATCATTACTAACCGTGTGGTACCAGTAACTTTCTTCTATGACAATGTTTTGCAGAGGTAGTAAGGGGTGTTTACTTTTTTTTTCCCACGATTGTCTTTTGAGCAAAAAACTTTTTCGCGATCCACGTAACATAAGGGTGCATATCAGTATGGAAATCTTTGTAAGACCTCTATAAGCTATCGGCTATCCTATCCTACGGAAAAAGGCAATTTTTCGTACAAGAGATACACTATCAAGAAAAACAAGAATTGGTAAACCCAATGTGTGTAAGTAGAACAATAATTCAATCAACCCACATACTACAAAGATAATTAAAATTGCGTTTAATTATTATCAAAACACAACTTTATAATCAGTGAGATTTCTGGTAAGCTAATTCTCGTAAGCTGTGGAGCGGAACGAAGAAAACGAACAAAGTAGCAATTCTGAAGATTTTTAATGTTTTGCTAAGGGTTTGACATGGCTGGAACAGCAGAAAGACTGTGATAGTGGTGAATTAATAATATTAAAAAACTGCGTGATACAGCTTCAAATCAAAGGCAATCGAAGCTGTGATAAACAAAACGTTTTTGCAAACCCTTGTGATATATGTAAAAGGTGCTAAATTTCAAAATTAAAATTCAGATAATTTATTCTTGCTTCCATTTCGGTATTGCTTTATTTTTATTAAGCACTTGTTACCATAATAAAAATATTGCATATATTTCTCCTTAATATGAAAGTTGAAGCATTCTCGATTATCCGAAAATTTCGATTTTAAGAAAGAGGGTCGGTCCCAATTACTTCAGATAATCGAGGTTCTACTGTATTGTTCTTTATTTTGTTTTATTTCCTTTAGGAACCTGCGCTAGTCAGGTTAAGAAGTTCGTAAGATAAGTATAGTGAATGAAAGTGTTCTTTTCAAGTTGTTCTTTTGAATTTCAATATTTTTATTATTATTCATTATTTTTAGCTTGCAAGTAGCTATTTAAAATACATCACATTTGCTCTTAAGTACATTATATTAGCTACTTATCTGAAATCATTTAAACATTGTTTGGTTTTGTTTTATGTTTCCAATTTTGAGAAACAAGAAAAAAATCCTTTGCCAAGAATCGATTATGAAACATATTCCAACACATTCAGTATACAGTATCAAACCTTCACCGTTTAATGAGGTTAAAGATAATTTTGGAAAACGCATATCACATTTGAAAACCCAATTTCAGTATTACCATCTACAGTGGGAAATATATTAGAATTCTGTTGTGAAAGCCAGTATATGATCTAAAGATTTGTATATATAGTACATTGTATGCTAAAATTTAATTCAGTCAGGAATTGCATAACAGAGGTGAAAATTCCCCTTCAGCAGTTTTCGTAAATAAACCGAAATATACTAATGATCTTTTGTGTAGCCATGTATAGTAGAGAGCGGATCAGGGGAGTAATGACTCGATTTACTGCGTATGCCTTGGATGACGAAGACCATGTTATTTTTCAGTGTCTCGCAAATGGTGATATCGTTCATTACTTAAAATTTCTTTCTAAGCTGGTTTAGAAAGAGTTCTTTCTAGCGTAGTGCTATGTTATTTACCTCTAAACCTGAAGTATTTAGTTCAATCTCAAGAGAGTGAAATCTTAAATAAGCGGAAGTTGTGTATTTTTCAATATTTTTTTTTTAATTATAAAAAAATTATATCAAACAAATTATTGACAAATTTAAAACCACAGTTACTGACAAATTTAAAATCGAAGTTATTGACGAATTTAAAACCGGAGTTCATGATGAATTTCATCATGCCAGTTGCTTTAGAGATTTGAATACAACGATTAAGTCAAATTTATTCATGGTTTGCGCAGAATTTGATTTATTGCGTTTGTAGAAATTGAACAAATTATTGGATAAATATACGTAAATCATTTATGTAAGTTTATTTAAATTTTTCAGAATCATCGTTAAATTGTGTTATAATCAGTTTGTGTTCATCGAAAATACTGATTATGTGATGCAGTCAACCACTGCTTCATAGACATTAATAGTCAGTATTGGCCAAGCTAATCAGAACGGTTCTAGATCTAAACCGAGTACTGACAACTTTCCGCGCATACGCAGTTTGTGGAATCATTACTTCACTGATCCGCTCGTGTACAGTATCCGTAGAATATATTATTAAAATATGTCTAGTTACAAATTTCTGTTAAATTTAAAAAACACCAAGATTTTCGCATTGATGTGTTATTAATCCTAATATCAGTCATAATTTATTATTGTAAACGAAAACCTGTTGATCAGTTTCAAATATTTAAAATGAGAAACTTGGGTATTATAATATTATGTAGGAAATTTATTATATCACAAAGACATTACACTAATATTTATTCAATATTCATTAAATTTCAATTTTTCTTTTGACAATATAATTCATAAAAATTTTATACAATTTTTTTTTTAAATCCTTAATTATTTCCAAATAATATTATTACTCAACCTAACAAAATTTGTCGGCGTGCCTCAAAATTGCTTGTTTAACCATTTATGCTAAGACGGGACTTTTAATTTCCATTAAAGAAAATGCAATATAAAATTAATTTAATTCGTCTACTTATGAAAGTATATGGTACTTTTCATGCAAAATACTTTGCTGGGTCATATTCAGTAAGCCCAATGAAACAGTCGAAACTAATTTTTTTTGTGTGTGTGGTTATTTTCTCAACCATTTACATGGATTTAGAATTTCTCCTATTAAAAAATGTTTTAAGAAAATTTTGCATAAACAAAGCACTTGTCAGGAACATATAGGATCACAATGCATTTATATACATTCTTCTTGTAAACATTGTGAGGTAATCACATAACAGTATTTTCTGTTAAATAATCTAATTATTCTTGTGAATATTTAACAAAAAATCTCTTACTACCGATCTATTAAATCAGTTTTATTTTAAAAACTATCTAAAAATCAAATTGTTATTATAAAAGTTGTTTTGGGTCTTTTCAGACGTTAACGAAGATAATTATTGAAGAGGAATAAATTACTGTTTTATAATTCGGGACATACAGGGTTAAAATAATTATTCTTTTTTAATAAACCCTTTTCATATTTTTGCCCAAGCTACAATTGTTTGATAAAAACAGTGTGTATTGAATTGATATTTGAAATTCATCATTTTTCCGATTATCACATTAAAAATATATTATATAGTTTGAAAAAGGGTTATCATTGCTATATAATGGCGTGCATAAAAACTTATTAAATGCTTTTTATTTATTTATTTATCATTTTCTTATTTAAAAATGTCTACAAATAATATATTTTTTTCTTTTAATATTTGTTTTACTCCTTAAAGTACTACAGTCCTGATAAATAACTTATATCCTTTTCTTTTCATTTTTATTTGGGAAAAGGTTCACAGTATACTATTAGACTTTCCTCTCAGAAACCGTAGGATTTCAAGTAGCTGTGTTTATCCCTGCGTTTAAACGGAAATTGATGTCAGATAAAGAAGATTGAGCATAGAAAAACAGAGATTTCTGGAACAAACTTTCCACATCCATTTCCTATCAATTTGTGATTAATTTCGCTATTCTGAAACAGAGCGTTTAATACTTTTATTCTAGTATTCGCACTCAACATGTGCTGTTTTATTTGACGAGAAATTGTATTTATAAGTCATTAGAATAATTGTTTTTATTTGCAAATATTTATCCCCTTCTATTTTTAAGAAATGTAATAAATTACACTTTTTTAACATCATTAGTGTATAACTTTGTCTACAAACATTCTTTATTTTTGGGGGTGGGGGATGTGGGGAGGGATTACTTTATTCCTGTGTTACCTGGTAATATAATATATATCTAATCACATTTATGTTCAGACTCTTTATTATTGCCAATATCCGCAATTAATTTGTTAATATGTTCAAATTTAAAACCATTATTACGGGCAATTCTGTGAATTTTATCGAATTCATTATCCAAATTATTTTCAGTGCATACTAAAAAAGCCCGTCATTTGAAAAATCTGTAAGTTGAAATTTTATAGGTAAATGGAGAACTTACATTATTTGGTATGGTTTGTTTGATTCGCAAAAGCACAAACTTTATACTTTTCAATATTTTCCAAGCTTTTTTGAGAGTTGAAATACACTCTTAAGCGTTTGAATATCTGCTTAGCAACCAAAGCACCCCCAAATTAAATGATAAAATTTGCACTAAATTTGACCCAATTAATTTTGAGAATTACTCAAGAGTATATGAAATGCCATTTATTAGAGCAGATGGATCAATGAATTACTATATTGGTATGACTAGCAGGAAATTTAAGTACAGAAAAAAGGAGCATGTAGCTGATATTAATATAAAAGAAAAAACACAGCCCTAGCAAGATTATATCAAGAAAAAAAACTCTCAAATAAATTTCAACGGGAGTAAGATAATTTCCCCCTCCAATCTATACACTCCATTCATTGTAAAACAAACCACAGAAATTGTAACAAGCAAAAATTTAACATGTAACGATAGGCATTCATTTTAGATAGGCATTCATTTTAGATAGGCATTCGATAGGCAGATAATTTAAATTACAAAAATTATGGCTCGAGTAACTTAATGATGACGAAAATAGTAATAAACATGCAAAAAAAAAATAATAAGAAGAAGAAAATAACGTGCATAGAATGAAATGAGTACGTGGAAAATTGAATGATGCCGTTTCATCGACCGTGCAATTTTACCATATTTCTATTTATTTGTTTTGAAAATGACTCGGGTAGAGTCACAACATGTAAACAGTCGAATAAATCTATTTTTACTCTTTTTAAACTTTTAATTTACACCTTTTAGCAAATAAAAATTAGTATATTATTTCAAGGTGTTAATTTGTTATATAATAATAAATTAGTTTATAATTAGAAGTTAAAAATATTAAAATGAGTTAAGTAATAACCATAAAAAAAGTGTAAAAACATTAGAGTGTAAAAGAGGGTAAAAACAATAAAAGAGTGTAAAAAACAAAAAAATAACAGTGAAAACTTTTCACATTCATTTCCTATCAAATTGTGATTTATTTTGCTATTCCGAAATAGAGTGTTTGCAGTAAAAGACGTTGTGGTAAAAGTTAAACGTGTTTAAGAGTGTAAAAAAATAAAAGAGTGTAAAGGAAAGTAAAAACAAATAAAAGAGCGTAATAACAATGGGGTGTAAAAGAGAGTAAAAACAATAAAAGAATGTAAAAACAAAAAATAATGGAGAAAACTTTCCACGTTCATTTCCTATCAAATTGTGATTTATTTTGCTATTCCGAAATAGAGTGTTTGCAGTAAAAGACGTTGTGGTAAAAGTTAAACGTGTTTAACAGTGCAAAGGAAAGTAAAAACAAATAAAAGAGCGTAATAACAATAGAGTGTAAAAAAGAGTAAAAACAATAAAAGTGTGTAAAAACAAAAAAATAATGGAGAAAACTTTCCACGTGCATTTTCTATCAAATTGTGATTTTTTTTTTTCTATTCAAGGAATAGAGTGTTTGCGGTAAGAGTTAAACATGTTTAAGAGCGTAAAAGCAATAAAAGATTGTTAAAAACAATTGAGTGTAAAAGATGAAAAAAGCAATAAAATAGTCTAAAAATTAAACAAGTTTAAGAGAGTAAAAACAATAAAAGAGTGCAAAAAAGAGTGTTAAAAGAGTAAAAACAATCAAAGAGGGTAAACAAGGCATCCTCAAATGTGCCCCCCCCCCCCCATGTTTAACAAATATAGTTTATAATAGCTCCATGTTTTATCAGAAATCGTTCATTTATATTTTTTCAAAATAGCACATATTTTAATTACATTTTGCCGATTTGCATTTTGAAAATGGCAAGAAAAAGATATAATTGCCATTTTTCCTTTACTTTCTACAGAAATAGAGTACTTGAGTCGCCAAAATTAAACAAATGATGCTAAAAACTACAAAAATAATAATATCTCAAAAATAAATGGAGATTCAGTTTTCAAACAAATTGTATTTAAAAGTACTCCCCCCCCCCCTTATACGACGGTATAAAAATGGAAAATGTGCGATGCTTAGAAGTTAAAAAAATTGCAGTACTGATTAATCCGTACAATGGTACATCTGCTTTATTTTGCGGTTTGATTATACAACGTAACGTTATTTTTTGGAGACATCACATTGATAGGTGGGAGAAAGAAATAACATACCGGGGGCTAAACAATACAGTGTAAAAGAGAGTAAAAAAATACAATAGTGTAAAAATTAAAGAAATTTAAAAGGGTAAAAATAATAAAAGACTGTCTAAACAAAAGAGTGTAAAAGAAAGTAAAAACAATAAAAGAGTGTAAAAACCAAAAATAATGGAGCAAAGTTTCCACATACATTTCCTATCAAATTGCGATGTGCGAAAGAGAGTAATGCACTTGCGGTAGAAATTAAACAAGTTTAATAACTCATTTAACTTGAATGATTCTGTAGCTAAAAATATTAACTTTCAAAAGGCCAGAACACGATTCTCGTTTTAAAATTCCCTTTAGATTGTTTACTTAACCCTTCGAAGAGCGGTGATGCCACTGTCACATCACATAATTTTAATCCCTAATTGCCACAATGGCACCCGATTTTTTTAATGAAAATTTCACGTTTATTAATTACGCGAAAATATACTTTTATTAGTTTACAAATAAATTTTCTTGTAAATACTGGTGTCATTCAATTATTTCAACATTTTACGAATACAAGTAACTTGCACCTGAAAGGGTTAATTATGATAATGAAATAAAAGTCTGTTTTGAAAATTATATTTTGTTATCGCTTGTAACATTAAACTTTCAAAAAACATTCACTTATAAATAAAGATCTTGCACTTAAGAACAAGTACTTATTTCAAAAGACTTTTGAAAGTTTCATTTACAATATGATTAAAGAAATTTTTTTTTTTCAAAGCAAAGGGAAAATATTTTTACAAATTTACTTTTACATAGAATAGAAATCAGACTAAAGTTTTCGTTATTTAAATATATTTTATAAAAAGATGTTTGCAAAATTAAATGACACAAAGAGTTGTGCTAATGATATACGCTAATTAACGAATGTACTTAAATGGAAAAATATAAAAATAAAAAAGCAATAACCATTTTAAAACTCTAACGAAATTTAAATAAAAATTTATTTTGTTTTTTTACATCACTAATCAGAAAAATATTTGTTTTATAATTTTTGTCTGAGCAAGATTCTCGTTTCAAAACTTCTCTTAAGTTTTTTTTTACAAAATTATGATAATACAATAAGTGTCTACTTTAAAACTATATTTCGCTATCTAAGGTAACATTAAACTTTCAAAAGCTTCCACTATTAATTACAATCTTGCAATTAAGAAACAAGTACATATTTTAAAAGACTTTCGCAAATTTGTTAACAATAAGTTTAAACTCATTTTTTTCTATGCGAAATAAGAAGAAGATATTTTTTTAGTTTTCCTTTTCTTGTGGAATCTTTCCAGAATTTACTAAAAGTTAACATTTTTTTTCCCGTATTTCTGGGATGAATTCTGAATTTAAAAAAGGCTAAACTGGCAACATTTGACGTTGTATGATACACATTTATACTAAACATACCATTACATTTTTAGTGTGATCAAATTTACTTTCATTTATGAAAAAAGCGTTGTTATAATATATATACAGTGGTGGCCAAAATTGTGGATACTTTTAGGTGGCTTTCATTACAAAAAGTAAAAAGCTACCTATTGCAACCATCTGAAGGAAAACACTTCGGAATATTTGACTATATTTTCGCCGATCATGAACCCCAGATTTCAAAACCACCCTCCGTTGAAATGTTGACTTATATATATATATATACTATTTATATATATATCCATATATATATATATATATATATTTATATCTGAAATTTGTCATGCTGTAACTGTCGAAATTTTGAACCGATTTGGATGAATTTTTTCATGTGAATAATATATATTAATGTCTCGACCGAGTTCGTTGGCCAGCTTCAACCGCGATCTTGTTTCATAATGGCGGCCATTTGGATTTTTGAAATTTTTTATGTTTTCTAATATTGTGTACTTATAGAAAATGTTACGTTTCACAAAATGCAAACTCTTATATATCATTTTAAACAGAATGTTAGAAACATTAAAAGATATTTTAAAGAGTCACACAGTGTAAGTTAACAACATAGGTCATTTTAAAGAGAAAGTTAGGAAACCTAAATATTTCCAATAGTGTCCACAAAATTCAAATGGCCGCCATTTTGAAACAAGAAGGCGGATGAAGCTGGCCAATGAACTCAGTCGAGACATTAGTATGTACTATGCATATGAAAAATGTCATCCAAACTGGTTCAAAAGTTCAAGAGCTACAGCATGACAAAATCCAGATATAAATATGCATATATATATGTATGTACATATATATATATATATATATATATATATGTGTATATATATATATATTTAAAAGATTGCTAAAACATTTAGAAGCCTAGGTATATATAAATATATATAAGATTTCAAAATATTTCAAAATGAATTTTCATTCAAAATGAAAAGATATCATAATAAAAAACATCATAAAAAGCTTACATTCATAATTACATGCGCAAATACAGCATAATGATTTGAATGCTAATATATAACCATTAATTAAACATCACCGACCATCATCAAAAACTGCATTATTGTGAATGATTGACTACACGCCATAAACCAACAATATAGAACTGCATGTGTAAAATAATGTACCGTATACCCAATTACAAGAATTAACATGGAGAAAAAAAGATGAATATGGATTCCGAAAAAATTGAAAAACTTATATATTGAATTACGTTTTCAAGAGTATAGAATACAATGATATAAGCAAATCGGTTGTTTTCTGTGGGAAAAAAAGCTATAAGCTGAAAAAAAAATTTCCCCTGTACTCAAACAACTAGTATAATCAAAATAATAGTTTCAAGATGAATACAGAACATTATCAAATGGCATGAAAGGGAAAACAAAAACTACAACCCATTAAATATCTAATTTATAGCAACAGAAATAAATCCCACAAAACATACCGTATTAATTCCCAGTAGATTTTCAAAATATATTCCCGCACATGGAATCCAAAAAGAATGATAAGATCAAGGTGAATAAAACAATTAAGCCAACACAGAAACCAAAAGCCATGGAGTCAGTTAATTCATGTTGAAATTTTGTGATAAATATAATTAATATATTATAAATAAAAAATAATTACATTATTTATAATACCTAAAAACAATTTTTAATTGTATAATAACAATTTTACAACATTGCCAATATTCATCGTTAATTACCACCTAGTGAAAAAACTAAAATTATGACTTTAAAGAGGCTATTTAAAAATACAAATTCTTTCCTGTTCATTTTTTATATGTAAAGCTAAATATTACGACTATTATATTTTTATAATATATAATTTATTTTATTTTATAGCATATAGCCTATATTCTATATATTATCAAGTTTAATTTTTTTTAAATTTCTCAGTGTAGATTTAATGGTATGGTAATAGAATATATTGTATTAACATTTAATTTATTTAAAAAATTTTCTGAATAATGAAATACAGTATGGTATTGTTTATATTAGGATGTGTGTAGGAATGCAGTTGATACATTTTAATTCATTAGCATGTATTAGGTTCTACTTACTGTGACATTTGTATAAAATAATAATAGATGGCAGCGCCATAAATTTTGTATTTTTAAATAGCCTCTTTAAAGTCATAATTTTAATTTTTTACACTAGGTGGTAATTAACGATGAATATTGACAATGTTGTAAAATTGTTATTATACAATTTAAAATTGTTTTTAGGTATTATAAATAATGTAATTATTTTTTATTTATATTATATTAATTATATTTATCACAAAATTTCAACATGAATTAACTGACTCAATGGCTTTTGGTTTCTGTGTTGGCTTAAATGTTTTATTCACCTTGATCTTATCATGCTTTTTGGATTCCATGTGCGGGAATATATTTTGAAAATCTACTGGGAATTAATACGGTATGTTTTGTGGGATTTCTATTCCTATAAATTAGATATTTAATGGGTTGTAGTTTTCTTTTTCCATTTCATGCCATTTGATAATGTTCTGTATTCATCTTGAAACTATTATTTTGATTATATTGGTTGTTTGAGTACAGGGGAAAATTTTTTTTCAGCTTATAGCTTTTCCCCCACAGAAAACAACCGATTTGCTTATATCATTGAATTCTGTACTCTTGAAACGTAATTCAATATATAAGTTTTTCAATTTTGTCGGAATCCATATTCATCTTTTTTTCTTCCATGTTAATTCTTGTAATTGGGTATACGGTACATTATTTTACACATGCAGTTCTATATTGTTGGTTTATGGCGTGTAGTCAATCATTCACAATAATGCAGTTTTTGATGATGGTCGGTGATGTTTAATTAATGGTTATATATATATGTATATATATATATGTAAGTAAGCATCTCAACGGAGTGTGGTTTTGGTATCTGGGAATCATGATCAGCGAAAATATAGAAAAATATCCCGGAGTGTTTTCCTTCGGACGGCTGCAATAGGCTTGTTACTTTTTGTAATGAAATCTACCTAAAAGTGTCCACAATTTTGGCCACCACTGTATATATATGCGTCAACATCTGAAACCGGACAATTTCATTCCAAAACTTATATATATATATATATATATTAATGTCTCAAATACCACATACAATTATATACTATGATACATGTTTTTCTATTTAAATGGTCTAGTGTTTTGAGATCAAGGATGTGTATTTTATGCTAGGATAAACTTTTATGTAAGAAAGTGTCTGTTAACATCATAATCAGCGTCTAATAATTGGGACTGAGGTGATGTTTTTGTCTTAACAGCTGCACAGCCATTTTGTTAAGTAATTTTGCACCGATGTAAATTATTAAATGTGCCAAATACATTTGTATATTACATAAATAAAGTTGCAATAAGCTTTCTTTTATAAATAAAAAGTTAAATATGGGGACAGGAATGATGCTATAAAAAAAATACTCATCGCTATTCAGAACAAAAACTAAATATTTCTAAATATGAAACAAAGAGAAGAACAACTTACCTTCATCCATGGTGGCTAGTTGAACTTTAGTTGCTGTTGTAATGGAAATAATTCTGCCAGCGCCACCTAGTATCTGTTATCTAAATGTGTGTTTAGAGGCACTGAGATGATGGTCAATCTTAGGGATAAATATATCTGCTACAACATTTTACTATACAATATATACTAACTAGTAAATCTGCAGATCAGGAGCCTCAACGTCAGCTCTACAAGTCCTTGTTTTTAGACACACTTTGGTAATATTCAGTTTCCTGCAAACCGCAATTTAAAGTTTCCAAATTATGTAATTATTTATAAGAATAAAAAAATACGAAGTTTTCAGACATTAGAAGCATTAAATTAAAAACGTTATGGAAGGATATTTCGAAATTTTCATGAGCTGTTAATTCTGGTATATTTTTTAAATAACAAAGTAGATTTCTTCAGGGCGGCTCCGCCCCGCTGAACCCCCCGTGGTCTTATTAATTTACATACGTAACTTTTTATTGGTTGCGCTAATGGTTAGCGCAAATCTTAGATTTCTTTTTACACTTCCGAGCCTTATTTTTAAATACTGGTAACACAGAAAATGATTTACATTGACGCAATTATATTAAACGTTTACGTTTTATGAATGAAAATGTAATTTCCTTTAAAAATAAAATAATTTTCATTCATATTTTATGAAATGAGGCGGCATTAAGAAGTAACATCCGCCAAAAAACATTTTTTCAGGCAATCTAGTTAAAGCTTGGTTTTTAAGGATGAAAATATTTATTTCCCGATACAATGACGTCATTTTCGACAGCGATAATTTTGCGGTGCATAATTTTGATATTTACTATATATTTGCTTTTCAAAAGTTTTTTTTTTTTTTTCTCATTGGAATTTTCGATTAAGAATTCTGTGTGAAGACGATAAACCATGAGATATTAGTAACATTTTTTTAAAATAATGATAATTAATATCATAACACAAGCCGCTTTTATTTCAACCTCAAAGCGTATTCGTTTTATTTTTGATATATGAGATCAAATTCACCTTCTTTTCGTATTTTCACTTTATTTCTAATATGAAGGCGTATTCATGTCTATTTTTTATTTCATTTTCCTCTCGCACATAAAAATCTTTCAAATCAAAATTAACTGTTTAGGATAAATTTTTATTCCGGGATTGAATTTTCGTGGCAACGGCAAAAAAAAAAAATAAAATAAAATAAAAAATAAAAAAAAATAAAAAATAAATTGTTAAACTTCATAGCCAAATGTCGATTTATTCCTTATGAAAATAATGAACTTTTTAATTTAAAAGAAAAATATTTGAACAAAATAAATAGAACATAGTCTTTCTTTATTTCTGTGGTAAATTCCATCTATATGTAAAGACATAAAGACATTAATTCGTCCCTTTTGACTTTGATTTAACTTCAAACAATTACACATAGTTTCACATTTACGATATTTTTAGGTGTAGTTCGCTGCTAGGTAACAGTTAAAAGATAATACAAACAATTAAATATGTGCTTAAAAAGAAAATTTATATTAAAAAAAATATTTTATATTATTGAAACACATATATAAAATCCCTCCATAAAAGTTATACACCGAATTTAAAAACTCTGACAAATGTATACACAAAATTTCAAACTACTATGAATAATGTATGGTTCTAATTAGGAAATTTCATCATCCTTAATTTAGCATTTAAATCCTTCAATCATATGAGCCATTTCTTTTCAACAAATAAAAATGGAAAAATCGTCTGAATTGCTATAGGAAAGCATTAAGTCCCAAAATAAAATGTTCTATATATTCCGAACGAATGAACAAAATTTAACCAAAAACTATACAGCTAAATCCGGGGATTTCACCAACATGCATCCTTAATTTTAAGATAATCGGACGCTTTTTACGGCAGTTATCGCGGAACAGACAGACAGACTAACAGAAACCAAAACTTTTCGTGTCTCCACAGTAAGCCTTCACTGACGTTTCGGCAATAAAGGAGAATTATATTTCCCCATACTGTATATATATAGGTACTAGTAAATCTGCAGATCAGGAGCCTCAACGTCATCTTTGTAAGTCATTGTTTTTTAACACTCATTGCATAATATTCAACTTCCTACAAATCGCTTTTTTAAGTTTTCAAATTACATAAATATTTATGAGCATACAAGATACTTCGTAAATTTTCAGAAATTAAAAGTGTTAAACAAGTGGTTGTACATTGATGTTCTGAAATTCTGATGAGCTACTTATTCTGGTAACTTTTTAAATCAAAAATTGCATTTCTTCAGGGGGGCTCTGCCCCCCTGAACCCCCTGTAATCTATTTAAATTTACATTCGTAATTTTTTATTGATTGTGCGGATGGTTATAGTATATCTTAGATTTTTTTTACGCTGTGATTTATAAGGATAAGCATAATTTTTTTTTATAAATTAATAAAATTAAAATTTAAAATAAAATATTCATGTTAACCGTACACAGACAATAAATCTTGAAGTGACGCCAAAAATGTAACCCTAAAATCGCTACATTCGGCACAACACAACGACGTCCTTAAAAAAAGAAAAAGAAAAAAAAAAAGAAAAAAAAAAAAAAAAAACGGATGAAGTCAAAGAATTTGGTCCCTGTTCCACGTGCTTGTTTTGTTTGGGCCGAATGAGGGCATTTAAATATGAGCGATAACGCACATCGTATTGCAAGCTGTTTTTACGGCATACTGCATCTCCATCTATCTCTTTCCTCCGGGAATAATAGTTAATTTTATTTTACCCAAGATTTTTTTATTCCAGCATCTTTGTTTTCGATAAATGACGTCTAATTCACCTGCTATGCGTACTTACTCAAAACTTTTCATCTTGTTATATTAAGAAATACTCGAGAGTTTTCTTTTTATTTTTAATATGCCGCCATATTAATTTTTCTATTCTTAATTTTATTTTTCATTTTCCTGTTTCACGACAAAACATTTCAATTGAAAATTGTTTAAAAGAAAATATTATTCCGGGTTTTGATTTTCTTGGCAACAATTAAAGAAATATTGGTAAATGTTATGGGAAAATGTTACGTTATTCTCCATGAAAATAATGAACTTTTGTATTTTGAAGCAAAATATTTCAATAAAACAAATGAAATATTGCCTATTTTTATTTCTGGGCTAAAATCCTTCTATATGCAAAGATACAAATGCATTAATTCATCTGTTTTGACGTTGGCTTTACTCAAGCATTATACACGCAATTATACTAATATTATTAGGACCAAATACGTTGCTAGGCAACAGAGAATGAAAAGGAAAAAAAATGAAATATGCATTATGTCAATTTGATAAAACAAAATCCTTTATATTATTGGAAAACATGCATAAAATTCCCCCCAATATTATAAACCTAATTAAAAAAATCTCGCAAATATATTGACATAATTTACTGGAATAATTGCCGAAACGTCAGTGAAGGCTTACTGTGGAGACACGAAAAGTTTTGGTTTCCGTTAGTCTGTCTGTCTGTTAGTCTGTCTGTCTGTTCCGCGATAACTGCCGCAAAAAGCATCCGATCGGCTTGAAATTCCCTGGGCATGTTGATGAGCTCCCCGGATTTAGCTGTATAGTTTTGGGTTAAATTTGGTTCATTCGTTCGGAATATACATAACATTTTATTTTGTGATATAATGCTTTTCTATGGGAAGTCAGACGATTTTCAAATTTTCATTTGTTGAAAGAAATCGCTCATATGAATAATAGATTTAAATGGTAAATTTTGGATGCTGAAATTTTTAAATAAGAGTATTAAATTATTCTTATTAGTTTGCAATTTTGTCAAAACATTTGTCAGAGCTTTTAAATTAGGTGTATAACTTATGATAGAATTTTATACATGTGTTCGAATAATATAAAACATTTTATTTTATGAATTTACTTATATTTCATTTTTTCTTTTAACCGTTGCGTAGCAACAGCATCTCATCTAAAAATATCATAAATGTGAAAGTATGTATGGTTTTTTGAAGTCAAATCAAAGCAAAAGGAATGAATTAATGAATGCCTTTGTATAGATTTATGTAAACGCAGAAATGAAAATAGTATTTATATACTATATAGAATGATATTTTCATTTATTTATTCAACTATTTCATTATAAATGAAAAAGTTCTTTATTTTCATACAGAATAAACTGACATTATTCTGTTAAATTTTATAAACTTTATTGTTGCCAAAAAAAATGAATAACAATTTCTCCCAAAGAGTTAATTTTAATTTGTAAGATTTTCATGTGCAAAAGAAAAATGGAATAAGCAAATAAAAAATAAAAAAAGGATATATAGGACAGGAATGAATACATATAAACATTTCACACCAAATACCACCACCTAAAATAGTTTTTGTAGCAGTATTTTCCCAGCACTACGAAGAAAGATTCCTCGATTTACACGATTTTACTTGGCCTTCCTTTTCTCATTCTTTGCGATTTCATTTTCGCAATTGCGCGCATTAATTGGCACAAAATTTTACATTTTTATGACAGAGATATATGTAAGGCCATACAAATAAGAAATTCCGTATTGTCTTCTATAAAATGTGATAAAGTGTTGGTTAATCATATATGTTTTTATTAAGAGGAGCAGAGCTGCCAAGCCTCCGGCGTTCTGGATACCAGTATTTTAATACAGAAAATGTTACTTTATTTAATTGAAACATTTGCGCGATTTAAAAGAACATTTTCTCTAAGATAATAGTGATGTGCAAAAAGCTTGAGACTTGGTATGTCTGGTGGGGAGTGAAATGTTTTACTTAATGCATTTATCTCTATTTTAATGCTACGTGAACAACGTCCGTGTAACAGCTTGTAGAGTGTAAAATAAATTAAATTATTAAAATAATCCTTATTACGAAAAATGAAACAGAAAGTCCGGCTAAGGGAAATGAAATGTTAGTTAACCTTTCGTAATTTGACCTGAACATAGGTTTGCGTCAAATTTCAACGGTATTTGTAACATCACGATTTTAAATTAAATGTAGATACTATTAAAAGAAAATCACAAAAAATACTTAAAGGTGCCAAATCATGTTTATCTATTTAACGATGATGAATTATTAACTGTTAGGTTTAGAAGCCCCCCTACTTTAGGGTGATTTTAGTAAGTTAATGCTATCGAGTACATTTTTTGATATTTAGATTAGATGTTAGATATAAATATTGCAGAATGGTAATCAAAATTACTTTTTTATAAACAAAATTTATAAAGGTATTAGATTTCTAAATTAGATGTTTCAGTTTACATTTCGAAAAGTTCTTTATCCATTAGATACAGGTATTTGTGGTTAGCAGGCAAGTAAATACTGCTGTATGGATATTAGGATAACGTAAAATGCTTGAACGAATTATTGCTTATCCTTATAAATCGCACTGTAAAAAAAATCTAAGATATAGGGTAATCATTAACTCAATCAGTAGAAAATTATAAATGCAAAATAAATTACACAACGGGGGGTTCAGGGGGGCAGAGCCCTCCTGAAGAAATTTGCTTTATTATATAAAAATTACTAGAATAAGTAGCTCGTGAGAATTTCAGAATATCCTTACATAACAACGTGTTTAATTTAACGCTTTTAATGTCTGAAACCATCGAAATATTTTTTTCCTTTTATAAATGTTTGTGTAATTTAAATAGTTTAAATTTTGTTTTTGTAGAAAGATTAATATTACGCAAAGTTTGATAAAAACAGTGAGTTGCAGAGATGACGTTGAGGCTCTTGATCTGCAGATTTACTAGTTTAATAATGTTATTTAAAAATTTCAGCATCAAAAATTTACCATTTAAATCCATTTTTCATATGAGCCATTTCTTTCAACAAATGAAAATCTGAAAATCGTCTGACTTGCCATTGAAAAGCATTATAGAGCAAAATAAAATGTTCCATATTTCCCGAACGAATGAACCAAATTTAACCAAAAACTATACAGCTAAGTCCGGGTACCTCATCAACATGCCCAGTGAATTTCAAGCCGATCGGATGCTTTTTGCAGAAGTTATCGCGGAACAGACAGACAGACTAACAGACAGACAGACTAACAGACAGACAGACTAACAGAAACCAAAACTTTTCGTGTCTCCACAGTAAGCCTTCACTGACGTTTCGGCAATAAATACATAACAGCAAATGTTAAACACTTCGCTACTTGGGTCCACATATGTGGACCTCTATTCTTTTCTCCATAAAAATTAAACTTTTTGGCTTTTTTTACATTTTGACTTCATTTCTTAATAGCTGAATGTTTTTTTACTTTAAAATCAAACCAATAAATGGCAAAATCTATGCTGATTTCCTCATACAATAGATGTTATTTTCATCTGAGTTTGCAAAACGCCTTCAAGAGGTTGTGGCCAAGACATTGAAACATTTTCATACTTATTTAACTTAAATCCTTTACAATAAAATATTTTGAGGATTTGTTTATCATTCACTTGATTAAAGGCCAGAAATTTGTGATTGTGTGAATTTGGGTTAGTGATAATTAAATTGATATTTTAACGGAATTTGTCATTTTAGATCCCTATTTGTAAATCTAAATTACTAGTCCCCTAAAGTATCAATTTCCGAAAAGTTCTTTTTTCTGTCATATATGATATCATTTTGTTTCTTTAAAACCAATGAATGAGTATTTGTAGTATTATTTTAGCTTTGGAAACGAAGAGGTTACTAATATTTACAGAAATTTTTACAGCATACATTTAATATTGAATATTTGTACCTGGGAACAGGGACTGAAATGATGATTCCGTTTGTTTAAGCTTAAAATTAATTATTTATACATCATTATATGTCCATTTGTCATTGGTAATTGTTATAACAAATGTTACAATATATTACCGTTTTCAGTTTTTGTCTTTAGTATAGTTAATGAAATATTATTGGCAGTGGGCGCAAATCGTCCATTTTTCAGATATTAACCCATATATGTATATCTTTATGTTCGAAAAAAGTAAAAAAATGTATATTTTTATCTATTAATCAGCTTATTTTGCTTAAATAATATAAATCGCTTGAATAAAATGTACTAAAAAACAAGGTAATTTGACAAACTCATAATTTAAATATTAAAAAAAAAACTATAATCTTGAATGTTAAATCCATGCACAGAGATATTAAGTACACTATGGGAAATAAGTAAAAAAATTCAAACCTCTATGTGAATTAGGAAAAAATCTTAGCATTTATTGAACAAGCAAATTATGAAAATATGAACACGAAGAAACTCAGTTTAAAATTTTCATTTGCAAAAATATCATGTTATAACTTTTAACTTGTGTGAAGTTCATGCACAGTTTTATCAAACGCACAAATTACAGTTTTATCAAACACATTTAAGGCTTTCCTTTAGTGGAAGTACATGCACAGTTTTATTAAACGCATTAATGACAGTATATATAAACATTTGCATATAATTTAGTAACATATAATAAGTGAGGTAACGTTTTAAAAACATTAATCACCGAAAAATTAAAAATGAGAACATTGTCTCATTTGTCGTTATTTATGTACCATATTTCTTAATAACAATATTATATCATGCCATCACATGAATAAGTTTCATATACATTTAGTGTAAAAATTTAAAAACAGCCAGCTTTGTATGTAAATCTAACATTTTTCATTTCTGCAGCATCTCTTGCGTCTGCGAAAAAGCTTATTTGTTTTTCCCGTCCTTTGGTACTTGCGTCTGTAGTCTTCTCATATAACCAGATTAATTCAAAGTGTTACGGTTAAGTCATTGCCAGACTTTTCGCGATGGATGAAATAAAAGAATTCGCTATTTCCCTGGGTTTGTTCACTGGTGATCTAAATTAACCAGGCAAGTTGAGTGGGCGTGGCGTCCCTTTAAATTCTGCTATCGAGCCTAAAATCTTTAATAACTTCTTTATTATTAAAGATACATCTTGGAAAATTCACCAGTATATTTTTAAAAGATGCAGTTATACTTTAAGACAATAAAAAAAAAATCGATGTTTCGACCATCTTCAAGGTACTGCACGCCTTTAAGGAGTGTTTAACAATTAAATCAGCATTGTTTTGTTAATTTTAATACATTTATACCCTTTCATATGATATAATAAAAATAAACTGTCAAGTGCGAGTATTACTCACGCTCAGAGGTTTACGTACAATAGATATATGAATTATTAACTGTGTTATTAGAAAAAAAAATGTAGCTAAAAGAATAATAAATCTTTTTAAAAAAACTATAAAACTTAGGCTAGATTAATATTAACACAATTATTCTAATTGGTAAACAAATCATATAGGTAACTTATATATGATTTTATATAAAACTTAGGGTTGGTTATAGCTGTATACACTAGAAAAGTATGAATGGATATACAATAAAAGTTCAAATCAATATGAAGCCTAAATAATATCAAATATTGCTATTCAGTATAACTATTTTTTAATCTTATTCTAATCTGTTTCTGATGAACTTAATTCGGTACTGACAATAAAAGTAGTGCATATTTAAACATCATTTGGCATTTCATAAATTCAGCGTAGTAATAATCTTTGCGTTTTACGGTGTAGCTAAAACAAAACCCTTGTTCACAGCTTAAACTTGGCATTGTGCATGGCCTCTTCGAAAAGAGGTCGCACATTGCAACGCCGCCTTGGTCCGTGCCGCGTTTTTTCAGATAGGTTTTTAATTAACTTTTAATGACACAGGGGACATATTGAGAGATCCACTCAATGCAAACTAATCGCGAATCCCATAGTATTTATGTGATTAATTCTAATTAAATTAGTCTGTTTTTCACAACTTGACGTTTATTGTCTTTATGCAAATACAGGGCATTGTATTACACAAATATATCATTAAAAGTTGTTATCTGGGCTTTAAAAGTGGATGGTACATAGAGTACGCCGCCCTTATCATTATGTATGTCCAAACTAACCGTGTCTTTAAGGGTTAATATATCGGCTAATTAACGACGATTTTTTTTTAAATCATTATCAACAATGATTTTATACTTCTGCTACGATAGGTACCTCCAGTGCTCCTCAACACCTTTGCTGAATGTCTGCAAATCGAAATTCGTGTGTAACAGAAAAATGCAATTTTCTCAAAAACTAAGTGACCTAGGGTAATCGCTATAATTTTCCTGAAATGTGTAAAATAGCGTCTACAATCTCTAATTTTTTCATAAGTTTAGTTTCAGTAGATTCACACTGTAAAACATTTGCTCTAACATTACTCCATAAAACTGGAGGCAGCATTGCTGCCTCCAATCTTACGGTGGTATTTAACTGGTATAACAGGTGTAACATTACACAGCTCTTGTGTGAGGTTACACCATAATATTGTGAAACATTTCACAAATTTGTGTGTAAGGTTACACCACAATTGCCTGCAAGCTTTCACAGTAATTGTGAGTAAGGTTACACATCAGTAGGAATTAGGTTTCACATAATTTTCCTAGAAGGTTACCCATTATTAGGCGTAAGTTTTCACCACATTTGTCTGTAATCTTACACAGTAATTGTGTGTAAGCTTACACATCAGTAGGAGAGCTTTCATGGAATGGCTAAATTTTTCCTGCACCTATTAATAATCATCTGGTATTAAAATATTATTTACCTAAAATAATTTTTTAGAAAATAGGAACAGCTTTTAAATACAAAAAAAAAATTAAAATACATTTTACTAAAAATTAGTATATATTAATAAACAAGCCTTAACAGCACACTTTTGGTATTTATTTTGCATTAATAGATATATATATATTTTTCAAATTTAACTTTACACAGTAATTGTGTGTAAGGTCAGTACCGGTAAGCTTTCCAGGAATGTTACACATTATTAGAAAAACGTTTTCAACATCCATTATTCATTTGTCAACACAGCCTAAAAACTGGGTTAAATTTACAATTTTACAATGTTTCTTTCTATAAATTTTCTTAGTAAAAAAAACACTAAATTGTTATTTCAAAATTTAATATACATATATATATATATATATATTGTTGAAGCAAAATAAATTAAAAGTGTGCTTTCAACGGCTTGTTTATTAATATATACTAATTTAAAATAAAATGTGTTCTTAATATACATTTGCTTTTAAAAGCTGTTACTATTTTGTAAAAAAATTATTTCAGGTAAATAATATTTTAATACCAGATGATTATTAATAGGTGCAGGAAAAATTTGGCAATCAAAGTGAGAAATATGTACTAAAGTACATTTAAAAACATCTGGAATTAAAATCTTCCACAGTAAATCTCGCCCCCCTCCCTGCCTTAGCGATCTTTTGTATTTTCCGAAGAGTTTTTGTGTTTCTGAATAAGTATTTTAATATAGTTTTTGGATCAATCTCATAAAAGAGTAAAATAGGACAGAATTTCGAAAAAATTACATTCTCTCCCACCCCCTTCTCCTCCTTTTTTATTTTATCTATTTTTCATTTATTTATTTATTTTTAGTACTTTGGTGTTTCTGAATCATTATCAAAAATGGATGAATGCCACTCATTGTACAAATTATAAACTCACTAAGTATACAATATGATAAGAAAATAAATTATTAATTGTTTAAAGTATTTGTATATATTCACTTTAATTAAAAGTATTACGTGCAAGCATTATTTCCTTTTTTATACTTATTTTGTTATGTTTACAAAAAAGTAGAATTTTAAAAGCGTAAAAACATATATTGTTACCTCATTTAATAAGAAATAATTTAACAAGCTTACTTAGTTATCAATATAAGTATAAAATCTTAAATATTAATAAACTAATAATTAAAATAAATACTGTATGATTTCTTTATTCAGAAATAAAAATATGCTATATCTTTACAGTATATTCTACAACACTATATATTTCCCATGCGTATTATATATATATATATTATTTCTTACTTTACATTTTCTGTGTATATATGAATTTTATAAAATTTATTTAAAATACCATACTAAAACAAAATGTATTCTTAAAAAATGATTTTTTAAAAATAAGCTTCATTTAACTTGTAATGAAATGTTGTAATAAAAATTAATATCTAAAACACTCGACTATATAATATTAACAAAAATAATAAACAAATTATTTTCACTTAATTATTATTACTAACTAGAAAGGTAGCCCGTCAAAAATGACGGAAATTTAGATATAAAGATATATACAACTCATGTGCAAGAATATGAGTTACCTCGTTTGTTGCGCAGTGATAGATGAAAATAACACATTTTAAGAACGAAACACATTTATGAAAAACTGTGTACAGTAGACGACCACTAATCTGCACAGTTTGGTTCCAAGTGTTCTGCAGATTTGAGGATTTTTGCGGTCATGTCTATTCAGTCTTTGTTTACATTTTTTTTAAAAATTCATATATTGGACAATTTAGATTGTTAAGCCTTAAAAATAAATAAATTACACACTTGAAGTAAGGTAAAAACTATTAAATTATCGTATACGATTTCATGAAATGGTATTATATGGTATTATATGTGTGTGCTTCACGATCTTGGTTACGACTTTGGCGAAATTGGCTGCAACTTGTCATAATTCTAATAGTGTGGGCCTCTATAACAAAAAGTAACCAGTTTTTAGTAAAATTTCTGATATAAAGTAGTTTTCAAAAACTTGTGTAAAATTGCTGGCCGTTCTCATGTTATGCCAGTCCTGGGAATAATATTTCTAACACTGAAGAGTTTCCATGTATATGTGGAATTTAGAAAAGCTTCTCCAAAAGAAAGGTCCTGAAATGACATTGTAATTCCTCTAACTTCAAAGTTTAATCGGGCCCTGATGTTGTTTACTGAAATCTAATAAGTACAGTTATTTTGAATATTACAACAGAATTAAACAGCTAAACTTATTTAACTTAAACTCGCTGTTACTTCCCGATGTTATTTTTTAGTATTAAGAAAGAAAATTATTTAATTTTTTTAAATCATGCACATTTATAATTTTTTCCGTCTTTAATAACTAAATAATGAAAAAATATGCTTTTGTTCTGATCTCATAAATATGACAATAAAATAATGTAACTAAGAGACATTGCAAAATTAAATCTTTGTGATTTCAAGCCATAAACAAATAATACCGCCATCATTTTACCTACTATGACGTCATTAGAATATTGTCCATTGATTGTTGGAGAACTTACTTTGTGAATGATTACCTCAATGATTTAATATTTTCAACAGTTCACGATGAATGAATCACTTGTGTTTGTTTAGGTTTATGGAATGAGACATTAAGCCGTGAACCTATTTTCAACTAAAGTTATCCAAGGATATATGTATTTTTAATCAAAATTAAAAACAATGCTTTGATCTCGAAATAAAAAGTATTAGTTTGTATAACTGGTTATTTCTGTTAATTATTTATTTAGGTACTTTTCCATTATAGCGCATTTTTAAAAAAAGCTTGGCGTAATTCGGGCATCAGAAAGTGAGATATGTTGCCAAAATATACAGCTATGAAAACAAATCTAATGAACTTTTATTTTTGTTTATATATGCACTTATATACATAAAAAAATCGTTTCTAAATATATATAATATTTTTTTTATATACAAACTACGGCACAGATTTCAGATATGAACCGGGATACCTATGGCTCTAAAATGGTGTTATTTTGCCGGCTATCGTTTTTTATTTATTAATAAATTGTTAATTTACTTTTATTTTCTGTTTTTAAATTATATAAACTGTTTTGTTCTATAGTTATTATTCAAACTTTTATTTATTTATAGTTATTTCCTTTTCAAAATGATAGCAAATAATTTAAAAATATATAAGTAACTGGTATTCGAAAGCGAGATTTCTGCCGAATTGGCGTCAGAGAAAAATCACGCCAACCCCGATGCGTATATGACATCTGTGGAAAACTTACTTCTGTTTCTTTATAAAAATGGGTAAATAGCTTTTTTTTACATTAAATAAATTGTATACATGTGCAAAAAACTGCTTGTACCTATGAAGCAAGGTTGTCAGAAAATACGTTGGCAAACTTCTTTCTCGCCAAGAAACTTTTCTCCGAAGTATTGTACGTACATAAGCAATGATTGCTAGAAATGCGTTTTTAATTATGATATGCGCTTTTATGTTTCACTACATTTATGCATACTATACCGTGTGTATAAATGCTACAGTTCATATGCAGGGCTACACAAAAAAACCGTAAGGGTTACTGAGTATGAGAATAAATTGCTTAAAGGTGGTTTTTAAAGGAGTTATGCAGTTTTACGCTGAACTGCATTTAGATTACTAAGAAATCTTTGTAGAATATAGATAAATTAATATACAGGGTCACGCAAAGAATTGGATACATAACCGTCTATGGATGATAATATCTGGAAATATGATTTCAGTAGCTTTAAGAGTAATTTAAATTAAATTTTAGCTAAATAGTGGCATATAATAACGGTAGTATTGGCTATGGACGGTAACTGCTGAAATCAATTTTTTAAAAAAATTATGCGTTTTCTAAAATGTTTACTTAGTTATCTTATTTACCTTATTTCCCTAAATAACGAAGTTTTGTTAAAGCATTCAGGATGTGTTGGAAAGTGTTTCATATTCTATGCTTAACGCATGATTTTTCTTTCTTCTTTATCTTATTTTGCATTTATTTTATTCTTAATTCTTAGTCTTATACTGCTTTATAGAAACTTTGGCACAGTTGTCATATATACCCCATATTGGAGCGAATTTTTCCGACGCCAATTTGGCGAAAACATCAACAGCATAAACAACAACATCCGGGTTACCATATCAAGCAAAATAACGACACTTTGGCGACAGTTAAGTACCCGTTGTGTATATGACATCTGTGCCGAAACTTTAATATTTAATGTTTAAACTCTTCGCTCCACTCATCTTGCATATAGTATAAATTATAACACAGATAGCGCAAAATAATAGACAGTTTGATACTTTTCCACTGTAAGGGCTTTGGCGTTTTTAAAAAAAAATTTGGTGTAAATGGGGCATCAGAAAGTGAGATTTGGGTACTTTTCCGTTATGCGGATACCATTGTCTCCAAGCGTAATAGTTGGCGCAAAATGAAAATCACGTGAATTGAGGCATTTAAAAAATAAAAGAAAAAATATTGTCGTACTAAAGTGAGCATTTAAAAAAATACAACATTTGAAAATTCCATACTTTTACGAACTATTTCATTAAATCACAAATATATACTTAAAATAATTGAACAAATAACTGTTATAAAATAAAGCAATAAAATAAAACTCATATTAAACTGCTGGCATAAAATTACAAATATCTTTCAGCATTTTGAAATAATTGGCGCATTAGCATACATAGGTACTTTTCCGTTATACGGACAGCATGCCAAAATGTACGCTAATACGCCAATTATTTCAACCCTGATTTCAACCCCTTTTATTGTAAACCATGCGAAACATTGTGATTTGTTATTTATGAAACGTGAATCACGTGAATGATTATTGTTTAACCTTAACCTTGGAAAGCTTTTTAATCTGCTATTAATCGAATTAAAAATGCTTTTTTTTAATAAAGTTCTAGTTTACTTTTACTGCTTATGCTGAGATGGATTTTATTATTTGGCAATTACCAGATGATGAGAAAGTTATGATAAAACTGTTTCAGGAATTTGGAATTCTGCATAATAAAAGATTGTGTTCAAAAAATCATGAAATGAAATTATGGATGAGTTCTGGAAATCCGAAATTGAGTTGTAGCTTACGATCATGCGAAGAAAGCGTAGGAATACGACAAAAAACTTGGTTTAAAGGATCGGGGCATTTCGTAAATTTCGTAAATTTCTTAATGCTTTGAGGATTATATATTTATCGTGCAAAGAGTTGACATCGATTGAGTTTTGTGAGCTGCAACTTGATATGAACCACAACACAACAGTGGAATGGAATAGTTATTCGAGAGAAGTTTGTGCAAATGTTTTATGTTCACGACCAAATAGAAAAGGCACAGATGTCATATTCGCCCCATATTGGCGTCCGAAAAAAAAATCGCACCAATATGGGGCGAATATGACATCTGTGCCAGGATATAAAACAGATGAACTGCTAAGTGCTGGTTATGATCATTTCTCAGTAAATCACAAATACAATTTTGTCGACCCTAATACTGGATGTCATACTCCAAATGTTGAGAGATTATGGGGCATCGCAAAATGTCGCAACAAAAGACATCGGGGAGCTGTTCGTCATCATTTAGAGTCGTATATCATAGATTTTATGTGGCGACGTCTTCATTCAAAAAATGAAATGTTTACTGCAATGCTGAAATATATTTATAATTTTATGGCAGCAGTTTAATATGATTTTTTATTTTATTACTTTATTGTATAACAGTTATTTGTTCACTTATTTTAAGTATATGTTTGTCATTTAATAAAATAGTTCGTAAAAGTTTGTAATTTTCAAATGTTATATTTTTAAAATGCCCACTTTACTATCGAGAATGTTTTTTCTTTTATTATTCAAATGTTTCAATTTACGTGATTTTCATTTTGCGCCAACTATTGCGCTTGGCGACAATGCTGTCCGTATAACGGAAAAGTACCGCATACATTTTGGCATGGTGTCCGTATAACGGAAAAATATTGAGATTTGTTGTCAAATCATATAAACAGCTATGAAAACAAACTTGATGAGCGGTTTTTTTTTATTATATGTTTATTTTATATGTGTATTATTCATGTTTTTATGTACAAATTACATCTGTTTCTGTATAAAATTAGAGAAACGGCTTTTTTAATCGTATAAATAAATCGTATAAAGATCGAAAAAAAAATGCGTGTGTATATAAAATGAAACAGTGGATAGGTTCCCGGAAAATGTTGCCAAATTTCCTTTTTCGCCAAGGCACCTATACTGGAAAAGTACCTAAAGCACATTAAAATCGCGCAGTTAGGAGCTCATACACTACAGCGTCGTCTATTGGCGGTTATTTTATTAGTAGCATCGGGAGGAAGATGTAAAGATGTACTTTAAATTCTCACCCATAGATTTTGAAAAAATATCTTAAAAGAGTTTAAATTAAATTTTGGTGACCTCCTTTATGAAAGATTAATAGTTTTAAATAGGAATTTCACCAAATCAGTCAGCTATCGCCAAGTTGCCAACATTTGGCGCTACTGTGGTAACCCTGCATTAGTATTTTTCAACAATTACTCATTGCAATGAGGTGGTCCTACCGGAATCGTGAGGGACACACAGAGACTTGGATTTTATATAAATAGATATTTAAAAAAACTTCTGCAACATATACTATTACAAAGTATAATTCGCATATATAATTTTCTTATACCTTACATATTCTTTGTAAACATGGATTTTATAAAAGGTTATTTAATATCACTGTACTACATTACTAGACTAAAATAAAATATGTTTTCATAAGAGAAAAAAATAACAACATTCTTTAAATTTGCTTCATTTAAACCAAAATTAAATAAAGCGATTAAAATGAAAAATTGATATATAACGCTTTAAATAATGAGAAATAATAATTAAAATAGTCACACCCAGTTATTAAAATATTTATATACTAAATAATAATTAATTTATTTTTGTTGTTATTCAAATAAAAATATAGTGTATTTTCTACAGAATAATCTACAAAAATAAATGTAATTCACACACATAGTTATATATACATTATTTTTTCAGGCTTTACATATTCTGTTCAAATATGGATTTTATAAAAAATTATATACTATGCTAAAACAAAACGTTTTTCATATTTAATTTTTAAAGAAATAATGCAATAAAAACTAATAAATGAAAAATTGAATATATATCATACTTTTAAAATAAATTAGATGTTTTCCTACCTTACTGTACTTTGAAAGTTTATTAATGATATCCATTTTTGGGAGTGATCTTTATTTTGTCAGACGTTAAACAATACACCCTGTGTTTCCCTTCATTCTTGTAATTTGAATAACATCAATATATCACAGAAGAAGGCGGCGTATGTGTACTTTTGATAATTTTTTTTAATAAGAAAAAAAACACTAAAATCTCAAGAAACACTTGTTATTGATTGCTTGAACATGTGGGTGAATTGCAGGCCACAGAGTGAGTGCAAGGTTGCAACGGAGAATGAAATTCGCTTCAGTACATCTCACGTGACGTATGCGACTAAGCTGAAAGGTTGAAACCAGTTTTCACAGAAGCTCCACAACCTTTGTGAAAGAAAACTCCAATAATCTGAGTTTTTAAAATATCAGAACTATTTACACCAGAATTTGTGTAAGTTTACACACATAATGCAGAGTAAACTTACACAAATGTTTTACAGTGCGGGAATAGATGGAGTGACATATTTTAGCACTACATTTTCAAAACTATCTCTGAAAATATAATACCTAAAATTAAAAGAAATGTATTTTTGAATTGAGCGTTAAGAAACCCTTCACACGATATACAAAGAAAATATATATATATTTTTTTGAGGAACTTTATTAGCCCTCTACATTTTTACTTAATATGTTTGTAAATGTTTAATAATCTGTAAATATGTGTGTAAATAGTCTTTATTACTTCACCCAATTTGAACTTTCCACTTCCCATTGTTTACAAGTAAAATGGCTATGACAAATGGACAGACATACACAGGAGTGATCTTATAATGGTCCCGTTTTTACTTTTTAAGTACGGACCCCCCCCCCCCCCAAAAAAAAAGAGACTCGATTTTTTAAAATTCTTTAGATTCCATTAGAATTTCATAAAATTCACAATCAGAAGGACAGACACTTTGGTGTTTGTGATAAATAAAACTACTTCTCTTCCATTTAACGTGCAACAAATTACGCAGCATTAAACAAAGGCGATATTAGGAAAAAATTGTACTTTTTTTTTTTTTTTTTTTTTTTTTTTTTTTTACTTTTGTAACATCAGATTTGAACTTCTTGTTTCTTCTCAATTAGATGTGTCGTCGTTGATTATCGATTTCGCATATTCTTATTCTGCTTTATATTTATATATAATTTTCCATTTATTTGCGGGATGTTAGTCTTCCCGTGGCCAAGAGCGCAAGGTCGTTAATCAATTTACACCGAATTAAGTAATTTTTCTTTAAATGTTTTATTCTATAACGTATCGTTTAACGTTGCTTAGTAACATAATTATGGTGGATCAATTGGTGGATTTCAATTAATCAGATGTAATTATGAAAGATTAGCTTTTTTAAAGATTCTGGTGAATGAATTTCGATGGAATCTGCACCGTTCATTAGTTAATTTTTCAGGGGAGAGTGAAATATAATTTATCGTTCTACCTTGCTTAGTTGTATAATTTTGTGGGAAATTCTATGATCAGGTTTAACCGATTATGAAAAATGCGCTATTTTAAAAAGTTCTACTAAATGAATTTTGATGAGACTTACATTGTTAGTTAGATAAATTTTCAGAGATGTATTAACTATATTGTATATCGTTCTATCGTTCTTTACCAAATGCAACTGTAAATGATCAACTAAAAGAGTCTGTTCTTAACAGCCCAAATTGTGTCTCACAGATTAGGAAATGCAATAACGCAGTGCCGGTTGTATCGTTTTCAGCCAGGCGTGCGGACATTTCAGGCAAAGGTCCATATTGATTTAACACAAGGTCAAATTCACTTATATTTCGCTTGAATCAAGGTTAATCTGGAGGAACAGACCAGCGTTGCGGGCGAAGCATGCTAGTAATAAATGAACAAAGATGGTTCGCAAAGAGTAAATTCCATAATTGATTTCTATTATTTGATTATTATCTTCTTCCTCGGATTATTTGTACAATTTCGTATTATTATTTTTACTGTACATAAGATATATTGATTTCGTCTCTCCATTTTCCCGTGAAAAGAAAAAAAAAACCTTACGCCCCAAATTTTTACGTTTAAATACAAAATATAAAGGAATGATTAATGGTTTTTTAATGCCAGATATTTGGAATTCTCTTGTTATATACCTAATACAATAATAAATATTCTGATTGGTTGTTTTCAATAACAATGCAGTGTTGCCAGATTGGGGACTTCTTTAATTCAGATTATTTGACTGTCACCACTTTTAAAAAAAAGTATGATTCACTTATTTTTAGAATTTTTAATCTATTTCTAAATAGGTCGAATATTTCTATTTAAAAAAATAACGGTGACAATCAACAATCTGGGGACAAAAAAGCCCCCAATCTGGCAACACTGTAACAATGACTTAACATGTCGACGTAAATTGATTTGATTTATGCTTAAGATTAAAATCACATTATCTGCATAAACGAAGTGAGAATTTAAATAGAATGTTTAATTATTTTATATAAATGGAGTGTTGCAAAGCTCTGAAGATTAGAAACTAGAGAAAACTTGTAAATTATGATGCTCATGTATCGAACTGAAACGTGAGAAGCATAAACCGGAAAAACTTTTAAATACGACGATATTTCAAAGTGAACGTACATTAAAATCCTTATTCTTTGTCAAGAGAAATTATTTAGGACTGACCAAAACAGATTTTTAAGGCCGAACTAGAAACTGAAAATCGGTGATCTTCCTATTTTTGGCGGACAATGAAAATGTCCAAAAATATTTTAAGTAATTAAATTGTATGTATTAAATCAATTAATACATACATAAATATATATAATTATTAATTAATTAAAGGTATTTATTTAATATATATTGATTAATTATACGTATCTATTAAAAATACATAATTATTAATTAATTATACGTGTGTCTCAAATTGGCTCTCTGTACTTTAGACTCGAAACTTTTTTTTCACATAAAACAAAACGTAATTAATTGATCAATGACACAGAAAATTTTTCTAATTATACGACTTTCATTTAATTAAAAAATATATTGCGTGTATGTTTACACACCTCGATTTATCTTTTATAAGGATTTCTGTAAATGATCATCTGTTATACTAGAACTTTCTCAAAGAGTATTCGAAACAATTCTGAGGTTTCAAACTGAAAACTTTCTATTACTGTTATGTCAGCAGCTTTTAACACTAGAAAGACGGTGAGCGGTCATTTTGACCGCTACCAAATGAATATATTTCGGTTCGAACCAGAAATTTCTTTATAAAACTAGTTTAAAAGATAAAAAGAAGAAAAAAAAACCTAGTTAAATAAATAAGTTAATAATTTAAAATAAAAATTCTGGTGTAACATACTTTTATAGAATTTGAGTAAAATTCTCCGTCGATAAAGCTCAAATCGATGAGTAATGGTGAAATTTTTCAAAGGAAGAAACGAGATTCTTGAAATACTGATAGTTTCGGTCGAGTTTCGGTCCGGAACGCATTTCCGCCGAAAACGAACTTTCAGCAAAACTCAGATTTTGAGCCGAAAACGAAACCGAATTTTCGGTCGATCTCTAGAAATCATTTAGGTTCTTCGAAAAAGATTTTAGAAGTAAATGAGTCCTAAAAGAATATTTCCCATACATAAAGTACTTCTTTAGAAGTAATTAATTTATACATTGTAATTTCAAGTACAGGTTTTAGTATTCTGAGAGTAAATTCTCAGAATTACTAATAATTATTTTATCGTAGTAGAGTGTTTCTCATACTTTTCTGCACTTCTCCTCCCAACACAAGCATAACTTGCAATGCTCTGTTCCTCACCCACCCCAAATACACACATAACAGTACTGTAAATGATCTATTTTTATAAATAAATAAAATAATAAGACGAAATGCTATATTCCGCCTTGATTCAAACACAAATTACACATTATGGAATTTAAAATGTTTTACATTTACTTAAAAGGGGACAGATAATACTACTACAGATGTTCAACTTTAAAATATACGTTTATTTAAATTTCCTAGTACTTTTGGTCTGCAAAACTTGCAGCCATCGTGCATATTCCCTGATTATGACTGCGAGTTTTGCAGATCGAAAGTTCTGTGAAATTTAGATACAATGCATATTTTAAAGATGAAACATATGACAATTTTCACAAGTATACACATTACAATTGAAATGAATTTAAATATTTTAAATAAAGAAATTATATATATATATATATATATATATATGTATTTTTTTATATTTTTTTATACGTTCAATGTTACTACAAATGTTAACTTTAAATTTAAGAAATAAAAAATGGTGTAAATGTTGTCTCGCAATTATTAATTTAAAAATATATAATTTTGATTTAAATTTTAAAATTTAACACATTTTTATTTTTATATTGATTTATACAAATCGCATCCAAATCGTATTCAAAAGCTCTTTACCGCAGTCACAAAAATGAATCAAACTATAATAAAAATTTTATTGTTTCGTATATAGCAAGAGATTTTTACTTTTTTCTATCTTATATATAAAAAAGTATTCCAATCGAAATATTTTCCGACTTCCGGTTTCCGACGGATTTACACATTTTAGGGGGCAGAGATCCCAAAAAAGCATGTTTATAGAAAATGTCTCTCTGTCTGTAGGTCCGTATGTCCGTATGTCTGTCGCCATTGTACTGTCAAAAACTGTATGAAGTTATGCATAGAATTGAACCAAAATTTTAAGTTTTTGGTATGGCAAGCAGGTCCTTCCTTAATTTTTAAAAATCCCTGCCTGTTCGACATACAGGCGCAGGTAGATTTCGAAGTTATGTACTATTTTCAACAACAAAATCTAAATCATGGTTAGAGATAAACCCACTTTAAAGACCTGTTTTGTTTATTTTCGTTCAATTAACCCCTTGGGGACGAGCGACACGTATACGTGCCGGAAATAGGCCTAAGGATCCGCGTTTATCCTCACCAGTAAAATTTTACTGTAAAATTTGCCTTATTTAATCCGAGCATTTTCCCGATTTGAATAGGCACAAACTACTGTTTTTTAAAACCGGTAGCAAAGTAATAAACATTTCGTAAAAGGCTCCCGTCGCGAAGGGGTTAATAAGAACTTGATTTATAAACAATTATTTTTTCTTAGTAGGACAATATTTTTCGTTTCCAACACAATCGCTTCGGGAAATTCGGTTCAAAATGCCCACTTTGACACCATTTTTTGAAATATATTCTGCCTCTATCACAAAATCGAGTATTACGGTACATTATATAATTTCTGAATAAGGTAACCTACCAATTGGATGCGTTTGAGAGTAAAAATGAATTTAAAAATGAGTCAGAAAATAAGCAGTTTGGAAACGAGTACACCCTTAATAGGATGATTTTTTTCTTCAACAGCTATGTATTTTGAATTTGTTTTTTCGCTAAGAAATGGTCCTATCAGTAACTTGTCAATATAAAAGTTGTAGATAATATTAAATAATAATAAATTCATGCGGATTTTATATCTTGTAAATTGACGAAGTTATGGAATTTTCTCTTCTTCAACCTCATTTTTCGTTTTCGTTTTTGATTTTTCTTGCGGTACGAATTGGTCCTATCACAAACTTGTCAATATAAAAGTTGTAGATAATATTAAGGAAATTTATAATAAATTTAATTGGATTAGATATCTTAAGAATTGACGAAGTTTTGAATTTGTTTCTCCCTTAAGCCGTATTTACTTTGCCCTTGAACTTGAACCCATTTTTACTTTTATCAAATTATTTATTTATCAATTTATTGTTATACATAAATTTTTGGCCCTTTTCCCAGAAGTTATAATAAATTTAAACTGATTCGATATGTATTATAACTAAGAAGTTCTTTCTGTTTTCACTAAACCCCTCCCTATTTCCACCCCTTGGTCCGATATTGCTCATTAACGAATTTGAAAGAGATGTTATGTCCCTTGATTTTATGTATCAGTTTGGAAGAGATTTGTTCAGAATTATTGAAGTTATCGTGTCCATAAAAAAGTGATATATATATATATATATATATACAGGGTGTTCCGTTAAAGGGGTCCAATATTAATAGGGGTAATAGAGGAGATCACGTGGAGCATAAATCAGTAGATAAAGCCTTGTCGGATCTCAATAGTTTTCAAGTTACAGCAAATAGAATGAAAATTCGGAAAATTGTAAAAGAACCTTCATTGCTAAACTATCGATAATGCTACATAAAAACAAAGCACATATTTAGAAAGAACAGAAAAAAACCTACAAAATGACATCAATCGTATTAAAATAGCAATATTTATTGACGAGTTACAAGCCCTGAAACAGTGAAAAAAGTACGAAATCCAATATACATCAAAATAGTTAATCGTTAATTCCAAAAAGACAACTCTAGCTACAACAAGGAAAATGTAGTAAAATTTGGTCCATTCCGAAAACTTTCGAAAAAGCTTACAATGAACCATATCGGTTTAATTGTGTGAGAGAAATTAATCAGTTTCTTAGTTACAACTCCGCTTTCTTTGACACTAGCAAAGGTTAAACTCCGCCCATCACGATTGGAAACACCGCCTTTTTAATTACTCTCAACTATACATTTTCGATCATGCTTCTTCTGAGATGCAACATTTTTAATTATTCAAGAGTTGAACGAACCAAAATAACTTTACAATAATAGTCTACATTTTAAAGTGGTCTTTTATTGATATAAAGCTTAAGTTAAATTCTTTAAAATTAAACTGGTGGTGAAAATTCGGAAATAATTAAAAATATTGCGATTTGTAACTATGCAAGAAGTTTCAGTACATGTTTTACATGGACAATTATTGTATGTATATGTGCATCATAATTTATGATAGGAAATAATAATAACAAATAGCATAATAATTTTATTAATTATAAATTTAAAAAAGACACTAAATTTTAAATTAATTCATACAAACTTTGTAATTTACAATTTGAGTACACCACAGTCTGTGACTTACAAAATACTGTGCCAAAAAGTGTTTAAAATAAAAGAAAAATGACAAATAAAGAATTACATTCCACGTACTTTATGACATATGTGAAGCATAGTCTTCTGGCCTGCGCTGCACAGTTCAATGTCGGAAGGCAGACGAACGGACATTATTATAATAGGTGTTCGAAGTTGCGCCCATTAACAGAATCGCACAGCCGACAGCGACGTCGTAAAGATTGGCGAACACGCCGAAAAACTCCGACGGAGTTGGGAATGTCTCCTGCAGCGACAAAGATTCGCGCTAGTAAATCCTCCGGTGTATCCACAGGCGTTTCATACACCAGCGATTTAAGGTGTCCCCAAACAAAAAAGTCTAACGGATTGAGGTCTGGAGAGCGTGCAGGCCAAGCAACAGGTCCACTGCGTCCAATCCATTTCCCAGGATATGTTGAATTGAGGTGATTGCGAACACCTATGAAAAAATGTGCCGGTGCGCCATCGTGCATAAACCACATATTGTGGCGCAATGTTGCTGGCACATTTTGCAGTAACTGCGGTAAGATATCCCGTAGGAAAACCAAGTACGTACTGCCATTGAGTACATCTGGGAGTAAATATGGTCCTATGAGATAATCGCCGAGGACACCTGCCCATATGTTCACACTGAACTTTTGTTGTGCGTTCGACGGGAAAACAGTGTGCGGATTTGTATATGACCATGTGTGCATATTGTGCGTGTTTACCACGCCCTCTCTCGTAAATGTTGCTTCATCAGTAAATAAAATATTTTCCAGAAATTGTGGATTATTTTCTGTTACATTAAGCAACCAGCGTACGAATTCTGTCCGCTGAGCACAATCTGTTACTGATAACAGTTGTACCCGCTGCACATGAAAGGGGTGCATGTTTTCTGCACGCAGAACACGCCACACACTTTGGTGAGAAACACCGACTTCAGACGCAGCAGCTCGTGTACTCGTGGAGGGGTTATCTTTAAAAATATTCAGTACATCTTCTTCCATTACAGGTGTTCGTACATGTCGAGGTTTCCCTGCATCAATGCTTGCTGTATTAAACGATCCAGTCTCCCGTAATCGTCTATCGATTTTTATGAAGAGTTTTGAACTTGGGCAACGTCTCCTTGGAAATTGCTCACGGTACATGCGCTGTGCTAGACATGCATTTCCATGAGCTTGCCCGTACATCAGATGCATGTCCGCAGATTCTTCGTTAGAGTATTCCGGCATAATTATTATACATCAACTTACTACAATCCCACTTACAACAGCCTCCCTTTAACATAACGCCCACTGATGACTGCTGTTTTATTACACTTTTCTTCCTATACACATAGAAAATTTGCATAAAAAGTACTTCTTCTTCATCATCCTGAAAGTTCATGGAGGAAACGCAGCAGTCACGGAGTTTGCTTTAAGACAAGGCGAGAGCTGCACAATATGTCATTCACTTGACCAGACTGAATAATGAAAGGGTATTGATAGAGGTTGATCAGAAATGTATAATTGAAAGATATTAAAACGGGGTGTTTACAATCGTCATGGGCGGAGTTTCGCCCTTTCCGAGAGTGCAACAGTACAGAGTTGTAACTAAGGAACTGCTTGATTTCTCCCATACAATTAAACTGATATGGTTTATTGTCAGCTTCTTCGAAAGCTTTCGGAATGGACCAAATTTTATAACATTTTCCTTGATGTAGGTAGAGTTGCATTTTTGGAATTAACGATTAACTATTTTGCTAAATATTTGATTTTGTATTTTTTCACTGTTTCAGAGCTTGTAACTCGCCATTAATTCTCAATATTCTAAAACAACTTATGTCATTTCGTAGGATTTTTTCTGCTCTTTCTAAATATGTGCTTCGTTTTTATGTAGCATTATCGATAGTTTAGCAATGAGGGTTTTTTTACAAATTTCTGATTTTTCATTCTATTTGCTGTAACTTGAAAATTATTGAGATCCGCCCAGGCATTATATACTGATTTATGCTCCGTGTGATCTCCTCTATTACCCCTATTAATATTGGACCCCTTTAACGGAACACCCTGTATATATATCTACCCTATACATATAAAATCCTAATGAAAGGAATTTATGAAACATATATATGAAACGGCTGAAATGAAACGAATTTATGAAACGATTCTTTGAAACGACTGATTAAACAACTGATTATATTTCATTGCGATTTCTCCTAAAATATGGAATATTTTACGATGAAATGAACACCAAAAATCCGTATTGATCCGGAGAACTCAAAACTGCTATTACATTTTTAAAATTCGAATTAGTTTTCGAAATATTAATTTTTTTCTAATTTTAAATACTTTTTTCTAATGATAGCAAATCAAATTTTAATCATAACAGATATTTTTTTTCGAATTTCAGAAAAGGTTATTATTTTAATCTAATTTGGTGACCAGTTTGGCCTCCCTTAAATGTATGCTAAGAAATGTATCATGTTACTTTTATTCATAATTCAATTTACTTGAACAATCTTTCGCCAAATCGAAAGACTCTGATAGAGAAATCAGGAACTCGGTATTTTTATGTTAGCGAGACTCAGGTGATAAATCGCCAAACATTTTTCCGTCACATTTTTTTATATTTCATTAATTTCATTTAAAATATAATCCTTTCATTCATTTTATTTAAAATGCAAAACTTTAATTTAAAACTGAAGCGTTTAAAATTGATGGCTTTCACTCCTTTCTTTTTTTTAAACAAAACGGAAAGAAAAATATTAGGCACAGATGTCATATACGCACCAGGGTACCTAATTGGCGGAAAAATGGCATTATTTTGATTGACATGGTAACCCGGCTATTGTTGTTTATTTAATAATAAATGTTTATTTACTTTTATTTCTTTTTTAAAGATATATATAATTTTTTTGTTCTATAATTATCAATTATTATTTTTGTTATTTCCTTTTGAAAATAATAGAAAATAATTCAAAAAATACGGTAACTACTTAGTTATTCCTTCGGCCAATTTCGCCAAATTATATAAATCGCCAAACCACTCGCCAAATTATATAAATTGATATAATTTTTATTTTAAATAACGAAAGAACAAATAAATTAGTATAACATTAATAATTATACAAATAAAACGTTGAAGTAAAAATCACTTGATGCTGAACACGTGTAACTTACTTAAAGTCAAGTGAATGTGACATTTACGATGAACCATTATTGGCATTTAATCTTATACTATAACTGGCGCCAAAGTATCGTTATTTTGCTTGAAATGGTAAGCCGGATGTTGTTGTTTATGCTGTTGATGCTTTCCCCAAATTGGCGTCGGAAAAAAATCGCGCCAATATGACATCTGTGCCAAACTTTCATATGAAAGGTGAAGGGATCAAACCGTATTGGTTTATGGCAGTTGATGACTTGAACTATTATAATATAGATGAAATGATTGCGATAGAATAATATTTGGCGGCTTATCACCTGTGCCTGGCTAACATTAAAGTACCAAAATGGCACCTAGAGTATAAAAAGCGAAGTGGTCAGCTATTCATGAACTATTCATGATAGTCATATGACTTAGGCTATTGTTATAGAGATTGTTTTAAAATACCTGGAGACAAAGACTCTGTATACTTAATTCATTTTATTTTAGCTTCTTTCCAAATGTTTAACTGATCTTCTTTATTCAAAAACGAAAACAATCATTGGATGTCTTAACCACAACTGATTCGGCCTTAAATTTTTACAATCAAAGGGAATTGAATGGAAACCCGTTTACAGGGAGATCTGCACAGCTTTCTTCAGTATAATTCAACCTTGTCTAATATTTTTAAAACCCATCAGATTAGCGTGTTATTAAATTCTGCGGTGTCTGAACGGGGGTTGGCGAGCGTAGCTTGCATGGGGCAGAACCCCCTAGTATATATATAAAGTTTTTAATGAGGGTGGTTTCGGGTTCTAGGGGTAATGATCAGTGTAGATCTGCAAAAATTTTTCAGAAATTCCAACATAGATTTTTGGGGCACTTTGAATATTGTGCCATCGAAAGGGCATGCATAGAATTGAACCAAATTTTTTGTGTATGCTTTTGGCTATCGTGAGAAGGTCCTCCTTGAATTTGGAAATATTCCCCGAAAAGGGGAACTATAATAGGGATGTTTGTGTAATTTTCTTGATTTTTCGTAGTTCTATTGTACACCGGACGCTCGTGAATGGGCGGGAACTTCCCATCTTGATAAGCCGACTATTTGCGAACACAACAGAATAACGAAAAACTATTTATTTTAATAAATATCATGATCGAGATTAACTTGTTTTTATTCCGATTAATTGACTGGAGCATAAATTTAAGTTGAAAGTCCAAGTTGATACAGTATTGAACTAATAAAAATGAAATATTGACATTTGTAAAAACATTTTGAAATATTAAAATATATGAGATAGAAGAAAGTTATGGGATTGGCACATCCAATTAGTTAGACCTCCACATTCATAATGTAACAGCTTATGAGAAAATATCGTAAACAGTCTGATACAAATTTAAAAACTGAAAAGTTTGGAATTTCTTCACATTCATCAGTTAAAGAAAATAGCTTAGCGAAATGTCTAATTTAATTTGTGTATTTTGCTATGTTAATTTTCATTTGAATTTTAATTTATGCATTTAATGATTAAAAGAATTTATAATTTAAAGTACATATTATATCTGTATTTTTGAGTAGAAAATTTGAAATTTATTTGAAGTAAATATTTTAAGACAACGATGGGTCTTTATTTGATTAAAGCAAAATTTTAATTGCTTAGTACCATTTAAATAGACGTAACATTTTAAATAGACTTGTTAAATAATAATGGCTTTAAAAAAAAAAACAGATATGTTTTAATATGTAGCTACTACAACTTTTTTTAATATCGTTTTAAAACTTTGTTTTAATTATTATTATTATTATCATTTTATATTCCAGTTCAACAAGATCTATTTAATGCTTTCAAACATAGTTGAAAAGTCTTTTTAATACGGTTTTTTCTTTGTCTATCCACCTCATATCATTTCCGACTGCCCATGCTCTAACTCTAGTAAATATATACTGGTTGCTATGTAATTTTTACATATTACTGAGGTTAATATAGAAATGTTTGGTATTGAGAGATATTTTTGAAGCATTTACAGTTTGATTACAGGAACACGCATAAGGATTTCGTTACATATCCTTATCTATAGCGAAATATTGCATTCTAATTATTTTACAATACTTCAAACATAATTAGAATTGTACACATCACAGAGGTGTATGATTTCTTAAGAGTATATATTAAGTAGAATTTACAGTTCGTTTACAGACACACACAAAAGAATTCTATTACATTATTATACATGAGAAAAAACAGTTGCTATGAATTTTAATGATGTTCTGATACTTCGAAACTAATGAAATTTAAAAGGAGCACTGAGGTGTATAATGGCATCTTTTCTATACATTTTGGTTGTGCGTAGAATTTATGATTCATTTATAGAGACGTACAAAATAGTTCGGTTGCAGGGCTGAATAGGATCGATAATTGCTGGATGTGTGCTTACCGCTGTGATTGGGGTTGCCATGTGTCCCGGTTAAATCTGAGCTGCAAGTGCTCTGAGCACCAGTATTTTACAGTAACTTTTTTTGCCTTATTTAATGGGCGAATTAATCTGTGATTAAAGATGATGAAATAAACTGTAAGAAATTAGTGGTGTCCAAAATATTTGGAGCCCCAATTTCTCCCATATTATCGAACATGCACAGCAATTCCTAAAAATATTTTTTACCTTGCTAAGTGTTTTTTAATTGTTTACTTAGATATTTCATTGTGAGAAAAAACCGACATTTCTTAATAATATTCTTTTTCTGCTGGTAAGTGTTTCATAATCCATGCCTGATGCGTGATTTTTCTTTCTTGTTAATATTTTCTATAGCCCTTTTCAATATCCTTTTTCTTTTTTCCTAACTATTTTTATCATTTGTTATTCCAATTCATTTAGTACGTTTTTAACACTTTCCATCAAAGTTGAAAAGTGCTTATGACTTCAGTTTGTCTGTTTAAATTTTAGCTAAATAGTGGCGTGTAATACAGCTACTAGGTTAACTGCAGGGTTGTACTAAAGTATTCATGTATATTTCCATCTATTATTATAAATAGCTGAAAGAGAAATTTCAACCTGTTACGCAGTTTCTTGCTAAACTACACTTTCCCATTATATAGTATATATATCAATCTACAAATTAAATACAGGGCTGTTCAAAAGAATTATAATACATATTTGGCTATGGTCGGTGACTGCTGAAATCTGTTTTTCAATTGTTTTATGCGTTTTCTAAAATGTTTACTTAGTTATCTTATATACCATATTTCCACAAATAATGAAGTTCTCTTAGAGTGTTTCATAATCTATGCTTAACATATGATTTTTCTTTCCTTTTTTCTCTTTTTTTTTCTTTTTTTTATAGACACTTTCAGACAGCAAAATGACTCTGCAAACTAAACTAAATAAAGTGTTTAATTTCCGCAAATTTCATGAAATTTAATGTTTTCCGTAAGGGTGATTTAACTACATTTGAGCTATTCCGTTACCAGACTGTTCTTAAATGTTATGAAATTCAGCGGCTAATGAGAGTTGCTTAGAGAAACGCCTAATTTCATTTTGCCCTTCTAATGTGTTAATTTGCATTTAACTTTTTAGCTTTGCATATGATAGTTAAAATACATTAGCATTTAAATTACTTATTATGTTATCTGCATTTAAAGCTAGATACTTTGAAATTAATAGTTTTATAATTAAGCAACGCAAAATTTCGATGAAATGTGATTTATAAAACATATATTTAATATAATGTATAAGAAAAAATATTTTACGATAAGTTTAAAGAGGTTTGTTTCAAAATGTTTGTGAGAGAAATTTGCAGTCCACTGAAGTGGAGATCACTTTGAAGGCTAGGAGCCAAACATTGCTCCAGAACTTTCTACAATCTGAAACCAGATACACTAGGTGTAAATACAGTTTAGTCCCTACTGTGGTGATTGGAGCTAAAAATAGCTTTTTTTCCGTCAGACGATAAATTAAAAAGAAAAATTGAATTCATAGCCGCGGAATAAGTTTTAAAAGCATTGAAATATTCAAGTAGACACCTTGATATTTTTTAATAAAAGAATGATTTTAAATAAATATGTTTTTTAGACGGTATAAATTAGGAATTTTTATATTTTTGAAATTAAATAAAGAATTTAGAGAGGTGTGATATTTAATAGCGAATTTTAATAAGGATTTAAATAATAAAAGGGGTATTATTAAAGAAACATAAGTAGTTATCGTCATTTTTAGATTTATGTAATTTGGAATAAATATTATTAGAGGAATTAGGGTCTTATACCTTTACATATGGAGATTAATAGACTAGTTTAAGCATAAGGTTTTAACTTAAATAGCTGGTATAATATATGGATTATTATTAAAAGAGAAATTTATATAGAAAATTTTAAATTTTGTAATATATATACATATATAACTTTGAATGACCAGTCGCATACATGTCTTACCCTGGGATTCCAATAGGCGCCCTCAGCTTGAGAGCAGTCTCCACTTACTGAATACGCCACCGTGCGACTTGTGAGAAAAATGGAGTATTAATTTCATAAAAATATTCGTTCGTAAATAAAGGAAGGAAGAAAGAAAGAAGTGAAGAAGAAGTAGTTAAAATACATGTTTTCATTCAACAGAATATGAGATTAATTCTTGCTCTATAGATAATAAATGTTCAGTACCGTAACAAACCAATTCCCAGATTGAAAATGGGAGAAATTGATAATGCTAGTCTCCTATAAATCTGAAATGCAATCGATACCGTTAACTTTAACTCCAGACATCTCTGGATAAATTTGTGGATTGAGCCCATTTCTATTAGAGTCCATTTCTGTTGAGTCCATTTCTATTGAGTCCATTTATGGTGATCTGACATAGATGTGTTGCGCGCAGGTTTATAAAAAATTTATTCGATGTATCCGCTAAATATTACATACATATATTTTTAAAATATTGTAAACTTCAACCTAAAATAATAATCAAATTATCCGATGAAAATATTTTTTTCAAGCAATTAAACTATACAATACAAAATTTATGTTAAAATTTCAATACAAAATTAGAAAATAAATAAATGTATTGTATCCAAATATTGTTTCATAAAAACCCATTCTAATTGGAGTTCCGTTATAATTTTTTGCAAAGTTTGGTAACACGTTATTCTTTAATAATAGACCCCCCCCCCCAAAAAAAAAAAAAAAAAAAAAAATGTTTTGGCACTTTAAAAAGTTTTAAGGAGATTTCTTTAACTTAATTTTCATTCGATTTTTTAATTTATCTCTCTAATTGACAGAAGAATTTCAAATTTCAAAGGCATTTAAATTAGATATTATGTTAGTTATATTTCAACTACGTGTATTGAAAAGTGTTAAGTTTATGCAAGATCGATATCTAAAAATTTAATTAAATGTGATTTATAAATCATATGTTTTATAAAAAAGTATAAGAAGATCCCTCCCCTTAATTTAGATAAATTAATTTAATGCAGAATTACACAATTTACTTTAATTTTTTTTTCTATGTTCATTCTGATAAGTAGTTTTCCTGATTGGATTTAGAGGCTCATTAGTTAAGTAAAACGGGGTGAAAGGGGGTTAGACCACCCCTTCATTTTGCGATATGTTTTTTTTTTCATGCCGAATTATCTGATTTGCTTTAAATTTGGCATACCGGTTTATTATGTTAAAGAGCTTCCCTGGTTATATTTGGAGGTTCATTGGTTACATATAAATTAGGGAAACGGGGGCTAATCCCCCTTTATTTATTTTTGAAGGGCATTATTCTTTGTAAAAAGAGTATAATATACAATTAGTGTGAGCTCAATGCCATCAGTTTTACTGGGCACTTTTCCTTTTATTTTCAATTCTTACACGATGTCATGATAATAGCTAATAAGTAATAATTTATACACGGAAACGCACAACAGATTTCAATATTTATACCGTGTTTTATGCAGAATTGAAACACGAAATTATCCAATTTGTTATTATCATTTAACACTTTCAGGAGCAAGCAATTGCGGTTTTGTAATGTTGAATTCACACCGGAATAAAAAAAAAAAGAATTGAGTTCAAATTAATTGAAAATCAATTTTTTTACTTGTTCCACCGAAGTTAAAAAAGTAAAATTTAATTAAAAGTTTCAGGTGTAAATCATGAATAAAATTAGATATATCCCATCGTAACTCAAGTGGTCAAGGACATGTAACAATTATGCTATTACACGAACGAATTTAGATTCCAAGTACACTATGGAATGTTCTATATGAAGTATAAAAAAATAAATTGGAACTGAATTAGCCTCACTCTTAAGAATAAAAAATAATAGTAGTCTTTCTAAACTATTTTTACTGAGATGATTTTTAATTACTTATTTTATAATTATGCAACAATATGTGAATTGCAATTATTTCGGTCGTTAATTTCTTCTATCTTCAATAGAAGAAAGTATTGTAACAGATATTCTTTTGCCTTCCGTTTATCGACGGATATACATGTTTTAGGTTTCCCGAGATCCCCCAAAACATGTTTGTACAAAATGTCTGTCTGTCCGTGCGTGTGTTTGTGTTTCGTCATTGTGACATCGAAAAGTGTATGAAGTTATGTCTAGAACTAAACCAATTTGTTCTGTAGGTTTTTGGCTAAAGCAAGTAGATTTTCCTTATATTTTGAAAAACTCCGTCGGAAGGAGGCTCTGTAATAGCAATTTTTGTGCCATTTTCTTTATTAAACTTTCGAAAAGTGTAAAAGTTATGCATAGAACTGAACCAAATTTTTTTGTGTGTGTTTTGGCTATGGCAAGGAGGTCATCTTTGTATTTCTAAATATTCCGCCGGTAGGGGGCGATGTAATGGCGACTTTTCTATAATTATCTCGATTTTTCATTGTTCTTTTCACATCGGAGGCTCGTGAAGCGACGGGAACTTCGCATCCTACTAAGTCGGCTATTCGCTAACAGCTGACAAACAACTATTGATTTTAATAAATACCATAAACCAGATTAACTCGTTTTTCCTCCGATTAATTGACTGAAGCAAAAAATTAAGGTAAAAATTAAAGTTGGTATAGTGTTGAACTAATAATATTGAAGTATTAACATGTGTAAATACGTTTTTGGAATATTAAGATGCGTGAGATAGAAAAAAGTTTTCGGATTGGCACGTCCAACTAGTTTAACTATTAAAGATACTTAAATCGCCAGGAAACAACCGAGTCATGTAGTAATCTTCTCAGGGCAATTGTTATACAGACGATTATAAGTATGGAAGATTCGTAATTGGGCGGAATTATTTTCATTTGCTGAAAAAAGCGTTCTGAGACATACTGTATGTATTGAACGCGTCCTTATTTTGCGCTTGGCTATAGTATTATAGCGCCATTTGTGAGACAACTCGTAAAAAAAACCCATACATGTCGAACATCAAAAACTAATAATCACAAATACATTTGCGTTCACTCTCAACTAATGGTTTTAATAATCATGGAATTTATATGATAGATACAGGGCTCTAACTGGTTATTTGAAACCCAGTATTTTTTAAGATAGAAAAATGTAGAAGATTTCTGCGAAAATTGCAAGAAAAGCACCCTTAAAAGTAAGTTTCTAAGAATTTTATGATAAGGAAGTTAAAAAATTTCAATACTTCCCATTTTTATGAGATAGACTTAAGAGATAGTTATTTAAATTCGATATCCTCATAATTACAGTTCACCCTCCGACGTTACTAAACAGACTAGAAACTTATATGCAAAACCATCGAATCATCTTGCAGGAATGCATATATCCATCTCGTCAATGGCCCAATAAAATTTTATGTAGGTATGACAAAGAGAAAGTTCGCAGAACGTCTTAAAGAGCAACACAGTGGCGTTAAATTTCATAAATAATCTACAGCTCTATCTGGATATCTTATTAATAATACTGGCTCAATAATTGGTTTTAGAAATGCAAAAATTATAGTCCCGTGTGATACATTGCAAAGAACTTTTATAAGAGAATCCATTGAAATTTTAATGAGAGAAGATTAATTTTGCAATGATTGCATGTCATATAAGCTAAAGTGCCCGGCGTTGCCCAGAATTTTAAGAATGTTCGTTTGAAAAATAAACAATTGTGCGTTAATTAACTTAATTTTCTTTCTTTTTTGGGTTTCGTTCATTTGACGAAACCCTATTCGTCTGACTCCTCTGTCTGTCTGTCTGTCTGTCGCAGAGCCCTTTCTCAAAAACTATATATGTTGGAGACTTGAAATTTTGTATTCTTATACCTGAACACGTCACATCAAACGACAAATAATAAAATTTTCAAAAAGTCTTATATTTAACCCTCTGGGCTCTAACTTGTGTATTTTAAGCTATTTTTTCTAATTGAGCCCTTAATTAAGTTGAAGACTTGAAATTTTGGATACTTATAGCTGAACACCCCACAACAAACGACAAATCATAAAATTTTGAAAAAGTCTTACATTTACCCCTCTGGGCTCTAGCTTGTGTATTTTAAGTATTTTTTCTAACTCAGCCCCTAATTAAGTTGAAGATGCGAAATTTTACATACTTATAGCAGAACATTTGCGATCACACGAAAAATCATAAAAATTTTAAAAAGTCTTATATTATTTACCACCGCGGGCTCTATTTTTAGCAATTTTTCTAACCATCACCCTTTTCACCCGAAGTGCACTTCTCTTACTTTTGCCGACATTCCTTTGACCACTCTTTCATATTATGCACTTTAATATTATGCGGTACATATTTTACTGCCAGGGGGTGCCTACCTATCTCGGGTGCTATGGGCCCGATCCCCTTGAGTAATATATCTACGGACAGTTTGTAAAACGGGGTTTCGTTTGGATAAAGGTTTGTTTAGAATAGAGTGCGTTCCCTGGTTGCGAAATGTGCAACCAACAGATTTTCCAAATCGATAAAGTGTTTTGAAAGGAATTTTAAAAGAAACCCTCTGTGCGATCTGTGGTCACACTTACTCACCATTTTTCATTTAATCTGGACGACAGTTTACCTACTTACTTAGTAAATATAATCTTTGATCTGGATTGAGACGAAGATTCAAACCTTTTGATGAAAAGTTTTTTCCGGGTATTTTGTTATTTAAATAATTTTTTCATGATTAAAGAAAATAGCAAATTCAATAATTCTTTGAATTTTAGTTTCAAAAAATCTGAAATCTTTATTTCAGTTCTTAACTAAGAATGAGCTCTAGGGACCTTTGTGGAAATTCTAATATACACGCATACACACATGCATATATATGGAATAGATTTAAAAATGGCGAAAACAAATTCAGAGAACCTCAAAATGTTAAAATATGCCAATGTTTCCATAATCTTGTTTTTATCATGTTTCAATACGTTTTTTCAAACTCATGTGACGTTATACATTCGACTGCTGACATCCATTATATTTCCAATGTGACGTAATATTCACCTTTTTTTAAATTCGGCAAACTATTTATTTCATTTTCATTTTTCACATGAAAATCTTGCAATAGAAATGTTATGACGAATATTCATTTTTTTTTTTTTTTTTTTTTTTAATTTGGCAAGCTATTTATTTCATTTCAATTTTTCACGTGGAAATCTTGCAATACAAAAGTAATATTGTTGTAAGAATTTTATTGTGGATTTTAATAGTTGGCAACTGCTATAAAGAAAAATGTTTAAATTTATTAGGAAATTGCTGCTAAATTGGTGTTTTTTTATTAATTAAATATTAACTATAAATTATTTCGGTTCCGGATTACTTTAGTTGCCTCGGCCATGTTTTAATACACATACACGTAACATTTCACAATTCTGTCTTCCAAACAGGGGATTTTTATATAATTACAGACAGACAGACAAATTTTCATTTTTATGCATTAGATAATGTTTCAAGAAATTTAGGTAAATGTATTGAAGTAACAGTTTATACTATGGATGGCGCTGGATGTTCGTTCACTCCAAATTAACTTTATGCTAATTGGTCGATGTTCCTGTTTTGAATTATCTGAAATTGTGAAGTCAAAAAAGATTTAAATGTGATTGTTTTTACTTTCTTCTATCTTTACAAGAAGAAAGTATCGGTTTCATGAAAATTTTCGAATTCCAGTTTTCGACGGATTTACACGTTTTATGGGTCAGAGATTCCAAACAACATGTTTTTACAAAATGTCTGTCTGTGAGTCTGTCTGTCTGTCTGTCTGTCCGTCTGTCTGTCTGTATGTATGTGACACAAATTTTGTGGGCGCTCTATCTCAAGAACTAATGCACGGAATTTAATAAAAGTTTATATTCAGGTAGTCCCTGATATAGATCGGTGCTGATTAGTTTTTGGTGTAAATCGCCCTGCAGGTGGCGCTGCTATCTAGCATTTTGTAGGATTTCCGCAAAAGCTGTATCTCAAGAACTAACGCACGGATTTTTTACTTTCAGATCCTCATGATAGCCTCAGAAGAGGGTCGATACCGTTTATTTGAATATTTTTATAATATTTTATTTATAATATTTTATTTATTTTATAGTATTTATTTTAATAATATTTCTAATACGATTTTAATATTTTAAAGATAATACATCATTTGGCAACGTGTTTTATCGCATTGGACAAGTTCTTTAAAGATTTTTCTTTGAAAAAAAAGTAGTTTTCAAAAACTGGATCGCGTGGAAGCACTGTAGATACCTATCATAATATAGATACACACAAAAGGAAGCATTTGTAGAACTTTTAAAGTAAAGGTAATGAAAAACTATATTAGCAAACTGAATTGAATTTCTCCAAATGTGAACTTAGCTTTATCATAATAAAAATAAAAACAATATTTAATTAATATATTGACTAACCGTAGTTTTTATTTGAATATATAATAATATTGTAAAAATGTCCATTCGCAATTGTGAAATGAATTATATTATTTAGTTCAATAATTTAGTTCAACAATTTAGTCAAATAATTTAAATTTCGCCAAATACTAATTTATATCTTTATTTTATAAAGAAATTATTTCAATCAGATACATAATATGTTAATAGATAACAGAGCTAATGACCTTAATAGTTTGGCAATTCGAAGCAATTTAAGCAATTCTCTTGGGATAATTTATCGGATTATGAGCTATTTCGCAAACTGTCTAGTGTGAAAATCTAGGAAATAATTCTCATTTAGCGGCTAAATAGAAGTACTTATGAAACGCTTAATTCAATTTAAAGTTTCTAATGGGTTGGTTTTCACTCCACTTTAAATTTGCATGCCTAATAATTAAAAGACTTTGCTATTTAAGATACTTGTTACTTTATATGAATTTTCACAGTAAATATTCACGAACCGGGGAACTGGCCATTACTAAAAGAAAATATTTATATTGGGACCAGAAGTGATTTTTAAAAATAAATCTACCCTATATATATAAAATCCTAATGAAACGAATTTATGAAACGTCTGAAATGTAACGAATTTATGAAACGATTCTTTGAAACGACTGATTAAGCAACTGATTAAGTTTCACGGCGAGTTCTCCTAAAATATGGAATACTCTGCGATAAAATTAACACCAAAAATCCGTATTGAACTCCAGATCTCAAAACTGGTATTAGAATTTTTAAATTCGAATTAGTTTTCGAAATATTAATTTTTTTCTAATTTTAAATACATTTTTCTAATGATGGCAACTCAAATTTTAATCAGAACAGATATTTTTTTCATATTTCAGAAAAGGTTATTTTAAACTAATTTGGCGATCAGTTTGGCCTCCCTTACATATATGCTAAGAAATGTATCATGCTACTTTTATTCATAATTCAATTTACTTGAACAATCTTTCGCCAAATCGAAAGATTCTGATTGGTGCCAAAATGGCATTATTTTGATTGACATGGTAACCCGACTATTGTTGTTCATTTAATAATAAATGTTTATATACTTTTATTTCTTTTTTAAAATTATATAAATTATTCTGTTCTATAGTTATTAATTATTTTTTTGTTATTTCCTTTTGAAAATAATAGAAAATAATTTAAAAATACCATACTACTTAGTTATTCCGTCGACCAATTTCGCCAAATTATACAAATTGACATAATTTTTATTTTAAATAACGCAAGAACAAATAAATTGGTATAACATTAAGGGGTCTCAGGATTCTTAAAATTCGAAAAAATGAAAAAAAAAGGACCATTTTCAATATTTAATATCTTAAAATGTATTTGATATTAAGACACAATTTTAAGTGGGAATGAAAGATACAAGTATGTTCTTTCATTTCAAATATTTGAAAAATTGCAAGATGCAGAATTACCATTTACAGGGCGCTCTAAACTGTCAGACATTTGACAAGCAGAAAATCGGCTTAACAGCTTATGCGTACGATTACAAAATAAATTTTGCAACTAGAATGAAAATTTTGGTGCCTACTTATACCTCAGATTATACTAATTACACTGAACCTAAATAAATTTGTATTTAAAGCATTTTTATATTTTTAATACAAAATTGTATTTAGCCAATGCAAAATTTAGAAAATTTCAACAATATAAACCCCTAAAAAAATATTTTCTTTTTACAATAAAAAGGAAATTTTAGGTTCAGTTTATATAGACTAACATGAAACATAGGTTTTGAAAATTTCATGAAAAAAATATTCAGAAGTTTTTGAGATATCGTGCGCGTTATGCCCAAAAACGTCATTTGGAGAAAAATGACTTCAAAGTTTTGGAAACACCGCTTCAGCTATAGAGCGAGTATAATTCTAAATGCCATAATTTCTGTTCTAATGGGAATTTCAAGATAACAATTATATCAAAATGTTCAGAAAACATACAAGTTTAACATCTAAAAAAATTTAAATTTCGAAAATTTTAGAGCTTTAAGAGTCCTGAGACCCCTTAATAAATATACAAATAAAGCTTCGAAGAAAAAATCACTTGATGACGTAAACATGTGTAACTTACTTACTGTGTAACTAGTATTCGAAAACGAAGTTTTCGCAAATTTTCGTAATAAAAAATCACGTCAAACCTGCGGATGACATTCCGCCAAATGTTAAATAATGCGGGAAGAGTTCCATATTGTGTGGTGGTTTTTTTGGCGAGCTTTTTTTGGCATTAAATGAATCGATGTGGTTACGATCTTCAGCCTTTGGAGTTGCTTTTTTCAGGAATGGACTTTATTCATATGTTTTTTGCGTAATTTTTCGCATTTAGCTTATATTTTTCGGAGAAATATATAACTTTTGTTTTAATTTGACCTGTATAATAAATATAATAAATACATAAATTTATATATAAGTACATAATATTTATTTACAGGTGTATATATATTATGTATGTATAAGGTATATCTTTGTACGTAATATATATAAAACTATCTCTATAAACATCGTATTTTTTTAACATGTGACATATATAACATTTATTAAATATATCCAAAAACCAAACCAAAAATTCGAAACTACGGAACATACATATATATATTTATTAAATATATATATATATATATATATATATATGTTTACAAATATTTAAAGACCATGTATTTCCGAAATCCTGAAAAATTTTATAAGTTGCTAAAATGGCTTTTTGGCACCATTTTGGATTCCTTCGCCAATCGCGCCAACCAGCACACTTTTTCAAATAATGCAACAAACCATGACATTTGATTTCAAATTCAAATCAATGTTTTAATTTACCACTCGAAAAAAAAATGCTTACTGGCAATTTGAAAAAAAGCTATTGGCGTGATTTGCACCCGGCTAGCGTAACAGTACCATGAATTCTTTGCGACCATGATAACTTTTATATAGTTTTATTCGAAAATGCTGTTGATGCGTTCCCCAAATTGGCGTCGGAAAAAAATCGCGCCAATATCGTATATGACATCTGTGCCAAACTTTTATATGAAAGGAGAAGGGATCAGACCGTATTTGTTTATGACAGTTGATGAACTGAACTATTATAATATAGATGAAATGATGGCGATAGAATAATCTTTGGCGATTTATCACCTGTGCATGGCTAACATTAAAGTACCAAAATGTCACCCAGAGTATAAAAAGCGAAGTGGTCCACCCGGAACTGTTGATGATAGTCTCACGACTTAGGCTATTGTTATAGAGATTTTTTTAAATACCGAGAGACTGAGACTCTGTATACCTAATTCTTTTTATTTTAGCTACTTTTCAAATGTTTAACTGATCCTCTTTAATCAAAAACGAAAAGAACCATTGGATGTCTTAACAGCTACTGATTCGCCGTTACATTTTTACAATCAAAGGGAATCGAATGGAAAAAATCGAATGGAAAAATCGAATACAGGGAGATCTGGACAGCTTTTTTCAGTATAATTCAATCTTCTCTTATATTTTTAAAACCCATCAGATTAGCGTGTTTTTAGATTCTGCGGAGTCTGAACGGGGGTTAGCGAGCGTAGCTTGCAGGGGGCGGAGCCCCCTAGTAAAATATAAATTAGACAGAAAATAATAACTGTACCTATGTAAATGATTTACAAAATTACCACTTCGACTATTTCTTTACGTCTTCTAAACTTGACTGAGCAGAGTATTTTGCGTGGAAAGAAAAATAAACTTTTATTAATAGACAGTGAAAATAAATTTTGTATTATATTTTCTTCAATGGTACTTAAAAGTACCATCAGTGCGTAAAGGGTTACATACAGTAAAGTAAATTTTAAAGCACATATAAAATGTTATAACAAGAAATTACTTGTCATATAAATAAAAAAACAACGTTCAAAGTGCCAAAACATTTTATTTTTTGTTGCAAACTAGTTTCAGTAGCCATAGCGTACCGTCATCGGTGCAAACCATGACTGCTCAGATAAGAAAATTTCTGAAATATATGTAGGAGAAGCGAATTCAATAATAAAATTTATTAGCCAATAAAATTATAGGAAATTTTAGGAAACAGCCAATGTAAGAGAAGTGGATTCAAAGATAAAGTTTATTAGCCAATAGAATTACGATAGGAGATTTTAGGAAACGGACCATGAAAGCGGATTCAAAGATTAGATTTATTGACCAACAGAATTTCAGGAAAGTTTAAAGAACAGCCAATAAGGTATAATAAATGTAATGTGAAAACATACAAGTGGAATTTATGAACAAGAGGTTTTTATATAATTTTTCCAGCTATCTGACAACGGAGGAATAGCAAAATCACAATTAACAATATTTTAAAGATTTTCGTAAATAGATAATGCTTCAAGAAAGTCAAGTTCATGAATGGAAGTGTGTTTTGAGTTAATTTTTGCGGCGCTAAAGTAAAAAATGTCAGAAAGATGAAATTAACAAATCTGCCATTGCTAAACATCGCTGGAAAATGAATCACATTTTTGACTTTAGCACCACAAAACTTATCTCAGAAAAATAAAATAAATAAATTTTGCCCCAATCCTAGATTATGAAACACTTTTCAACACTTCCAAAATACTTTATAAATGTCGCTGTTTAATAAGATAAAGAAGGTGCCGAAGTAAGCATTTTAGAAAACGTATAATACATTTGAAAATCAGATTTCAACAATTACCGCCAGCAGCCGGATAGGTATTCAAATTCTTTTGCGAAGCTCTGATTATGATCATAGATATGTACAAATTATACATAGTATGCTTGTGGCAGCTTTCTCTGCAACATATCAATTTCCTGACCCCCCCCCACCCCCCCGTTAATCAAAATCTACTTTGAACAAGTGATATCATTAAATTAACTTATTCAAAATCCCATTCTCGCATATTTAATTTTTATTTCTTAACGGTCTTTATTTAAAAGTAATCAAATACACAAAATAAAACCTAAGTGCATCAGCACTTTTTAACATTACATTTTCTTTATCGTATTTTTTCTGCGTTATAAATAAGTTACTCTTAATTGCAGTTAGAATTTGACGGGTAAAAATAAATAAAATAAATAAAAGTATTTTATGGGAATTCCGGTTGCAAATATATTTCATTTATTTTAGCACAGATGCTTTTTTTTTTTTTTTGCTGTATTTCCATACATTCGGTAAAGATTTCACAATTACATTTAAGCTCAATTTGTTGTTGTTAAAGTAAACAAATCCAGACTTCATGGCGCTCTTACATGAAATAAAGTAGGGTTGCTTTACATCCCGTGTGTGTGTGCTGAAAAGGAGGCTGCCACATTATTTCCTGCTAAATCTGCCGCCAGTGCTTTGTCTCTGTTATTCCGGTGACAGAAGCTTTGTAAATTGGCGATAATGTACTACGCCAAGTCATGTGAATTAGTATGCAAAAAGTTCAGTTGGCTCCCCCCCCCCCCCGTGGCTGTAAGGTCCAATAAAGGGCCGCTGTTTATTCCTTTTTGACGTTACGGAGCACTTCACCATGGATAGCTATAAATATATCTACAGATCTCCATATATGTGATTTTTGTTACGAATTATCTGTTTTCATGTAAAATGAATAAATATTGACTTCATTTCTTCCACCTATAATGTTGGAGTTTTTTTTTTAAACCTTACAATACCATCGAACCCCTGAACCATCGTTGCGTTGATAAAATGTGTCCATAATGCTAAAATTTGGTCTAGTAAGAAAACACAAAACACTGTTGAAAATTCATTTGCAGCAGTTTTTACCAATGAAAGGAAAGGTATTCGAATTCGTGTGAACATTGCATACAGATTTTTATACACGCCACCTATTAAGATGAATTTTATTCACAGAAAAAATGCTTAAAACTACTGAAATTTATAATTCCAGGAATTACTATTCATAGGTTTCCATGTATACAGTTCTTTGCATACCCCTTTATATGATTTTCTTTACATGCTACAAACAACACTTAGTATATGCAGTAAATGCAGTTGTGCTTGAAAACGTATTATTAAAATTATAAAAATACCTTTAAGCCATTCACGCTCATTATCAGTATTGCTTATTAATTCTTTTCGTACCCCTGTATATAGTCTATAGAGCGTATGCACGCCACGTTGTATGCAAAAATTTAGTTAATCTTAAAAATGTACACCATAACCATGCCATAACCCATATCATACTAAACGCAATTTCAAGAAATATCCCTGACAGACAACATTTCGGATACAGTATTTTATCCGAAATCTTTTATGTAACCCTGTAAATGAAAGATAAAGGCAATGCACAACATATTCAACTGCAAGCTTTTTATAGTAAATGTGAGTAATGTATATCAATTTCAAAATGTTTGAAATACTGACTGTAATATACTGTACATAACTGTAATGACTGTACATAACTGATGTAAGTTGCGAGCAGTTTCCACGCAGACCATTCATGGTTCGTACGGATACCGTTATTTCTACAGGAAACTAGAACAGTACCAAAATCTTTTTATAGAAAAAGAAATCTAGCTTAAACGCACAAGTTTTAGCCTTCTTTTAAGAAGAGATTTTCTGTAAGATAATACTGGTGCCGAAAAATTTTATGGTCTGCGAAATTCAAGGTGGCGTACCAACCATCGTAAATTATATAACCGAAATCTTTTGCGTGTCACTATAAATGAATGATAAATGCTTTGATACCCCTATTTTACTAAAAGTATGTTTTAGCGCATCTCAGAAAGTCATATCAATTTCATTATGATGGTAACAGTGTAAAATTCATTAAAATACTTCGCAAACGATTTTTCTTCATATCCCATTATATAACAGAACACTTTTGAGTGCCCCTGCACGCTATTATAAGCGCTACACATAACATATTTTGTAGTGATCTCGTCTAGAGCACCTCTAAAATGTAAAGAAAAAATACATTACATTTAAAATATTGTAACACTATTAAAGTACACCACAAATTATTTTTTTCCATAAAAAATATTATAACGGAATCCTTTTTAGTTCTCCTATAAATGAACTATGAATGGTACACGCTTCTTTTTCAATATCAAACTTGCCACTGTGAACCTTAAAAACTTACCAATTACTCAGAATTCAGAGTATATCTACGCAAGTTAGATCGCGGACAAACGGGCGGACAGACAAACCCAATTCATAAGCACTTGTCAACTATGTTGCAAAGTATATTATATAAATATAAATAAACAAGTTGAAAATTGTTCGTTAAACGAAGCAAATGAGGTGCGTTCGTACTATAACTAGTTTTATAAATATTTTTTGCACCGCATATTGTACCAAATGTATATTTAAGTGCACTTCATAAGTGCATATCAATTTCATTCTGTTCGAAAGACTGTAACATCATTAAAATGCACTTGCAATATTTTTTCCCATTGACCGTAATGTAACGGAAAACTTTTGACTGTCCTTGTAATTAAACTATACATCCGATTTTCATAAAATTTGAAATGACTCTACAAAATTTTGTAACAATTATATGTAACGCTCGAACAATACGCACTCCATCATATTTTCTCTCCTTTTCTTTTTTTTCTTTTCTTTCAAAAGAACTGACAAGCTGTGTAAATTAGATTTTACGAGAGAGAAGAATGTTTACAAAGTTGTTGCCGACAAGGCATGTGAGCTAAGCCGTAATGTTAAATTAACTGAGTTATTTTGTAAATAGTAATCGACCAATGTTAAGTTGCTATGGTTGTGGAAACCAGGTTGTTATTAAATCTAAGTGTCCAGCCTGTTCTCCGAAAAATGTATCGGTGCACTTTCAATCACTAGAATTTCGTACATGTAATATCCAAGCATCACCAACATTATTCGTAAAAATAAGCATAAATGGTCTCTCTGGCACAGCTTGTGCTGACACCGGTGCAACACATTGCGTTGCGGGTGAAGTTTTGTATTCTTTATTAAAAGACCAAGGTGTAAAGTTTGAAAAAACTCAAATGATCGTAGTCTTAGCGGATGGGCTACAAAACACTACCGAAGTTTATAAAACAGAAGTTCATGTTAAAATTGAAGGTCGCGACGTTAAAACAACACTTTATGCTTTGCCGAATGCCAGAAATAATCGCACAATTTTGGGAATCGATTTTTTACGCAAAGCAAAAATTGTTTTCGATGTAGTAAATCAAGAATGGTTCTTCGCTGATAGATGTAGGTGGAAGTATAGATTCGCTGAAGATACATATAGACCTCCCAGGGAATTAACGATAAAATCCGTTGAATTAGACACCGTTCTTCTTAGAGAAGATGAAGGTAGACATCTCACATCAGATCAACAAGTTAGGTTGAATGAACTGCTTGAAAAATTTACTAGTATCTTCCAACTAGGGGAAGAGGCTACACCTAAAGTTAAACATTATATTGATACAGATCACGAATGGGCATAATTTTATCTGATGAAATTGATAGTCCTGCACATGATAGAAAAGGCTATGTAAAAGATTGCCGTAGGAATTTCGATTATAGGGGTAAGAACAGAAATTTTAATAGACCAATTGTTAACAGAAGCAATAATAGGTATGGGCAAAAGTATGTTAAACAGTCATTTAACCATGGTGATTACAATAAAAATTGTTATGTGAAACATGGTTCAGAGAATTCTTACCAAGATGAATCAGAGATTCCTCAAAATTTTGCGACTAAAGATTCTTTAATATCTCAAGATATGACAGAAAATGAAGGTTTAGTGAATAGTTCATCGGATATGGTTGAACCTAATGATGCATCTGAAACGCTAGAAAGTGCTTCACTTACTTCAAAAGTAAAGTATAATCCAAATTTTTCTCCTAGCTACAAAAATAGAGGCTACTATCATGCTCGAAATAATTATAATTATGATGGCCGACGATCAGGTAGAGGTAGCTATCAGGAGCAAAGAAATTCCCAACCATCATACAGGTATAGTGCACGTCGAACTGCAGATTCGTCTAGCAAATTCCAAAAGAGTTATGAAAATGATGTTAGAACTAATGATCAGGATAATTACAAATTGGATTATAGGTCTGGAAGTTACAAACATGATAATGGGTACTATGGAAAACAAAGATCTCCTACTTTTTATACCATTGCCACTAAAGAAAACCCCTTTTTTCCCTTAGGAAATTATCATATATTAGCTTTATGTCCTTACACGCAAGATGATGGTGGAGGTTCTAAAGGCTTTATTTGTCTTAGAGGCAGACCCGGGGAACGTCAGACGCCCAGCCAGCAAATATTTACGAAAGGATCACAAAACACGAGAACTATAGAGGATTTTAGGCCAGGAAATACACACTGCATCTGAGGGACCAGTAATGCAGTGTGAGGGGTAGAGTGTAACGCTCGAACAATACGCACTCCATCATATTTTCTCTTCTTTTTTTCTTTTCTTTCAAAAGAACTGACAAGCTGAGTAAATTAGACTTTACGAGAGAAAAGAATGTTTACAAAGTTGTTGCCGACAATGCACGTGAGCTAAGCCGTAATGTTAAATTAACTGAGTTATTTTGTAAATAGTAACATGTAAATACCTTGTAAATATTAAACTTATTAGTCGATGATAAGTTATCCAGTTTTGTTTTGTAACATAAGATAGTTTCCACCCCGGATTCTGAATAATATGTTACATATATATTTAAAATTTCAGACCATTCGGTTGGGTAGTTTTCGCTCAGTTATATGCGGACGGACGGACAGACAGACGGACTGAACGACGACTATAGGTGCTACGTATTTATATAATTACGATCGCACCAAAAAACAACGTTTAAAGCACCAAAATACTTTATTTCTTGTTGCAAACTAGTTTCAGTAGCCATAGCGTACCGTAATATGTGAAAAATATGATTGCTCAGAAAAGATTGCCGAATATATGTAGAAGAAGCGGATTCAATGATAAAGTTTATTAGTCAATAAAATCAACTGAAGCTTTGTGTATTTTGTCTGGTGTGTTACCCATTGATATAGAATTGTCAAACTCAAGTCGGTTCTATAGCATATTACATGGTGAGGGAACAGTAGAGATAGATAATAGAACTGTTCACTTCTCTGATATCACGAGAAGAATACACACATTTGATTATCCTAATTTCTATGAGGGTCACAATATCAATTTTATTACTTGAGTAAGAAGGTTGGTGCCAAGACGTAATATTCCAATAGCATTTACTGATGGTTCTAGAATTCAGAATGAAGTAGCTTCAGCCTTTGTAATTTATATGAAAGAAGAAGAGATCTATAATAAAAGATTAAGACATAATGAGTTATAACACAGTGTATCAAGCTGAACTTTTAGCGATATTAGAAGCCATTCATTGGTTTAGTAGATCAGGATATAGTCAACTGTTTTTATACACAGACAGTATGTCATCAGTTTCTGCTCTGATTCGTCTTTTTCCGACGAATGACCTGCTATATGAAATCTTTACGACGTTACGAACCATGCGAAACAAAACTGTCCATTTGGGCTGGATCAAGGCTTATGTGGGTATTGCCGGGAACGAGCGGGCCGACGAACTTCCCAAGTCCGCTATAGTTGATAATCTTTTGATGAAGAGGTGAAACTTCCCATACCAATAAGTATGATTAAATACCATTACAGTGTCAAGAATGTTAATGAGTGGCATAGGCGCTGGTCATACACTAGTAAAGGCAGAGATACTTACATAGTCATTCCAGAAGTAAACTTAGATTTCCTCTGTGATTCCCAGATTGTGATCTATTTTATAAGAGGTCATGGTGCATTCCCGTCGTATCTACACAAAATTGGGAAGCGTGCAAATGACAAATGTGACTGCGGAAAACCTGGGGATCCTGGCCATTACATTTTAGAAAGTTGCCGAATCTCGAGGGACTCATTTGTGTATATCCATAATAGAACCGAGGAATGGAATATGCGAAATGTGCTCATGACTTGGTCGAACTGCAAAAAATTGAAAGTTATTTATAAAGACCTCAATAAGAACTATTCTTTCATTAAATATATTTTTTGAACTCTTCTGAACTTACAAAGATCTTTCATGAATATCCATTATGTCTTCTGTCAAGTCTGACGGCGTTCATTTAGCAGATTAAGGTTTTTTGATTGTTTAATTACTTAAAGTTTGTGTTTTTTAGATTCTATAAGCAGGCAATTGTAAAGCTTGTCAAAAATCGTCTATAAATCTTGTCTCCCCTATTATTTAAGAACAGACATATGTTACAAGTTGTAAATGTCTTTAATTTCTGTATATTTTTTGTATTTGGTTATAAGTGTCAGGGCACTTATTTTATATTTTTTGCTCATTTCATTTAGAAGTTTATTAATAGTCCGTTGATTTGCTGAGCTGCGTTGCCCTGGCTGGGCTGAGTTGGACGGTAGAGGGGATTTTCCACCCAGGGTTAAACACCTATGCCAGATTTTGGTGGGTGCCTGGCTAGGGTGATTCTAGTCCCTTCTAGTCAATAAAATTACAGGAAATTTTATGAACTTTACATATATTTCAGCAATCTTTTCTGAGCAATCATATTTTGCACAGATGTTGGTACGATATGGCTACTGAAACTAATTTGCAACAGGAAATAAAGTGTTTTGATGCTTTAAACGTTGCGTTTTATTTACCAGGTATCCGAAAAATGAGTAATGGATTTTAAATTCAATAGCTTGCAAACGGTGACAGATATTAAAAAAAATTCTTGTAGGAGGGTTATGTATGATGTAAGGAGTTTTTTTACTGTGATTCTTGATATTAGTTCGAATTTCAAACAATAAATTGCGTTGCGAGAAGTAGGTGCTAATTCCAGAGCCGGTTATGGGTACTTCGGGATCCACTCAAGGCACTTTAATCTCCTTTTTTCGCATGGGAGAAGGGAGAGGTTGAAAATCAAGCCTTGATTTAGCGCCTATTGCTTGCAGCGCCATATACCACTGCTATTTGAAACTAAATCTGGGAATCGCAGCATAAAACTCCTGACATCTTACATTACCCTCCTGCATTTTTTTAAAAATATCTGTCACAGTTTGCAAGTTATTGAATTTTAAAATCCATCAGTCATTTTTGTGACACCCAGTATATTGTACTGCGCCTAGTAATTTCTTATGGTCATTTATGCTGGAAAGTGTTAATAAAAAGATATATTAAAGAGCTTCATGTATCGCAAATGCGAAATAATTAAAATTTTCCATAGGGATAATTTTCCGGCTTATAAATAAGCTATTTTGTAATACACTACTGTGAAAAGCTCGGGAATAATTCACATTCAACAGATAAAGCGAACCGTTTTGCTAAACGCCTATTTGAATTTGTGAGTTATAATGAAGTAATTTGCAGTTAATTTTAAAGTTACGCCTGTGGTATTTAAAAGACTTTAGTACTTAAACCACATCTTACTTCATCTGCATTTTAAACGAGAAATTTTTATGCGTGTATTTTTTAAGAAACCATTCACATTTATGTATCTAAAGGAACGTAAGGTCCCTATAGTTTTACTTATATTACAAAGAAATTTTTGGTAAGTAAAATTGAAATTTATTTACTAAAAATGTGCATAAAAATTTATTTAAATATTCCGTTAGAAAATGAACTGGTATGCAAAAACTTAAAAACTAGTGATGTTGAAAATCATATGAAACAGAAAAAATGAATACCGACATCTTTCGATCGCAAACGCGATCATTTTGAACGGATAGTTTCACTTGGCTTCAAGGGGAGAGAAACTATCCCTTGAAAATGATCGAGTTTGCGATCGAAAGATCTCGGGAATCATCTTTTCTATTTCATATAATTTTAACATCAATGGTTTTTAAGTTTTTAAAGACCAGTTCATTTTGGAACGGAATATTTTAACAAATTTTTATCCAACGTTTTAGTAAACTGATTTTTAATTTCCGTTATTTTAACGCAAAGTGAATGTGACATTCCTTACTGAGCTTGTTCTGTGTTTTATATTTTTTAATTTTTTGATGTAGCAGGAATACAAGAAAACTGGATTAAGAAACAAGTAATTATAGTTTAGAATATATTATCAGAGACATAAATAATTTCTCTAGGCATACTTAAGATTTTATTTATTTAAAGTAAATTTTAATTGTGTAAAATAAATTGTATTTTCCCAATAGTTTTATTTATTTTGTAGGAATTTAAATTTTGATGTAATAGGAATACAAGAAAACTAGATTAAGCAGCAAATAATTATAAATTAAAATGTATTTTCAGCAACATAAATCATTTCTATATGTATATTTACGACTTTATTTAAGGATAGTTTTAATAGGAAAATATGAATTGCATTGTCCATATAGTTTTATTTATATATTAGAAATTTAAATTTTGATGTAATAGAAATTCAAGAAAAGTAGATTAAGCACATAATTATACTTTAAAATGTTTTATCAGTGACATACATAATTTCTCTAGGTATACTTAAGACCGATTTTTGTGCCACTGCTTTATGCAAGGAATCTCAAAAAGGACAAATAACACTTAAAATTCAACAACTCTTTAACAAGTATGGAGGTAAAGCAAAGCACACGCTCATAAGTTTTATGCATATTCATAAATTTTTTATACAGAAACTTTACAAGTAACATTACATTAACTCAGTTTTTGAAAGCACAATCATTAAATTCTTTTATCGAAAATGTGTATTATTCCAAAAGTTAAAGATAACATTCTAAACCGAGAACATATATATTGACAGAATGAATATGAAAAATATATGAATAATGATAATAATAAATGTTCATGAATGATACGAATGAATGAATAATAAAAATAGTAATATATACGAATGATAATAAAATATAAATAATAATGAACAATAATGAATAATCTATGAATAATAATAATTGTTCTTAAATGGTTTAAATTTATGAATAATGAAAAAAAGATTATATATATTAATGATAATAATATAAAAATAGCAATGAATAGTATGAATGAATATTCATGATAGATAATAATTGCAAATGAATTTAAAATTAATTTTTATATCTTTAATTGGTTACAAAAATTTTAGTATTAAAAATGTACATTTTAAAGTGGATAATGTAATGATGAAGAATTTGATGAAAAGAATGACAATGAATTAAATAGAAAATCATGTAATATTAATTGTAGAAAATTTTATTAAGGAATGCACCATTCCCTTCAATGTGTTCATACTGTGATATAGAAGACACAGCTTATTTAGAATCTTGCTAGATTAAGGTTCATGTAAATGTGCTAATTAGCTTTAAAATGAATTTAAAAAATCTGGAATCACCCCACCCAACTTTCCGCTTTAAAAAGGGGGATTTTTATAAATTTCCCCACATAATGAAATATGCTTGTTTTGAACGCTTGACTCCCGTGCTCATGTTCACGGTTCAAGTAAATATGCTGATTAGTTTTAAAATAAATTTTAAAAATCTGGATTCATTCCACTCGATTTTCCGCTTAAAAACGCGGGGGGGGGGGGTATGAATTTTCCACAATGAAGCCTGCTGGTGTTGAACGCTGGACACCCGGGTTCATGTTCAAGGTTCATGTAAATGTGCTAATTAGTTTAAAAATAAATTTTAAAAATCTGGAATCACTCCACTCGACTTTCCGCTTTAAAAAGGGGAATTTTTATAAATTTCACCACATAATGAAATCTGCTGGTTTGGAACGCTTGACTCCCGGATTCATGGTCAAGGTTTATGTAAATATGCTAATTAATTAAAAAAAATTTTTAAAATTTAAATTTTTTTTAAGATCTGGAATCACTCCACTCGATTTTTCGCTTAAAAATTTGGGGATTTTTTGTAAATTTCCCCCATAATGAAATCTGCTGGTTTTGAACGCTGGACTCCCGTCTTGAAACAGCAGATGTTATTTCAGCGCGACTAACGCTTGTAAGCAAGTGAACGGGTGAATTCTTTGGTGGGATACCCAGTTGCAATGCATTTCCACTCACTGTGGATAAGTAATTATGTATCACGTCTTAAAGGAGCCATACAGAAATAGTCCAGGGTTGCCACTTTGACCTCCAATTTTAACCCGAAATTTCGACTTCATACCGGAACTCTGAAGAAGAATTTTTATTTCAAGTAATCAAGAAATGTTCGACATTAAACAAATCTGAAAATACTTTTTGCATTTTCTGGTTTAATTCCGATCTTTTTAAAATAAAAATAGAGGCCAAACTAGCAATCCTGAAATAGTCTAGCCGTACTACAATATATGTATTATAATATAATTAAATAAGGATAAAGAAAAATGAAGAAAAAATGCGTCTTTAAAGAATGAACTGACAAAAGATATAGAAAAGGATCATAAATTCAGATGGGATACTCTATGAGAAGGAGGCGGAGCTTCTTGGGAAATCCAAGAAATATGATTCGTAGAAAGGTTTGAGAGAATGTAACTTAAAATATTGAAAATTTATGATAGAAGAAAAATTAAAAAGTAAACGACATGATCACAGTATTTCCTTTCCATTATGCGTTCGGAAAGTGAAATAAAACATCAGTGAAAATTAGGATAATAATGAACATGAGATAATTCAGAATAAGCTCCATTAACGCTCGTGTGAGAGTAGCTGATACTATAGTGACGAAAAAATCAAAGGTTTTCAACGCTCTTCAAAGAATGACAGCATTCTGTTAGTTTTTGCTTCGCGGATGTCACCCTTGCTTGCGCTTAACAAATTCCTTAACAGATCATAGTGACAAAAATTTTATTTTGCTTGTGAATATTTTTCGTTTCTATCAGATAAATCAATGTAAGTCATTGTTCTTAAATCTTTAAAAAAATGTGAAATAACATGGATTTCTTCTTTAATCATATACCGTTAATTCAAGAATATTTTTCGTGTAAATTAATCCATTTCCTACACTGCAAATTCTCAAACACAGAAATAAACACATTTTACAACACTGTTTGTCACCAAATTAACAACACGTTAAATGTGAATGTTGTGTGTGTTGTGAATTAGAAAACTTCTTATACAAAATATTTTTTGTGTTGTGATTGTGTTCTTAATTTGTTGCAAAAGGTTTGCTATCTAGAAATGTGTTCTAAAGATAGTGTCGAAATAGTCTTGATGAAAATATTTCCTTACAATAGCGTTGTGCTGCACATCACTTTGTCACCAAATTAACAACACATTGTAAACACCATACAATTGAGAACACTATAAAACAACACATGTAAAACACAAAACACTTTCTACATGGTGCCTTTAAAATAACACACACACACACTTAAAACATACTATTTATTAAACATTTATAACACAATTTTAAAAATGAATGTTTTGAAATGTTTTGAAAACACATTTTCCCCTCTTGTAATTTTTAACAACACTTTCGCACATTCTTTTTATTTGGCACAACACATTCGCAACACATTCATAACACAATCGAAAATTATTTTATTTAGACGTGTTAATTATTATGTTCAGTTAGTGTTGCAAAAGTGTTTCACGAATTTGCAGTGTAGAGAAACAATGACACTTCACCAATTTAAGCTAAAAGTTAACCGAATCCCTCTAATTTAATCTGTTTTTTCGTGAATCACAAGGTGGATCCGGACACGGGGCTTAAACCCTTCTAAGACATTAATGAAGTATTTAAATAAAAGCATTATCAGTAACTAACTGCATTTCAGAAACTAATTTTTATGCACATTGAATTCTGTGAAAAGACGGAGCAAACACGACGGTTGGAGTATGTAATGAGTTTGTTCGTAATGCGTTGGAGCAAAAACTTATTAATATTCTGTTAGAGTAATTATAATTTAACAATAATAATTGTTAAATTATGATTACTCTAATAGAATATTTTTTGCTCCATCTCATTCTCAAGGAATTACAGAACCATGTTCATAATTACTCCGAACTTTTTGTGATATGGGGTTGTTATGAACAGTTTTTTTCTAAGTGTTTTGTTCCATATTAGGTCATAGTATGCCTCAAATGAGGAGATAAGGTTAGTTGGGGTAACTGGACCCACGAGGTAACTGGGCCATAGGCTATTTTATAAAAAACCGTTGATATGTTTTAAGATTTAGCTTTTGTTAACATTGCACCCCCATCTCTTCTTATTAAAACAAAGTGTGTCAACTTAATCAGAACTCTGCCTTTGCTATGATAGGTTGCCTAAAATTAAGGTTTCTTAAAAAAAAAAAAAAAAAAAAAAAAAAAAAAAAAAACCATTTGATTCATCTTCCTCGGCTTTTTCTTAAAATACTTTAAATACTTTTATTAAACAATCTTTTTATTTAAAGATTAGACACATAAATACATTAATATTATTAGGTATCTATACCTATTTACTTCATGTTTCAAATGTAAGGCCAGTGTTTCAGTTACCCCATAAATTTTTAAAGAATGGGGTAACTGGGACATGTATCAGGGGTAACGGGACCACGTGGGATCCAGTTGCCACAACAGTTACAAATATCTTTTTGAGTTTCTCGTGCTACGGGAAATTAATTTATCCATTTCCTTTGCTTGTAATAAAGAAAATAACTTAATACCCTAATAAAATTACACAATAAAATTTTAAAAAAGGATGTTTGGGGTATCAAACCAAATTTTTTAAGTTTGTTATCTATAGCCCGAAATTTTACAATACAGATGAAGAGGCGTACATAAGGCAAAGTGAGATTATTAGACAATTATCGAAACAAATAAAAAATAGTTCTGTTCGATATAAAAATATGGTTACATTCTCCACAATTTTATTGGACATATAGAACTTCCATTATTGCAAAAAAAAAAAAAAAAAAAAAAAAAAAAAAAAAAAAAAAGGAGAATGAGATACTTAAGTATTTACGTAAATGTTTGTTCATTCGTATTGTTATTTATTTATTTATTTATTTTGAGTAGCCATGTAACTTTTAAACTTATTACCTATACTAAAGCACATAAGTACTTACTCAATTTTATGTTTTTTGTATAAATAAATCTAATATTTTCACTTTTAGCGCTTTTCCTAGACACATTGGCAGTAAAGGTTTCCCTTGAAACGCCCTTTAGTTGATATATAATGTACATGATCTGCCTGGTTTAAATTTTGTTTAGTTGTTTACATTTTTTCAAACAGGACCTGATATCCAATATTAAAAAAAAACAACCACGTGTGGAACATAGACCCTCCTGGTCCACTTGCCCATTTTTATGGGGCAACTGGATCCATGAGGAAAGAAAGATGAAATATAAATATATGTACGAGGGTGAATCAAATATAAACCGGAATTTTTGTTTTTTAATTTATTGGTAGAAGATATAAAACAGAAAGTTACATATTATTTTTCGATATAATCTCCTGATTTCAAAACACATTTTTCCTAACGGGTCGGACGTTTTTTGATGCCGTCATCATAGAAAGAAGTGGGGTGTGTCTCCAGCCTATTGCGCAAGAAGGCTTCAACAGCAGTGTCATCGCCGAATCATTCACTTCCTAATGCTTCTTTCAAAGGCCCAGACATATGATAATCACAGGGAGACTATAGGGAGGGTGTTCCAGTGATGATCAATGCATTTCCTCCAACTTCTCGCGAGTCAGGTTGGCTGTATGGGACGGGCACTGTCATGAAGCAAAATCAATTCTCTGATCGGAAATTCACGTCTTTTCAGCCGATATGCACGTTTTGTCTCATCCAACAGATGACAGTAGTAGGCAGCACCCTCTAGAATGTCCAAAATGGCGCTAATGTTTTCTTCAGTCAAACTTGTTCGAGAGGGGGGCGAGTGACGGGGTGTTTTCAAATTCTGTTCATCCTTCCACAAACTTTCTGTGTCAGTCATACACTTGGGATTTCTGCAGGCATGTCTCCCCAAACTGTGCTTGAAGTCTTCGTAAGATTTCAACCAGTCTTACGCCTTCATTTGCGAGAAAATTAACGATAATGCGTTGCGCAACTTTGGGGTGAACATCTCCCTTAATCATCCTGATGCCGACTGAGGAACGGAGAGGGTAGCACATATCAGCGCATAAATAGTCTTATGACATACCCACCTGCCACGCGCAGAGGTTTGAGCACCCTCGCGATGACCTTCACGACTCCCGGCAGAAATTCCGGTTAATATTTGATTCACCCTCGTATATATCTACATCTATTTTTAGATATTAAAATATAATTTTGAACATTTCTGACTGATAGAGGGAAGTTAACTGAACACATTTACAAAAGTTCAGACTTTAATTCAAATCAATATTAGCCTTTTGAAGCTGAATTGCCAGAATCTCCAGAGTCACATCGTAAAATCTTGACCGAGTTGCCCAAGTAGCTTTAACTCTTTACAAAATTAAAATTTTAAAATTCCTTGTGAACTTGTGTACAGAGTTGAAAGTTTAATATATCTAAATAGCAGTCTCGGCACAAAAAAGATGTTTACAATTACTCCATAGTCTTTGTGGTAGTTATGAAAATCGAGGTTAATAGGGAAAAGGCAATTTTAGGAATTAATTACATCACGCATCACAAATCGTTAATAATTATATAAATATAGGAGGGTATACAATAGCTTTATGGAGGTTTTACACGGCTTTATATTAAACAAGTCCCGCTTAAAGTTGTCCGTAGTTCAATTTAGCAAACTTTTTTCACAATTTTTCCAATTGACTCTATTCTCCCTAAACTGTCGAAATCGCTCATAAATAGAAAATTGCACGTTTATTGTGTTAAGTTAGAAACTATAGAAATAGTGTAGAACAGTTCATACACAAAACTTTCTGAAGTTTTACCTCCATAATAAACTCCCGGCTGTTATCTGTTGCAAGCAAAGTGTAGGAAAGTTCGTACACAAAACTTTTGGAAGTTTTACATAGTGATAAACTTTAGTCTGTTATTTGTTTCCCTCTTATAAACATTCTAACAAAACTTCGTCAGTGAAGCAAAATTTGTTCTTTTATGTGGGAAATCAATAACCAAGCATGCTTAAATCATTAATTTATAATGGTTTATTATGAAAAGTCATATAAAGATTAAATTATAAAATATACATTTGCTAAAAAAAATATCCAAAAAAAATGAATGCATACAGTAAAATATTATTGCGTATAATAAATCTTAAAAATCTATTAAATTTAGTTAATTATGTAAACTATTTATTAGCTTAGTGATAATCAAACTGTTTTCTTTAGCAAGCATATTTATTCTTATCATGACGAAAGTAATTTATAAATAAATGATATCATTTAACCATCCTCAAACTTTTATTTTTGAAATAAAAGTGCATTTTTATTTTTAATATACGTCATTATCCAAAACTTATAGAAAAATATAAATAAATAACAATGCGAAAAGTGGACACAGTAGCATCATGAAACTGAACTAAAAGACATGTTAATTTTTAATTAATTCAAATTTTACTTACAGAATGCACATTACTCAGAAAAAACATAAAAAACGTAAAAAAATACTGGCTACAAAACTATCGTGATTTAATAAAAAAAAATTCCCTAAACTCCGTCTTTTTGCTATAGGGTTTCAGAAAATGGCTAAGCTGACATATGCGAATTTTCCGTGATTTGACGGAATAATTTGTACGTAAAAATTATTTTCTGAAAATGCATTTACTTTCTAATAATTCTTTCACTGAAAAAAAATCTTTATTTATTTCTTAGAAAGGTTTAATCCCCATTGCCGGATCAGCCTTTGATTCACGAAAATTTAGATTAAATTAGAGAGATTCCGTTAATTTTTAAACTAAATTAGTGAACTGTCATTTTTTTTTCTAGAAAATGGATAAATTAACGCGGAAAATATTCTTGAATTAACGGAATATACTGAATGTAGAAATGCATATTATGTCACAAATTGTTTTATTACCAATAAAGTGCCCTTCTGTTTTGCTAGTAATTTTTACAATGGTGTACCAGATCAGGACACTACTTGAATTACACATTGTAGTTGACAATCTGCTCTCTTATAAGAATAAGTCTAGTTGCCGAAACGTCAGTGAAGGCTTACTGTGGAGACACGAAAAGTTTTGATTTCCGTTTGTCTGTCTGTCTGTCTGTCTGTCTGTCTGTCCGTCTGTTCCGCGATAACTGCCGCAAAAAGCATCCGATCGGCTTGAAATTAATGTGGCATGTTGATGAGGTACTCGGACTTAGCTGTATGGTTTTTGGTTAAATTTGGTTCATTCGTTCGGGAAATATAGAACATTTTATTTTGCTCTGTAATGCTTTTCAATGGCAAGTCAGACGATTTTCAAATTTTCATTTGTTGAAAGAAATGGCTCATATAAAAAATGGATTTAAATGGTAAATTTTTGATGCTGAAATTTTTAAATAAGAGTAGTAAATTATTCCTATTAGTTTGCAATTTTGTCAAAACATTTGTCAAAGCTTTTAAATTAGGTGTATAACTTATGATGGAATTTTATACATGTGTTCGAATAATATAAAACATTTTATTTTATGAATTTACTTATATTTCATTTTTTTTCTTTTAACCGTTGCGTAGCAACAATATCTCATCTAAAAATATCATAAATGTGAAAGTATGTATGGTTTTTAAAGTCAAATCAAAGTTAAAAGGAATAAATTAATGAATGCCTTTGTATAGATATTTGCATATAGATTGATTTAAACGCAGAAATGAAAATAGTATTTATATACTATATAGAATAATATCTTTATTTATGTATTCAACTATTTTGATTATAAAGGAAAAAGTTCGTTATTTTCATACAGAATAAACTGACATTATTCTATTAAACTTTATAAACTTTATTGTTGCCAAAAAAAAAAAAAAAGGAATAACAATTTCTCCCAAAGAGTTCATTTTAATTTGTAAGATTTTCACGTGCAAAGGGAAAATGCAGCAAATTACAAATAATAAAAAAGATAAATAGGACAGGAATGAATACATATAAATATTTCACACCAAATACCACCTAAATTAATTTTTGTAGTGGTATTTTCCCACACTACGAAGAAAGATTCCTCGATTTACACGATTTTACTTGGCCTTCCTTTTCTCATTGGTTGCGATTTTCGCAATTGCGTATATTAATTGGCACAAAATTTTACATTTTTATGACTGAGGTATATGTAAGGCCATACAAATAAGAAATTCCGTATTGTTTCCTATAAAATGTGATAAAGTGTTGGTTAACTACATATGTTTCTATTAAGAGGAGCAGGGCTGCCAAGCCTCCGGCGTTCTGGATGCCAGTATTTTAATACAAAAAATGTTACTTTATTTAATTGAAACATTTGCGCGATTTAAAAGAACAACATTTTCTGTAAGGTAATAGTGTTGTGCAAAAAGCCTGAGACTTGCCATGTCTGGTGGTGAGTGAAATGTTTTATTTAATGCATTTATCTCTATTTTAATGCTACGTGAACAACGTCCCGTGTAACAGCTTGTAGAGTGTAAAATAAATTATTAAAATAATCCCTATTACGAAAAATGAAACAAAATGCCCGGCTAAGGGAAATAAAAGGTTAGTTAACCTTTCGTAATTTGACCTGAACACAGGTGTGCATCAAATTTCAACGGTGTTTGTAACATCACGATTTTAAATTAAATGTGGATACTATTAAAAGGCTATCACAAAAAATACTTAACGGCGCCATATCACGTTTATCTATTTAGTCAATTGGAAGTGGACTCGATGATGAATTATTAACCGTTAGGTTTAGAACTCCCCCTACTTTAGGGTGATTTTAATAAGTTAATGCTATCGAGTACATTTTTAGATATTTAGATTAGATCTTAGATATAAATATTGCAGAATGGTAATCAAAATTATTATTAGATTTCTAAATTAGATGTCTCAGTTTACATTTCCAAAAGTTCTTTATCCATTAGATACAGATGTTTGTGGTTAGCAGGCAAGTAAATACTGCTGTATGGATATTAGGATAACGTAAAATGCTTGACCAAATTGTTGCTTATCCTTATAAATCGCAGTGTAAAAATGAATCTAAGATATAGGATAATCATTAACTCAATCAATAGAAAATTACAAATGCAAAATAAAATACACAACGGGGGGTTCAGGAGGGGGGCACCCCCCTGAAAAAATTTGCTTTATTATATAAAAATTACTAGAATAAGTAGCTCGTGAGAATTTCAGAATATCATTACATAACAACGTGTTTAATTTAACGCTTCTAATGTCTGAAACCATCGAAATATTTTTTTCTCCTTCTATAAATGTTTGTGTAATTTAAAAGTTTAAATTTTGTTTTTGTAGAAAGATTAATATTAAGCAAAATTTGCTAAAAACAATAAGTTGCAGAGATGACGTTGAGGCTCTTGATCTGCAGATTTACTAGTTTTTAGAGATAGTGCAAACGTTCTGCCGATATTAAACTATATGCATGTAAGCGAACTCTATGCTTCGTCATCATAGTATGCTGGTTAATATCCAGAGTGTAAAAGTGAAATTAAAAGTTGGTATCGGTGGATTTTGTGATCTGTCTGCAAGAGGATTGTGATACCAGTTCTACTGTTTTTTGGAATTGAAGCTTGACACGTGCACTAAAAGATCGGAAATGCAGAAATAAGCTGAATAGAAGCCGTCATTTTGGATAAGAGTGTGTTTTAGCCATCAATTAATAAAGCTTTCCTGGAACCACGGGTTGTTAATTTTATTGATATTTATCTAGTTCACTTAAATTATGCGCTAGTCTATCTTTTCTACTTGTATACCAGCTCTGAAGGTGTTTTGAAACAATTAAAAAATTAATTACCTTACAGCCAATCTTATAATATTTAAAGCAGGTTTTTTCATGGGACCACACCGTTCCTTCTTTCATGATAATGGCCTGCTCGCAGAACAGCCAGGTAGGCGCTTTTAATATATATATATTTTTTATTTAATATCCTCTCAGTTAGATTTGTCAATGTCTCATTCGCCCTTAACGATCACTAAAAAGGATTATCCCCCTTTCGGCCACATCAAAATTCTTCAAGTTAACTTAAACCATTGCAAAGCAGCAAATGTAACCCTGAGAGACTATCTTATCAGTGAAAACATTGGCATAGCTCTTTTGCAAGACGCTTACTGTAACAAAGAGGGTACACTCACGGATATACCTACATCCTGGGCGGTCTTCCCGTCCACGTCTAAGAGTGCCCATCTCGTCATACAGAACACTAATCTTATTTATTCACATCTTTACACAGGCACACATTGCACCTTTGCCACAATTGCTGCTAAGGAAGGTAAACTCATAACTGGCTCTACTTACGCAGCACCTAAGTCAGATTTCGAGGAAACCCTCGAGGAATGGCAACACCCCATTACACAGAGGGATTTCTTCATTTGTGGTGGTGATTTCAATGCTGCATCCCCACTCTGGGGCTATGATAACGAAAACGCCCGTGGAGAATGCCTCATTGAACATCTAGTCGCTTAAAAACTTGTCATTGCCAACATAGACAACTCAATTCCTACTTTTCAGAATTAACAGCAAAGGAGAGAAACTAGCTGAGGTTTTCCCAGACCATACTCTGGTAAACCCCCCAACACTTCAAAAAATATGGCAATGGCAAGTTTTAGATGTTCACAATGACTCAGACCATAATTACATAAGGTATTCTTTCGAAATAACACCACTTTACACATCACAAAGAAGGTTCAATACCACTAGAGGTAACCTTCGTAAATTCACACAAGTTATTAAAACACACAGACCACTCCTAACTCAACACCTAAAAGAAGTAACAAACACCACACAACTAAACGACTTTACCATTAAATTAATAGAAACAATGAAAACAGCAGCGAAAGCGTCTTTTAGACTATAGAACACTCGGAGGCAGCAAACATTTTCGTTTTGGACCTCCGATCTTAAAATTAAACGTAATCACATCACGGCACTGATGAGAAAACTTAAAAAACTCAGGCAAACAGAAGATTTTAACACGGATTACTATTACGACCTCAGCGCCAATTATCGACTTCTCTCCGCTAAATATAAGCGCAGTGTTCTGAATGCGAGAAACGCTGCGTGGCATAAGTTCTGCACAAAACAAACAGACCCTTTAGGAACAGCTCAAAAATTTTTCACGGGTAAGTTTTTCAATCCTGATGAAATCAAGCTCGAACTACCACCCAGTCGATCATCCAGACAGGAAAACATGGAGCACCTCACCAAATGCCTTTTTGGTCCCTCCGCATATCCATCAGGAGATAACACTGATATTACTTTTGATGCATCTCCCGACAAACATTTTTCAAAAGCTGAGGTAGCTACCGCGCTACGAACTTTTAATGACAAGAAAGCCCCAGGTCCGGACAGTATAGACTTTAAAATTTTGAAATTAACTTTCCATGTAATTCCCAAAATTTTCACGCGTTGGGCTAATCTCTGCCTCACCCACCACTACTTCCCGCTCACTCTGAGTCAAGGGGAAGTAGTATACTTCCTTAAGCAAGAGAAAGTCGCCTCTGAACCCTCGTCTTACCGCCCGATCTGCTTACTGCCATCCCTAGGTAAATTACTAGAAAAATTACTCGTATTTCGACTTAACCACTTTCTTGAATCAAATAACTTACTTCATCACAGGCAATACGGCTTCAGAGAGGACAGATCATGTGACAAGGCTTTGTTTGCAATCCTCACTTCCTGCACTCTTAGCATAGATGAAGGAAATTACACAACCTTGTCTCTTTAGATATTAAAGGTGCTTTGGACAATGTAGAGTGGCGAGACATCTTGTTACAACTACGTGAAATTGGCTGCCCCAGGAACATAGCTGGAACCATTGCAACATACCTAAAATTTCGCACCATCCTTATCAACTGGGGATCAGGCACATCAGTGCACCCATTAGAGAAGGGTTGCCCTCAAGGTTCGTGCCTGGGACCAATCCTCTGGTTACTTATTGCCAATGTCCTATTAAAAGAATTAGAGAAATTAGGTTTCATCCTTTATGTCTTCGTGGATGATTTCAACTTTGTTTTCTCGGGCCGCCGTCGTCTGGATCTCGAGCTGCAGGCGGCGAGAGCTTTCCCTGCATTTTGCCAGCTGTTGGCTCATCTTCATCTCCAGCTCTCACCAGGAAAATCCCAAGCATTAACCTTCATTAAACCAAGAGAACTCAAACGTAAACCCGTAATGCGAGTCAATGGGATTAGCGTTCATCATGTGCCAACTCTTAAATTATTAGGCATAACCATTGATGAACACCAGAGCTGGATTCCACATATCAAAGCACTTAAAATTAAACTTTTAAATTACTACCATAACTCCTGCAAATTAACATCGAAAACTTGGGGCATCAAGCCCAGCATGTTAAAAACTTGGTACCACACAATCATTGAACGCATCATTTTCTACTGTGTGGGCGTCTGGGGAGGTTCGCTAACCAAATTGGCTAAGCAAAAACTTGCCTCTATCCAACGGATATTTCTTCTGCAGATGGTTAGAGGTTACAAAACTATCTCCACGGATGCACTCATAGTACTTACTGGTATTCCACCCATACACTTAACACTCACTTACGAATACCAGAAAAACAGAATACTACATCTAGAACACGAACCAACACAGTCAGCACTCTTCTCAAACATACATTTACAAAGGAAAGTCTATAGCTGGACTATGCATCCGGCGGATGAGACATCCCATCCTCAAGTAAATATTAATATGCATTCTTATACCCCCTCGAATAACCCAGCCATTTTCTCCGATGGGTCGTGCACGGAGACGGGAGTGGCGTCATCCTTCTGCGTCTTCATAGACGGCCTTGTGGCTCATCGATGGACATGCAGGATTGGAGATGACAATTCAGTGTTCCAAGCTGAACTCTTTGCAATCCTCCGGGCCTTGGAATGGATTGCTCTCTATCCTCAACCTATATACTTTCACCTTTATAGTGATAGCCTTTCCAGCCTGCAAGAAATCTTCGCCCATAGGACTAAACACCCCTAGTATTCAAAATTAAATTAATTTTAAAAACTCTCGTCCATAGGGTCTCTCTCGGCCATGTCACCGCTCATATCGGCATAGCTGGCAATGAGCTGGCTGACACGCTGGCCAAGGAGGTCACCTCACTTCCATACATAGATCTTGCCCTTCCTGTTCCCCCATCTTCGTAGTTTCCTTAAAAGGAACATACTTTCAGACTGGCAACTCTACTGGGATGCCTCACGTAAAGGCAGGCACACCTATTCCTTAATCCCAAAAGTCTCCTATAATCTCTTAGCTTTCTCCCCTCCCACATCAGCTTTTCTCTCCGGTCATGGTCCATTTAGAACATACCTCAATTATTTCAAACGCTCTGGCACGGACCTCTGCGAGTGTGGCGCTTTTGGGTCCCCGGATCATTATTATTTCTTCTGCACACTCACAGAGGCCTGGCACCTTAAGTACCCTAACCCCCGCCCAGATACTTGGCTCAAAAACATCTTATCTCGCCCAAGACTACTCCGCCATTTGGCAGAAATATTTCACTTCCTTATGGACCTGACCAATCTTACTTCCTAGCTGTTCTGCATCTGCATTCCTGAGACTCGCCCTTTGTCGCGTTAGAGCCTTTGTCGAGCTCCTGGCAGTCCTAGCGTCCCTTGTCGTGCAGGAGCAGGTCTCCGACGCACATACCATCTGGACGATGTGGTCCGGAATCATGATACAATCCTCAAATTTTCTTTTTTGATTTATGGACTTTTATCTCTAGGATCAACAAACCGCTGCCTGTCGCGTAGTAGCTTTGTGCTCCAGCGGCTAGTTTTTATGTATATCTATGTGTTAATGTAATTTTTCCCCTCGTTGGCATGTGCCTTTTGTCCGAGGACTGGAACTATGTGTAGTGAATCCCCGCATGTCAGGGAACTTACCGGGGTGGAGCAAATAAGGTCTACACCAGATCCTAGTGATCTGGAGATCTTGTTCCACTTAGGCATAAAATAAAATAAAATAAAATAAATAAAATATTTAAAGCACAAAAGGATCGGCGATACTGAGTGCCACTCTAAAATAAAAAGGGAGTAGGTGCCAGTGAAGGAGAGAGTCGATGGGAATATAATGACGCGCTCCGAAGGGGTGTTCGGACCTGGCACACAGGGACAGATCATTAACTCTGAAACGGACCAGGGATCTAAAGAATTAATATGCAGTCTAGGTTAATACGCGTATTTTAGTGGTTTGGCGCTTAATTAACTCCATTTACCTCACAGGCTATCAAAGCCTGAGAGCTAATGTGCCCGCCCGTTCTGTATGTATGTACGTATGTACGTATGTATGTATGTACGTAACGCGATAACTCTTGATAGGAAAATCCGATTTGCTTTAAAAAAATTTTTCTAGGTTCATTGTGATAAGGCGCTTCCCTGATTAGTTTTGGATGTTCATTGGTTAAGGATAAAGGGGGGAAAACGGGGTTAGTCCACCCCCTTAATTCAGATAAATGGGTTTTTAATGCAGAATGATTCGATTTGCTCCGAATTTGGTATAACGGTTTATTATGTTAAGGAACTTCCCTGATTAGTTTTGGGAGTTCATTGGTTAAGGATAAAGGGGGAAAAACGGGGTTAGTCCAACCCCTTAATTCAGATAAATGGGTTTTTCATGCAGAATCATTCGATTTGCTCCGAATTTGGTATAACGGTTTATTATGTTAAGGAACTTCCCTGATTAGTTTTGGGGGTTCATTGGTTAAGGATAAAGGGGGGTTAGTCCACCCTTTTTAATTCAGATAAATGGGTTTTTCATGCAGAATGATTCGATTTGCTCCGGATTTGGTATACCGATTTATTATGTTAAGGAACTTCCCTGATTAGTTTTGGGAGTTCATTGGTTAAGGATAAAGGGGGAAAAACGGGGTTAGTCCACCCCCCTTAATTCAGATAAATGGGTTTTTCATGCAGAATCATTCGATTTGCTCCGAATTTGGTATAACGGTTTATTATGTTAAGGAACTTCCCTGATTAGTTTTGAGGGTTCACTAGTTAAGGATAAAGGGGGAAAAGGATCGTTAGTCCACCCCTTTTAATTCAGATAAATGGGTTTTTCATGCAGAATGATTCGATTTGCTCCGAATTTGGTATACCGGTTTATTATGTTAAGGAACTTCCCTGATTAGTTTTGGGAGTTCATTGGTTAAGGATAAAGGGGGGAAAACGGGGTTAGTCCACCCCCCTTAATTCAGATAAATGGGTTTTTCATGCAGAATCATTCGATTTGCTCCGTATTTGGTATACCGGTTTATTATGTTAAGGAACTTCCCTGATTAGTTTTGAGGGTTCATTGGTTAAGGATAAAGGGGGAAAAGGGGGGTTAGTCCACCCCTTTTAATTCAGATAAATGGGTTTTTCTTGCAGAATGATTCGATTTGCTCCGAATTTGGTATACCGGTTTATTATGTTAAGGAACTTCCCTGATTAGTTTTGTGGGTTCATTGGTTAAGGATAAAGGGGGAAAAGGGAGTTTAGCCCGCCCCTTTTAAATTAGATAAATGGGTTTTTCATGCAGAATGATTCGACTTGCTCCGAAGTTGGTATACCGGTTTATTATGTTAAGGAACTTCCCTGATTAGTTTTGGGGGTTCATTGGTTAAGGATAAAGGGGGAAGGGGGGCTAGTCCACCTCCTTAATTTATATAAACGGGTTTTTCATGCAGAATTATTCGCTTTGCTCCAAATTTGGTATACCGGTTTATTATGTTAAGGAGCTTCCCTGATTCGTTTTGGGGATTCATTGGTTAAGGATAAAGGATGGGCTAGTCCACCCCCTTAATTTAGATAAATGGTTTTTTTTGCAGGATTATTCGATTTTCTCCGAATTTGGTATACCGGTTTATTATGATAAGGAGCTTCCCTGATTAGATTTGGAGGTTCACTAGTTAAGCATAAAGGGGGAAACGGGGTCTAATTCCCCTTCACTTATTTTTTTGAGGGGCATTATTCTATAAAATAAGAGTATGATATACAATTAGTGTGAATAGCCTGTGAGCTCAATGCCATCAGTTTAGCTGGGCACTTTTCTTTTTTATTGTATCTATTTATTATGTAATGCACTGTTGAACGTGGCTTTTTCACAGTTTCTGCAATATATCGTATGCTGTTCTGCTGTTTCCATAGTTTAACAATTAAGTTTTTCATATCGACAGAAGTTTGCTTTCTTTCCATTTTTGAAATTTTTAATCAAGCAAAGGAAAACACGTCTCAGTCTCATAGCTTTGACTTGGACTCGTGCCAGAAATCAACACCCTCTTAGAAATTTTCATAATGGCAATCCAAAGTAAAAGTGAAATAAGTGTCCAAGTTTTATTTTGGCAGCTTTTTTTTCAACAAAGTTGAAAAGTGTTTATGCATTCAGTTTGTCTGTCCGTCCGTCCTCTCTCTAACTCCCGTATATATACTCCGATTTTCATGCACTTGATAAAGGTTACTTAGAGTCACCAAAGCATGTTTGGTATTGTATATGAAGTATATAAGATTAATAGTTTATATACAGGGGCACTCAAAAGTATCCCATTACATTATGGTATATGGGTAAAAATCGCTTGCAGAGTATTTTTATGACATTACACTATTTCAAACTAATATAAATCTCTGAATTTCACTAAGATCACGTTAGAACAGGGCATTCATAGAATTTTTTAGTAATTTACAAGTACACACAAAAGAAATCGGTTACAGTACTGTCTTTGAGTAATAATTGCTGGAGTGTACGTTTAAAAATTCAGTATGAGCTTTTAAATTTAACTAATTTTTTACATGTTACTCGTTATATATAAGTCCTTTCTCTAATATACAGGGCTGCACAAAAGTATTCACGTACCATTCTCTTTATTAGAGAAAATTACTGAAGGGGAATTTTCAACTGAAGTATGTGTAGTTCATAAGTGAACTAAATTTTGGAATGCATGTAGTTAATAGATACGAACCTATATATCATATACAGGGCTGCTCAAAGAATTCGGATCATTTTCCGATTGTAGATGAGAAAAGTTGAAATTTAGATTTAAAATGTGTTATGCGTTTCCATATGGTTGAATTAGACATAATATTTTAACTTATTAGACGGTGCAGTTTTATTACATTATTCTGAATGCGTTGGAAAGTGTTTAATAATATATGCTTGACGCATGATTTTTAATTCGTATTTAAGATATGGCATGAGGGAAGAAAAGGAATATTTAAATGAAACCAGAATTTCTAGAAAAGATTATTTTTATACATATAATCATAATTAAACTAATATTAAACTAATTAAGGGTAAAAGAGTATCACACCCTGTTTTTATTGATATTTATGCTTTTTACTGTTTAAAATATTTCGTTGTTGCAGTCTCAGAGCCAGTTATCCTATTTTGTCGAATATGGTTTGGTACTTAAGGGAACAAGAGACCTTCAAACTCATTTTTTTAATTTTTTTTATTGCACTTTAAATACTATTAAAGGACATACCAGATGAATTATGGCATATGTATTTATCACACAAGAAATTAAAAAAAGAAGTTTTTGTTGAAGTATAAGGAATTTTTCTGAACATTTTAAGCGTTATCAAGAACTTTCAAAATGTCCCAAACTCATTCCATATCAATTAAAATCCCCAATATTTTTTATGCCTGTTTGGTTTACATATACAAATAAAACTGTGCATCGAATTTCATATATCTGAATATAAAAGTAAGGAAAAAATTCCTAAATTTTATGAAATTTTCAGCCTTTTTGCATCCCATTTCGGCACTTAACCACCTTTAACTTTACAATTATATTTAGTTTAAAAAAACTGTGCAGAGTTTTATTCGTGTATGTAATCCAAACTAGCATAAAAAATATTACCGATTTTGATTAATATGGAATGAATTTGGGACATTTTGAAAGTTCTTGATAACGCTTAAAATAGTAAGGAAATTTCCTTATTTTCCTCCCCAATTTTTTTTTTTATTTCTTGTGTGATAAATATATGCCATAATTCTTATTGTGTGCCCTTGAATAGTATTTAAAGTGCAATTAAAAATAAATAAAAAAATAGGCTTAAAGGTCCCTTGTCCCCTTAATTAACTCCATTGTTTTTGTAACTTGTAAACAATTGTCACCATAAAGACTATTAGTCGATTTATCACCCGCTTAGAGCTAGCGGAAAAATGCTTTAAAATTAATTTATGGATTTATAAATAAGTTCTCAAAATATTCAAATGCTGTATTGAAATCAGAAGCACACCTGTGTGTGTACATGAATTTTAATAGCGCATCATTTCGGAAGTGAGTTAAAAATCTATTACAAATTTCGGTTTCAACTGAATTAAGTCAAATAAAAGAGTCTGATTTTATTCTGCAATTCTTTTGAGAAGCTAATTTTAACTAGGATGGGCTTGCTCAGTGACCGCTATAACGCTAAATGTAACTATTTTGAGAATTCAATTTTAAATTATCAAAGAATTCTTATATTTTCTGTATTTCTATCGAAACCACATAAGCCTCTTGTCTTTATATTTCGAATTATTATTTTGCTATGCAATTGAACCATGTTAACCCTTTCCGGCACAGGCAAATTTTGTTGTAAAATGATGAAATCATCGACTGACAGCGGAATTTACTTACGACTTTTTTGAGAAATTAAAAACTTGTTACTTTATGCTTTCATTGTTAATGCAAAATTTTATTAAAATATTATTGGTTCCTTTTGTAAGTTTGGAATTAAAATTAGGTATCCCGACCCGGGCACACTGTGCCGTAAAGGGTTAAAGGTATGCCCACTAGTTATTTGAGAAAGCCTTGACACGCGTTACGAAAACGTCACACAAAGCAGGCAAAACAAAGAAAAAATATCATTCATTGGCTCGTGGATATCCACCAGCCAATGAATGATATTTTTTCTTTGCTTTGCCTGCTTTGTGTGATGTTTTCGTATCAGGTGTCAAGTCTTTCTTAAATATTTAGGTGTAGATGCCAACAACTTTTAATTATTCCGGAGACTAATCCAAGAAGAACACGTTTTCAACCGGAAATTTTATTTTAACAAAACTTTCAAAATGGTACATAAAATGCACCTTATTGAAAGAAGGCACATTTCCTTATATATTTTTTCCGCTTACAAAGTTTCTCTTGGATCAGACTCCACAATAATTAACAGATGTTGGCATCTATGATTTAGAGGGCGTTGATTAAAGAAGCTCACGGTTAACACTTTGGCTGTCGCCCCATTTTTCATATTCCGTTTCCTGGTGCCGCCACCTTTTTATCTGCCTACATAATTCTTACAATAAAGCATTACCATGATGCATATAAATGCATACTTGCCAACATTCAACTAAACTACCGTAAAATGTGAGTTAACGTGACACATGTTACTAACCAGAAAGTTTATCTGATGTATCATTATGTATTTATCATTATGTATCATGTTTCTCGCTGAACTCTATTTGAATTAATTTCTTAAGTAAATTTCTGGTTCGAAATGTGTTTAACCTGGATCAATTTAACTCACATTTTACGGAAGTTTAAGGGAAAGTTCTCAAGTATGTAAGTACGTATGTATGTGTTTTAATTAATTGTTAATTGGTCTGACGAACTTCCGAACCTAGCACACAACAGATCTCTTTCTACACGTGTGCCAGCTCCGAAGCTGGTTTGACAAATAGAATAAATAACCTTATATCTAAACTTGTAGTACAAAATAATAGACGATGCTGATTGCCACACTAAAATAGAAAGAGCTTAGGCAGGTGCCCGTGGTGGGGTGGGTTCCTGGAAATATAAAGACGTACTCCGAAGGGTGTTCGGACCCAGCACAAAGGGACAGATGTTTAACTCGAACCGGACGCAGCAGAGAAAGTGTTCATGCGCGATTTTTTCCGATTCCTTGATCATCGCCCATATTAGGCTAACGTAAAATTATCATCTTTAATACGCGAACGGTCATTACGTGATCGCGCTTATTACGCGATAGATTTTTTGTCCTTGAGTCAAAAAATCATGCTTGCGACGCGAATTTATTGATCAAGATACGAATTTCTTCTTCCACCTCTAGTTTGGAAAACCTAGCTGATTTTTTTTTATTCGGATAAAAAAAGCAGTTTGCGAAGAGTAATATTTATTTTATTTAATAAGATATTATTTAAGTTGAAAATTACTAATCCGAATTTGTGGTAAATATTTGAATAAAAAAAATCCTGCTAAACTAGCAACACTGCAATTCTTCTTTGATCCCGCGACCTAACATTCTTTGTCTCTCACTTCGCGTATGTTTTTACTGTAACAGAGTGAGATACATAAATTCAGGATACTCAGATACGCCATAAAAGTTTTAATTAGAGAGGATTATACCTGTTGATAGTGTTGTTTAAATGTATGTTATATTACTAGTATGTTTTATAATGCATATTATAAAAAATAATGAAACTAATGATTAAAGAAATACGACTAGGGTTGTATCCATTTTTAAATGTTTTCATAAGTTTTTGCTATGCTAACAATATTTTTTACATTCTTGTCAACTTCCGACCTAGCATATTTTGTTTAGTCTTTTTCCTAAAAAATGGCTGAGCTATTGCAGTTTGAATTTCTAGGGTGGCTAACATTTTGAAACAATCTGATTTTTGTCATGCTGTAACTCTTGTATTTATAAACGTATTTTGATGAGATGATTGTATGCATAGTACATACCAATGTCTCGACCGAGTTCGTGGACCAGCTTCATCCGCCATCTTGTTTAAAAATGGCGGCCATTTGAAACGTGCGCTGCCGCGAAATGCTTAAATATTATTAATATCCGTTAGCTTCAAATTCTCGCCAAGCTTGGCGACAATTGGCGAAATATCGCCATATTTCACGACCAAAAATAAGTCACCATAAATGATGCCAACTTGTCTATAGCTCACTATTTTGACGCAATTCACATTCAATTTTAATTAATTCGTTAACTACACTGTAAAAAAAAAAAACGGGAAAAATCACAGTCAATTTCGCTGTGAATCGCTTCACTAGCATGAGAATACAGCGTTTTTGTAATTTCAGTATTGATTTACTGTAAACTGCTGTTATTTTAACGCCGCCAAAACCGCCCAAAACAACATTCCAAACGAGATATTCACAGGCAGCGTCAACCAAAGCAGGTTATTATTAGCGTTAGCCTCGTTCGATTGTTAGCGTCTTTCTGAACAAGTGCTTATTACTGCAACTCAAAGTGGCGCTTTTGGATACACAAACATGAAACTGGATACTATATATTTAAAAAATTCATAGTAAGTTTTATTTTATGTTTATTTATATCATTGATTTAATAACTATTAGATAGCCAGTTTTATTATATAATGTAAGATACAAATTTCGTATTTGTCCACATGTATATAAACGCTGAGTAACAACAATAGCTTTTGAATCATTTGTATAAATATTAAATATTTTCTTTTAAATTATAACAAAAGAGAATTGTTCAAATTCAGATTTTTTTAAATTATGTTTTTCTTAAAGGACTTTGTTATTATTTATACTTTTGTGTCTCGGTCCCAGATAACAAAAAATCCCCATTATATTATTAAATAAGTTTTGTTTTGTTTATTATATATTTTCCAAAATTCCAGTTTATCGGAGTGTAAATATAAATACTAATAATATAAATCATATAATTTCCATTATTCTCCAAAAGCTTTAAGTTCACTTTCTGTACTTATTTAAATATTTAAATTATTTAATGTATTATTAATATAAAGTTTTTCAAATTATCAAAGACCACTTTACTACCAATGATCGTATTTTCCGTGAGAGATATTCAGATTTTATAGATCCTAGATTTTTACGCGCATTTACTTTCATTTTTTTATATGTAATGTTCAAACCATTTATGTGTAATATGTAACACTATTTTATTAATCCATAAAAAAATTCCAAGAGTTTGCTCACTATTATCGCAGCAGATCGCATTTTGCTTTTGTCCATTATCTAACAATAATAAGTATAATCCGCAACTAGAAGCTGAAATTAGATATTTTTAATGTCTTCAGTGTATGTTATAATACACGGTATATTTTAAATTGACATATGGGATATTCTATACAATGAGTTACAATAGTTTAAAATTTTCTATTTATAGCTTTTTCGGTGTCTTTTTTTATTTTATTTCTTCTTTTACTTTATCGTGCGAAGTTTGTATCTTATATATGTATAACAAAATTTATTATATAAGAATGCTATTAAAACAATGATATATGTAGACATAAAGATAATACTTAGTACCATTTGTCTTTAAAAGATGGTCATAATATAAAAAGAGAGAAAATCAATGTGAATAAACATTACGGGGGGAGGGGGTATAAAAATACAAATACATATCTACAAAAAAGAAAAAAAAAGCTAAAAATTTACAGTTATATTGTTAAGAGTGCTGTAAAATTAACAGCAAAAAATGCTAATATAATACAGACTTGTTGTAAAATCTCAAAAACAAAATTACTGTAAAATTAACTGAAAAAATGCTGTAAATTTACACATTTGCTGTTTATCCGTGATAAACAAAATTGCTGTAAATTTACCGCAAAATTTGCTGGCACCCATATTGCCAGCATTTTTTGCTGTAAAGTTACAGTGATTTTTTTTACAGTGTACTTTTCAGCAGTGAAATGACGCTTGAAATTATTGGATATTAAAGACGTGAATTATCAGAATGCTAACTAAGCGTAAACCAACAGAGTGAAAAATGTCCAAGCCGGGAATTGTAACGTTTACCATTCATACAAACGTCATATTAAGACCAATTAATAACAACTAACAATAAGTTAATAGACGATACGCACATACACAATAACAAGATATATTTGGAACACAGTTAACGGTTACAGGATGTCAAGTAATGCATACACAGTTATGGTTACAGGTAATATCAGTTACATTATAATATCATGAAATCCCCCATTTTTTATAAAAAGAAACAGTTTTTCTTTTACATCTCAAGTTTATCAGGTTTTTTAACAGTCCTGCCAGAACGGGTTTTTATACCAGTATCTGTCTTGCACACAGGAGTTTTGATCTTAGAAACAGGAGTAAATGACAGATTCGGAGAAGCATCAGCACTTACCATACCCGAGTCATCAGACATTTTTGGCGGTGATTCACTTTGGCAATGTGTAGGATCAGTACTGTCAGTTTCTTCAAGTGTCGGATCTAAACTACTTGAAACTGAAGGTTTCTCAGGAGTAGCATTTGGACGGAGAAACCAAGTATTTCTTCTATAAATTGCACCATCTGGGGTCTTAATGATAAATGATCTTGGTCCTTGAGCTGGAGCAATTACATCAACAGGACTCCACTTTCTATGACCTTTTCTAAACCACACTTTCTGACCAATAAAAATTGGCCTTTTTGGCTTTGAGCCTCTATCTCTATACTCTTTCTCTTTTATCCTCTTTTCTGTAAGACTAGAGGGAACATTTTTTATGATAGATGGTTTTAACAACTTTGAGCTTAATGGCAATATTCCTCTAGTTCTTCTTCCCATAAGACGTTGTGCAGGAGATCCTAAAACTCCTCTAGGTGTATTTCTGTTATTTAACAATGCTAAATATAAGTCAGAACCATCTGCAGCGCATATAGCTATAAGCTGTTTAGCTTCTTGAACATAACGTTCAGCTAGACCATTGGATCTTTTTTGTCCTGGGCTTGATACTTGAAGATTTATATTCCACTGTTTAGCGAAATGTCTCACTTCTTTAGAAATCAGCTGAGTACCTGCATCAGAGCATAAAGTTTCAGGAATACCATGAGTTGCAAACCAACATTTAAAAGCTCGTATAACTGTACTAGATGATAAGTTGTTCAGCACACAAAAATCAAAATAACCCGAATAGCTATCTGCTATAAGTAAATAATTCTTTTTATCCAAATGAAAAATATCTGTGCCAACAATTTTCCAAGGTCTCTCTGGTACTTCATTCAACATTAACGGTTCTTCGGGATTATCTCTTTGACGTTGTTGACAAACTTTGCACTGCTTTACGTATAACGTAATATCTTTATTCATGCCAACCCAGTAGACATTTTCTCTAGCTATACTGAGTGAATGTTGAATATCTTGATGACCAAGATGAATAGCTTTCAATGTAGGTTCCATAAGCTTGCGAGGAATGACTATTCGATCACCTCTGAACAGGATGTCATCATAAACGGCAAACTCATCTCGAAAAGTCCAATACTTTCTTAGACTGTCATGAACTTGAGTTAGTTCTTCTGACCAACCATCCTGAGTCATCTTAATTAGCAGACTTAACTCTTTATCATCTTTCAATGCTTGAATCAGTTCAGTTGTTTTAAATTCAGTCATCGGAACAACTAAATGAATTTCCATCTGTAATTCAGGCATATCTAAATTATAATTAAGATTACAATCTCGGCTCAAAGTATCAGCTATAAACATTTCAGTTCCTTTTTTATGTAAATTTCAGGACGATAAGGCATGATGTCCAACATGATTCTTTGCAGACGAGGAGGCGCTAAATGTAATGGCTTCTTTGATATTGATACTAACGGTTTGTGGTCCGTTTCCACAGTTAGTTTTCTGCATCCCCAGACATATTGATGAAAACGTAGGCATCCAAATTTGATTGCAAATACTTCTTTTTCTATCTGAGAATAATTCTGCTGCGTCTTGTCTAATGCTTTGGCTGCATAAGCTACAGGGCGTCCTTCTTGCATAATTACAGCTCCTACAGAATGTTTGCTTGCGTCTACCGACAATGTTATAGGTAAATTCACATTAAATTACTTCAATACAGGTAAATTCTTTAAGATTTCTTTCCGCTTTTCAAATGCTGTCTGTTGTTCACTCTCCCAAATCCATTCGGTGTCTTTTTTACATAATGCTCTTAACGGTCGAGTTATAATTCGGACAAGTTCGGAACAAATTTGGCCAAGTAGGTAACCATTCCAAGAAAACGCTGTAACGATGCTACATTTTCTGGAACTTTTAGCTGAATAATAGCTTGGATTTTTTCAGGATCGGCTATCAGTCCTACATCAGTAACTATGTGTCCCAAGAACTTAACAATGTTCTGTGAATATATGCATTTTTCTTTATTCAAAGTCAAACCAGATTCTGTGAGAATTTTTATGACTTTTGAAGTCATTTCTTCCAATTTTTCTTTAGATGATGCATGTATCAGAATGTCATCCATCGCACATTCAACATTTTCAATATATCCTAGCAGACGTTTCATAATTTGCTGGAAAACTTCCGGAGCAGATGCTAAACCCATTGTCATTCTCAAGTAGGAAAATCTACCCCGAGGAGTGGCCATAGTCAGGTACCGACTAGTACGTTCTGTTACTTTTAGCTGCCAAAATCCTTTTTTACAGTCCAGTAATGTAAACCATTTAGAGCCATTTATACGTGCAGCAATTTCTTCCAATGTTTTTAAAGGATAGTGTCTTCTTTTCAAATTCTTATTCAGACTAGATGGATCCATGCAAACTCTAATTTTACCATTTCGATGAACTAAAACCATAGGCGAGACTGCAGGCGTAGGGTCATTCACTGGTTTTATGATACCCATCTGTTGCATTCTATCAAGCTCTTCTTTAATTTTTTCTCTAATGGAATGAGGAACTTTTCTTGCAGGAAATATTTCAAGCTTAGGGTCATCAATTAAATCTATCTCATATGTAAAATTTTTCAAACAGCCTATTTTATCTTTAATAGCACTGGTATTTAAAAATCTTTCTGTTAATCCAATACTGTTTACGCGTTTAACTAAACCCATTTCTACACATGAATCTTTTCCCAATATAGGTTGCAACATTTCTTCAATTATTACCAATCTCGTAGTATAAGTTTTCTTTTTAACATTCAACATGGCAACAGCTTCACCAGCTACTTTCATCTTATGATTAGAAAACGATATTAACGATTGCACGTTAGAATATTTTATGCTTAAATTTGCTTTTTTAGCCAAAGAATATGATAGGACATTGCACTGGGCTCCAGTATCTAATTTAAATTTGACTCTGAACTTGTTTTCAAATTCAGCCGTTTCATACCAGTCTACTGATTTTACATTATTGCCTATACTACTAATAACGAAACTTTTTGAATCTTTATCATTTTTGCGATTTTCGTCAAAAGAGCTATTTACTGTAGCTACCTGTTTTTTCTTTTTCTTTGAAAAACAACAAATACTAAAATGGCCTTCTCTGCCACACGAAAAACACTGTTTTTTATAAGCCAAACATTCAAACTTTTTGTGAGAAGTATTACATCGCGTGCATGATTTACCGTTAAAAGTTTGCTTTTCTTTAGCATACTTATTTTTCGTACTTGTTGCATACTTTTTTATACTTTCAATATTTAATGGTTTATCTTTAAGAGAACTCAACTGTGATCGAGCTTGTTCACTAGCTTTACAAATTTTCGCAGCTTTATCTAAAGTTAAATCATCTTCAGCCAATATTTTTTCTCGATCGGAATCACTGTAAACACCAATTACAATTCTATCAGTTACTAAACTGTCGTGTAACGTACCAAGTTGGCAAGATTTGCTTTTGCCTAGTAATTCCGTCAGAAAATCCTCAAATTTCTCATTTTCACTTTGAAATATTTTGTTAAATAAAAATCTTTCATACGTTATGTTTACTTTAGGCGTGAAGTATTTTTTAAAAGCTTCAATTAAAACATTTAAACTAGTTTTTTTATCATCAGTAAAAGTATTATAAATGCTTACCGCTTCATGTCCTATAGCTGACATAAACAAAGCTAACTGGATTTTATCCGGCTTTTTCTCCAATTCAATGACCGTCGAGTACCATTCAAACTGTTGATACCATTCTTGCCATGATTTCGTAACATCATTGGTCGTGAGGCTTAGAGTGGAGGCGGCGGTCGAATATTTACGCTATTATTGCTGTTGTTAGTATCTCCCGGCATGACGATTACTTTAAAATGCTATCATTTCGGCCCCATGTAACGTTTATGATTCATACGAACGTCACCAATTAATAACAACTAACAATAAGTTAATAGACGATACGCACATACACAATAACAAGATATATTTGGAACACAGTTATGGTTACAGGTAATATCAGTTACATTACAATATCATGACAGGAATCGAACCTGGACTCCTGGAATAAAATTCTATATTCACCGATGCTGGGTTCATTTGCGTCTCATGTTACGCCGCAAGATTGTGTGCTCATGAAGACTAGTCCATCTAATAGCTGTGGTAGCAGACTTACCGACTTTTATGAGTGAGAGATGCCAAGCTGGGCATCGTCCTCGTGGTTTAATGGTATAGCACTGGAGCTTTATTCCAGGGCTCCGGATTCGATTCCTGGCTTGGACATTTTTTCCCTCTGTTGGTTTACGCTTAGTTAGCATTGTGATAATTCACGTCTTTAATATCCTCATTCGAATTTAGTATTGACGAATATTCTCTTTTCGGGTTCATTGCATTCTAGTTTATTAAAATTTGAGTAAAATTAGCTTCGAGTTAAACTTGCAAAATTTTAAAACCAAGATATATGAAAACTACCTCTTCCTCCCGGCACATACCGAAAGGACATTTAAATGTTCTACCACCAGAATGTTTGTAAAAAGAACAGAAACAAAAGCATATTTGCAGGCCTTAGTACTATTTTTAACCCCTTGAGAGGCGGTGGGATAGATTGTCCATCACCTAATAAAAACAAGATTCGCACCAGAAACTTTAACTAAATTTCACACTTTTTACTTTGGGGGCGAAATGTTGAAAAATTGCTTTTCCTTATTTTATAATAAAATTTTCCGATTATTCCGGTGACAATTCAATATTACAGAGACATTATTGCTTGCCCTTCACATGGTAAATCAGTCATCTTCAGCAATTTCGAAGACAAAAAGAATTTTTATATTTTTATGGGGTTCTTCAATTAATTCTACTTAAAATTCGAAACCTGTATTTCAATACAAAATTTTGAACATAATATTACTGTTAGAAATTGAATTAAAAAAAGAATGATTGGCAGCTGTGCTTTTGCACATGCCAAAGGATTATTTCGAATACAAAAATCATTCCTTCTGCCCATCACTACATTTGCTTAATACAAAATGTTGGATGTTGTAGGGTTTTTTTTTCAGCATTTGTACTTTTTCTTGAATTTGTAATACCAGTACTTTCTATAAGTATTCTTCGCCTTGTTTAATCTAAAAAAAATGGCAAATACTATATTTAGAAAATGTTGGTACATTAATTCAAGGGATAGTCAAAACTTTGAAAAACAATCCGTCTACTACAGTCGTCATTTTTGAGTCAGCGCGACGGGCTAGTATTCAAATTGCAAAGACCACAATAATAACGTTTAAGAAAATAGGGCACGAATCACCTGACCTAGATAACATGGGTGAAACTTTAACCCATTCGGGATCATGGGGGCATATATGCACCTTCAAAAATAGCATAAGGTTTCGTGAGGCAACTGGGCCATGATTTTACAATGTGCCTCTGGAGATTATGGCAATTCAGCTTCAAAAAGCTAATGTTCATTTGAATTAAAGCCTGAACTTTTGAAAATGTGTTTAGTTAGGTTCCCTCTATCAGACAGAAATGCTCAAAATTACATTTTAATATCTAAAAATAAAAAATGTATGTGTATTTCATCTTTCTTCCTTCGTGGGTGCAGTTGCCCCATAAAAATGAGGCAAGTGGACCAGGAGGGTCTATGTTCCACACGCGTTTATTTTTTTTCATATGGGATATCAGGTCCTGTTTGAAAAAGTGTAAACATCTTTAAAAGATTTAAACCAATCAGATCATGCATATTATATATAAACTAAAGAACATTATAAGGGAAACCTTTGCTGTCAATGTGTCTAAAAAAAGCACTAAAAGTGAAAATATTAGATTTATTTATACCAAAAACATACAAATTAAGTAAGTAATTATGTACTTTAGTATAGGTAATAAGTATAAAAGTTAGGTGGGTATTTTAAGGAAAAAAATAATGTAAATCTATGAACAAACGGCTATGTAAGTACTTATATACTTCTTCTGTATCAAAATTTGAAGGTTTTGCTATCTCACTTTCAGAGGCAAAGTACTTGTATTCGTAAAATGTTGAAATAATTTAATGACACCAGTATTTACAAGATAATTTATTTGTAAACAAGTAAAAGTATATTTTCGCGTATTTAAAAAACGTGAAATTTTCATTATAAATTTCCGGTGTCAATGTGGCACTTACGGATTAAGATTATGTGATGCCATAACGGCATCACCGCCTTTTAAGGGGTTAAGAAATTTGGTTTGATAGCCCCAATATGCTTTTTTATTTTTTTATTACGTAATTTTAATAAGATATTCTATAATTTTCTTTATTTCGAGGAAAAAAAAATGGAGAAATTTCTTTCCGGTAGTAAGAGAAACTCACAAAAATTATTTATAACTATTGTTGTATTATAACTGGATCCAACGTGGTCCACATAACCCTGATACATGTCCCAGTTAGCACATTCTTGAAAAATATATGTGGTGACTGGGACACCGAGTTTACCTTTGAATCATGATGTAAATATGTATAGATACCCAATAATATTAATGTAGTTATATGCCTAATCTTTAAAAAAAAGATTGTTTAATAAAAGTGCTTACAGTATTTTAATAAAAAGCCGAGGAAGTTCAACCAAATTGACGTTGTTTTTTAAAAAAAGGAACGTAAATTTTCGACAACCTATCACACCAAAGAGAGATTTATGATTGAGTTGACACACGTTCTTTTATGAAGTAGAGATTAAGGTGCATTGTTCACAAAAGCAAAAACTTAAAAGACATCAACGTTTTTTTTTATAAAATAGCGTATGGTCCACAGTTACCCCAACAAACCTTACAGAATTTGTTTCAGGTACCAGTGAAAAAAAAAGTAACGTTTGCTTTCTTTAATGGGGAGATTTGATTTTCGTGATTATTTAAATAAATGTAACTTTTAAAAAAAGTTGTCCCAATCGAATAAAATTCGTGTAAAATCCGGCGGTCCTAAAAGAGTTAAAAGAATAATGGATATGCCGTATAATCTCAAAAATCAGGCATCGTCGGGACCAAAATTGAACCGGAATTTTTAATATTGTGGATTTCTGAAAGAAAATCATAATCATAAGTACTTCGGATAATTTGAATAGTGTCTTTATTGATAATTTAATTCATAGTCAAATGATATTTATGTGAAAAAAAGAGAAAATTCAATGTTAAGAAAAAAACTCATTTTAATTGATGTTTTCAATGTTAGAAACTTTCCAATAAACAGCGAAGTTATTTCTTCTCGTGTATTTTCCGAAACATCGATGTCAATTTTATTTTCTTAAATTTTTTCAGCTGTTCTTTAACAAGTTTTTCTTGCATTTTATACAAGCGAAAAATATCGATTTCAGAAATTCAGACTTGTTTCCCTAAAGCAGATATTAATTTTGTTGTCCGATTTGTACATTTTTCCAGTGACACCTTTTCATCTTCCGGTTGATCGTCCTCTTTCTTCTGAGTTGCTGCCAAGATTATCAGCGGTTCTATTTAGCGTAGCGCTAAAAAAAAAAAAAAAAAAAAAAAAAAAAAAAGACTTTGATACCGGATTTTTGAAGCTGAAGGATTTCCGAATCCCAAATTTTTAAACACTAGAATCGCCATTAGGTGTCATTTAGACCCTTGACAAATTGATAATAGTTGATTCGAACCAGAAATTTCTTCTTAAAATACGTTAAATGCATGCATCAGAATATTACGATAGTTAAATAGTAAGTTAAATAATTTAAATACATTCTAGTGTAATTTTTTTAAATAAAACTTGAGTAAAATAGCCGGCGGTTCTAGTATTAAGATCACACTAGAATTAATTTTCTTTTTCTTTTAATTCTTCTTTATAATTTTTAAACTAATTTTTGTCTATCGTTTGGGCGATAAATTATATACTGACAACACTAGTATCAATCCCGATTCTTGGTACAATATGATATTTGCAAGAAATGTCTTTAGAACAAGAATTTCTAATTTAATTAATCTATAAGAAGTATGATATTCTTTTGTTATTTCGATAAATGTATTAATTAAAAGAAATACATGCAAAAAGAACTTTTAATGATCAGTCCTTTAGCACTTTCCTAAGGTAAAAAGTGGGGGTCTTTTCTTTCAGAAAAATTACTAAGGGCATGCAAAAACGGGTTTTAAGTGATTTTTTTCTACTTGCTTAGCTCGAAAAAAAGTATCCTTAACGCGCTATTACATCTTTAAATTAACTGCTACCCGGATGTTCAATTACTTTAGCTAAGATGTTTTTCCCATAAAGCTTCCATTAAGCCGATTACTTTTAAATGTTAAAAAAAATAATTTACCGAATATTTTTTACTACACTTATGACGATAATGTAATTTTAACCAAACTTCAGTTTTTATAGATGATTTATGTAATGGAATTTAAGATTATTCAATATAGATTTTTTCTATAATTGTTCAACTATCTTATAAAATGTAAAACGGAGTTCATAATGTAAAAATCACGTTTTCTTTCGTTAAAACTTTTTTCCGTTTTTGAAAAAATTGATGATTCAAAAATTAATTAATTGTTTAAAGCTTTAACCATTAAAATAGGATATTTATAACAGGTCCTAAAAAAAGTTAAGATGTTTTAGATTCAATAAGTACATGAAATATATAGAACAATAATAAAGGATTGTTTTGACAATAATGAAAGATTGAAATATGTTGTAATAAAAAATACTATTTTACCGTATATTGCAAAGTAATTCGAAAAATCTTCTATATTTTAAAATATGTAATATACAAATTTGTCGTATGTTAAAGTATACTTTTGAAAAGATCATCTAATTTAAGACATAAATTATAGTTAGAAAAAAGAATATTAAATCTAGCCTTCTTCTTTAATATAATTTATGCGACAGAGTTAATAAATATTAAAAAATTAAAGTTAATAAATACTTTTTAGTCCTATAATTTATACCAGATACTCCACACTGCCATACAATTCACAGTCGTGCAAAAAAAAAAAAAAAAAAAAAAAAAAAAAAAAAAAAAAAATTCCAAATGGTTAAAAAAATGCAATTTAACAAATTACAACGACCATTTGGAAAATGATCTTTCAAAGACTAAAATTTAAGACATAAAAAATAGCACGGAGTTGATCATACATTACGTGCGCCATGAATTAAACATTAATAGTGTTATTCCACGTAAATTACACGTAAAAATTTCAAGCGACAGAAATCGCCTGCGACTCGTACGTATTATCCACCTGAAACTTACGTATTATCCAAGCATTTCATAGGCTGTTCGGGAAAAAGCTTTTCCATCGTCAGATTTCCAAGAAATCTGGCGGCCAATTTTAAATGAAATTTCATTCTTAAACTTCTAAACATCCCACAATATTACTTTTTATATCGTCGTATAGAAGAAGAAAATGTACTTTTAAATGCAATTTGTTTGAAAGCTGTATCTGAATTTGTTTCTGAGTTATCAATTTTTTTTTGTAGTTTTTATTACTTTTTTGTCATAGTGGCAACACTCTGTTGTCCATCTCTGTTGAAAGTAAAGGGAAATGGGGCCTCGGTGGCCGAGATGTTAGGACAACGCGCTGCCAGCCGCCAAGCATTGAGAGCGGCAGAGGTCTGCGAGTTCGACTCTCGCTGGCTCCATTGCACACTCTTTGAGGTGCTCCCGGATGTAATTTCTCTGTGTTGTAAATTTCATTGTGCTATCTCGTCCCTGTATATTGTCGATGACTTATAAGCGGACCTAGATGTCAAGCACACAAGTCAGATGTATGTGTTAATAACAATAACAATAAAGGGAAATACATATTACTGTATAGACCAATCAGAAAACGAATAAAATGATAATTAAACCAATAAAAATCTTCAGATATGCTTTTGATTTCCTACCCTGACGAGGACAATAACCGTTTTTCCACATGGTTAAAAAAAAGTAAACACCCCCTACTAACTCTGCAACTAATTATAGTAGAAGAACGTTACTGGTACCAATCGATTGGAAATAAAGTATGTAAAATTTGCTTAGAGAGCCATCTACAAAACAAAACGAGACCAAACTTTGTTCTTTTTTTCAATGGCAACATCCAATTTTGACGATATATTTTAAATCTTCGGTTCAAACTATGCCTAGGAACGAAATTTCTTTAGAAGCTTCTAATATTAAATTACTTTTTCATATTTATATTCATATCTCCTGAAATAGTAATCCTAATGTGATAATTTTGTGTGTTGTTATAATACTAAAAATCTCAAACATAGATGCATTGAATTTGTAATTTAAAAAAAATATATGATTTATGAATTATGAATTATGAAATTAATATTCGGAAAAGATGTGAATTGCAACATACAATTTTTTTAATAGGTTTATATTTATTAATCATTTGGAAAAATGGTTATTGTTCTCTGTCAGGGTAGGAAATCAAACACATATCTGAGGCGTTTTATTGGTGGAATCCGCATTTTATTCTTTTTCTGATTTGTCTATACAGTAATATGTATTTTCCCTTTACTTTCAACAGAGATGGATACTTCTATTGCCACTATGACAAAAAAGTAATAAAAGCTACAGAAAAAAAAATTAATAACTCAGAAACAAATTGAGATACAGCTTTCAAACAAATTGCATTTAAAAATACATTTTTGTCTCTATACGACGGTGTAAAAAGTAATATTGTGGGATGTTTAGAACTTTAAGAATGAAATTTCATTTAAAAGTGGTCGTCAGATTTCTACGATGGAAAAGCCTTTTCCCGAACAGCCAATGAAATGTTTGGATAATACGTAAGTTTCAGGAAATCTGACAAGTCGCAGGCTTTTTATCGCTTGCAATTTATACGTGTAATAACACTATTAATGTTTAATTTATGGCGTACGTAATGTATGACCAGCTCCGTGCAATTTTTTATGTCTTAAATTTTAGTCTTTGAAAAAAATCATTTTCCAAATGGTCGTTGTAATTTGTTAAAATGTTTTTTTTTTTTTTTTTTTTAATGTAATGCTTTATACGAAATCTCAATTTCAATTTTTTTTTTCAAGTAATTTTCGAATCATCATTAAAAACGGATAAATGATGGTTTAAGATGTGTCTATGATTTTTCAGAAAAGCATAATTTGAAAAAATATATTTTACTTATTTTATTGAAATGACAATAGTCGAAAAATATTAAAGCGAGTGAAATTGCCCTATTTGTAAGAAATAATACGTGAATTGAAGTGACATAGTCATTCTGCTGCATTCCAACGTACCAAACTTCAATTTGGATACAACCCCTAAAATATGCTCATTTTAAAATAATTAATTTCTCGGAAACTAACCGAACGAATTTTATGTAAATTTGGATTTAGGCTAATTGAAGGGTGTAAAATTTATTTATGGTGTAAAACTTGGATATTCATATTGAAAAAAACAAAATTTGAGTTCGTTTTTATATGTAGATGGACCATGAGAAAATTTTATATACATCAATTAAAAGTAGACTTTATATCCAATGTTTGGTACCTGTAACTTTCTTCTACCATAATTTGTTGCAGAGTTAATAAAGGGGGGGGGGGGGGGTGTACTTTCCTTTTCCACGACTGTACTTCCCTTAAGTGGTATCTCTTATTAACGAGGACAAATCACTATCCCCATCATTTTCTATATGCAATTATAATTTAGAAAATCGTTTAATATTGCTACTCATACGATAATGCAGGTAATTTTCACACACTGACCGTTCAGAATTGAAATTGGCTTTGTGTATAATTTCTGCAAAAACATCTTTGGTGTTGTACATTTGGCTATTGGCATATTAATAAATTGTCAGTTACAGTTAAAGAAAGAAAATACTCCACTATCATAAACACGTTAATAAAGGGGGGGGGGGTGTACTTTCCTTTTCCACGACTGTACTTCCCTTAAGTGATATCTCTTATTAACGAGGACAAATCACTATTCCGATCATTTTTTATTTGCAATTATAATTTAGAAAATCGTTTAATATTGCTACTCATACGATAATGCAGGTAATTTTCACACACTGACCGTTCAGAATTGAAATTGGCTTTGTGTATAATTTCTGCAAAAACATCTTTGGTGTTGTACATTTGGCTATTGGCATATAAATAAATTGTCAGTTACAGTAAAAGAAAGAAAATACTCCACTATTATAAACACGATATATTCAAAATTTGCAAACTACTGTTTACCCATAGTGCCAGTGAAAATATTTTGTAATACACCAAATTTTCGAGAATATTGCAAAACTGGAAAAAAAATGGTTCACTTTTTTTTTTTCAATTATCACAAAGAAAAGAGGGAGATTATTTTTAATCATAGTAAAATTGTATAAATGCAGCAATTTCTTTGTATATTTCCTTATACTTTTACTCCTTTAACTTATACTTTTTTATTAACAAATTGTCATCAACTTTCATTTCATTAAAATTACTAAATTCAGGGATGAGAATTCTCCATCCCAAATGGTTGATTTTCAGCAGTAAATTTTAATAGTATTCCTTGTTTTATTAAATCGCAGAAATTCTGTCATTAAATAAGGCGAGAAATAACATTAAAATTTAGTGTTAACAAGTAGTCATTTGGGACGGGAATTCTCATTCCTGTACATTAAAGGAAAGGTAATCCATTTAGTTTTTGTCAAGAACTGGATGCAATTTATTGAACGTGGGTTTTTTAAGGTATTTAAAGGATTACACATTTTAATACGGGCTTCTTTTAGAACGGTTAACCTACCTTGGTATTCCGCACTACAGAATGTTCACTGTATATCATATCGTTAAAAGAGATTAATGTACTTCATCTAATTGTAACTGTTAACTTGTAATAACCATTACGTACAATTTTGAATAGAATAAGCCACTTTTTTATCACTGTTCTATTACTGTTCTATCAGTTTTCTATTTTCCTTCCAACGAACAGTTCATTTTTTACTTGCAAACAAAAATGTTTATATTCAGGGAATTATAAGAAAATTCTTAAATTTTCATCTATTAAAATGAATGTAATTTTCAAAATTTCATACTGTTTTTTTATACTCTTTATTTATCTGAACTTTGTTTTTGTATGTAGAGAAGGAATTTAGTAATCGATTTTCCAATTACTTCTAAATGTGCAAGAATTATGAAAAATATGTTTACAGATGTGTTTCCGATGACAATACTATATATATATATATATATATATATATTACGCTATCGTACGTGGCACAGAAATCGCGATTATTTGTTAAATGTTTAATGGCAACGCCCGAATAAAACGCTTCTAATTGGTTATTGTGTTAATGTCCTTTGGCAGGATTTAGGCGGAGGTAAATCCTGTTTATTTATGCTTCCCCGTTTTGCTGCAACTATGGAACTTCACAATATCGTTAGAAATGCCCGTGAAAGATCTCGGCGAATGTTTGACAGTGAAGAAGAAGCCGCATTAAGAAGAGAAAATCGAAATAGATTTGATCGAGAGCACCGTCAATCACAGAGCATAAGCGATCGCCAAAATTGGCTTAATAACCATCGCATGGGGGAAAGCGTTGCTTCTGAAATCCAAATTACTGATTTAAATGTCACGGAGCATAACTGTGCGGAGCATAAATATCTATTTTGTTATGCTAATGAAACCAACGTTAAAAATAAAAAGAAAAGAAAAGTTTTACGCTCCGATATGGAACCTTCATTTACTAAGTTGTTAGTAGCATTTGTGGCATAGACGTTTAACTCCTTAGTTTTCTGTACGAACGTACTCTGGTTCGAAACTCGGTAGGGCTAAGTTGAAATTTGAGTTCGTATATTTTTGCTATTTTAAGGATTTCATTCTTCTTTTAAGGATATCTAAAGTGAAAAAAGGGGCAATAAGTAAATAAATACATGCAGTAAATATTGTTAATTTTAAAACAATTGAATTATTAAAAGAAAAGAAACTGCAAATAAATGAATCGAATTAAAAAAAAAATACTACATTTTATAAATATCATTGTTCAACGTATTTAATTAAAATAAATTTTGCATTTTTTTTTACAATTTTAAGGGTTTCTAATTATTTTTAATTGTAAATCAATTGAATTATTTGAGAAAAAAATGCGTATAAATTAATCGAATAATAATAATAGTAAAACTACATTTTATATTGTCCAATCAATTTAATTAAAAAAAAATTGTTATATATATATATATTGCAATTTTAGGGTGTTTTTTTTATCTATACCAATAAAAACATTTCTTTAATGTATAAAAGCCCTCGCTAATGGCGCAAAAAAATACTGTCTAAAGATATAAAATTATACAAACTTGACCGTACAAAGGATCTGTCCGTTCCGGTAATAATTCCAATATAGGGCCCCCACCAGAAGTAAGATACAATAAAACCTGCTTAGACGGAAACACAACGACCAGTGATAAATTCCGTTTTATGCAGGTTTTCCGTTTAAAGCATCGTTGCATTTCTTTTGGTGGGAGGGAGCTGAAACCTGTTTTTTTTTTATTTTTTATTGCACGACTCCTTTATAAGCAGGCTTTACTCTATTAGAAAATAAATTTGCTGGATAGTATCTTTTTTAAAAATCTATATAGTGGTATTTGCTTGCTATTTTATAATTTCTTTTTCAGTATTACAGTTTATGATGCATTTGTAATTACTTTTTCATCTACAGATTCTAAATAAAATATTGAAATCCTAATTAAATTTTAATTGAATTCTCCAATTAATTTTGAATAAAAGAGTTTAAAGTGTAATAATAAAATATAGAACAAATAAAAATTCAGAACCTTAACCACTGACTTTACACAACTTTCCAACTGAACAAGAGCCGGGCCCTGGTAATTTGCTCCGTCTATACCCCTCCCCACACCCCCACTTCTCTGTACCGACCTGTGATACAAATTTCAGGCTTATTTAAGAATATTATTATGGGCCCGGGCAACTCCGTGCGGGGCGGCTAGTAGTTTAATATTCTTGGAATATAAATTAATAAACTAATTTTAGTGCAATTTTCCGCTAGCCCAGAGTAGTTAATTATTCGTCAAACATTCATTATGGTTAAAACTGTTTTTAAGTAACTGGATTTAATCATGAATCAAACCACTCCCCCCTCAAAAAAGCTAAATGGCTATGAAACTGCAACAACACTATATATTAAACACTAAAATTTAGAAGACCTTAATAAAAACTAAAAAGTGTAATATATATATTCTTAAATACTGTTAAAGTTGTTACTTTGAAAATAAATTTTAATGTGCTTTAAGGATTTCAAAATATTGCTAATTATATTTACTAATTAATATTACTATTTATAATTTAATGTAGATGTCATTATTATTTTAATTTACTAAAGACAGTTACAACATATATCAATTTGCTTTATCTAAAATTTTAACTGGACTCTGGAATCCGTATCCGAATTATTTTGCTTAACGTCAAAGCAAAACCAAATCAAGAGAACATATGATTTCCATTTTACTAATGGAAATGGCAGATTTTGTGAGACATTAATCATTTATAACATGAAATACCACAAAATAGCGGAAGCTTTGTCAAAAGAAATTAATTTTGTATACAACAACAGCAAAATTTGATTTATGGAGGAAATATTTTGGGCTGTACAATTGTTATATTTCATGCGGTAAAATGTAAATGTTTTCAAAGCTAATATAGTATAAAGTATTAATAATAAAAAAAAACAATAACACTAGACGTAATTGCTGCATTTCTCGTAAACTACTGTAGACAAAGATGAAGAATAATAAGTATAAATGAAAAAGAAAACTTTTTTTAAACTTGCTTTCAGTAAAATTCACAAAAATATAGAAAACAAAAATATTTTTTAAAAAGCACTAAAAAGAAGAATTGGGAATCTTGGCCAAATTAGCGAGTTATCGCTAAATTGGCTTCATATATGACAACTTATTTTGTAGCTAAATTTGTTGATGTTTCGCTAAGTTTGAAAAACGTTGGTCCCTATTGTGGTAAACCTGCCTATTGAACTTTTTTACAAGTACTCATCGTTGAAGATCATACGGATTTCTCCATCGGAGATCAACTGTTACTCCCGCACCGTTGCCCCCTTTGGGATCGAATTTTAAAAAATCAATGTCCAATTCATGTATTGCCCTGGGGAATGCATATATATTCTAAATTTCAAAGTTCTATGTCAGCATGTTGTGAGTGAAAAATGAGTAACAAGATTTGACAGTCACATACAAACAAACACAACTCTAAGTAAAAATGCATGTAATAATAAGAAAATAAAAATATCTTATTATTATTATTATTATTATTATTATTATTATTATTGTTGTTATTTCTACTTTAAAATTAACTTGGAATACGTGTGTAAAAATGGAATTTCCTAATCTTTTTTTCACTCATTTCGAGATATGGTAGAATTATAATAATTATGTGTGCAGGTCTGTTTCTGATAACATTCCAACATTTTAATATTTTTAGAATTTAATAAAATAACTTTAAGATATTTTCCATTAGCCGAGAACGCGTGATTAATCCCAAATTATTCTATATGGTTACAATTGTTTATGAGTTACAAAAACAATGGATTTAATCATGTACAAAAACAACTCTATCTCAAAAAGGTAAGTGGCTATAAAACTGCAGCAACATAGTATATTAAACACGAAAATTTAGAAAATCTAAATAAAAAATAAAGAGTTTGAGATACATTTTTTAAAAATAATGTTCAAGGTGTTACTTAGCAATTAAATTTTAATGCGCAGCAATGTTTTCAAAATATTACTAATTATATTTACAAATAAAAAAAATACTTAATAACATTTAATGAAGAAGTCATTATTGTTTTTATTTACTAAAGACAGTTACAACACATACCAATTTTCTTTATCTAACATGTTAACTCGACTGTCGAATCTATATCCGAACTATTTTGCGTTAACATCAAAGCAAAAGCAAATCTAGAGAACTTATCATTTCCATTTTACTAATGGAAGTGCCAGATTTTCTGAGACATTAATCATTTATAACATGCAACACCAACAAATAGCGGAAGTATTGCCAAAGGAAATCAAAGCAAATTAATTTTGTATACAACAACAGGAAAATATGATTTATGGAGGAATTATTTGGGCATCTCTATTGCTATATTTGATGCTATAAAATGTAGATGTCTTCACAGATGACATAGTATAAAGCATTAATAAGAAATCTAACAAAAGATATAATCGCTGTATTTCTTTCCTCATGAACTACTTACACTAAGATGAGGAAAAATAAATAGAAAAGTAATTTTTTCTTAAACATGCTTTCATTAAACGTAACAAAAATGTAGAAAATATGTATATTTATTAAATGCCCTAAAAATTAGAACTGGGAATTTTGACTAGCGGCAAATTGGCTTCATATATGACAACTTACTTTTGTCGCCAAATTTGGCGATATTTAGCCGAGTTAGCAAAATTTTGGCGCTATTGTTTTAACCCTGCCATTAGTAATTTTCAACAATTACTCATTGTTCAAACTGATGCTGATTTCTCCATAGAAAATAAACCGTTTCCCCTCTCCGATCTCCCCCCCAGGAATCAAATAAAAAAAAAACAATGTCTAATTCATGTATTGCCCTTATTAATACATATATATTCCAAGTGTCAAAGCTCTATGTCAACCGTTAGTGGGTGAAAAATGAGTAACAACATTTGACTGCCACATACAAACAAGCAGAATTGTAATTTAAAAGAAAGCATGTAATAATAAGAAAATAAAAATATCTTACTATTATTATTTTCATTAAAATTTCCACTTAGAACTTAACTTGGAGCCCGTTTGTAAAAATAGAGTTTTCTAATCGTTTTTTCACTCATTTCCAGATATGGAAGAATTATAATAATTATATGAGCAGCTCGGTTTCTGATGACAATACAACAATTTAAAATTTTTTAAATGTAATTATAAATTAAAAAATAATTTTAAAACATTTTCAATTAGTCTGTTGATTAATCGCCAAATATTCGTTATAATTATAACTGTATATGAGTTACAGGAGCAAATCAGTTAATTATGGGCTAAACCACACTCGCTAAAAAATACCAACTGGTTGTAAAACTACAGTAATGAAATATTTTAAATAATAAAATGCAGAAAATAAGATATAAATAAAAAATAAAAAGTCTAATAATTTTTAAAAGATGTGCTAATATATATATATATATATTTTTAATCTATAATTAATAAATCCTGTTTATGTTATCGTGCTTTAAAAATATTCGAGTAATTTTTTATACTAGCTTTTATTAAATTTTTCTTGTCTCTATCTCTAGGTTTATGTCTGGGTCAAATTTTGCAATCGATTTATGACCCACTTTGGTCTAACCGATGTTCCTGAAATTTTACATACAAGTTCATTTTGCGATGCCATATTTATATATTTTTAGAGCCGTACCTTATAAAAGAGAGGGTTCAGAGGTAGAAACATTCTTTTAAGTTTTTGATTGAAATTATACGTCTAATTTTGCTCAAATTTTACACAGAAATTCGTTGTTAATGGCAATGCATATTTAAATATTTACAGCGCCGTACCTTACCAAGGGCATGATTGAAAAGCAGAAACATCCCTTACGTTTTTGATTGAAATTACATTCCTAAAGAACCAATTCTGATCCAATTTTCTACCCAAATTCAATGTTAATAGCGATGCATACTTAATTATTTTTAGGGTAGTATCTCACCAAGCCCGTGATTCGCGGGCAGAAACATTCTTTTACGCTTTTTATTGAAATTACATGCCTAAAGAACCAATTTTGCTCCAGTTTTACAAACATTTTTTTTAGTTAATGGCAAAGTTTAATTAAGTATATACAAGGCCTTGCCTTATCATAGTAAATGCCCACACTGTTAAAAAATTTTCTGTGAAATTACAGTGAATCTACTGGTAATCCATTATCTTAAGTCTTATGTAAAATTAAAGAGATTAGAAAAACAGAGATTCTATTAAATAACAGAGAAGTTATTCGGAAAATTTACAGTAAATTAACATAGTTAAAAATACACAAGACTCTGTAAATTAACATCGTGAAATATACACGAACGGTTTGGACATACATAAACACACGTGCAGCGTACTCTATGCGACATTGGCTTTTAAAGCTTAGTTAACAACTTTTAAAGATTCGAGTTGGAACCCGTCGAAATTCGACGAACTAAAATGTTTAGAATGGAACTGTTAGATAGAATTTATAAAAAAACTTGCAAAAATAAATACAATAAAAAATTCATCTTACTTTGGTTGTCTAACTCTTAAAACAAATAATATTTTGAACCTAAAATTACAAAAATGTTATTTCCACAAACTTCAACTGCTTAAATTAATGAAAAATTAAACTGTATTAGAATACGTAATCAAGATGAATAATTATGATGAAATTATCGATTGAGGCTCTTGCGTTTGTTTTTATGGGATGGAAAATCAGTAAAAAGGATTTTGCTTTGTCACATCATAAAATTTTTCCCCATAAAATCTAAACTGTACGTTATTTTCACATTCTCCAAATTTACATACGCACCACTCAAGTTCACAATTTAAAAGTATTTTAACGCGCAATAGATTATTAATGAACGTATTTCCAAACTTAAAGTCACGTTTGTTCGATGCAACTTTAAATGTGAACATTCTCACAAACTTTAAGTTCTAATCTCAGTAGCCACGAATAACAATTCAGAAATTTGCCTTTAGTTGTCATAGTATTGGTCAAATATTTAGTTTTGTCAAAGAAAATGATCGTTTTGTTTTAAATATGACATCATTTTTACTCACTGAATCATTTTGCATAGCATCTCAAACTCAGTATCAGCGTAATGTAAAAATATTGAAATGTAACTGATTTATGAAAAAGAATGCATGTTTTTTTTTTTAATGGCTGACATAATTTTCTGTTCAAAAATTATAAAAAAGTTACTTTTATTTGTAATGTGAAAATGGCATCAATAAGGATATAATCAGTAAAAATAAATAAACGATGACTATTTTCCCTTTACTTTTAATGGAAATGGTGTACTTCAGTTGCCACAATTACAAAATTGGTACTAAAAACTATAAAAAAATTAATATCTCAAAAATAAATTGAGATAGAGATTTCAAACAAATTGCATTTAAAAGTACATTTTTTTTCTGTATTACGGTGCAAAAATTGAAACTGTGCGATATATAGAAGTTTAAAAATTTGCAGTAGCGAAAATTGCAAACCCGAAATTTCATTTCAAACTTCAGAGTGTTACCATTCGCAGAATGTCGTATGCGTTACGCACAGATATGTTTGTTCTTTATAATATAGATATTTGTATAATGCAATGTCCAGTAGTACTATAAAAACAATTAACGTCAAAATGCTAAAAACAGACCAATTTAATTATAATTAATCACATAATTACTATGATATTCGAGACTAGTTTCTATTGATTGGCAATCTCAATACACCACTCGTGTCTTTAAAGGTTAATTAAAAACCTATCAGAAAAAACTCGGTACAGACTAGGGTGGCGTTGCAACTTTGCGATCTCCTTCCGAAGCGCGCTTAGCGCAATGCCAAGATTAAACTTTGTTGAAGGGTTTTGTTTTAGGTACACTGTAAAAAGATAAGAATTAATACTACGCCAAATGAAGTTCAAATAAGCACTACTTTTATTGTCAGGGCAGAATTAATTTCATCATAAACAGATTAGGATCAGATTAATAAAGAGTCACAGAATATCAATAGTTGACTCTATTTAAGTTACATATATTAACTGCCATGGTATACGCATTTATAGTTTTCTAGTATATATAGCTATACCCAACCCTACGTTGTATAGTTTTTTAAAAGAGACTTCTGACTGTTTATCGAGAAGCCTGGGGCCAACTACCCCACATGCCAGACAGTAATACTATGGAAATACTAGCAGGAAATTGAAACATGGCAACACCGGGAAGAATACTTAAAAATACTGGGGGTGGGGAACAAAAAACAAAATCTTATTATTCTTTTAGAAACAATTTTTTAAAAATAAAAATACAGGTACTAATTAATATATTTAATGTACGGAACCCTTTGTAGGCGAGTAATACTCGCACATGATCGTTTACTTACAAGTTTTCTTAGCTAATTTAATTACACCATGCTGAAATAAAAGTACAGTTATAAGAGTTATGAAAATTTACTCAACCTTTAGTTAATTATTTTACTTTTCTAAATTTTCAATTTATCATATAATTTGCCAAATGATTAATTATTCTCGAGTTTACATTATAATTAATAACAAATTATTTAATAACAAAATTTTAATATTTAAACTACAAAAAGATGTAATGCCAGAAGATTTTTACTATTGCCGTTTATTTTATTAGCAAATATAATCCTTCTATATATAAAAAAAAGTTTTGATTTGGAAATGGACCAATGAAAATCTGCATAGATCACCCGGGTATATTTTTACTAGATCGACATCCATATTTTTTATGGTCGGGGGTCTTTCTTCGTTAATATTAAGAAAACTGTTTCATAGAAAAATATGAAAATCGGTGGTATTATAGAGACATGTTTGATAAACACGCTGATGCAGACAGTTTTTAAATCGAATAATTATTTTAAGAGATATTTAATGTTAAAGATGGTCAAAATCGTTCCATTAAAAAAGTTTTATAGGAATAAAACTATACATAAGAATTTAAACATTTTTAGATCATTTTATAGATTGGAAGTTCCCAATGTGCAGACTGCAATTATCTTTTTAATTTGACTCATTTTTTGAGGATTTATTTCCATTTTAAATTCAAATTTTCAGCATTTCGAGAGATATTTTTTACACATTTTAGAAAAGGGCAATTATTTTAAACTGTTGACAATTTTAAAAACAGCACAAAGAATAATATTTCCTTTAAATAAAAAAATTACTTACACTTGGCTATTATAAACAGAAAAAAAACTTTCAAATTAGAATTAAGTGATTACGTGTTAAAAATCAGGAAAATATTGAAAATTACATCATAAAAACTACAGTTACACGTGAATTTTAAAAGAGAAAGAAAAATTTTTAAATACTAAATTTATTATTATGCGTTAAAAGTCACAAATGAAGGAAATTACCTTATATTTAAAAAGGCCAAATAAATAAAAGTTGGCAAAACACTTTAAATTAAAAAATATATTTGCACGAGACATTTATTTCATATTTTGAGATAATCTTTTCAACTATTGTCGTGAATTCTAAAACAGAGCAAATAATGTTTCCTTTCTAACAACAAAAGTATTTTCATGTGAATATTAAAAAGAGAAAGGAGACTTTGGTGAAAATTACGTCAGATTTAAAACGATAAATTTAAAAGAACTTTCTCATAGCGTTGTTAAAAAATACCGAGAGACAAAGACTCTGTGTACTTAATTCATTTTACATTATCTTACTTTCAAATTTTTAACTAATTTTCAACACTTTCGAACAAAGTTGAAAAAGTTATTGATTTCGGTTTGTCTGTTCAAGCTCTAGTCCAGGCAACAGAGACCGTATAGGGACTCTACCTAGCAAAATTAATGGTAGTACTGAAAATCAGCTTTCTAGATGTTTTTTGGGTCGCTGAATTCGAATTTGTAACTTCCCACCAAAATTTCCCCCGGCAACCTCCCCAAATTTTGGTAAAAAGCCCCCCAAAAAAGGTTTTTATTAAAAAAATCAATTTTTTATTGTTTTAGGAAAAAAGTATCTAGAAATTCAGAAAGTAGACAAAATTTGCAACAAATTAGGTATATGACATTATGACTTAGGATGAAGGGGAAGGGGGGATCTGCCTCGGAACATGCGCCGCAGTGCTGCGGGGACTAAGTTGCGCAATTCCACTTACCCACTCATACGTTTACATTAGCCCTCCTATCTTCCCTCCGAACTTTCTTTATAAGGTTTACTTTAAGTTTTTTGGGTCGCTGAATCCGAATTTTTAACTTACCCCCAACATTTCCCCCCCCCCGAACCCCTCCCCCCAAATAGTTGTTTTTAACTTAAATTTCTTATTGTTTTAGGGGAAAAGCATTACGAAATTCAGAAACTAGACAAAATTTGCAACAAATAGGATACATGACATTATGACGTAGGATAAAGGGGAGAGAGGGGTCTGCCTTGGAACATTCCCCGCGCGCTTTTCTCAAAAACCATTTTTTTTCAAAAAAGCAATTTTTGGGGGGTTGCCGAGTGAAATTTTGGTGGGAAGTTACAAATTCGGATTCAGCGACCCAAAAAACATCTAGTAAGCCAGTACTACCATTAATTTTGCCAGATAAAATCCCCTATTGCCTGGACTTCAACATTTATACTTGATCCCACCTCAAGTTGGCAGCGTTGGTCATGCTACGAATGCCGAATCGCAGCCGTTGCCATAGCAACCAGGGTTTGCTTGAAGAGCAAAGGATAACTAGTAACCAAGGAAAAGCGCCATTTTGGCGGAAAAGTATAATGCGTGTGCAAAAATCGGTACGTTTTGAAGTTCCTATGAAATTAATTATATAATCTATTAAAATAACGAATTGCATTATTATTCTTTTCTTATTTTTACATTTTTTAGACTGATTTTAGCACTATCTTATATTATATTAGCTGATCCGCCCGACGTCGCAAGGCCCGCAAAATGCGAAAATTTCTTATAAATAGCGAAAACTTTTAAAAAGGGTGCACGAATTGTGGAAAAACTTTATTAAAAAAATGTCAAAATTTACTTTTTTAAACTAAAAATTCGAAGTCGAATTCCATGTACTGATGTTGAAAAAATCACATCAGAAAGAAAAAAATCGCATCGAAAATTGTCTAAGAAATTTAAAATCGCGAAGGGCAAAATTTTCTATTTAAGCTCCAAGTTTAAAACAGAATTCCTCTTACAAATGTCAAAAAATTGCCGCAAAAAGCAAGAAAAAAATTAAAAATCAGATTAAAAAAATCGAGAAAATTAAAAAAATCGCTGTACGAATTCCGAATGAAATTTACTGAAAACAAAACAGTATTATCTATATTGGGTTAAAAGATTAAAACTAAATTATCCAAAAATCTATTTAAAACAGAAAATTTGTTATTTATACCAAAACCTCTGGCAGAAATTCCGAAAAGGTTAGATCTCACACTGAGCCCGTCTCATTTTTAATGTACATTTTTAATTATAGATATTAGGATTTAAAAAAGTCATGATTTTTTTAAATCAAAATATGCTGATTTTTAAATAATTAAAAACTGCATTTAATATTAAATTGTTAACACTGCTGAAAATTAAGGGACTATTTCACTCACGCAAAAACACCCTCTTGCTAATTCTAATCTTATGGAGGAAAAAAAAATAATATCTCGTTTGCATTTCAGTATTTTTAAATTATTTTTTTTCTTTTGCGTTGGATAGCTGAGGTCGATCTCTACAAATAACCTTTTTTACCTTTTCGATTTTGTTTGCAAGATTTTTTTTATTGGGGGGCGGGGGACTCTGAGTATGTCCTTCATTTACCCATGTTTCATCAAGATAATAAATAGAAGCATTTTTTTCTTATACTCTGTAATTTTTCTCAAATAGTTTCTGCGCCACAATATAATATCTTGCCTCTCAAGAAGAGCTGCCTCTCTTTTTCGTTTTTCAAAAGAGAATCCCAAAACTTTTAATATTCTGTACAATTTAGCCCGGCTAATATTTTTCGAAAAAAATTCTTTATCATCGTTTACAACTTGTAAAACTTTATCCAAAGTTGGTATGTCATTTCTGCGAAAAAAAAACTATAGATTTTTCGTCGAATGCAAGATAACGTGAATTCGTCATATTTTCCCAGCATTCTGCGTTTACCCACTGCACCAGGTCGTTTCTTTCCGGGTGTACATAAAGGGCTAGATGCCTTTTTCTCTTTTTTCAAACGAAAAATTGTTCTTTTTGAAACACCTGTAAGTTGGAAAAGTTCCTCTACGATTTCATTAATTGAATGTTGGGGATTTTCTTGACGAAGTCTGGAATAAACATTTAATATATTTCTGCGAGCTGCACTTTTGATTGACTTTCCTCGCCTTGAAGGTGTGTAAAGCGTGGATGAAGATAATGCTTTATCAGACATGTTATAATTCAAATAAATTTGATTCAAATGAATGTTTAACTATGTAACGAATTTCTATGTTATAATTCAAATAAGTATGATTCAAATAAATATTTAACTATGTAACAAATTTTAGAAATACTCAGTTAATAAACGAATAAATAAGAACAATAATTAACAGTAAAAATAAAAAACTATGAACACGTTAAAAAGAAAAGTAAAAGTGAAAGCAAACAGCGAGTATTATTAAAACTATTCATAAGAACAATATGAATGCGCGGAGTAGCAGAGCGCTAAAGCGCGCCAAATATTTAACCTTGAAGATTTGTTCCTCGCCAAAGGAGGGTTTTTTACGCCAAGATTTTTACTTTATACGTTCGCTTTAAATACAAAATACTTTTAAATTAAATACTTTTAACAGAGAAATTACATTAAATATATGCTTCAAAATACCGAAATTTGTAATTTATAAACATAATCATATAAATGTGTATGCATTTTCACCATTTAAGATTAAAAATAACGGAGAACTACTTTTCAAGGCGGAATGTTTCTGTTTCTACCTTTCACGGTGCTGCCAAGTTGAGTTGGAATAGAGTGTAGTGCACGTAGCGTCGCAGTGCATGTTCTGAGGCAGCCCTAATTTATAATGTCATCTATCCTATTTGTTGCAAATTTTGTCTAGTTTCTGAATTTCGTAATGCTTTTCAACTAAAACAATAAGAAATTTAAGTTAAAAACAACTATTTAGGGGGGTTCGGGGGGTGGGGAATTTTTGGGGAAAAGTTAAAAATTCGGATTCAGCGACCCAAAAATCTTAAAGCAAATCTTATGGAGAAAGTTCGGAGGGGATATGGGAGGGCGAATGTAAACGTGTGAGTGGTTAAATGGAATTGCGTAACTTAGTTTACGCTGCACCGCGCGCATATTCTGAGGCAGATCCCCCCTTCCCCTTCATCCTAAGTCATAATGTCATATATCTAATTTGTTGGAAATTTTGTCTACTTTCTGAATTCCTAGATACTTTTTCTCTAAAACTTTAAAAAAATGGAATTTTTTAATAAAAACCTTTTTGGGGGGCTTTTTACCAAAATTTGGGGAGGTTGCCGGGGGAAATTTTGGTGGGAAGTTACAAATTCGGATTCAGCAACCCAAAAGACATCTAGAAAGCCGATTGATTTTCAGTACTACCATTAATTTTGCTAGGTAAAATTCCCTATTGCCTGGACTACTCTAACTCTCGTAAATATACTCGGATCGGACTGAAATTTTTGGTTATTGACGTTTAGACTAGCACGAACCCTATTTCAAATGAAGTTTGTAGCATGTTTAGTTCATTCACAGGGACAGTCAAAAGTATTCCGTTACATTACGGCCAATAGGAAACAATCATTTCAAATGAATTTTAAAGATGTTACACCCTTTCAAACATAATAAAAAATATATGCATTTACGAAGTGCACTAAAATATGCAGAATATTCTGTAGCATATGCGGTGCAACGAATAGTTACTATTCATTTACAGGGCTACACAAAAGAATTCGATTACAAATCGTATTGGGGGAAATTGTTTCCGGCGTATTTTAATTATACTAATTCATATTTAATAAAATTGATATACGTCAGTGAGGCTTACTTAAGTTATTTCATGTATAATACGAAGTGCATAGCATTTACGGGAACATACAAAACATTTCAGGCAAGTATTTTCTATCCGAAGTACTGTATATTAGCGGCGATGACAGGGAATGCATTTTTAATTGTGATATGCGCTTTTAAAGTTTCACTATATTTATGCATACTATATGGTGTGTGTAAATGTTATATTTGATATACAGGGCTACGCAAAAGAATTCGTAAAGTTACTGAGTATGACCGTAAATTGCTGAAAGGTGGATTTAAAATGTGTTATGCTGAACTGCATGTAGTTTTCTATGAATTGTTTGTAGCATATATATAAAATTATATACAGGGCCACGCAAAAAATTGGATTCCATGGCCGCCTATAGATGATAAATTCTGGAAATGCGATTTCAGTAGTTTTAAGAGTGATTTAGTTTGAATTAAAGTTTAGCTAAATACTGGCGTTTAATAAAGGTACTAGGTAAACAACAGGGCTGAACAAAACTATTCAAGTGTGTTTCCATCTATTAGTATAAATTGCTGAAAGAGAAATTTCAACCTGTTATGCGTTTTCTTGCTAAATTAAGTTTTCTATTATATAGTATATATATCAGCCTACAGATCAAATACAGGGCTGTTCGGAAGAATTGGAATAAATATTTGGCTATGGATGGTAAGTACTGAAATCAGTTTTTTAAATGTTTAGTTATTTATCTTATTTACCTTATTTCCCTCAATAACGAAGTTTTGTTAAAGCTTTCAGGGAAGGGAATGTTGGAAAGTGTTTCATAATTTATACCGTACGAATGATTTTTCTTTCTTGTTTTAAATCAAAGACGAAAACAGTCATTGTATCTCTTAGCAGCGGCTGATTTCGTCTTCAAAATCTGCAATCAAAGGAAAATGAATGAAAACCCGTTAACAGGGAGAACGTCACTGTTTTTTTAAATTATAATTCAATCTTTTTAAGGCCGATGAAATTAGCATGCTTTTAGAATCTGCGGTGTCTGAACGGGGGTTGGCGATCGTAGCTCGTAGGGGGCAGAGCCCCCTAGTTTATAAAATTAAAACCAAAATAGCTCTTGGTTTCACACTAAAAACATTACGAGCGATATACATTGCTGTATGTCTGATCTGAAATTTAAACACTATGCTATTCTAAGCTATGCATTCACCAAGTAAATTTCATTGGCAAAGGCATAAATTAGAAGGCACCCTTGTTAAGATTTTAAATATGAGAATAGAATTTTCGAATTGTATCTAGACCAAATTGATTTTTGAAAAAAGTTGACTAATAATTTGACGTTTAGAGCCGATATTTTCAATATGTCGACTTGTCGAGTCACTTTCGGCAGCTGTTTAAGATGTATCGATCTGAAAATAAAACAGGACACGCAATTGTATTTTTGAATATTTGAATAACAATACTTTTTATCTTAATCTCATCCTACTCTAAAAGTACAAAATATTGGTTATAATAATACAATAAACAATTTTTTAAAAAGTCCTTCCGGCCAGTGCCGCGAGGAAAAGGTAGCATCATACAATATACTTTTCAGAGTTCAGCTTATTTTACCCAAACACATAAAACTAAAACTTGTTGAACTCGATTATAGAAGATTCAATACTTGTTTCCGTCAATAATGACTATATGGTTGATAATATCGGAAATAAGTCATATATATCCAAGTTTCCTTCATTTAGAGCAATTTCTGTTTGATCGCCAATTTTGACGAAATCTTGAAGCTCCCGCCATTTTTAAACAACATGGTGGATGAAGCTATCCAATGAACTCGGTCGAAACTTTAGCAATTCTTGCATACATGCTCAGTCACATCTAAATCTCTTAATAAGAGTCACAAATACGAGTGCTGTCGTATAACAAAAATCCGATTGTTTCAAAATGTCAAACAGCCTGGAATTTCAAACTGCTGTATCTCAGCCATTTTGTAAAAGAGAAAAAAAACTACTCTGGAATCCTTCAATCATTTTCAAACTCATAAAAGTAAAAGCTTTTTCAATTTCTAGTTTTTTTAAGTAGTTGCCATTTTGAAATAAGATGGCAGATGCAGCTGGCTAACGAACTTGGTTGAGACTTAATTATCTCTAGAATACATGCTCATGCAGATAGAATACATGCTCATGGAATACATAGTCATATCCAAATCGGTTAATAAATACGCCTGCTATCACATGAAAAATATCAGATTTTTCAAAGTGTCGGCCATCCTAAAAATTCAAAATATTATATCTCAGTTTTTTTTTTTTTTGTTTTTTTTTTGTTTTTTTTTAAGTGAAGACAAAATAAAAAATTCTGAAATCCTTTTATCAAGGTGAAACGCTTAAGAAAAAACATTTTCTATTTCTATTTTTTAACCACGTTTTAAATTTTAAAACTAAAAAAAATAAATGGCCACCATTTTTAAACAAAAAGGCGGATGAAGCTGGACATCGCGTTCGGTAGAAACATTGGTATATGCTATGCCCATACTAAGTCACATCCAAATTGGTCCAGTAATACGCATGCTATCGCATTACAAATATCAGAATGTTCCAAAATGTCAGCCAACCTAGAAATTTAAACTGTTATAGCTCAGCCATTTTTTGAGATAAAGACGAAAGAAAAAAGGTTCTGAAATTCTTGTATCAAGATCAAACACTATAGAAAACCAAATTTATCAATTTCTAATTTTTTTGCATTACTTTTAGATTTTAAATTTCTTAATAAATTTTAGATGTTCGCCATTTTGAAACAAGATGGCGGATGAAGCTATCCAGCGAACACGGTCACACTACGTCACACACAAACCGGTTCATAAATAAGCGAATTATCGCATTAAAAATATCAGAATGTTTCAGAATGTCAGCTACCCTAGAAATTCAAACTGCTATATTTCAGCAATTGTTTTAGATAAAGAGAAAAAAAAAACTGCTCTGGAATTCTTGTATCAAGATCAAACACTCAAGATCAAACACGATGCAACAGGCAGAATCAGAAATCAACCTGTCATGGTACCAATGAAAGAGATCAAACGTATGAAGTGGGTCATACTCGTCCATACAATCTTACTCTTAGGCCCGATTCTCAAATCATTCTCTACTATTTTGATATCTTTGGTGTTGGAGACACCAACAAATGAACGCATTATTGCCTTGAAAAAAAAACGGATTTTTCGATTTCGAAATATATGTACAGCACTCAGAATATGTCACCAAGGAGAAGATTGTATTGACGAATGAGACACACTCCATTTATTTAACCTCCGTTTTGTAAATAAATGCTGGTATTTCTGCATCTGCCTCATGTGAGTGCCTATTGCTTGCAACGCCATCTATCCTGCTATTTATAATTAAAACCGGAGATCGCGATAAACATTCTCCTGCTAACTTATATAACCCTCTTGCAAGAATTTTTTAAATAGCTGTCACGATATCCAAATTAGTGAATTTTAAAAACAGCGAGTCCGTTTTATGACACCCAGTATATATTATTAATATATTTTTCACCAAATTATGCAATACTTCAAAAATAAGTTCATATTGCCAAATATTTAAATTAACTAGCAAAAGCTATGCTTTGTTTGGATTCGTGAAGCATTATTTAATAAGATAAATATTTGAAAGTAACGATATTTTTTATATTATTTTTGCATCTATATTAAGCAAAAACGTTATTTTATGTTTTGGCGCATTTTAATTTTAGAAATGTAAATTCAGCCAAATAACTAAGAGTTTCCTCGGAATTTTTTATTTATGATATAACGAATTTAACAATTAATTTTATTTGATTACTATTCTTTTGTTGCCACTTTAAAAAAAAATCATAATTCTTTTTAAAATGCGTAAGTATCGTCTGCGTAAATCATTTCATATAATAAGAATAAATTGTGTACTGGAATTCTTAAAATGAAAAATACTTTTATAATTGAATGTAAATAAGTGAATTTTAACAAATTTTAATTCATTAAAAATATGCTATAATTTTCCATAAAAAGGGTATTTCAAAATTTTCGTAAAAGAAATCGTGAAACTATTTAATTAACCATGATTCTATCCATAATGGCTAACTCCATGATTTCTTTTTTCTTCAGAAAATATACATGTTTCATTTTATATTTGCAAAAATGCGTCAACATGGAAAGAAAAACATGGAAAATTAGTTAAATAAAATAATAATTTTTTAAAGGTTATTCTGTAAAAAAAAAAATAATAACATTGTGCAAATCTACGGATCATAATTTATTTTTACGTTTAATTTCAAGTCAAAATACTGAATAGTTTTTTTTTTTTTTTTTTTTTTGTAAAGTGTACGACAAATTGTAATTTGTGTAGCCTAGTAGAGGATTCACTTCACTCATTCTAATTAACTCAAATTCTCAAGAGAAGTTAATTTGCCTTACGTGAAATTCTGCAGTCAAATAAGACAAAGTTGTTTTTTTTTTTTTCCCCGAATAAATTGCAACAATGCTCGAAAATTTGACGAGCATCCATACACCACTGCAAATATCTGGTTTTGAATATTATTGTAACATAAAATTACACAATAAAGCATTATCGCGATAAATTATTAATATTAGGTGCTCAAGTTAAATCTATGTCTTTCTTGAATTTAGTAAATGTTAATTAAAATTTATTAAAACCATCTATTACCTTCACGTACGCTTATATTTTAGTAAAACAACAAAGTAAAAAAGATATTTTTCGACAATTTATCTTTTAAAAATTTCTTCAAGTATTTATGAAACTACAGCATAATATAAATCTTTTAATGTATACCTTTTATCCCTGGGAGATATTAGGCAACCAATATCCTAATAGTTAATTTTTTTGTAATATTTTAATAAATATTAATTAATAATAGAAGAATTACAAAAGGCTTTAATAAAACAGATTTTGATAGTTAAGATAATTTATAATAAATACTTTTTAAGGGAATGGAGGACGTTAAATTTTTTATCATAGAGATAGGAAATTTTATGCTAATATACATTTTACCATAAGTATATGCACCACCTTAAAAGAAATTTCGAATGTTATTATAATTTTAAGATTTCTTTAAAAAATTGAATTTTAAAATTCTCCATACGTCAGACAATTTGAGATTTTTCCTCGATTTTGCATTTTAATCACTTAAAACTCTATTACAAAAACGTCTGTGTATCGATTTCTTAATCCCTTGAACAGTTAAATTTTTAGAGATTTTTTTTCCGAATTCGATATCGGTTTTCATCAAAATTTTGCCTTTTAATAAGTTAAAAAACAAATTTAATTAACGTAATAAATTCAAAATTCAAAATGCATACACAATCTATTTATATGCAATATTAGGATTATTCATTATCAAATTCATAAATTTTGATAAAAACTTATGGCACATGGAGTATTTCAAAAATCAAAAAACGTAGAAATATCAGTTTTGAGAAAAACAGATTTAACCACATAACGATCGCATTAAATTACGGTTTAAAAATTCAAATTGCTCATTGGCACCTTTTTCTGAATTAAATAAAAAAAATAAAAAAATCCCGACTGCGTAAAAAGCAAACTAATTAATTATTTCTCTTCAATGTGAAACTATTTTTTATATTACTTACCGATTTTTTTATTTACTTGTATTAATGACTTTTAAGTTGTGTTTTATTGTTAGTTCATATCTATAAACACTGTTTTGAAGAGGCCTTTAGATGTCTATGATGGTTAGAGTTACAGTAAAGCTAGATATTCTACCTACACAACTTCCAGGTTGTGTGATATTTAAACGGCGCTTCTGACTATAAAATAGTCAAAGAAACATCATCTTCATTTTGAAAGACCTACCCAATGACATACCACTCAATATGGTGCGTAAAAGAAATTTCGTCTGTACCGCCATTTTGAATTTATAAAAACAAAACCTAGTCTATAACCATCGGACGGTTAAGACGAATCGACAGAGACTTCATTCATTAAAATCCGTCCAGCCGTTGGGATGTTTCGAGGGTATAAAGAAATCCACATACCCAGATACGCGTGAAACACATAACCCTTCTTGGCAGTCGGGTAAAAAGAAATATTCACCTTATTTAATATCAGGTAAAATGATACTATAATAAAACCTATTACTCTATTTTATAAAACTGGTGGGAATCAAACAATCTGAATAAAAGACACAGCCCGTGAATATCACGAGAGCGAGAATTAAGGGTATATTAACCCCTTAGCCTACGATTTACGCTTCAACAGCCTGTGTCCAAAAAGTAAACAAGATTGCGCAGCTTTCGAGCCTTCCAGCCAACATTATAAAACATGTAAATACCTCGAAAACCGGAAGTGAATTTTTTTCACTATTCCAATACTTTTATCTTGTAAAGATAGAAGAAAGTAAAAATGGTTTGAAATTATAGGGCGTCTGACATTTTGAAAAAAAAGGCCAAGTTCTGTAAACGGATTGAGTTTCGCAAGCGTGTCTTCTTCCAAATTTTCTTTCATTATTGTAACCATTGTTCAAACTCCCATAAGCCTAAATCTATATATTCATATCTGCCAGTGTCAAATTATCGCCAAATTTGGCTATACATGGTGATGTACTGCCAAATTTGGAGACCAAATTAAAATCGAAACAAACGAAGCCAACTTTTCTATAGCTAACAAATTTGTCGGAATTCTCATTTAGATTCAGTATTGTCAAAATCTGAGTTTTCTATAATTGGGTTTCACGCATTTTAGCCTTATGTGATTGAGTAAAGCTAGCTGATTTCTTAAAAACAAGGAATACAGAAGATACTTTTTTTATATAAAAGAAGGCACCTATGTTGATTTATTAATCAACATTTATTTATATTTAAACAAAAACATAACTGTTTATCTTAGCTAAGTAATTTTATTAAAATATCCAAATAAACGTAAAATAAAACTAAATGTGAATCGATGTAAAATAGATTGATCCACCAGAAATGAGCTCAAAACAAGTTAAACGCGTAAAAATGAATAAAATTATATGAATAAAATCTAGTTACTGAACGTAATTTAAGAATCACAGAAAACCACACATCAAAGTATTTCCGTATCAAAAAAAAAGGTAAAAGCAGAGCTGCCATGTCTCCGGCCTTTTGGATACCAGTGCTATAATACAGAAAATGTTGTTTTATTTAATTGGAACATTTGGGAGATTTAAAATAACAACATTTTCTCTAACAAAATAGTGGTGTGCAAAAAGCCGGAGGCTTGGAAACCCTGGTAAAAGTGAACATTTTATTAAAAGTGAGATGACAAAAACTTTCAAGCATATAAAAAACGTGGTAAAAGAAGGGGGGGGATAATGAAATGTACACTGCTCATCAAAATTAAAGGATAATGAAAAAAAAATATGCTCACTAATTTAATGTTGCAACCAGTGCCTAATGCTGCAATTATTTATGTTAATTAAATACTATTGAACTCAAAATTGCACTTCCGCGCATGCGTTAGCGTTCGAAATATGCAAATTAGATAATTGACAATGTGGTACGCAATGATCGCATGTTGGACTTCTAGTCTGTAGTGTTGTTTAAAGTGAATGTGGTGTCCAATTGTGATCAGTATTCAATAGTTATGGCTCAAAGGCACCATTTAATTTAAGGTCAAAAGTGGCGAATAATTGATAGAATCGAGGAAGATCAAACACAAATGGAGGTCGCCCAAGATTTGAATATCCCTCAAAGTTTCATATAAAGAGCATTGAGTCGCTTTTTAAGCAATGGATCTGTTGATAGAGATCCTGGTCAAGAGAGACCAAGAGCAACAACTGTATCCGACGGCCGTTTTGTGTCATTGTGGCTCGAAGAAACAGCGAAGCGACTACAAGAGATTTGGTTTGAGATATTCAGGCTGCCACATGAACTCGAATTAGCCTTTCTACTGCTGCACAAATGCTTAAAAATAGTGGACTGTATGCGAGAAAACCAATGGTTTGTGTCCCACTCACTCCAGCTTCCAAAGGGGCCCCTTTAAACTGTTGCCCTCGTCATATTCAATGGAGCCAAGAAGACTGGTCTCAAGTATTGTTTACTGACGAGTCCCGATATAGTCTGAACTCTGATTCTAGCTGTGTTTTGATCTGGAGAGATGAACGAAGACGCAACTTGCATTCATTTGCCCGTGAAAATCCCGTTCGAGCCCAGTCTTCTTGGCTCCATTGAACATGATGACGGCAACAGTTTAAACGGGACTCTTTGGAAGCTGGCGTGAGTGGGATACAAACTATTGTTTTTCTCGCATATAGTCCACCCTCGTTAAGCCTCCATGCAGCAGTAGAACGGCTAATTCGAGTTCCTGTGGCAGCCGGAAAGTCTGAAACCAAATCTCTTCTAGTCGCTTTGTGGTTTCTTCGAGCCGACAATAACAGCAAACGGTCGTCGGATGCAGTTGTTGCTCTTGGTCTCCTTGACCAGGCTGTCTATCAACGGATCCAGCGCTTAAAAAGCGGTTCGAAGCTTGTGATATGACACTTTGAAGGATATACAAATCTTGGGCGACCTCCATTTGTGTTTGACCTTCGTCGATTCTACAAATTATTTGCCACTTTTGACTTTCACTTAAATGATGCCTTTGAACCGTAACTAATGAATACTGATCACTCTCAGACACCACATTCACTTTAAACAACACTGCAGACCAGAATTCCAACATACGTCCATTGCACACCACGTTGTCAATCCCCTATTTAGCATATTTCCAACGGTAAAGTGTGCTCGAAGTGCAATTTTCTAGTCAATAGTATTTAATTGACATAAATAATTGTAGCATTGGGCATTGGTTGCAACTTGAACTTAGTGAGCATAATTTTTATCATTATCCTTTAATTTTGATGACCACTGTAATTTACGATTTATTGATTTCAATTTATAAAAGAAAAGAAGCAAAAAAGTCACCGAGGAAAAAGTAAGTTTTTTAGATCAATAATACAATTGAGGAAAGTTTATTATCGAAATAAGAAATTAGATAAATGACACTTACTGGAATTAAAACTGAACAGAAAAAATAATGATATATACAGGTTGATTATAATTAATGTTCCACTTTCAAAATGCTGTAAAAAAAGAACCAATGGTCAGAATTACTTCAAATTTGAATTGAATATATTGGAATAGGTGGCAATCGGTATGGTATAAGAAGAACATTCCAAAGTGTATCAATAGATGGCGCTGTATTCTGCATGCTATGCAAATTAAAAGATACGCATGCGCATGACACATTGCATGTGGTATAAAAACGCGGGAAATGTGGCGTTCCCCTCATATTGTATCTGAGAAGCTTGTCATGCGTCTCTCAATAAAGTATCGCGCTCTGCTGGTGAAGCTCTTTTACAAGAACGACGACTGTGTGTTTTCTTGCAGCTTTAAAGAAATTCCGCTCCTTAAAGGATATAAAAAAAAAGCTGTGATCCGATGTCTACCAAGGGTCTGAAGAATATTTCAAAAATTCGAAGAGACGGGTTGTTTTGAAGTGAAATCTGGAAATCAATTACTTCGACGTGAATTGAAGATGTGGCCACAGCAATAGAGGTAGGGACGAGCAGTGGTGGGCCAAAGTGCAGTGCACGGAATAGCCCGATCATTAGACAAGCAGTGAGCACGGTGCATAAAATTATACGCAATATCCTGCATTTCTATCCTTACAAAATTACCTATGTTCAGGAGTTGCTGCTGACCCACCACGAAGACAGACGTTTGCTCTGGAATTTCTCGCTCGCATGGAAGTGGACAATGAATGGGCATGGAACAGTTTGCGGACAGACGAAGCCCATTTCAATCTTCAATGGTTTGTCAACACACAAAATTGTAAGATACGGGCAAAAGAAAATCCATTCGCAACTCAAGCAGTACCGATACATTCGCCAAAGGTAATTGCGTAGTGCTGGTTGACTGCATCGTGTATGGTAGGGCCATTTTTTTCGAGGAGATGGGTCCTGTGAGTCCCGTTACCTGTACCTGGAATGGTAAACGGTATGAGAGTCTTTAGTGCAACCAGGTCATTCCAACCCTTCAACAGCGTGCATTTCTGGATAGAATCAATTTCATGCAAGATGGCGCCACACCGCACATTGCAAAACCAGTCATGCAACTGCTCAAGAGGCATTTCGGAAATAATCCTACCAGTCGTCATTGTCCAACGCCTGGCCTCCCCGATCACCAGACCTCAAGCCTTGTGATTTCTGGCTGTGAGGTTATCTTAAAAATGTTGTGTACAGTGTTCCGAATTGGAAATGTAGCTGAACTAAAGGCACGGATTACAAAACACATTCACAATATCACCCCTGAGACACTGCGGTCTGTTGTGGAACATGCTATTTATCGGTTTAAACTTCGAACAGCATATGGAACCTGTCTGCCGTATGTCCATCGATAAAAACCGAATTATTATGTGCTCTTTGCGGTTTTTGACCCAAGGACAATTCAAAACTGAATAATTATTTGCTTTTTATGTGACAATTAAAACCGATTTTTGCCATCCAATTTGGTATGACATTGCCGTGGTGGATGGGATTTTCACTAACAACTGTTTGACAGATTTCACAACTGTTGACTGACTTGGAAGTCACTTTTTTTTTCGTCAAGCAACCGAAACACTCATGCATATTGAACAGTACGGTTGGTTTAGTGTGTAACTCATGCCAAAGCTGTCGTATTTCGATTAAAAATGTCACTTGTAGCCGAATCTACTTTCGTTTTGTCGCTGACGGTTCCATCTATTGATACAATTTGGAAATTTGTTTCCTTACACCATACCGTTTGCCCCTTCTTCCAGTAGATTCTGTTCCAATTTCAAGTCATTCTGACCAGTGCTTCCTTTATTACAGCATTTTGAAAGAGGGACATAAGTTATAATCTCCCTGTATGTATGTATATATATATATATATATATATATATATATATATATATATATATATATATATATATATATATATATATATATATATATATGTGTGTGTATATGTATATATATATATATATATTCATCATTGATTATTGAATTTCTTTAGGTAACGTTTATTCAATTTCAAAAAGTACAATGTTTTTATATTAGCTATATTTTCTCAAAATTCTTTATCTAATTTTCATAAATATTCTGATCTATAAATATTAGAATTTAGAAAAAAATTGACTTTTCGAATGGAAAAAGTGCACCCGGCATCAAATGGAACTAAAATATAGTTTTTCTATTCCTCTTATTTAAAAATGTAGTTAATTTTACGAAGCCATTCGAAACTAAATACAGAAAACCCGATTATAGAAGAATAAACCTCAGTTTTCGTAAAAACTGAAGTTGAATGAGAGTTTCCCCAAATTATCTAGCTATGACTGAGTTACCTTCATTTACGGTAATTTATTTTTGTCGCTAAATTTGTGGATAATTAACCAAGTATGCCCAGAATTTGAGGCATCCGGATATGACTATCTAGCGTTAAACGTATGAGAATATTAACAAAGGTTTCAATAATAAAAGTAAATTCGCAAGAAACCAAGTTTCCTAGAGCTCACAAACATAACCTGATTATGGAAAAATCATCCACAATAGAATTTCAAACTGCTGTATCTCAGTCATTTTTTAGGATAGAAGCAAAACCAAAAGAAAAAAAAATGCTCTGGAAACCTTTTATCCAGACCGAGCACATAAGGTTAAAAAGTTTCGTAAATTTAATATTTTTAACATAATTTTGAATTTAAAATCTTTATTATTACTAAAAGGACTCATTACACTGTGTGACAATAAATAAAAATAAGAACGGATAATCAGTGTATACAATATATTAAAAAATCTTCAATTAAAATAACATACTACTCACAGTAATAAAATACAAATATATTCCAACAGTTTGGAACAACAAAATACTTGTTCATCATCAGGGAAATATCCAGGAGGAAACAACACGTTATAATATTTACATTACACAATTTTCAAAACGAAAACTGACTTTATTTAGCGGGAATTTCCCAAGATTCATTTTTAAACACGGTAGTAGTGCCATCTGTTGAATAAAATCCGATTTAATGTTTATTGAAACGTAAATACAGTTTTCAGAAATTTGATCCAAGCGAATGGCATAATAAAGGATATAGACTTGGTTTGTTCTTGTTAATATTTCCAGTGATTCACGAATCTTGGCTTTGTGGGGATTCGTTTGTCGAACAATAATTCCTGCCTTTTTATTTAAAATCTTTATGTTGAATTTCTATTTTTAAACAAGATAAAGGTATGAAACTGGCGCCAACAAACTTGGTATAGTTTTTACAAGGAAGGTTTCCATACGGGCATATTCAGGAAAATCTGAAAAAAATTACAGAGTGTTCTTCTCATGTGTATATATATGTTTATAAAATTTTTTTTGGCGGAACCGCGATAGAATGTTCGTAAAAAAATAATGAAAATTTCGTTTATTTCGCGATTTATCATCGGTTGGCGATGAAATGAAATTTCGAAAAATACTTTTTTATGCCGATTACTCTTTAAGATAAAAATGTTTCATGTTGAACTTGTTTAAATAAATTTAATGTAAATGACTTTAGCTTTGTCAGTTTTAGATTGATTTAACTATAGTTTTGTCATATATATATTTATAATGAAAGTTAAATATCAAATTTTATGAATTAAAACAAAATGAAAATAAATTAAAATTGTTTCAATGTCTCAAAATTAAGTCCAATTGAGCACTGTAGATTCAATTCTGTTGCTATGGAAACGACGAATTCTTTGAAATGAATAACTGGTAAATCTACCTTGCCTTTATTTTGGAATACGCTTAAATATGTGAAAGTATTTTTTAAATATGAATATGTTTTTAAAGTAATAAAATTAAATAACAAGCAAGATAAATATGTAATACGAAAAAATGTATTTATAAAACTCTCTCATTGTTTAAGTTTAAATTCATTAAATACTATTTACAGGCATTCTAAAAATCAATTAACAATCAATTTTCAGGTGCACTGAAATCGTTTGCTTTTGGCGAGAAAAAGTATTGTTAACCAAATAGCGTAACGCTTTCGCTTTTTCGCGCCAAATACTCGAAAGTATTTATTTTTTTACAGACTTTCTACTGTAATTGCGCCGCTAAATTTGACCGATCCTTTATTACGTACATAAGTAGTTTAATTAGTATATTTTTCAAAATTTTTTGAGTATGCCCAGTATGGAGACCTTCCTTGTTAGTAAGTCCTTTGCACAGGCTCAGTTATATCCAAATCGTTTCATAAATACGAGTGCTATCGTATGATAAAAATATAGGTATGTATACAGGATGTTCAAAAACTCGCCCTACAAATTCAGTGGGATGGTAGTAGGCATCAAAAGGTTGAAAAATTACCATAGAACATTTGATTGCAAATCAACATATTTAATCAAAAATACAGAGTGTATCATTCTAACTCAATTTCGTCTGACTTTAATAACTTTCATAAAACTGAAGTATATTATAATAAAACTTTTAACAAGTATTCTTACATTTGTTGTAAATTTGATAAAACCGAACAAAAGTGGTAGACATTAGCAATATACGCGCCAGCAGTGTGCACTCGACGCCCCACATTTTGTAATGTGATTATCAGTTCATACGATATCATCTTTTTCTGGAGCAACATATTTTTCCGTATCTTTTCGTGATGTTATCACATTTCACACAAAACAAGGTACAGTCGTGCAAAAAAAAGTAAACATCCCTTACTAACTCTGCAAAAAATTATCGTAGAAGAAAGTTACTGGTGCCACACGATTGGTAATAGAGTCTACTTTTAAATGATGTATATAAAATTTGCTTAGGGGGGCATCTACATATTAAAACGAAAAAATAACTTCGTTTTTTTCAATAGCAGTACACAATTCTGACAGCATAAATGAACTCTACACACTTCAATTAGCCTAAGAACAAATTTTTATGCAAATCGTACGATTAGTTTCCGAGAAATTAATTATTTTCAAACGAGCTTATTTTAGGAGCTGTATCCAAATTGAAGTTCGGTACTCGATTGTTGACGAGAGAGCCTCCTTCTTTATCAAGGCATCTTAAGCGCTACTCAAGCAGACATTGAAGATTGCCAGATTACAGGATAGCATAAGAAATTTCAAAACATCTACTCACTTCTATCATAGACGGCCATCATTTTGCAGTTTTGTAAGCATAATTTGAAAACTACTTTGAAGACAAAATGTGAAATTCTGGATTCCCATTAAGTAGGACTTAATAAATCTAAATCCATCAAAAAAATTGTAGGTTGCAATTCATAATTTTTTCGAATATTAATTTCATAATTCATATTATAAAATTATAAAAATTGCAAATTCAACGTATTCATGTTTGAGTATTTTAGTATTATTGCTACAGAAAAAATTAGCACATTAGGAGTATAATTTCAGTTCATATTAATAAAAATATGAAAATGTAATTTAACACTAGAAACTCTACATTTTGAACGTTTATAATTCAAAAACTTAACATTCAAATGACTTGAAATTTGGTGTCTGGGCATAGTTTGAAACGAGGATTTGAAATATCTTGCCAAAACTGGATATTGCAATTGAAAAAAATGAAGTTTGGTTTCGTTTTAATATGTAGATGGCCCCCTAAGTAAATTTTATATACATCATTTAAATTAGACTTTATTTCCAATCGTTAGGTACCAGTAACTTTCTTATACGATAATTTGTTGAGGAGTTAGTAGGAGGTATTTACTTTTTTTTCCACGACTGTACATATCGTTGCATTGTTATTGCAATGTTTTTATTTTTCTCGAAATTATTACCGTCAAATTGAGTTCAGTTAGGATGAAACATCATGTATATGTGACTAAATAAGTTGTTTCCGACCCCATGTTCTATTGCGAATTTTCATGCTCTCGATGCCTGCTAACACCGCTCTGAATTTGTCGATCGAATTTTGGAACATCTTATATATACATACATTAGAACCGTGGGTGTTTATGAGGTCTGTGGTCATGTTCGGCGAAAATATACTGAAATTTTCGGGACTGGCTTCCCTCCAAACGTCTGCAATATGTAGCTTTTGTAATGGGACTACATTTTGTATTGTGAGCTACCTAAAAAATATTATTTTTTACGTTACCGTTAACCTTACTTTGGTCCTTGCGGGTTACTTTGGTCCATCCCATAAAAAAGGGTTTTATTATTTGTATTGAACAAACAATACAAGATAATTTGGAGGTTTTGCCCTTGAAAAATATTTTAGACCCTAGTATAGGGTATTTGAATAACTGGAGGTAATTAAAAAATTTTTTATGTGGCAACACAGGATGTGTTTGTAAACAACGTATTTTCGTGTGTAGATTTTAACTTCCCAAACTTTCTATAGTGAAACAATCTGGATAAGAGATACATATAAGGTAACTGTCAAAATATTAATTTTAGTAACCTGTAACCATGTGTAATCATACTTTTTCCTTTAAATTTTTTATTTTGACAGAAAATGTTTAAGTTTTCATAAAGCTAATATGAAAACTAGTTTTTCGGGGCTACTTTGTTCCAGGCCTTTTTTGGTCCGGAAGTAACCCCAGTTACACATAAATGCCTTTTATACAATCAAATCTCTTAAAAATGTATTAAGTAACATTTTTTTCAAATGTTACTTTAGAAAAATGTTACTATTTTTGTTCCAGGTGCTGAGGATAGCATGATCAAAACTCTTTCTCGTGTCTTTAATATTAAAATTTGGTTTATTGTGTTTAAATGTAAAAAAAAAATAAAAATTGTTTATCAAGTTTGCAGTGTTAATTCATTAGCAGACTCTATTGTAATCAATTGCTAATTGGTTGCAATATTCCAACATATGAATTGTACTCATTTCATATGAAAATAAGTGAATGGCCCACAGAAACCCCAGCAGGGGCTGCTTTGTTCCAAAACTTTAAAAATAGTTAAAAAATGGAAAAATAAAAGATTGCCTCTTTAAAACCATACAGTTTGCTTCATTGTTTCTTTTTAATTGATTACAATTCAATTTCAACGTTGAAAAATCATATATAATATTCTTTAATAATGGAAATTTTAGTGGAACTAGGAAAAAAAGACCCAAAGTAGCCGGTATTTAATAAAACAATATTTATCGATATTTAAAAGAGAATAAAACAAAATGTTTATGCTAGTTAAATAATTCAATGAAAATATTCAAATAAATGTAAAATAAAAGTAAATGTGAAAGTTATGTAAAGTAACTTGATCCGTCCAGAATCAATTCAAAACATGCAAAACGTGAAAAAAGAATAAAATCTATTTGCGGGAAGTAACTTAAGTAACACAGAAAAACAATGATCGAAGTATTTCCGCATGGAAAAAAGGGTAAAAGGGAAAGAATTAATTAAGGGGGAGATGACAAAATCTTTCAAGCACATAAAAAAACTTTATTAAAAAAACAAAGGGATAATGAAAAGTAATTTACGATTTATTGATTTAATTTTATAAAAGAACAAGAGCAAAAAAGCCACTGAGGAAAAAGTATGTTTTTTACATCAGTAATCCAGTTTCGAAAAGCTTATTATCGAAATAAGAAATTAGGTAAGTGAGACTTACTAGAATTAAAACTGAAGAGGGAAAATAAGGGATATATTTATTTATTTATTTATTTATTTATTTATTTATCATTGATTATAAAATTTCTTTAGGAAATGAGTATTCAATATTAAAAAAAATGAAACGTTTTCATATTAACTATAATTTCTCAAAATTATTTATCTAATTTTTAAAATATTCCTGTCTATAATTTCTTTTTTATTAATTCAGTTATAAATTCAGCAATAAAGGTAATTTAAACAAAAAAAAAATAAACACGCCTTAAGGGGGATTTGCTGTTAGAAGGCAGGAAAAAGGTTTTTTTTTTTTTTTGTAGAGTATGAATAAAGGTTTTACATCCGGGTTTTTTGCATCTTATTTATTATCATTTCAAAATTTTTTAAATAAAAAATTGATGAACCTTCTAAATGGGAATGTCTAAATGAAAAATTTGAAAAATGCAACACGCATTTTTACCGAATTTCTTCAATTACCACCAGCTGAAAAATAACAGATTTGTATTGTGCAGCCTTGTATATGATCTGTATATTTATATGTATACTACATATTATGCTAAAAGTTAGCTTAATTAAACACACACAGCACAGTTAAAAATATCCATTCACCAATTTCTGTCAATAAACGGAAATGTACTTGAGAACTTTTGCGCAATCCTGTATTTGATCTGTAGAATTTAAAAACGCGAAGTAATATGCAAAAATGTAATTAAATTTAAAAACGCGTAACGCAAATGATAACGAACTTTCAGCAATTATTGTTCGTAGACTGGTTATTAGTAGTTCGACTTTAGTTCGTAGACTGGGTGATCCAGAAGTTCCGGGAGTTTTGAAATGTTAATAATTAGAAAACTATGTACAATAGGAAGTTGCGGTTTTCACGTATATACTCAGAAACATGTGGGATTTTTGTTTAAAATGAATTTTTTTTAAATAAATAATTACAATTTTTAGCAACAGATGGCGCTGCTGTACGACATCGATAGTATCTGAACCATGTGTTATAAAAGCAGATGAGTTCATTTCGCAACGTCTTTCCTAAGATATTGATCAGATTTCGTTTTAAGGACCGCTATGTTCAAACGCTTTTTCGAAGTTTAAAGAAATTGTATTTAAAAGGAATTTTGATACAAAATTTGATATGTAACTGCTATGTTTAGTCATGCTTTCTTTGCGTGACAAAGCTCTTTTAAAAAAGGATGAATCGGCAAGTTTAGCTTTGCTTTGTTATCGTACAATGCATGAAGTTAAAACTGGAAAAGGACCGAAATCTCATTACAAATCTAAAGGCTATGAAAAAAAGGTTTGAGGAAATGAGCTCATTGGGAAATCGTCAAAGAACGGGAGATCCCTGACATCTATTGCAGTCGTAATCGAGGTTGAACACCGTGCCAAAATTCAATCCGCTGTATTATACCATATCAGAACAATATTATCAATTTCAGCGCCACCTATTGGCAAAAAGTGTAACTAAATAACATATTATTTTTTTCATTAAAACAACAAATCCCACATGTTTCTAAGCATTTCTGTGACAACCACATCTTTCTATTGTATATAGTTAACTAATTATTAACATTTCAAAACTCCCGGAACTTCTGTATCACCCGGTACTCTTGTGTGTTTCTGTAAATAAGCGATAAATTCAATGCATGCCACATACCTACAGTAAGTGCCTTGTAGTACACTCAATGATATTATATAATATGTGTAATATCATTGAAATGCACCGAAAAAAGTTTTTCCCCATAAACCGAAATGTAACGGGATTCTTTTAAGTATCCCTGTAAACCAACCTTAAATGCCGCACACTTTATTTTCAATATAGAACATGCCACAAAACACTCAAATACTATATATCAATTTCACGGCAATTGGGATATATTTACGTGAGTTAGAACACGAATAGGCAGAGGACAGACGGAAAAACTGACAAATGGAATTCATGAGCACTTTTCAACTATGTTGGAAAGTGTTAAATGAACTGGATAAAAATCGGTGTATCTGTTTTATAATTATCCATGGAATAAAATAACAAGTTGAAAATTGCTCGTCAAACATGACAAATGAGGTGCGTTCGTAGTATAACTAGTTTTATAAATATTTTTTTGCACCGCATATTGTACCGAATGTATATTTTAGTGCACTTCATAAGTGCCTATCAATTTCATTCTGTTCGAAAGGCTATAACATCATTAAAATGCACTTGAAATAATTTTTTCCCATTGGCCGTAATGTAACGGAAAAATTTTGACTGTCCCTGTCATTAAACTATACATTCGATTTTCATAAAATTTGAAATGAGTCGAGAAAATTATGCATAAATTATATATTTTAAATTTCAAACGATTCGGTTGGGGAGTTTTTGCGCTGTTATATGCTGACGGACAGACAGACGGACTGAACGACGACTGTAGGTGCTACGTATTTATATAATTACGAACACACCTAAAAACGAATTGTCTAAATCTGCTTCCTTTAAAGACAATTAAAAGTCATTTTAACTTATTAACAATGCCATGGCGTATCATAAAGGAACAATCCCTTTTATCCCAATTTTTATTTTATTGGTATGGAATTGGCAAGAAAGAAAAAGAAAATACAATAGTTATGTCATATCGCAAAAAAAAAAAAAATAAATAAATAAATAAACGAATGTTTCTTTAAAATAAAAGTTTCATTAAAAAATGTTTCAAGCCTTTTTATTTTATTTGTGTATTTTCTTTTACTTTTGAGTGTTTAAAACACTTCATTATTGCACTTTCATAGCCAGTTAGCTTACTGCAGCGAGCATCGTTTGACGCATTAATTAATATTTTTCGTTCTTGTAACATGCATACAGTTGTAACAATAAAGATACCAGTAGACCAATGCGAGGCTTTAGCATTGCCATCTTTGAGTTTATTTTCTGATACATTTTCATTCATTTATAATTAACTGCAATTTTTTAAATCAAACTACTTATTTTAACGAAATATTTGTGCCTTATCAATACCCCATTCATCGTTGTGCGTTTTGTATGCGCATAAAAAAAGAGATGTTGACATTAGAAATACTATGTATGATGATAGTTAACCTAAACGTATAACGATAATTCAGTATGCAATGTAAGGTGTGGGCAAAAAAATTCTGTCCAGTGATACATCGTTCGTTATGCACTATATGGCCAACGGTGACCGGTCACTTTCAATTTTAGACGTTTAGTTAAATATCTAGAAAATACATCAGGAATTAACCAGAAACTGCAGATGTGTAAACAGTATAGTATAGGTCATATATTTCCGCGAAGATTTTTTTCCCGAAACCCCATAGGGGACCGTCAACAAATTGATAAAGAATGAATATCTTTTGGATAACACTGTAAAAACTAATGTAGCAAAAGCTTTCAAACTCGAAATTATTAATAAGTGGCTTATTGTAATATACTGTGTTCATTTTTATGAGGCTAGCATGTATACTCGTTGATAAATTAAGGGTCCGGGACACAAAAATCTTCAAATTTTGCAAAAACATTTTATTTCATTAAAAATTTCTCTGTTTTTTCCTGCTTAAAATGACATTAAAATCATATTTCTATCTGAATTAGAACAAAAAATATTAATTTTTTTGTTTTGGTTTGTTTTCAAAATCTAGCTTTCAAGCAATCAGCTTTCAAGCAAACTAGCTTTCAAGGCTGTCATGAAAACGACTTCCTGTAAAAATGCGTTTTTCTTCATGATAGGTTTTTTCACCATTTCTCGTATTTGGATTCTTATAACTCCAGAACCGTTAAAGATAAATGGTTCAAACTTGGAATATATCTTTTTCAATTATTTTACTTTAATTTTGATTCAGCATATTTCAAAAAAATATTTACTTTTGAAAATATGATTTTTTTTTTAAGTTGCACCCCTTTTTTTAATTTTTTCAATAAATATTCTTAATTTTTCTATAAATTAATATTTTTTAAAATGCTGAATCAAAATTAAAACTTATATATTTTTGTTTATTTAACTGAAACAAAATTGAAATTCTATAAATAATATTCCGAGTTATAACGATTTTAAATTACCACACTTTTTTAATAAATTTTAAATTTAAAATTAAAAAAAAATATGAGAAGTTTTATCATGTGGTTTTGTTTACAAATGATAAGGTTAACCATCACAAAAAAATCAGAATTTTAACTCAATAAATAAAAATTATTTTAAAATGTGTCCCGGACCCCCATAAGGTTTTTAAAAAAATAGTTCCAAATTTCGCCAAGTGTTTTGCTTATAATTTGCAGAGTTCTTAATATAAAAAAAAAGTTCTTTTCAGAAAATCTGACAAACAAAATTGTACATAAAAAAAAATGAGCAGGTTTACTAAAAAATATTTCACTGCGCATGCGCAAATGCAATCAAAATGTAATATGTATAATGTATTAGCTAAGTATATAGAGCAACTTTTGTGAAAGTCTCAAAATCATAGCTTGAAAATTATGAAAATTATCGTCGATAGAATAAGCTTATAATCAGTTGTTCCCAAAAGGAAGCAAAAAAATGTGGGGTTGTACCCAAATACAGTAGTACGTGCAATATTGTGTACGCTATCTTGTGTACACTAATCAACAGATATTTGATACAACCACTCTTCTTTTTGCTTCGTTTTGGGAACAACGGATTTCGAGCTTATTCTACCATTGAAAATTTTCAGAATTTTCAAGTTATAATTTTGATACTTTCACAAAAGTTGCTTTGTTTACTTAGCTAATACATTATACTTATTATATTTTGATTGCATTCGCGCATGCGCAGTGAAACAGTTTTTAGTAAACCTGCTCATATTTATCTAATTTTTATTATTTTTTAATTCGGATTGCAGAGTATTGTGTACGATGTTTTTTGTCATATTTCGGAAAGGAACTTTTTTTATATTAAGAACTCTCCAAAAAATTGGCGAAATATGGGACTGTTTTTATAAAAACCTTAATTTCTCTACTAGTATAGATGTTATCCTCATAAAAATGAATACAATATATTGCAATAAGCCACTTATTAATAATCTCGGGTTTGAACGCTTTTGCTACATTAGTTTTTACAGTGTTATCCAAAAGATATTCGTTCTTTTTTAATTTGTTGACGGTGCCCTATGGGGTTTCGGGAAAAAAATCTTCGCGGAAATATAGGACCAATACTATACTGTTTACACACCTGCAGTGTCATGTTAATTCCTCATGTATTTTTCTAGATATTTAACAAAACTTCTAAAATCGCAAGTGACCGGTCACCTTTGGCCATATAGTGTAGTACGCTACATATTAATTGAGAAAAAGGGATATTGACCTCAGAAATAATATATAGTGCGAGGCTTTTGCACTGAAATATTTTAGTTAATGTTCTGATAGATCTTTTTTATAAATTTAGAACTAATTGCAAATTTTTAATCAAACAATTTGTTTAATCAAATATGAGTGTGCTTTGTCAAATGCCGGTTTAAAAACCTTTCGTATAATACCCGACTGTTTGTGTGCATGCCTAGAAAAAGGGATGTCGATATTAGAAATAATATGTATGATAATATTTAATCATAAATGTATAACGAAAATTCAGTATGGAATGTCCGATGTGAACAAAAAAATCTTATCAAATGATACATCATTCATCATTGTACTTTAAATATTAGTTAAAGTCAGTATGTATTGTGAGACATGGGCAAAATATTCTATCCAATGATACATCATTCATCATTGTACTAAATATTAGTTAAATTCAGTATGTGTTGTGAGACATGGGCAAAAAATCATATCCAATGATACATCATTCATCATTGTACTCTAAATATTAGTTAAATTGAGTATGTGTTGTGATACGTGGGCAATAAATCATATCCAAAGATACATCATTCATCATTGTACTCTAAGTATTAGTTAAATTCAGTGTGTGTTGTGAGGACATGGGCAAAAAAATCATATCCAATGATACATCATTCATCATTGTACTCTAAATATTAGTTAAATTGAGTATATGTTGTGAGGATATGGGCAAAAAATCATATCCAATGATGCATCATTCATCATTGTACTCTAAATATTAGTTAAATTGAGTATGTGTTGTGATACGTGGGCAAAAAATCATATCCAATGATACATCATTCATCATTGTACTCTCAGTATTAGTTAAATTCAGTGTGTGTTGTGAAACATGGGCAAATAGTTATATCCAATGATACTTCATTGATAGTTGTACGCTTCATATTAATTGAGATAAAGGGAAATTGACAACAGAAATTGTATATATTATTTGGCAATTCATTAAATTCTCGTTAATAAGAGAAAATTGCCTTAAAACTAATTGAGTAATTTATAATTAAGTTTTAAAAATTTTTAAATGATGTATCATCGGAAACACACCTCTGTAAAGAATATTTATTATTCTAGCATGCAAGAAAGTGTGTGAAAAAAGCATTACAAAATTCCATATTTTCATACAATAACAAAGTTGCGATAAATAAAAGAAATTACTCAACTCTGATGAAAAGTAAACAAATGTTGTTTGGTTAATACCATTGCACTATACGTTTAAATATAATACCGATTCTCATCAGGCATTATTGTACCGAAAAATAGGGGATTTTTGTCATATTTCATTATTGAAAAAACTCGTAATGGAGGATATTCCAAATATGGGTTCGAGGAATGAAAAAAGTCACGTGATACCGGTAATTTACCCAAGGAACTTCTAACTGATAAGAAGGGAAGCTACTACTGCTTTGCCTCATGAACTGTTTCATAGGGTAGCGGGGATTTGCATTACACGTCTACGGAGCCTTCCCTTCTATACGCTAGAAGTTTTCACCTTGACCACGTGATCATAACGTAGATGGAATATCCTCCATTTAGTTTCGTATAAACTTTTTAATTCTATCTTTAAAAATACACTTATTATAGTTTTACGGAAAAATACTTCTTTTTCGTTTTATAAGTAAAAAAGCTTTTTCCTATCGTCAATAAACTATAGTATGTAGTTAAAACACAATTCACATTCTGAGATAAAATTCTTAAGATTATCTTTCTGGATTATTCCAAATTCATTAAAAGAAAATTTCTGTATCCTTTAAAATCTTTTTCGTAAGACGATGATAAGGGTACTTGTACTTCTTTCTAAAGAAGAAAGTATTGTAATCCAGATTTTTTTCGACTTCAGGTTTTCGACGTATTTACACGTTTCAGGAATTAGATATGCCGAAAAACATGTTTATACAAAATGTCACTATGTCTGTTTGTGTGTCCGTATGTGTGTATGTCCGCTTTGTATCATCGAAAAGTGTATGAAGTTACGAACAGAATTGGACCAAATTTCATGTATATGTTTTTGGCTAAAGACATCAGGTCCTCCTTAAATTTGAAAATATTCTACCGGATTTGGGCGCTATAATAGCGATTTCTGTGCCATATTATTATTTTACCATCGAAAAGTGTATGAAGTTATGAAGAGAATTGATCCTAATTTCATATCTATGTTTTCGGATATGAAAAGCATATCCCAAGTGAATGTGGAAATATTCCGTGAGAAGGAGTCGCTGTAATAGCGGTTTCTGTATAATTTTCTCAATTATGCATAGTTCTGTTGTACATCGACGGCTTGTGCAGCGACGAGAACTTCGCATCCTGGTAGGTCGCAAGCAGCCGAAGTGCTGCATAATAATGAAAAATATTGATATTGATAAATATTATGATTGAGTTTTACTCCTTTTTACTTCAATTAGTAAAATGAAGCATAAACTTAAGATGAAAATCAAATTTGGCGTAGTATTGACGTAATAACACTGAAGGATTAGCGTGAGTAATAACTTTTTTCAAATATTAGGATATATGAACAGAGTCAGATAATATAGACGAACACCGTTCGCAGAAAATTTTCAAAGTTTGCAGACAGTTTTGATGTTTTTTTTTTTTTTAACAAATTTCTTTATTTAATATATATATATATCAAGACCTTAGGCGGAGAATCGGTGCGATGCACGTCGCATACTCTTGAGAATGTCTGCAGACTATTTTAAAACTGGAGAAAAAAAAATGTTTGCTAGAAATTATTTGCCATCTATCATGGTACAGTATTTTGTGGAAGAAGCGCCGCGTCGCATACAAGTTTAAAACTTAAAAATATTGTGGGAGTGCCGCTTATGCCGGGACGGCGGGTACGATGCTTTTTTTTTTTTTTCTCCTGCCAGGGCCAGTAGCAGAAACAGTGCAGCACCGAAGCGGGTGCTGCAGATTAATTTAACAGATTAAAAATAAATTTTGTGTTAAAAAAATAAATGTTAAATGTTGATCTCTTTTAAATAAAATTTATTTGGTTGGAAATTTTAGCGAATGTTTATGCACTTGTTTAGCGTTTTTCCACTATTTGTGGCGATTTTTTTTTACATTCGAAAAGGGAATTCAGTTTTAATATCTTAGTAAATTTTATCCTCTTTTCAATAAAGTCTAGTTCAGAAAACTGGAAGGAGGGTGGGGTGGAGTTGAGAGCATGTAACGTAATGTGAGGGATTGGAAAGAGGGCGTTTTGTCCTGCAGACTGTTTATAAAATTTATATACTTGCGTTGCAGACTGCAGAAAAAAAATTCTGCTGCTGGGATCAAGCGAAAAAAAAATTGCTTTTCGGAAATTTTAAAAAGTTAAATTGGAGAGAATTAGAAACGGATTTCAATTCTCGCATAAAACTTTTCATTTTTGCTGTTAGGATACTGAGGATTAGGATTAGCTGATATAGGACTCGGGAGGGGCGCGGCGTTTTTTGCAGAAAATTTTTAAGAAATTATTTGAGTTCGCAGGCAGTTTTACATTTTATCTAAGTCTGTATATGAAAAAGAAGACAGTTTTGGGATTGGCACATCCGACAAGTTAAGGATAGAATTAAAAGGTTTTTGGAAACTGTATTATGAGTTTTTACAGCAATGAAATATAGCGCGCACAGACATACACGAGTCCCCCAATCCACGAGTCCTACAATAATGCCTAATGAGAAATGGTCTTGTATTTAAATGTATAGTATAGAATGTAGGCATTTAAAGAAACTATAGCATTTTTAGGCAGATTTCGTAAAAAATACTACCTTGGAATTTCTGAAAAATCTTTGCATGACGACCATGATCCCTAGAACCAAAAACCACCCTCAGTTAAAAACTTTATCTATCTATCTATATCACTTTTTTATGAACGCGATAACTTCCGCAATTCTGCACCAATCTCTTCGAAAGTGATACATAAAATCAAGGGGCAGAAAATGTCGGTCAAGTTCGTTAATGGGCACAGTCGGAACAAGGGGGTGGAAATAGGGAGGGGTTTTGTGGAAACCGAAAAAAAGCCATAATTTCTTAATTATTATACACATCGAATCAGTTTAAATTTATTATGACTTCTAGGAAAAGGACCAGAAATTTATGTATAACAAAATTTTGATAAAATTAAAAATGGGCTCAAGGGGCTGCAAAATTAGGACTTTAGGGAGAAACAAATTCATAACTTCGTCCATTCTCAAGATATCAAATACAAATAAATTTATTATGAAACTTCTGAATACTACAAAAACTTTTATATTGACAAGTTTTTGATAGAACCAACTCTTACAACAAAAAAATATAAATATAAATAAAATAAATGAAAAATTAAATAAAATAAAAATTAAAAATTAAAACAAAAAGGGGGGTTGAAGGAGAAAAAAATCCAACACTTCGTTAATTCCTAAAATATAATCCTCATGAATTTATTATAAATCTGCTTAGTATTGTCTTCAAGTTTTATAGTGAGAAGTTTTTGATAGGTCTAATTGTTACAGGAAAAACAAATTAAAAGTACATAGTGGTTGAAGAAACAATTATCGTATTAAGGGTATACTCAAATCCAAACTGCATTTGTTCTGATTCATTTTTAAATTCCTTTTTGCTCTCAAACGCGTCCAATTGGAAGATTCTCTTATTCAGAAACTATATAATGTGCCGTATTAGTCGATTTTGTGATAGAGGCAGAATATATTTCAAAAAATGATGTCAAAGTGAGCATTTTGAACCAAGTTTCCTGAAGCAATACTTTTAGAAACGAAAACTACGGTCGTACCTAGGAAATATTTGTTTTTAAATCAAGTTTTAATTAATTGAACTTAAAATTAAAACACAGGTCGCTCCTCAAAAATCCCGTTAGCAAGTTTCTTTTTTTTTTTTTTAATGAATCTGAAATTATGTCAGAAAATTTCGAGTTGTTGAGAGTGGGAAAATATTTTTTTGAATATCGCCTTAAAATGATTCTGATAAATCCAGGCCTTATATAAAAATGAAATTTAACACTCGTCAAAAGCGGCCAGATAAATTTATTGGGTTTGTCTCTTTCATGAATTAGTTTTGTTGGTGAAATTAGTACTTAACTTCGAAATCTACCAGTAGGTCGAGCCGGCAGGGATTTTTTATTTTTATTTTTTGTCGAGCGATTAATTTCTAGTTTAGCTGCTGCCAAAGCTGTTTAAAAATTATTGAATCGCTCCAGTAGTTCTAGAGAAAAAGATAAATGAATTACAGCTGTTTGAAGTGCGTTTTATTGTTCGATACGAAATTGCGTATCTATTGCATGTGTCTTAGATTTTTCATTCTACTTTAAATAAATCTTAATCTAAGTCATTTCTTGATTTCTTCAATTAACTTCATTCTTTGTTGTTGTTTATTTTTTTTTTTTTTTGGGGGGGGGGGGACGGTGTATGGTATAGATGGCAGCACTAAACATTTTTGTTAAATATCTAGTTACAATATGGTTTTCCTTTCTCACACCAGATGACAGCAATGTTTTGCTTTTCAGTCAGTTACTCAACTGCTGCTCACATGCTCTAATTGTTCTAAATCTGTTTGCATCTTCACATGCCATAATATAATGGGTCTACCTTCTGAAGTTTTGGATACTAGTAATGTAGGTATTGTGTTCCAACAACTTTTAATATCCTGTGTCAGGTGTATCTTTCTTTGGATCTCTTGGTTTTTTTTGGTCATTTATATTCTTTTATGCTGCGGTATCAGGAGCTACATTTTGTCATTCTAGGCGTAATGCCAACGAAATTGGATGAAATAACGCGTCTTCACTATGAATTAACCTACAAGCCCCTCTGATGATTTTGTGAGTTATTCATAGTTTCTTATTTTACATACCGGCTTCCTATGTTCATATCTTGTTCATCTTTAGAATTTTACCATTTGTGATTTCATCTTTATTATATTATATATATATGGACACGATAAGTTCCGTAATTCTGCTTCCAAACTGATACATAAAATCAAGGGGTACAAAATCTCGGTTAAGTTTGTTAATGGGCAAAATCTTACCAAGGGAGTGGAAATAGGGAGGAGTTTTGTGAAAACAAAAAAAAACCCCATAACATCTTAATTTTTATACATATCCAATCAGTTTAAAGTTATTATTACTTCTAGGAAAATTGTCAAAAAATTATATATCACAAATTTTTAATAAAATTAAAAATGGGCTCGATGGGCGCAAAAAAATAGAGTTTTTGGGAGAAAAAAATTCATAACTTCGTCAATTCTTAAGATATTAAATTCAATTAAACTTATTATAAATTTTCTTAATATTATCTACAACTTTTATACTGACAAATTTTTATTAGGACTATCTCTTACTGCAGAAAAAAATTTAAAACGAAAAAAAATGGGGGGGGGGGGCTTGAAGAAGAAAAAATACATTACTTCGTCAGTTCACAAGATATCCAACCCGCTTAAATTTATTATACATTTTGTCAATATTATCTACAACTTTCATATTAACAAGTTTTTAATAGGACCAACTCTTACAGAAAAAAAAAGGGTTTTTGACAAAAAAAAATATTGTATTAAGTGTCTACTCAAATCCAAACGGCTTATATTCTGACTCATTTTTAAATTCATTTTCGCTCTCAAACGCATCCCATTGGAAGACTCTCTTATTCAGAAACTATATAATGTGCTGTATTGGTCGATTTTTCGATAAAAGCAGAATATATTTCAAAAAATGTTGTCAAAGTGGGCATTTTGAACCGAATTTCCCGAAGCGATAGTACTGGAAACGAAAAAAATGGTCGTACTGAGAAAATAATTGCTTGTAAATCAAGTTCTAATTAATTGAACGAAAAATAAAAACACAGGTCGCTTATAAATCTCTTCAAAAAATCACGTCAGCAAGTTTCATGTTTTTACTTTTAAAAATGAGTCTGAAAATGTGCATGAAAATTTCGAGTTGTTGATCGTGGAAAAATATTTTTTTTTAATAACCCCTTAATATGATTCTGGATCTCTTACAGAAAAATTAAATTAAGAATTCGTCAAAAGAGGCCAGACTGAATTGTTAAACTGGGTTTATCTCTAATCTTGATTTAGTTTTTGCTGGTGAAATTAGTACTTCACTTCGAAATCTGCCTCCGCCTGTAGGCCGAGCCGACAAGGATTTTTTTTCATACATTTCAATGCACTTCTATTTATACAGCTTATTACCGATATATCTCTCTTAATAGATCGCGCTAGATAGATATCGTAAAATGTATTCTAAACTTTCTTAATTTGATACACATTTACAAATTAATTTCCGTTTGAATTCTTAATCCATATTGTATTCAGCTAACAAATTTCATAATTATACCTTAATTACTTCTTTTTTCAAATGTTTTATTTCTATTCTAAATTACATAAAAATCGGTAAATGCAAAAAAATATAAACCGAACTTTACCGATTCAATTCACTCAGAGGTAGGATGTTTTTTTTTTTATTATTATTATTAAAAGATTGTTCAAATACGCAAATAAATAATAAACTAATTAAAAAATCCGATTTTAAAAATGCTGCCGGTGGGGTTCGAACCCACGACCCTCGGCTTATTAGACCAATGCTCTGAACCACTGAGCTACGGCAGCTTTGGAAAGAAAACCTTTATTTACTTTAATTACATTATTACGCAATAAGTATTGCATTCAAAAAATCTGTTTTTCTGTTCAGAAAAGCATAAATAAAACAAGCTAATTACGTCATTTTTAAACGCGATCATAGTAACGTTCGTAAATGAATAAATAAGAAGGCATCTTTTTTGGTCTAAAAATCAATTGTATTTTCGCCGATTGTATCATTTCGCCATTTTGAGAATAAGACAATCATTCATTTAGATTTTATAAACTGTTTACAAAAATTGTCATGATAAAATTATTACTTTCACACTATTCGTTAAAAAAAAAAAAAAAAAAAAAAAAAAACTATAAATCCGTGTACTTGATGACTGAATCAATTGTAAGAGAATATTACGTCATCATGATGCAATTTTAGCGGAATATTTCAGAATTATAAATAAAATTTAAGTTTTTTAAACATCAGATCATTTTAACTGATGGATGAAAGAAACTCTTTTCATATTATGGAGTTTACACATTTCATTTCCTTATGCGTTGATATCGTATATCATGCAGTGTTTTTTTTCTAACTAAAAAAGTATCAGAGTATAATATTCTGCAGTAATAACGACCGTAATGTATACCACACCCCCCTTTCCTTCATATTTATATTTCATACATTATTTGCAAAATTTAAAACAATTTAATCGTCAGCAAAGGAAAATCATAACATATTTCGACTATATCTACTTTTATACATAATAAATATTTATATATTTAAAAGACAAGGCTTTTTGGTCATCTCGCCTGATAGCTTCCTACTGAACTGATTGTGATAATTATTTTTTTTAATGAAAGCAATCATTTGTTGATCTGCCGCATTCGAAATTTTTTTAAAATAATCTCTAACGTCCTAAAACGTGGAAAGTTCAAATTGGGTGAAGTAACAAAGACTATTGTACCACATATTTTCAGATTATTAAACATTCACAAATGTATTTAGAAAAAATGTAGAGGGTCTAATTAAGTTACTAAAAAAAAATCTTTTCTTTGTATACCTTGTGGGGTAGCATGTGAACGGTTTCGTAACGCCGAACTCAAAAGTACAATTAATTTAATTTTAGGTATTATATATTCCAAGATATCATCGAAAATGAACTGCAAAAATATGTCCCTCACTCCCATCTATTTCTGAATCTACTGAAACTAAAATTATGAACAAATTAGAGGTAGTAGACGTTAATTTAAACCTTGCAGGAAAATTATAGCGATTACCCTATGTCACATAGTTTTTGAGATAAGTTCATTTTTACTTTCTTCTATCTTTACAAGAAGAAAGTACTGGATTCGTGAAAATTTTCGACTTCCGGTTTTCGACGGATTTATACGTTTTAGAATGCCCAGAACACGATTTGATGGTTTTTAGAAAATGTCTGTCTGTCACTCTGTCACTCTGTCACTCTGTGAGTCTGTATGTGACAAAAATTTTGTGGGCGCTCTATCTCAAGAACTAATGCACGGAATTTCACAAAACTTTATATTTAGTTAGACCTTGATATAAACTGGACCTGAGTAGTTTTTGGTGAAAACTAAGTCAACAGTTCGCTCAACAGGTGGCTCTACTATGCGGCATTTATCACGGTTTCTGCAATAGCTATATCTCAAGAACTACTGCAAGGATTTTCATAAAATTTCAGATTTAGTTAGTCCAGGATATAGTTTGGTGCTGATTACGTTTTTGTGAAAATCGCCCAACAGTTGGCGCTGCTACGCTGCATTAACATGATTATCGCAATAGCTCTAACTCAAGAAAAAATGCACGAATTTTCATCAAACTTCAGATTCAGTTAGTCCCTGATATAAATTAGCGCTGTTTAAATTTTGGTGTAAATCGCCCAACAGGTGGCGCTGCTGTGCTGAATTTTTCACGATTTCCGCAAGAGCTGTATCTCAAGAACTATTGCACGAATTTTCATCAAACTTCAGATTTAGTTAGTCCTTGACATGAATTGACGTATAAATTAGTACTGTTTAATTTTTGGCGTAAATCGCTGAACAGGTGGCGCTGCTATGCTATATTTTTTGCGATTTCCGCAATAGCTTTATCTCAAGAACTAATGCTTGGATTTTCAACAAACTTCAGATTCAGGTATACCTTGATATCATTTAGTGTTGTTTATTTTTGGTGGAAATCGCTCTACAGGTGGCGCTGCTATGCTGCATTTTTTCAGAATTTCCGCTATAGCTCTATCTCAAGAACTAATGCACGAATTTTCATCCAACTTCAAATTCGGATATACTTTGATATGAATTGGTGATAAATCGTTGTTATTTCTTGTAGTATTTAAATGATTTAATTGATGTGATTTATATAGAAGAAAGTTTTGTGATGGCCACAACATACTAGTTTTAAAGTGCATGCACGCAAATTTCGATTTGCGGGCATTCAGAAAAGGTGTTGAGGAGCGCTGCAGGTATCTATCGTAGCAGAAGTATAAAATACCTTGTTGATAATGATTTTCGAAAAAAATCGTCTGTGATTAGCCGAGATAGTAACCCATTAAAGACACAGATGGTTTGGACATACATATTGACAGGGGTGGCGTACTCTATGTACTATCGGCTTTTAAAGCCTAGATAACAACTTTTAATGATATATTTGTGTAATGCAATGGCCAGTAGCAGTATAAAACCAATAAATGTCAAATTTTAAATTAATCACATAAATACTAAGGAATTCGCGACTAGTTTGTATTGACTGGATGTCTCAATACGCCTCCTGTCTTTAAAAGGTAATTAAAAACCTATTTGGAAAACACGGCATGGACCGAGGCGGTGTTGCAACTTTGCGAACTCCTTTCGAAGCGCGCTTAGCACAATGCCAAGTTTTAACTTTGAACAAAGGTTTTGTTTTAGCTACACTGTAAAAAAAAAAAAAAAAATACTAAGCTGAATTTAGTTTTATGAAATGCCAAATGAAGTTTAAATATGCACTACTTGTATTGTCACTACAAAATTAAGTTCGTCATAAACAGATTAGGTTAAGATTTTTAAAAAAGTTATACAGAATAGCATAATTTGATATTATTTAGGCTTCATGTCTCTTTCAACTTTTATGGTATACCCATTCATGCTTTTTTAGTATGTACAGCTATACCCAACCCAAAATTGTATTCTTTTTTACAAAGTTTTATTATTCTTTTAGCAACGATTTTTAATAATACAGTTAATAATTCATATATTTATTGTGAGGAACCCTCTGAGTGCGAGTAATACTTGCACTTGACCGTTTATGTATATTTTAATTTCAAAGCCCTTTATGAAATTTATGGATGTTTGTGGCAATCGGATTACTAGCATTGTTGCAGTGAAAATAGTGACAATGGGGTTTATTAATATTTATTCATTGTATCTTTTTTGAGACCATGTACTCCTGAAAATGAAAAATAACTTTAAAATAAACGGTCAAGTGCGAGCATTACTCGCGCACAGAGGGTTCCGTAAAATAAATATATGAATTTGTAATTGTATTATAAAAAAAAAAAAAAAAAAAAGAAAGTTGCTAAAAGAATACTAAGACTTTGCAAAATACTATACAACGTAGGGTTGGGTATAACTGTATATATTATAAAAGTGTAAATGGGTATACAATGAAATTTCAAAGAGATATGGAACCTAAATAATATCAAATATAGCTATTCGTATAACTCTTTTTTTAATATTATCGAATCTGTTTATGATGAACTTAATTCGGTACTGACAATAAAAGCAGTGCATAGTTAAACTTCATTTGGCATTTCATGAAACTAAATTCAGCACAGTAATAACCTTTATTTCTACAGTGTAGCTAAAACAAAACCTTTGTTCAAAGTTTAAATTTGGGATTGTGCTAAGCGCGCTTCGAATTGAGGTCTCAAAGTTGCAACGCCGCCTTGGTCAGTGCCGCGTTTTCCCAGATAGGTGTTTAATTAACTTTTAAAGTCACTCGAGGCGTATTGAGAGATACAATCAATGCAAACTATCGCGAATCCCACAGTATTTATGCGATTCATTCTAATTAAATCTTTCGAGGGTGATGCCCTTAAAAAACGGACACCTAATTTTAATTCCAAAACAGACAAACGGCACGAAGAATATTTAATTAAAATTTTCCTTTTATCATGTACGTGAAAATAAGCAAGTTCGCGTTTTCTAATAAATTCGTTTATAAATTCTGGTGTCAGTTCATTATTTCATAAGTTTATAAATAGAATTACTCCGTGTCGGAAATGATTAAGTGGTCGCAGGACTCTTAAAGCTCTAAAATTTTAGAAATTTTAGTTTTTTTAGATGTTAAACTCCTATTTTTCTGAAAAATTTTCCTATGTTTCCTTGAAATTCTTATTAGAACAGAAGTTGTAGCTTTTAGAAATATACGTGCTCAGTAGCTAAAGCGGCGTTTCCGAAAATTTGTAGTCATTTTTCTCTAAATGAAGTTTTTGGGCATAACGCGCACAATATCTCAAACACTTCTAAATATTTTTTCATAAACTTCTCAAAACATATGTTTCACATTAGTCTGTATAAACTGAACCTAAAATTTTTTTTTTATTGTACAAAAGAAGTATATTTTTTAAGGTGATTATACTGTTGAAATTTTCTAAATTTTGCATTACCTAAATATAACTTTGTATTAAAAATATAAAAATTCTTTAAATACAAATTTATTTAAGTTCAGGGAAATTATTACTATCTGAAGTATAAGTAAGCACCAAAATTTTCATTCTAGTTGCAATATTTATTTTGTAATCCTGCGCGCAAACTGTTATGCCAATTTTTTGTTCGACAAATGTCTAACAGTTTCGAGCCCCCTATAAATACTAATTCTGTATCTTGCAGTTTTTTATCCCAATTAAAATTGTGTTTTAAAATCATATGCATTTTAAGACATTAAATATTGAAAATGGCCTTTTTTTAATTTTTTCCATTTTTTAGAGTCTCGAGACCCCTTAAATTAGTATGTTTTTAACAATTTGACGTTTATTGCTTTTATACTGTCACTGGACATTACATTACACATATATATCATTAAAAGTTGTTAACTAGGCATAGAGTACGCCGCCCCTGTCCTTGTGTATGTCCAAACTGACCGTACATTTAAGGGTTAATATCTCGCCTAATTACCGATGATTTTTTTCGAAAATCATTATCAACACTGCTTTTATTCTTCTGCAACGATAGGTATATCCAGCGATGCTCAACAATTTTTCTGAATGCCCGTAAATCTAAATTTGTGTATAACAATAAATGCTAATTACTCAAAAACTATGTGACCTAGGGTAATAGCTATAATTTTCCGGCAAGGTTTACATTATCGTCCACTACCTCTAATTTTTTCATAATTTTAGTTTCAGTAGATTCGGAATTAGATGGGTGGGGGACATATTTTTGCGCTACATTTTCAACAATATCTTTGAAAATATAATACCTAAAATTAAAAGGAATGTATTTTTGAGTTCAGCGTTACAAAAAGTTTCACAAAATACCCCACATGATATGCAAAGAAAAGATTTTTTTTTTCAAGTAGTATAATTAGCCCCTCTACTTTTTTATTAAATATATTTATGAATGTTTATTAATCTGAAAATATGTGGGTCAATGGTCTTCATTACTTCCCCGAATTTGAACTTTCCACGTTCCATAGTTTACGAGTAAAATGGCTGTGACAGACAGACAACGGAGTGATCATAATGATCCCATTTTCACTTTTTAAGTACGGAACCCTAAAAATTGAACAGAAAAGAACACCACGCTTTAAAAATCAGTCTTTTACCCTCATAAAGATGTGACATTTCAATATTTTTTCACTCCGCTGTTGCTCAGTTTAAAACTCTAAACGAAATTCTTTATTGAGTAAAAATGATGTGATATGTAAAGGAAAACGATAAACTTTATGTGATAAAACTAAATATTTTACAATTCACATACGAAGTTTTAGTTTAAAAACGTGAGCAAAAGTTTGGAAATATATTTTTCAATAATATGATGTATGATATAGTATTTTTTAAATGGTAAATATGAATATGAGAAATGTCTATGTAAGATTTGAGACTGTGAGTTATTTTTAGACTTTGCCGAGAAAAAATTCTATGATTCTATCAAAGTTAAATTATTTTTGCTGAATTTTTATCCCGTAAAACCATGCATAAGAACCTCAATTTGTAACTTCATCATTTTAATTTTTCAATAATTTGAACAACTGAAGTTCATGGAAATAGTATTTTGAAAGCTTTTGGTTAAAATGATATTTGTTTTAAGAGTTACTAACCAATACTATCCAATACTAACTATACTAATAAATGAAAGATGATATTATTATTGTAATTAATTTATAGGATACTAATTAATAAATAGATAACAAAATAATGGCTGATATCCAAGGTATCATGGAAGACGATTGTATTCCGAGGGACGCAGCTTTAAGCCAAAAATCGTAAAATGTCGTAACTCAAACATATAGCTAATTCGAGACCAAAAGAAACGAATAAAAGCCTCTATTTAATAACTCAGCAAATACGTATGATATTGTTCTACATTTTTTAAAACAATCTTATATCTGCAGTCTAATTGAAGTCTGAAATTTTTACATTTCTACGTGCAGTATATTTTGAGGTCTCTATACAAATTTCTAAGTAACGTTTTATTCATAAATTTAATCCTTAGATGCATAGTGATGTAAATTTCCATCACCTTTTTATTTAATTTTTAATACATAAATTAAGTTCATACAACCACTCACTATATTTATATAGAAATATTAATCCTCTAAAAATTACAAAAATATGCTACTAAATAAAGTTAAAAATCTATCTTAAGGATTCTGGTCTCTAATCCTTAATACAAAAATAAAAAAACACAATTCTAAAAGAATAATTCATGCATTTAAGGGTTAAAGATGATGTAAAAATAAAGACTCATAATGTGTTTTTATTTTTACATCATTTTTAAATTTGTAAATAAAGTATTCGATGAATTTCAACCTCTAATTTTTTTAGTATTCAATTTTACAACGTAAGGTTCTAAATTATTAAAATTTTGTAGGTTTATTATGAATAATTGAAACATTTCCTTTTAAGACATTTTTCTTTCGTTCAAACTCGACGGGTTCCACGTCATATCTAATAAATGAACATGGCAAAAACATTAATATCAGAAGTGAAAAATTTTCATTTGATACTACTCGCTAAGGCTTTCTTTATATGCAGTTGCAAAACACAACACACATCGCTTTTCCGGTGGGATTCGTTGCGTAGTAGTATTTATAAACTCCGGTGAGTTTCGACCAACATTTAAATATTCACTAAAATTAAAGAACTACTGCAACTGCGCTGCTGTGAGTTTCGCGATAAATTAAGCAGCGCGTGGAGCTAAAAGTTTGTTTAGTAAGAATATTTTATAAACACGAACAAAGAGCAGCGTGTAAAGATCATACGACCAACAGTAAAACTGGCAGGTAATGTTGCAGTTAATTCTGCAATTCTTCGTCGCGTTCGGAAATCATAAGGACAAAACCCATTTAGTCTATACTTGCGAGCGCTAGATATGGTCTTACGCATGAGATATGGTACTATAGCATCGGGAAGATATAGTGTGATAAGCGGCTATTACAGTAATGCTTTAAAAATTGCTAAAAATTGCATCCGACCAACGATGATTGAACGATGCTTAACGATAAACGTCGATTGCAAAGACATCTGCTAACTCTTTAGAAATCGAAACATTTTCTCAATTCAATCATACAATGTTTACTTTTAACCCCTTAACAATGTGGCCCGAACTGGATTCGGGTAAAGCACTTTGCTTGCTTCGTTATTAAAAGCATTTTGATACCACTAATTTGTAACTGTAAATTTATCTTTATTGATTGTCAGATATTTTTCGATTAACTAAGGTAAATATTTTAGTATGGAAAAAGTGGTGTCCAGCCCCATTTTTAATTTTTTTGTAAGAAAACAAATGTCACTGTTAAGGGGTTAAGCAAGCAGATGCCACTACGACTGACTTTTATCGTTTAGCCTCATTCAACATTTACCTAATTCAATTTTCTTAGACATTTTAAATAGATGGTTGCCTTGCTGCAGTATAACTTCTGGGCACTGTAACTGTATATCACATACGTAAGAACTTTAGTAAGTAAGAAAGAAAGTGATTGGAGATTAAAGGGAAAGGAACAGATAAATTAAGGTTTGGTTTGTTGGCAGTGCTATTCCGCTGGGCTACGGAGTGCAGTATTTATGAGCTCCGGTATATTCAGAGAAATATTTAAATATTCACTGATGCCTGGGGAGCTCTGGCGCAAATTAAGAACCGATATCATGTCAATATGCTGAAATCAAAGAAAAGCAGATAAGTTCTTGTTCTAGCGTTTCATTGTTTCATTTTGACATCCTGCATGAAATAAAAAACATAACAAGATTTAAAAATACAAAATTAGCATGGTATTCTTTAGTCTTTTTACATAATTGATTTTAGACGTATTTTGAATTTTTAAATTTTGATTCAGATGCAATATGTTTAGTTATTTAAAGATGAAAAAAGAATAAGACTTTGACCCGTAATAGATTTATCTTCATATACTTTTCCAGTCGCGTTAACTAAGAAATTGAATAGGCTTGAAAATTACGTCAATTTGATGCAAGTGTAGCGATCTCATCTCATTTTAACAGTATAACACTTAAATGCTCAGTGTAACTCAGGAGTTAGATGATCTTTTTTCCCCATTTGATGCTTTCTATGGCTCTTTTGTGTAAAGTTAACTTAAGTAGAATAACATACATTTAAGGTCATGAAGTTTGCTTTAGTTCTGCTTTGTTATCACGGGAAGGATATAGCCTCTTTTACTGATACTACTGCAATGTGCTTGACTGGCATTTTTTCTCGATCTTTATAAGTTGTAATTGTTAATGCTGTAAATTATTAAAAGCGTTACAAAATTATTAAATAGTTGAATAGTTATTAATGTAAAGCGTAAACAATTTAAAGCAAGTATATAATTTAAAATGATCATTTTTTGAACAATTATGTAAATGAGGAATGACATTTTGTCTAACAAAATCATAAATAAATTTTTTGACTATGTCTCAAGTGGATAATTAACAAATATAATCTCAAATATAATGTTTTCAGAACAAAATAAAAAATCATGCATTAACGGGATAAAGAAAGTCACGAGTAACTGGCTTGGCCTTTTGCTCGACGCTAACGCTCTCGCCAAGTGTTCATGAGATCCTTTGTTCAGCCCCCAACTACGCCAATTGGACTCTTACTTTTTTCGTAACCCGGGCAAACACGCAACAGTCAAAACACGCAATCATCTCCTCTCATATCCAACAGATGGCAGCACCAAACAAATCTCACGCAAAGTCTATGAAATATATTGCGTCAATTGGAAAATATCGAAAGAGAGATCCTAACTCCTAATGTCGGTATTGGCGAAAAGAAAAGTCAGTATTAAATTATATACACTATAGATATATTTTTTAAAGGAACCATAGTTATTTGTTTCATTTTTTCGAAAGGAAACACGTGTTCATGACGGCATTTTCCAGTGGCGCCAACTTATATGGGCTCGAGCGCCACCCAATAATTTGTTCTTCCTTCCCATCCAATTTTCCATTTCCATGCTTACTTATTTTGCAATCGCAGAAAAGAAATTATTTCTTTGACGTTCACAAAATTATTTTGTTTGAAAATACGGTAAAAATAGCAATAACAGACACACCGGAGCCTAAAACACAACCTGGCCTCTCCCCCTTTCATCCGAAAAGACATACGTAGAAATAATTTCCTGAATATTCGGCAATAAATTTTTCTTCCTAAATGCACAAAGTTTTCAGTTATTATTAAGCACTTTCCATAATTTGGGTTAAAGGCTCTTTCAAAAATATTGCCAAAGCGTAGACAGTTTTCAACGTGCGTCAGCTCAGGTGGGTTTTTAACTCCAGAAAACACTGAAAATTCATAAAATTTAAAAACTCAGTATATTTTGTCCGTAAAATATTTTTTCTTATTATCCTTCTTAGGGCTTCCAACAAATGTCGTTCGTTTTCTAACTATATGGTATAACGTAAAGGGGAGCGTTTTAAAATTAAACATAAAATTTTAATGCCCCTTTTTAAATAAATGTCATATCTGAAAGATGTACAGTCGTGGAAAAAAAAAAGTAAACACCACCTACTAACTCCTCAACAAATTATCGTAGATGAATGTTACTGGTACCGAACGATTGGAAATAAAGTCTACTTTTAAATGATGTATATAAAATTTGCTTAGGTGGCCATCTACTTATTAAAACGAACCATAAGTTTGGTTTTTTTCAATAGCAGTACACAATTCTGACAGCATAAATGAACTCTATACCCTCCAATTAGCCTAAAAATAAATTTTTATGCAATTCGTTCCATAAGTTTCCGAGAAATTAATTATTTTAAAACGAGCGTATTTTAAGGGCTGTATCAAATTGAAGTTCCGTACTCGATTGTTAACCGAGAGAGCGCCCTTTTTGATCAAGGCACCATTAAAGCAGTCAATGAAGCCTGCTAGATTACACGACAGCAGAAGAAATTTCAAAATATTTAGTCACTTCTATCACAGACGGCCCCTTAAAACACCCTTTTGTCATTTTTTAAGCATAATTTGAAAACTACTTTGAAGAAAATTGTGAAATTTTGGATTTCCATAAAGCAGGATTTAATAAAACTAAATCCATCAAAAAAAAAAAAAAAAAAAAAAAAAAAAAAAAAACTGTAGGTTGCAATTTATAATTTTTTCGAATATTAATTTCATAATTCATATCATAAAGTTATAAAAATTGCAATTTCAACGTATTTATGTTTGGGTATATTAGTATTATTGCTACACAAAAAATTAGCACATTAGGAGCATAATTTCAGGAGATATAAATAAAAATATGAAAATACAATTTAACATTAGAAGCACTAAATTTTGAATGTTTATAATTCAAAAATTTATCATTCAAATGACTTGAAATTTTGTGCATAAGCATAGTTTTAACCGAAGATTTGAAATATCTGGTTAAAATTGGGTATTGCCATTGAAAAAAAAAAGGAAGTTTGGATTCGTTTTAATATGTAGATGGTCCCCTAAGCATATTTGATATACATCATTTAAAAGTAGACGTTATTTCCAATATTTCGGTACCAGTAACTTTCTTCTACGATAATTTGTTCAGGTGTTAGTAGGGTTTGTTTACTTCTTTTTTTTTTTTTTTTTTTTTTTTTTTTCCACGACTGTACCTAATTTGTATACTTTTTGTAATTGGAAGTATCTATTGTCAGCGGTTCAAGAAATTGTATATCTTTCTTTAATCATCCCGTATAGTTTAAGTAAATGGTACTGTTAATGCAAGCACTTCAGTATATGGGTATAATGCTCATCTCAATAATTTTTAGTCCTTTTCGTTTTAATTTGTAGTGAAATTCATGGCACAATAGTAAATATTAGAGTCCATAAAATGAAAATCCCATGAGAATATAATTAGTATATAGAATTTCAAATTTATATTCTATTCTGAAAATTCTTAACTTAACTTGAAATATCATCTTTCTCCGACATTTTTCCCAAAAATGGTTTTGAGTCCACACAGTATTTCTCAAAAGTTGATGTCACTGGCGTTTTCCGCCTTTAGCCGTTTTCAGAAAATGTCCCTAAATGAACAAAATGATTTTACGGGTGAGAAAATGTTTTTAAAACTCATCAACGGTGGAAAGCGCCAAATAAAAATTGTCACTTTTAAAAACCGAATCAAAGGTGGTTGTTATACTATTTTAACTATGTAACTGTTATCTTATTAAACAACTTCTCACAGTTTTTTAACAAATATATATATATATACATATCTATATATATATATATATATATATATATATATATATATATATATATATATATATATATATATATATATATATTTTTTTTTTTTTTTGTCGGGAAGAACACGCTTCTGTGATGGTATGTTATCGATTTCATTAGGCTACAAAAATTACGCGTTTTTGTACATGGATGTATTTCCTTTTTAGCGCCCGGTACGGTATGCTATTTCTTTCTCCCAGCTTATTTTGTGTAGTCTCCAAAAAATAACGTTACCTTATAGAAGCCAGTCGTAAAATAAAGCTGTACGATTAAATGCTCTATAGCAATATTTTTAACTTCTAAGCATGCACATTTTCAATTTTTATACCGTCGTATTCGGGAAAAAAAGTTCTTTTAAATGCATTTTGTTTGAAACCCGGTATCTCCATTTATTTTTGAAATATTAAATTTTTTGTAGTTTTTAGAGCCATTTGCTTAATATTGGCAACGAAGTACTCCATTTCTGTAGAAAGTGAAAGGAAAATAGCAATTATATCTTTTTGTTGCCATATTCCCATAAAAATTGAAAAAAAAATACTAGCTATTTTGAAAAAACATAAATGAAGGATTTCTGATAAAACATGAAGCTATTAGAAACTAAATTTAATTTTAAATATCTATATTAATAATACAAACAAATGTAGGCCTGCGAATCTTTAGATTCTCGTATTTTTTTGAATGACGAAATCTCTTTTTTTTGGATTTGTGTATTATTCAGCTATAGTGACATCCTAAGCGTACTTTACTGTAGATGTTGTTTAACACTGTATCGCAAATGATGAATTCTTCAGCGGATGTGGATGACGTCACTTTATGTAAAATAAAATCGCATGTTATAAGTCTTAAAACTGAACTACAGTAGAGCTCCGATTATCGGAGTTTCCGATTTCACCGAGTTATTTTCTAAAAAAAAAAAAAATTGTGGCCATTCCCCCCCCTCCCCCATTCTGACCAGAAAATCAGAGTTCTAACTTTTTACGGCTGCTCTTTCATCTTCACCTAACACTTCATTTATAATGACTGTTTCATAATAATGGAAGAAATCAGTCCATCAGAAGAAAATGATTCATTCCAAAGGTATAAGTTCGATTAACCCGGGAGGAGTCGCGTGGGGTATGACATACCCCAGGTGCGTACGGTTTTTACAACTGTCAGCACTATTTTTCTAATAGTAATCTTCAACTTACTTTATCGCATAATTTGTAACAATTGTCTCCATTGAATAAGGTGACGATTATTATTTGCACATATTGGTCACAAACCGAAAACCGTTCATACTCTGTTTATGCGCAACTTCCCCGGCTTAACTCGGATAATCGGGACTCTATTGTATCTATATTTATATACATATATACATTTTTTTGTCATGGGGGGGGGCGACACTAAATTCTGAAAAAGCAGAATTTCTGTATAATTTCCAGGCTTTAACTTTCATAAAAATTTGCTAATCGTCAAGCAATTTGACCATATTGTTAATGTACACAATGCAGATGTTGGGATACACATTACTATACGTTTTTGAAATTCTCGTCATATCGCGCATAGTTCTGTCACCGGCTTCTGAATTCCAGGCCTGAGCGCTGACGCAAAAATGGTGGCTGCTGAAGGGGGATCTTTTAATGCTATGTGTGGTCCCCTTAATTTAGATACAAGTATTTTTCGAAAGTTTTCTTTGCCTTACTTAATCTCTGAAAAATAAAGGACCAGAAAACAAGAATCCTGCTTTTTCAGAATTTAGTGTCGCCCCCGATGAGAAAGAAATATATGTGTATAAATACAGATAATAGAAAACATATTTTAGTTTTAAGACTTAAAACACAAGCATTTAAACTTAAACTTACACTATGCGCAAAACTACTTAAAAGATGAGACAATATTAAAAGATGTTAAATTATTTTAATACCTTAGCCCTTACAACTATAAAAAACATAGTCTTCGTCAGAGAAATATAAGAAATCCAATTGTTATTGACGTCTAATTTTCAAAATTCACGTAGATGGTGACGAAAGGAGTGAAAGTGGAAGTTAACTTTTAGATCCGGAAAACATTGGGAAAATAAAACATGGATATAGGGAAGTGGAATATTACTCGTTTTATGATTATTTAAGCAAACTGAGCCAAATTCTGGGTATGTTGTAGGATAAAACGTCATTGCAAACAGTATTTTCTTTAGTATTAATTTCTATTGATTCGTGGATGATTAAATCATGATAATTCTTTGAGGGATATATAATTTTTGCGCCTTTGAAATTAACTTGTATATTCTGCATCTGGTTAAGTCTTGACAGGGCTATTGTAGGCTATGTTTTTTATAGCTGAAAGTACTAAGGTATTAAAATAATTTAACATCTTTTAATATTGTCTCATCTTTTAAGTGGTTTTGCACATAGTATAAGTTTAAGTTTAACTTTTTAAAAATGAATTAAGCATTTCTATTTATTTATTTAAACGAGCATTTATTTTCAAATAAAATGACGTCATCCGCATCCGTTGAAGAATTCCTCATTTGCGATCCAGTCTTAAACAACATCTACAGTAAAGTACGCATAGGACGTCACTATCGCTGAATAGTACACAAATCCAAAAAAAGAGATATCGTCATTCATGAAACTAGACAAAAAATGATGGGCTATCTAAAGATTCATATGCCTTCATTTGTTTGTAATATTAATATAGATACTTAACATTAAATTTAGTTTATAATAGCTCCATGTTTTAACAGAAATCATTCATTTATTTAAAATAGCACATATTTTAATTACATTTTTTTCAGTTCTTTTGGGAAAATGGCAACAAAAGGTATAATTGCTACTTTCCAAATATTTTTCTTTACTTTCTACAGAAATGGAGTACTTGAGTTGCCAAAATCCAACAAATGAATCTAAAAATTACACAAAAATTAATATCTCAAAAATAAATGGGGTTTACAAACAAATTGCATTAAAAAGTACTTTTTTCCCAATACGCCGGTATAAAAACTGAAAATGTACGATGCTTAGAAGTTTTAAAAAATGCAGAAGAGTATTTAACAATAAAATGATACATCTGTTTTGTTTTACGGCTGGCTTATACAAAGGGACGTTATTTTTTGGAGACGACGCTTTGATTGCTGGGAGAAAGAAATAGCGTACAGGAGATATTTTTTTTTTAAGTTATTGGTATATAAATTCAAGAAACCATACAAAGGCTAAAAACATCCGACGCTAGAAACTACGACAGCCGCCATTATTCTGTCATCGCTTAGGCCTAGTATTCGAGGGCAGTGGTTCTTTTCTGAAATACGTCAAAATATTATATATGTACAGATATAGGATCGTCGATTATATGTCAGAATTCGCAGTGTCGGCAACAAATGGATATAAAATGAGTGTGAACAAGAATATTGATACTTCAGAAGAAACAATCTGTTGTGCCAAATCATTCTCACAAAATTGCATCTACCTGATATGCAATGAGTACAATAATTTGTTACCGATTTTAGTTTTCTCTTACAATTTTTTAATTTTACGAATGCACGTTTTATTTTGAACATAAGACAATGTAAATCTAAGTGTAATTTTCTGTACTTTCAGATTAAGGAAAAAAAAGAAAAAGCGCCCAATTAAACTGTTGGCATTGAGCTCACAGCCTGTTCACACTAATTGTGTATTATACTCTTATTTCAAAGAATAATGCCCCTCGAAAAATTAATTAAAGTGGGAGGATTGCCCCCTCCCGTTTCTTCTCTTTATACTAAACCAATGAGCCTCCAAATGTCATCAGGGAATCGCCTTTTCGAAATAAACCGGTATACCATGTTTGAAGCAAATAGGATAGAAAAACCCATTTGTCTAAATTAAGGGGGTATTAACCCCCGTTCCCTGCTTTATATTTAACCAAGTAACTTCCAAATCTAATCAGGGAAGCTCTTTATCAGAATAAACCGGTATACCAAATTAAAAGCAAGTCGGATAGAAAAACCCATTTATCTTAATTAAGGGGGGTGTTAGCCCCCCGTTCCCGTTTTAGACTTAAACAAAGAACCTTCAAATATAATCAGGGAAGCGCCTTATCAAAATTAACCAGTATACCAAATTTGAAAAAAAAATCTGATAATTCTGCGTGAAAGACCCATTTTTCTAAGTTTAGAAGGGTGGAGGTTAGTCCACCGTTCCCCCCTTTATACTTCACCAATGAACCCCAAAATGAATCAGGGAAGCGCCTTATCAGAATGAACCAAGAGAAAAAATTGAAGCAAATCGGATGTTTTTATCAAGAGTTATCGCGTTACGTACATACGTACATACATACATACAGAACCAGCAGGCATAAACGCTCTCAGGCCTTGAAAAAAATTTGGATTCAGCGACCCAAAAAACTTAAAGTAAACCTTATAAGGAAAGTTCGGAGGGAAGATGGGAGGGCCAGTGTAAACGTGTGAGTGGTTAAGTGGAATTGCGCAACTTAGTCAACGCAGCACCGCGCGCATGTTCCGAGGCAGATCCCCCCTTCCCCTACATCCTAAGTCTTAATATCATATATCTAATTTGTTGCAAATTTTGTTTACTTTCTGAATTTCTAGATACTTTTACCCTAAAACAATAAAAAAAATTGATTTTTTTAATAAAAACCTTTTTTGGGGTGCTTTTTACCAAAATTTGGGTGTGTTGTCGGGGAAATTTTGGTGGGAAGTTACAAATTCGGATTCAACGACCCAAAAAACCTGTTTCAATAATATTATATAATATTCCTTATGTTGGAAACATGATATTTTACGTTTAAGAAATAATTCCGTCATAAACAGGATCCATTTTACAAGTTTTCCCTTTAATTTTGAAACAGTGTATTATTAAACGTATTTATGCAATTAAAAAATATGTTTAAAATATTTAAAAGTATAATTGTAATGGTATATGATTACCACAATTACATACCATTTCTTGCTTGTCTTACAAATCCTTCTCATTTATTACAGATCGTCCTCCTACAAATATTTATAAGAGTGATATAATGAGAATTTAAAATTTATTTTTCCGACTTGCACAAATTTTAGAAATTGATATAGGTACTGCATATCTATATATATAAAAAGCAAGCCGATTTCCAGAACTACCATTAATTTTGCTAGGTAAAATTCCCTATAGCCTGGACTATTATGTTTGGCGACAATGGTGTTGAAATACCAGAAAAGTACTTAACTGTTCGATTGCAGCATGGAGGTTATAATATATAACATGGGAACTGACAATACACAATAAAGAAACTGGTTTATAGCTTCATGTTGGCACTGAGATAATACATTTTCTTTAAATAATTTAAAATAAAAGATGAGGAAAATTCTGTGGTCAAAACTCTCACCATATTGGCTCATTTTAACGAGAATCCTCTGATACAAAATGAAATATTGTATATTGTACTATCATTCTTTACCAAATCCTACTAATAGAGTTAGAAATTAACAGCTGAAATTTTGCCTACATATTAGAAAATATAACAGCACAATGGCGTTCATATCGATTCAGCGCTGCGGAAGGACATTCAGTTAAAGGGCCATATTGCTTTAAATCACAAAGTCAATTTCACTATTTCGTTTGAATCAAGGTTCGTTTGGAAAAATGGACCAGCGCTGTGGGCATAGGCTGCTAGTATAATAAATAAGAAAACACAATAAGTAATACCAGAAATGGTAAATAATGTAACATTAATTTCGTTCACATTTACTAAATGTATAGCATCAGTTTGGCAGCTTATAGCAGTAAAATATACCAATATTATACAAATGCGTACCTATAATACGAAACCTTAATTTAGTATGACATTTTAAATTATATATAATTACTAAGGAATAAAAATATTTAATCTAAGATTTGGTTTTCTGGTGGGAATATTTCTACAATAACCTTTATTAACATGCCGTTAAAAGTATTGTGCCTTGTTTACCATGTAAAAAGAAAAAAAAAGGGTTACTGTAATTTTTATTATTAGTGCCATGTTTGGCGCAGTTTTATCTGATCTGTCTCGAATAATACTTAAGTAACATTGAATTTGAATGGGAATTTCAAAGAACTTAAAAATATCACTAAAATGGCTTCATTGATAAAGTCCTATATTTTTCCGCCAAATTTGGCGTTACTTCAGCAAGTTTCTCAAAGACTGGCGCGATTTGACGCTTGTGTTTATGAGAATAGTTGTAAGCATATGAGAGTTCAAATAATTGTTACAAAACTAAAAAAATAATCAAGAAATAAGGTTTAATATAACCGGTAAATTAAACCCGTTTATTGAAGAATCCCTTTAACACCTTGAGAGGCAAGCAAAAATGTCTCGAGATATTGAATTCTCAACGGAATAATCGAAAAATTTAATTTTTAAATATGGATAAGCAATTTTTCAAAGATTTTCCACCAAAATTAAAAATATAAAATTTAGTAAAAATTTTCTGGTTAGAATCTTGTTTAAATTAGGCGAGGTATATTTTATCCCACCGCCCCTCAAAGGGTTAATCTATTGTCTTCTTTCAAAATATCAGTCAGTATAGAATTTCAAACTGCTATAGCTTTACCATTTTTTTCAGATGCAGGCGAAACAAAAAATCTTCGGGATCTTTGTATCAGGGCCAAACATTTAAAGAAGAAACTTCTTGGATTTTTAATATTTTGTACATTGTTTTTTAATTGGAAATCTTTAACCCATTTGTGCCTGAATTTTTCTTTTCTCATATTTGTTGGTAAAATAATTTTAAAATGTTGCAAAATGAACTGGAAAAATACTAAAAAATATTGCGCTGAAAAAAGTTTGTAAAATGTAAACGTACTAAATAGAATATTCATAATATTTGTAATAGTATAATATGCAAAATTATATGTTTTGTCTAAATTTATATAAAATAAACTTTTAAATTTTATATTATGTACTATATTTAGTATTTTTATGAATTACTAATAAATATATATTTATTTCTTTATTGAGACTAATAACACTATATGAATTAGTAATAAGAAACTAAGAACAATCGTATTTGAGGCTTAAAAACAATTTTTTTCATATTCACCTTGAAAAGGACTTTACATAAATAACTGTCCACTAAATGACTAATAAAAGTATGTGCACATGGGTGTGCTACCACTCTATATTTTGTACGTTACAAAAATGCATAAAAAATAGGCTTGAACATATAATTTCACAATTTAAAAAATATATATATTTCAAAGAAGTCTGCAAGCTAAGATTATACATAGCTTATACATAGCTGCTTATAATAAATAAGCTTATACATAGCTTATACATAAATACAATAAATAAGCTTATACATAGCTGCCAACTCTTCCGCTTTTTCAGACCAAAAAAATTTAATAGAAATTTTTGCCTTATTTAATCGGCAGATTATGGCGATTTAAAAAGGTAAAATTTATTATAAAATTTTTGTGGTCTGAAAAAGCGTAAGATGTTGGCAGCTATGCTTATATATATGGATAATTTGCAGAAAAAAACATCAATAAACCTACTTTTTAAATTTCGCGATCGTGAAAATATGATAAATCTATAAACTCCGAAAAAAAACCGTCATGTTAAGCAAATAAATATCCATCTTATGCTGTCATCTATCGGTAGCAGATAAAGACATTTATAAATAATTATTTCATAAAATTTTGATGCTATGAAGAAGAAGAAAATTAGACAAAATTCGAAGCGTCCCAAATTTGGGACGCTGGGTTAAGTTTTTGTCATTTTGTACAATATGGAGGATGAGTCTCACCGACAAACTCGTTACAAAAAAATTTGCGATATTTTCCAGCATTACTTTCCTCCAGACGGCTGCAATGATAGTGTAAATTTTTGAAATGGAAGCAACATAAATAACCATCTCTATGCATATTACACTAACGTAAGCAGCACACCAAATCGACGTTATTTTTACTTTAACAAATAACAGAAAAAACAGTATTAGACCGGACCGCTGCCACACAAACTGCCACGTCATCGAGTTCAAGATTGAGTAACAAAGATTAGTTAGAATTCTATTAACATATAAGGATGGAATTGACCTTCGAACTGAAATCTCGATGGAAACCACCTGCAGACTCAATTTTACTGGTTGATTGGTAGATGCTCATTCAGTTTTCCAATGTAATTCCTGCATCTTTTTATTACTTTTCATGATATATGATACAGAATTCTCATTGGAAAACTATATAGACCTACCAATCAATCATTAAAATTCGATTGGGAGGTTGTTTAAACCAAGATATGACTTGGTATGCCAGTTCCATTTTAATATTCTAAATGAGTTCTATCTAAGCCTGGGATTTAAGCCGTAAACTTGATGAGGTGATGGTTTGATCAGCTGCCTCCCTCACTATATGTAAACAAAGAAAAAATAGACTGTTACCGCGGGGATATTAATTGGTTTGCTGCCGAATAGTATAAAGAAAGGAGAGTCAAGATAAAATACTAGGATAGTGAGCGGAATAAGAATGACGGCATGGTTTTATAGAAGCACATGCTGTATCTTAATTAAATTGCCGGCTCAGGGAAAAAATATCAAAAATTAATAATAATGACAGCAAACATGGTTTAAAGTGAAAGAGGCTATCATTAAATGGCTTCCACAATATTCCATTTTTTGACAAAACCATACTCGCTACAATACGTTAATTAGTGTGCAGTCCGATTAAGAATGATTAACTAGAAAGTTTAGGTAAAGCAAAAAGTAATTTTCAAATCTACCGCAATAGGATCCACAGGCAAAGATGGCGTCAAACATGGAGGGTTTTAGCAACAATATGGTTTAATGAGAATGCATATACCAAAAATTTGTTGTCACAAAAGCCACTCAATTTAGCCAAAAAAGTGAAGAGAATAGTGCGAGACAGCCGTGCATGGGCATAAAATGGAAGTACAAGTGTATCAATGCGCAATACAGAAAAAAAGAATAAAAAAATATGGAAGTGAGCTTTACTTCTTTGAAACGGTGGATAGAATATGAAAAGAGGGTTTACGGCAAAAATTTTGTTACGCGTAAATTACAAAAAACGTACTGTTTAGGAATGATGCAAGATGTTTAATATAGCGTGTGGTCCCCTCAAATATATAAAACTACCACACACCTGTTTTCCATGGATTCGATTACATTATCGATAAGACTTTGGAGAGTACTGTTCCACTCCTCAAGTATTGCAATCTCCAAGTCCCAAGCAATAATAGGAGGCCTTAGTCTCGCTGCAATGCGTCGCCGGAGTGTGTCCCAAACCTTCTCGATTGGATCCATGTCAGGAGAGCATGTTGGTTTTTCCATACGCTGTATTGTTTCAGACACTTTAAGCGTCTAAATAGCAGCCATTATTTTGTAAGCATTATACGTAGCCATGTTTGACAACGCTGAATCTTGGGAAAATATTTGGTCATGGTTCTGCTCCTTCCACACCCTCCATTTTAGGTGCTCGTATAGTTGATATGCAGTTTTCGTAAACCTGATAATTTTTTTTCGACATCGTATTCACTATAATCAATATTTAGAACTTCTAGAGTAGAACAAGATTAAAAAGAAAAAAATTATCTAAATACAATAAAACCTCTCAATAGGTGGCGCATAGAGAATTTGTACTAAATTTAGAGGTTTTTGCTTTTTTGAGGTAAAAGTATATAAAATATGTGAATGTTGTGAATAAAAAATGTGTTTTCTAAATAGTGGTGTTCTTTATTTAGGAGTGTCCAATGGAGATTCTACTGAAAAACCTTCATATGGACTAATTTATTTAGCGAACAATTACATTTTTCAAAATAAGTACATATTTTTACCTCAGAAAAGCTATTTCGAAAAGCAAACAAATTCAGCATTCCAGAAATGTTCGTTATTGAGAGGTTTTGCTGTATTAAAATTTTTTATGTATTTAATTTTTAACCTTATTATACTTTAAAAGTTCAAAATATTGATTATAATCAAAACAATATCGAAACAAATTTAAAATATAAGCTTTACGAAAATTGCATATCTAATTTGGTACCCCTAAAATGGTAGGGAGAGGGAAAATGACACTGCCCAGTTTGCCCAAGCTTCAATCAAATCCTTTTCCGGCAAAAATTAACCATGCATCATGTTCGCTAAATAGAAGTGTCCGGTGTTCGAACGTATCCGTTATAGAGGTTAATGGACATTCCCAATTCCGGACAACTCCATAGAGGAAAAACACTTTTTTATCCAAAACGAATACATATTTGTTTATTTTTACCTCACAAAAGCAGATACCTCCAATTATCGAACAAATTCCGCAATCACGAAGTATTCGCTATTGAGAGATTTTTCTGTATTTTGTTAAATGTATTTTGTGTTTTGAATCTTATTTTACTCTAAAAGTTCAAAGCTTCCATTGTAATTCAATTAAATTCTAACTGAAAATTTCATTTGCTTAATGGAAAACACTTTGAAATCCTTTGAAAGTTTGAATGAGATAAAAATTTATTCCGTTTTTATTTCTATTAAAATACTCTCAGGAGGGTAGTGAGAATTTAGTTCCACTTAAGAGAAACTTTTAAGTAATTTATATATTTTTTTATTTTTCAAATCGAAAGCTTAAAGCATGCATTAATATTAATGATGGCATAAAATAAGCAATTTGATCCATTTCAGAATGTCTTAGCCCTTTAGTGCGCAGCTTTGCATATATGCAAACAGCAGCGTTTTAATGTAATAGTTTTTTACATTCGTATATACCTAATTCACACCAGGAAATTAAAATAGCAATATTTGCTTTAATTAATAACAGACATTCCGTATTTATAAAAAGCGAAATTAACCATAGAAACATTCTGGTGTAAAGTCAGATTCTCTGAACTACGGAATTTCTAGAACTTACCCTATCATGGGAATTAAAGGGCCAAAGGTTAACACGTTAACTTCCACGCTACGCGTATACTCTTAGCTTTAATATGCGTGGCTTTAATTTATTACTTTCTCACCATTATTTAAAAAAAAAAGCCCTATTTATTGGCAGAAACTTCGCTGTATTAGTAAAGCGAAATTCACCTTTTAGAATTTGTGGTGGCAAACGACTTTCAAGAAGAAATTTGAAAATTCTTACTTTTTGTGGCAGTGAACGTGTTAAGTTTTATAAAATAAATAATTATATAAAATAAGGTATTTGGAGACATACTTTTTAAAATATTTACTAATTTGCAATATTTTAGCGTAAAACAGCCATACGATAGCAGTTTTTACTTGTATTCAAGATGTGCAACAGAAGAAAAGATTGACGTATTATATGAAAAATATATCTCAGAATTTTTTCATTATTTTTCCTGAAATATAAACCTTTCAGCGAATCATATATAATTTTTTCGAAACAAAATAAAAAATCACGCATTTAAGGGTTAATCACATAACATTATGGATAAAAAAAAATGCGCCTGATTTTATGTTATGGATTGTTTTTTACTTTCTTTTATTTACAGGGTGGCCATAATTAAAACGTCCTTCTTCAACCTTTCCATATATGGAACTACTCTGACATTCAAATTTTGTGCACATGCTATTTTAGGGGTCTCAGGACTATTAAATCTTCAAAATTTTCATGTTTTTAGATATTGAACTACTATATTTTCTGAATATTTTGATATAATTGTTTCCTTGAAATTCCCATTAGAACAAAAGTTATGGCTTTTAAAACTACACCCGCAGAATAGCTGAAGCGATGTTTCCGAAACTTTGAAGTCATTTTTCTCCAAATAACGTTTTTGGGCATAATGCACACGATATCTCAACAATATCTGAATATTTTTTCATGAAATTTTCAAAACATATATTTCATGTTAGTCTGTATAAATTGAACCTAAAATTTCATTTTTATTGTTCAATAAAATATTTTTTAAAATGATTATACTGTTGAAATTTTGAAAATTTTGCATTAGTTAAATACAACTTTATATTAAAAATATAAAAAAGCTTCAAATACAAATTTATTTAAGTTAAGGGTATTTACTATAATTTGAAGTATATAATTAGGCACGAAAAGTTTATTTTGTAATCCTGTGCGCAAGCTGTTATACCAATTTTCTGCTCGTCAAATATCTCACAGTTTTGAGTGCCCTATAAATACTAATTATGCATCTTGCATTTTTTTTAAATACATGAAATGAAAGAACATACTTATATATTTCATCCCAATAAAAATTGCGTTTTAAAATCATATACATTTTAAGATATTTGATGTTGAAAATTGTCTTTTTTTTTTTTCATTTTTTCCAATTTTAGGAGTCCTGAGGCGCCTTAAGGCATGGGGAAAAGAATTACACAAAATATTTTGAGAAACCACAGATAGAAAACTCTGTAGAACTGGTCGAACGCTGAAAAGATTCATATCTACAAACTTTATTTAAACGTTCCAAATGATCACGTGACAGGGGCATTGTCTACGCACGGAATGCTGCTCAATATACAGTGCCTTCCTCCTACCCAACCTCCTCTTAATCGGAACTCTGTTTTAACCGGCCGACTTTTTTTTCTCAACATCAGGCAAAATCAAGAAATTTTTGGTTCTCATTTCTTTATGGTTAATTAACTCAAATTTACATAATGTAGAATAATTTCAACTTCTTATAACGGCATTTGACAAGATTTTCAAAAATTTAATTTGTATTAAATATTGTTCATTATTTGTTATTAGTAATAATTTTTATTTCAATTCAGTTATTTACAACTAGTATTCATTTCACAAAATATAGAAAGTATGTACTTTTATAAAACTACAAAAAATAAAAAACTAAATGCATCCTACGCATTTAATTCATTAAATATGCAGTTACTTATTTAATTATTTTTACTTCTCCGGTTTAACCGGTTTTTCGCTTAACCGGCTGACCCTCGGTCCCGTTTAGGCCGGTTAAGAGGGAGGCTACTGTTATTTCCTTCATGAAGATATAAAATCTGCAGTCTGTGGAGAGCTTGTTGAGCTGCAGATCTTATCTAGCCGACTCAGATGCTTTTCACAAATAGAGTGATACCATCTTTCAGGTCTATCCAAGGTTAATAGAAGTAAGCCTCGATAAACAAGATTTTGTAATTGTCCCCATAGCAAACAATCACACGGATTAAGATCTGGAGAAGAAAATGAACAGGCTGTCAGAAACGCATGATTGGTTGCTTTGTCATTATTGAAATGATTCAGAAGAAATAACAATCTCCCCAGATTTTATGCTCTTTTATAACCAAACCATGGCTACAAACCATGGGTCTATGGAAGTTTTGTACTTACAAAGTAAAATTGCAGTTACAATGCGAGTTTAAGCTTATTTACTATTTTTTTTTCCATTAAGACAATAGAAATTCAAACGGAAAAACTTTATCTCCTGTGTGCTTGGTTTATTATCACTATTATTTTTGTCTTTTTAGTTCCCGGTATGCTATTTCCTTCTCCCAGCTGTAAAAATGTCGTCACAAAAAAATAACGTTATGTTGTACAAGCCAGCCGAAAAACAAAGCAGATGTATCATTGTACTGTTAAATAATCTTCTGCAATTTTTTTTAACTTCTAAGCATCGCACATTTTCAATTTTTATATCGTCGTATTGGAGAAAGAAGTACTTTTTAATACAATTTGTTTGAAAACTGCATCTCAATTTAGTTTTGAGATATTAATTTTTTTCTAGTTTTTAGCGCTATTTGTTTAATTTTGGCAACTCAAGTACTCCATTTCTGTAGAAGTAAAGAAAAAATAGTTGGAAAATAGTAATTATATCTTTTTGTTGTCATTTTCCCATAACTACTGAAAAAAATGTAATTAAAATATATGTTATTTTGAAAAAATATAAATGAATGATTTCTGATAAAACATGGAGCTATTATAAACTATGTTTAATTTAATTACAAAAAAATGAAGGCATATGAATCATTAAATAGCCGATTTTTTTGTCAAGTTTCTTGAGTGACATATATATAATTATATATATATATTTGCGTGTGTGTGTATTATTCAGCAATAGTGGCGTCCTATGTATACTGAAATATGTTTTGTATTGCCTATATTTATATACATATATATATTTTTAATCGGGACGACACTAAATTCTGAAAAATCTGAATTCCTGTTTTCTAGTTATTATTACTAGAAAGATAGACCTTCAAAAATGACGGAACATGAAATATAAAGATATATACAGTACATGAGCAATAATGTGTATTTCTCGCTTATTTCCCTATTTTTCGTTGTACAGCACCATCTATCGGTGCTTCTGGAACTAATTTCTTTCCGTAATCCCTTTCCCCATGTCTTGAATAGTATGTACACAAAATTTGAAAGAAAATCAAGTGTTTATAGACCTTTGCATTGTTTATTACTTGTCGCTTACGTGTAAAGTGTTCGTTCTTTTGTTAATTGTCGTTTGTGAGTACAACGTCTCAGCAAAAAGAAAAAAAAATACAACTGCGAAAAAAAATGAAATTGATAGAAAATTTTGAAAAATCGAATCTATCGAACGCAGCTTTCGCGAAAATGCAAGCAATAGCGAGAAAGACACAATAACATATTAAAGTCCAAATCTTGATACGCAGAAGATGTGACCAACCAAAAAAGAAAGCGACACCGTGTTTCAACATTTGAGAATGTTGAGAAAGCTCTTTTCACTTGGATAAAATGTGCTAGATTGCAGAATGTTCAAATATCATGGATTATCTTAAAAGAAGTCTTTGGAAATTACTGCTGAACTAGGAAAACAGAATTTTACTACCAGCAGTGGTCACAAAAGTTTAACTTACGGCACAATCTTACTTTTAGTAAAATGTGCGATGAAGCTGCTGAAGTTTATGATAGTATACATGTAAACGAATGTAAGGAATCGGCGTATTGTGGCATTCGCAATAGGTACAAACATTGTGATGTTTTTAATTTTGATGAATGCGGACTGTTGTTTCGTGTTTTACCGGATAAAACTGTTACTTTTAAGAACGAAAAATATAGTCAATAGAATCAAAACACTGTTTCAAACATTAGTGTCGTGAAGGAAATTTGCACATTGTACCTTATAAACCTTAAAATATACTTATATCTACTTAAAAGGTGACACAAACATATAAAAATATTATTTAATGCAAACCGGAGATCAAAATGAACACACACGCGTTCATTTTCAAAGGGAAAATGATGACTGGCTGAATAGAAATACATTTTAAAAACAAAAACAAAAATAGAGCGCATGCGCAAGCGGAGTTCAGTCCATTTCTCTGCAGAGGGGTGAAAAGATCATTTCATATTATCAGGAGGTCTTGAAATATTTAGGATATTGTACCAAATTGCGGGAATATTATAGGAAAGGACATCTTTACAAACATTATCACTTCTAAGTAAAATTTCAATGGATTCACGGATTAATAACGAGTAATGGATAGACGTTGAAATAACCATTTTAGCTTTTTCGAAGTTTATCTTAATATTTTCTTTTTGATGCAATGTGGATAAAGCTGTATTTGGTTTGTTAAACTTGATATTAGAAATGTGCTCTTTTAATCTTTTCTTAAATTTTCGAGTTGTCATACCAATATAAAATAAATTATTATGCTGTTCTGTGTTGAATGGGATGATGTAAACGCCTGCTTTTTCATAATCGGGAATAGGATCAATTTTACAATGCTGTAAAATTCATAAAATTTTCATAAAATTTTATGAATTTCATCAATTGAATGAATTTCATCAATTTTATGAATTTCATCATAAAATTTTCAAAAAGTCTTATATTATTTACTCCTCCGGGCTCTAACTTGTGTATTTTAAGCAATTTTTCTAACCTCCGCCCTTTTCACCAGGGGAGCACTTTTTCAACTTTTGCCGACACCGCTTTGACCATTCTTTCATATTATGCACCATAGCCTTACATATTTCAGTTCCACTTTTTACCGCCAGGGCCGCCTACTTATTTCGGGTGCTATCGGCCAATCCCCTCGACTAATATATCTACGGAAGTATATAAAACGGAGTTTCGTTCGGATAGAGGTTTGTATGGAATAGAGTGCGCCCCTGATTGCGAAATGTGGAACTAACAGATTTTTCAAAAGGATAAAGTGTTTTGAAAGGAATATTAAACGAAACCCTCTGTGCGATTTGTGATCACACTTAACTACTTGTTCACTATATTTATTCATACTATAAAGTGCGTATAAATGCTATAGTTCATATACAGAGCTACAGAAATGAATTCGTAAAGGTTACTGAGTATGAGCATAAATTGCTTAAAAGTGGGTTTTAAAGGAGTTATGCATTTTTACGCTGAACTGAATTTAGTGTACTAAGAAATATTTGTAGAATATAGATAAAATGACATCCCAGCTAAAAATGAACTGCAGAAATTCTATAAAAAAACCGCAGTTGTAAAACTGCGGTGATTTGGCCAATTCCACTACAGATTTTTTGCGGTCAATACAACCACAAAATTACTGCAGTTTATTAACCGCAGAAATTTCGCAGTTGTATTGACCACAAAAATTCTACAGAAAATTTATAGTTATATCAATATTAAAAATTCTGCAGAAATTTCGCAGTTCCATTGACCGCAAAAATTCTGTAGTGGAATCGGCCAAATCACCGCAGTTTTCCAACTGCAGATTTTTTGTAGTTATATCGACCTCAAAAATGTTGTAGTTTTTTTACTGAGCATCGTTTCAAATCTGGTTTCTATAACATTATATGCTCTGGAGTGAAAAATCTGTTGAAATAGAAAAGTTCTAAGTAAAAAATCTCAAACATTTGTAGAATGCTTTAAGTTTATTGTGTGGCATGTTTACTTTATGAAAGAAATTGCATGTCATTGGAACTGTGTAAGTAGCAAGTTATCTGTCAAAAAGCACGCATTGCGATTGGGAGGGGAAATTTTGAGGCTGCTGAATTCACAGTTGGCGAGTGTGGCTGCTTGATAGGGCTGGGCAATATGTCTAGAATTAATATAAATCGGCATCTTTATATCATGATATCCTGATATATCGATTTAGGAAAGTGCCCTCAGGGAGGCAAGTGTGCGAGTAGCGGTAAGTGCATAAAATGATTAAGCGGTCACAGGCCTTTTCCAACGATATGTCACATGATGACAAAATGTAGAAAAGTGCCCCCAGAGGGGGGGGCAAAGTAGTGAGCGGAGTACCAGAAATGCATAAAATGATTAAGCGGTCACAGGCCTTTCCAACGATATGTCACATGATGGATGTTGGCAAAATATAGAAAAGTGCCCCCCAAGGGGACAAAGTAGTGGGCAGAGCACTGGACATGCATAAAATGATTAAGCGCCCAGCTAAAAATGAACTGTAGTTTTTTTACAGAAATGCGGTATTTTTCAAGTTTTTCTTCGGTCAACTGTAGTTTTTTTTTGTAGTGCAATATCAACAGTAAAAACACTTCAGTTATTTTCCAGTTATTGACAAGTATTTTTTCAACCCAAAATTTAAAAAAATAGTAAGACTTTATGTCTACAGTAAAACGGCAGTGAATTTCAAGTGATTTTATGGCAATTAATTCACAAAAATTTTCGGTGATGTCTCTGCAGTCTGACTGCAGTTTCTGAAGAACTTTACAGGTCTTAATTTTGTAAGTATGATTATTATAATAGTAACTACAGTATAACAGCAGTTACTGTAAGATTCTTTTGCAAGACACAATGCCGTATGATTGTGTGATATTTCCCGAATTTTCTAAAGTGTTTAAAATTGTTTTAATTTTGTGAGAGTTGCATGTTATGAAACACACTTTTTAAATACTAATGATAATTAATACTCTTTCCAAGACTTTTAAGGACTTAATTGAAAGTCACATTCCTACCTAACGCAAAATTTTTAGTTCCTCTTTCATTTTAAGCTAAGATAATAAAAAAAATTAAATTTCACTATGATTTTCAAAATCAGAGAAAAAAAATTAGTTAAATTTCAAAATCGAGGGAGGGGAAGTGGCATCAACCCACCTGTGCCCCTGCCCACTACGGAAAATTCTTATTTTTTTTTAACTTACTCTAAACGAATAAATTTTGCTATTTTTTTTTTTCAAAATCGGAGAAAAATATTTTAATTAAATTTCAAAAGCCAGGGGGGGGGGGGGGGAAATGAGAAATTTCTTCATTTTTTTATTGTAAGTTACTCGAAAAGTATACATTTTACTATGTTTTTGAAATAGAAGAAAAGGAAATTTTAATTAATTAACTTTTGAATTCCAGGGAGGGCCCCTACCCTATCCCTAACTGAAAATTCTTAATTCATCTTTTATTCTAAGATAATTAAAAAAAATTCAGTATGTTTTTCAAAAGCGAAGAAAATAGTTAACATTTAAATTCAAGGGAGGGGCAATCGCTCAGCTATGCCCCTTCCCCTAACAGGAAATTCTTAGTTTCTTTATTTTTAGTTAGTCGAAAAGAATAAATTTTACTACTTTTCAAAAGTGGAAAAAAATAAATTTTTATTAGTTACATTTTAAAATCCAGGTAGGGGAGGGCAATGAACCTCTCAACCCCCCCCTCCCTCCCTCTTAATGTAAAATTTCTCATTATTCTATTCTAAGTTACTCGAAAAGTATAAACTTTACTATGTTTTTGAAAACAAAAGAAAAAGAATATTTAATTAATTAAATTTTTAAATTTAGGGAGGGGCAATAACTCTCTTCTAACTTCGTTCCCCTAAGAGAAAATTCTTAGTTATTCTTTTATTTTAAGATAAGAGAAAAGATCAAATTTCACTATGTTTTTCAAAAATCAGAGAAAAAAATAGTTACAATTTAAAATCGAGGGAGGGGCAATGACTCACATATGCTTCCCCTAACAGAAAGTTCTTAGTTCCGTTATTTTAAGTTATTCGAAAAGAATAAATTTTACTATGTTTCTGTAAATTGGAGAAAAAAATTGCTAATTAAATTTCAAAATCCAGGGAGGGGCAATGAGTCTCACCCCCCCCCCCCCACACACACACACACACACCACCACCACCACCACCCCTTAACTGAAAATTTCTTATTTATTTTCATTTTAAGTTACTCAAAATATTTACATAATGTTTTTGAAAACAGAAGAAAAGAAATTCTTATTAATTAAATTTTAAAATCAAGGGAGGGGCAATAGGTCCCAGCTAAAAATGAACTGCAGAAATTCTACAAAAAAACCGCAGTTGGAAAACTGCGGTGATTTGGCCGATTCCACTACAGATTTTTTGCGGTCAATAGAACTACAAAATTACCGCAGTTTACTAACTGCAGTAATTTAGCAGTTGTATTGACCACAAAAATTCTACAGAAAATTTATAGTTATATCAATATTAAAAATTCTGCAGAAATTTCGCAGTTTTATTGACCGCAAAAATTCTGTAGTGGAATCGGCCAAATCACCGCAGTTCTCCAACTGCAGTTTTTTTGTAGTTATATCGACCTCAAAAATGTAGTTTTTTTTTACTGAGTATCCACTTTGCCTCCCTGAGGAAAGTGCCCTCAGGGGGGCAAAGTAGTGCACGGAGCAGCGGAAGTATATAAAATGATTAAGCGGTCACAGGTTTGGGTGTCGGCAAAATGTAGGAAAGTGCCCTCCAAAGGGGGGGGAGTAGTGGATGGAGCACCAGAAATGCATAAAATGATTAAGCGGTCACAGGCCTTACCAACGATATGTCACATGATAGGTATCAGAAAAATTTAGTAAAGTGCCCCCCAAGGGGGGCAAAGCAGTGGGCAGAGTACCAAAAGTACATAAAATGATTAAGCAGCCAAAGGCCTTTCCAACGATATGTTACATGACAGGTGTCGGGAAAATTTAGTAAAGTGCCCCCCTGGGGGGCAAAGTGGTGGGTGTGGTACCGAAGTGCATAAAATGATTAAGCAGTCACAGGTCTTTCCAACAATATGTTACATGACGGGTATCTGCAAAATTTAGTAAAGTGCCCCCCCGGGGGGCAAAGTGGTGGGCGGGGTACTGGAAGTGCATAAAATGATTAAGCAGTCACAGGCCTTACCAACGATATGTCACATGATGGGTGTCACAAAAATTTAGGAAAGTACACCCCTGGGGGGGGGGCAAAGTGGGGGGTGGGGGAGGAGTACCGGAAGTGCATAAAATGATTAAGCAGTTACAGGCCATTTCAACGATATGTCACATGATTAGTGTCAGAAAATTTTAGGAAAGTGCCCCCCTAAGGGGGCAAAGCAGCGGGCAGAGTACCGAAAGTACATAAAATGATTAAGCAGCCAAAGGCCTTTCCAACGATATGTTACATGACAGGTGTCGGGAAAATTTAGTAAAGTGCCCCCCTGGGGGCAAAGTGGTGGGTGTGGTACCGAAGTGCATAAAATGATTAAGCAGTCACAGGTCTTTCCAACGATATGTTACATAACGGGCATCTGCAAAATTTAGTAAAGTGCCCCCCCCGGGAGGCAAAGTGGTGGGCGGGGTACTAGAAGTGCATAAAATGATTAAGCGGTCACAGGCCTTTCCAACGATATGTCACATGACGGGTGTCGGAAAAATTTAGGAAAGTGCCCCCCAGGGGGGCAAAGTAGTGGGCGGAGTACCGGAAGTGCATAAAATGATTAAGCAGCCAAGGGCCTTTCGAACGATATGTCACATGACGGGTGTCGGGAAAATTTAGTAAAGTACACCCCTGGGAGGGCAAAGTGGGGGGTGGGGGAGGAGTACCGGAAGTGCATAAAATGATTCAGCAGTTACAGGCCATTCCAACGATATGTCACATGACAGGTGTTAGCAAAATTTAGGAAAGTACCCCCCAGGGGGGGGCAAAGTGGTGGGCAGAGCACCAGAAGTGCATAAAATGATTAAGCAGTCACAGGCCTTTTCAATGATATGTCACATGAGGGGCTATGGCAAAATTTAGAAAAATGCCCTCCCACGGGGGAGGGGCAGGCGGGGAGAGGGACACGAAGGTGCTAATACATATAAGCAGCCACACACCTTTCCAAAGATGTCACATGATGCATGTCGGCAAAATTTAGAAAAGTACCCCCCCCCTGGTGTGAATGTAAAGGGAGGGTCATCGTAGGTACATAACATGAATAAGTGGTAAGAAATTTGCATATTACACAATCTTTCGAGGAAATACACATATTTCGCACGACCTTTTGAAGAAATTCACTTATTTTACACGATCCTTTGGCAAAAATCGCAGTTTTCTACGACCTTTCAAAGAAATTTGCATATTTTGCACGATCTTTCGAAGAAATTTGCATATTTCACACGATCATTTGACGAAATACACATTGTTTTCGCGATCATTTGACAAAAATCACATTTTTTCGCGATTCTTTGACAAAATTAGTGTTTTTTCCGTGACCTTTCAAAGAAATTTGCATATTACATGGTCTTTCGACAAAATTCGCATATTTTACACAATCCTTTGGCAAAAATCACATTTTTTCGCAAGATCCTTTGAAGAAATTCGCATATTTTCCACGATCTTTCAATGACATTTGCATTTTTTCTGCGATCATTTGACAAAAATCATATTTTTTTGTGATTCTCTGGCAAAATTCGCGTTTTTTCCACAACCTTTCAACGAAATTTGCATATTACACTATCTTTCGACAAAATTTGCATATTTTGCACGATCTTTCAAAGAAACTTTCATATTTCGCACGATCTTTCGAAGAAATTCACATATTTTACACGATCATTTGACGAAATATGCATTTTTTTCGCAATCATTTGACAAAAATCACATTTTTTCGCGATTCTTTGACAAAATTCTTGTTTTTTCTGTGACTTTTCAAAGAAATTCGCATATTACATGGTCTTTCGACAAAATTTGCATATTTTACACAATCCTTTGGCGAAAATCACATTTTTTTGCAAGATCCTTCGAAGAAATTTGCATGTTTTCCACGATCTTTTAACGACATTTGCATTTTTTCTGCGATCATTTGACAAAAATCATATTTTTTTGTGATTCTTTGGCGAAATTCACGTTTTTTCCACGACCTCTCAAAGAAATTTGCATATTACCCGATCTTTCGACAAAATTTGCATATTTCGCACGATCTTTCGAAGAAATTCACATATTTTACACGATTATTTGATGAAATACGCATTTTTTTGCGATTCTTTGACAAAATTCTTGTTTTTTTCTGTGACCTTTCAAAGAAATTTGCATATTACATGGTCTTTCGACAAAATTCGCATATTTTACACGATCCTTTGGCGAAAATCACATTTTTTTGCAAGATCCTTCGAAGAAATTTGCATGTTTTCCACGATCTTTTAACGACATTTGCATTTTTTCTACGATCATTTGACAAAAATCATATTTTTTTGTGATTCTTTGGCGAAATTCACGTTTTTTCCATGACCTCTCAAAGAAATTTGCATATTACCCGATCTTTCGACAAAATTTGCATATTTCGCACGATCTTTCGAAGAAATTCACATATTTTACACGATTATTTGACGAAATACGCATTTTTTTGCGATCATTTGACAAAAATCACATTTTTTCGCGATTCTTTGACAAAATTAGTGTTTTTTCCATGACCTTTCAAAGAAATTCGCATATTACATGGTCTTTCGATGAAATTCGCATATTTTACACAATTCTTTGGCGAAAATCACATTTTTTCGCAAGATCTTTCAAAGAAATTCGCATATTTTCCACGATCTTTGAACGACATTTGCATTTTTTCTGCGATCATTTGACAAAAGTCATATTTTTTTGTGATTCTTTGGCGAAATTCACGTTTTTCCCACGACCCTTCGAAGAAATTCGTATATTACACGATCTTTCGAAGAAATTCAAGCATTTTGCACGACCTTTTGAATAAACTTGCATATTTTACACGATCTATTGGCAAAAATCATGTTTTTTTGCAATTCTTTGATGGAAATCGTGTCTTTTTCGTGATCCTTTAATGAAAATCTCATTTTTCCGGCAATCCTTTGATGAAAATTGCGTTTCCCAGCGATCCTTTGACGAAAATTGCGTTTCCCAGCGATCCTTTGACGGGAGTCGCATTTTTTCCTGTAATCCTTTGACGAAAATCGCATTTTTCCCATGATTCTTTGACATTAATTGCATTTTTTCCATGATCCTTTGACAATTGTGCTCAATTTGGTGCGGTTCGTAGTCACGTTTTTGTTATATTTCATACACTCCCACTACAACCCTTCCCTCATTAAAAATGTTAACAAATTTTAATGCATATTTGCATTGATCCCAGGAATAATAAAATTCAATGCTGAAAAAGCTGAATTCCGCGTTTCTGCAGTAAAGTAAAACGTCTGAAAACATCTTTCAATTACATAGTTTCTGAACACAAACACCTGCTAGTTTCATGCATTTCCAAACAAAAATAATTTAAAACGTATGTCATAAAGTTGCCTCTTTGGATTTGAGAACACCCATAATGAAAAGCATTCACCATAACAAATGCACAGGGATAAATTCAGTCAGGAGATGCAGCGTTCCCACATCATATATATATATATATACATGCATAGTTATAATGCTAATAATGTATTATACTTAAATTGAAGGATGACATTTATAAAAATATTTTACTCAAATTTTTCCGATAGATTTCAGTACAATTTAAAAAAAAAAAAAAAAAAAAAAAAAAAACAGAGCAAACATAAATACGTCAATTTTTTTAAATTGAACAGAACTGAAATTATCAATGCAAGTTTGAAAATATGAATTTCATAAAGTACGATAAATGCCACATATAATTTCTCTTTAAAAAAAATCCCAAAACTTCCTTAAATAAAATTGCACATAACAAAACTTTTTCAAAGAAAATTACGTCATAAGAACAGTTATTACTTTGTTCATTCTGACACTATTTTCTAGGTGTGCCCACTTGAGGAGAAAAGTAATGTGAAGCTCCCTAATTTTTAGATAATTTCATATATAAACATCAAGCAAACACAATTAATTCTATATTATTAATTGAAAAAATTCTAAAATGCCTATAAATTAGTGATTTGGGGACAAATCTACAACTAATGTCACAAATAATGGCTGTTTGTTTACATCAGATGAATCAGAGATTAAGGGTAATGTTTACATTAATGTCACGATTATAAGTAATTTAAGGGGGAACAAATGTAATATCTTTCCGTCGAAAGAAAATTTGCAAAATTTGTCAGTCAGTTGTATGAAAATATCTCAAAATTCATCAATCAGTCGCAGATTAAAAGTTAATTATTTTTTTCAGTCAGACATGGAAAAAAATGCAAGTTTTGTGACTCTGTCACAGAATGAAAATACTAAATTCACAAATCAGTCATAAAAAATATTGCAAAATTTTAACAATTGAAGCATTAATTAATCAAACAATCACTTACCTGTAGTGTTTTTAGGTATTTTATGAATTGTTATTAATAATAATCTCAACTTTTTGTATTAAATAATAAAGAGCTAAAAATAACATGAAGCAAAGTAATGGCTTGATGAAAAAGAATATGCAAAACAGAAAAGAAAATCTGTGACGACCGCCGCCAGTCTTGAACTTTCTGCAAACTGGCGTCGGAAAAAAACCCCGCCCGTATATGACATCTGGGCAAGTACATGCACTTTCTAATCTTAATCTTTTGGAGATTTTTTTTTAAATATCTCGTTTGCATTCCCATGCTTCTGTTTGCATTGGGTAACTAAAGACGATCTCTAAAATACACTTTTTTTTTTTTTTTTATGAGGACGTTAATCTTTTTCAGACAAAAATAGCCTCAGAAAAAAAACCTGCAAACAAAATCAAAAAAGTAAAAAACGGCTGTTGTAAAGAACGACCTCAGCTGGCATACAGAATAATTTCAAAATATGGAAATGCAAATGAGATACTTTAAAAAAAATTTCTTATAAGATTAATATTACAGGGCAGGCGTTTTCATGTGAGTGAAGTAACCTCTTAAGTAAGTAGTGGAGATTCTTTGCAAAAATCGACTTCATACTGTATAGTACTGTGTTTACTCTCATAATAGTCGCACTTTTTTTTGCCAAATTTTTATTGTGAAAGTCTAGGTGCAACTATTATGCGGAGAAATCTACTGCATAATATTGTACACTGAAATGCTGAAACATTACTGGTATAAAAAAACACATAATAAAATTAGTAACTTACCAAATGTTTCCAGATTATGTGATGTTTATTAAATACCATTTTCTTTTTATGGTAATATTTTTATAGATGTAAAATTTACAAATAATCTTTGTGAAAATTTAAACAAAAAATTATCATAATAAATTTCTTTTACTAAAGGTTTCAGTATCACTATTGTAATGAGAGTCGGTGTCTGAAGAATCTCCGTCATTCCATAAAATGTCATCTTCGCTTCCGTCCAAAGCGTCAAAGATACCCATCTTCTTAAAATTTTTTGGAAATTATATCGCTTGTCATTAAAGTCGAGCTTTGTAATGTCCAACTACACATTAGTTCCAGGGATGGGCGCCTTACTTTTCCACTGGGAATTTTCTCGTTGTTCCCATTGATTATCCAATATCCATATACTCGTCTTATATTGTCTTGCAGAATCTCTTTGACACCTCCGGGAATTATCAAGATCTGTTTTGCCTTCTGAAAGTTTTTTCTTTACATCATCAACAAAATGTCTTCGGAAACTATCAAGTACCAGCATGGCTGTTTTTTTTAGCAATGCTCAAGACCTTTTCTTCCAAACGTTGCGAACCCAATCTTTCATAATTTTTTCATCCATTCAATTCATGAAAAGAAAATAGTTTGACGATTTTTTCTGCTTCAAATCAGGGGTGAGACTATTACACAAGTAAACACGGCAGTCTATTGAGTGCTGCTTTGCAGAATTGCTGAGCATCGAATACCAAGTACTAGTGTATACTAAGGCAGAAACATTCATGCACACACTCTAATCAATACTGACCACTCGACTGGAGGCGGAATTTTTTTTAAAAGAAGTTGCCAGACAAATTTAAAAGAAAAATTGCTTAAATAAAAAACATTGAAAAGTGGGAAGGGTTAGTTCCAGGCCATTGGACAACCGCTGTGGCTTCAAGTTTAATCTTCAGCAGCAGTTGAGGGTAGGCAGATTTAAAAAAAAAAAAAAAAAAAAAAAAAAAAAATAGATGTAAGATTTTTGCATTGTCTGAAAACATACTTTTTCTGTTTACTTTTAAAATTTAATTTTATTCCAAAATTTAATAAGTCATGCACATTGTTTTAAAATGTTTAAAACCAGCAGCACTACTTGAAAAGTTACATTAAATAACCCGAACAATACACACACACAAAAAAAACTATTCAATAAAAAACTTAGATTATTGAACTCTTTTCCTCTGTAGTAAAAATAAATTAATTAAATTTACACTAACTAGCTTTTAATCAGCTACACCTCTATTATTCTTTAAAGAAAAACCAAAAAATATACATATAAATAGTATTTTGCACCTACAAATCCTCCTCCGAAATATTTTATTGGTGCGACTATTATTTTCTACTGTTGAATAGTATATCCGAATTTTTTAAAAAGGGCCCACTTTTTTGGAAGTATAATAGTCCTTTCAAAAAGAGAGATCAAGCTCGGTACATAATTTAGAAATCTTAAATACACATTCTAAAGGAATAATCAAAGTATTATACGGACAAGTCAGATTTAAAAAATAGTATACGAACACGAACGCAAAAACCGAACGGGCATGGTGTCAGTTCTTTAAAAAATTAGCTCGGTACATAATATTCGCAATGTTATGGTTATTGACATTCATTTAAAAATAATAATAATAATAATTAACGCGAAAGCATAATACGAACAAAACGGGATATGAAAAAAAGACGAAGGTCGAATCGCGAGTCACATGTATTGTAAATAAAACATTCCGCCGCCTAGATCGAAAGTTGAGTTGTACGAGCACTACTGCTTCATCCGCCGGAATCCAGATAGATTTTTCGCTGTTAGCGAAACGAGATCGACCAATCAGAAAGCTTGCTTCCTTAAAACAGGGAAAAGTTCGCGAAATGAGAGCTTCTGATTGGTCAATCTCGTTTCGCTAACAGCGCAAAATGTATCTGCATCCCGGACAGAATTTAGAATAAAAAATATTATTTAAATAATATTAATTTATTATATATTATTAATAATTATTAATTATAAATATTAATTATTTAAATTATATTATTCATATTATGTAATATATAATTAATATTATATTCAATATCAATAATTATTAATTATAAATATTATTAATAATTATTAAATCAATTATAATTAAAAATTAATTTAAATAATAAATATTTATTTACAGTCAGAAATGCAGCCTCAGCTGCGTGAACAATAATCAAATATTCCAATGTAAATTTAAAATAAAATATTTAATAAGAATTATTTTTTTTTCATTCGTTTTTATAAAGTAGAAGTAATTTTCATACGAACTGGGAGTCATGTATTTTCGGGGAGAAGGGCAAATTGTGCATTTAATAAATTCGGGTCCGGGTGTGCTATGAAAAAGAAAAAAAAAGGGGGGGGGGATGCCTCCTCATTGGATTTTGAAATTAAAGTAAAAAAAAAAATTCTGCTTTTGAAAAACACAGTAGAATTTATTTCTTTCGAGTATGTTTAAAAAAAGGGAAGCTGGAATTTTCCGTTTAGGGGAGGAGGGGGGCATAGGAGAGCAACTACCCCTCCCTAGATTTTGAAGTAAGTAACTAATTTTATTTTCTTATTTTGAAAAACATAATAAAATTTATTCTTTGCGAGTGACTAAAAAAAAGAAACCAAGAATTTTCCGTCAGGAGGCGGGGGGGGGGGGGTTATAGAACAGTCATTTGTTCCTCCCAGATTTTAAAATATAAGTAACTAATTTTTTTTTCTACCGGTTTTGAAATAGTGAAATTTATTTATTTCGACTAACTTAAATTAAAAGAGGAACTAAAAAGTTTCAGTTGAGGGAACGGTATAGGAGGCCCATTGCCCTTCCCTGTATTTTGAAATTGTATAAACTAAGTTTTCTTTTTTTCCTATTTTGAAAACATAGAAGAATTTATTTTTTTTCGAGTAACTTAAAAAAAAGGAAACAAGAATTTCCGTTTAGGGGAAGGTGGCATAGGAGACCAATTACCTCTCCCTAGATATTTCAATTTAAGTAACCCAATTTTTTCTCTCCTGTTTTGAAAAACATAGTAAAATTTATTCTTTGCGAGTAACTTAAAAATTAAGGTAACCAAAATTTTCCGTTAAAAGAGGGGTGCCTAGGGGAGTCATTGTTGCTCCCTGGATTTTGAAACATATATGTAACTGAATTTTCTTTTTCTCCGATTTTGTACATAGTAAAATTTATTCATATTCAGAAACTTAAAATAAAAGAGAAGCAGTATATCAGAAATATCAGTTGAGCGGTGGAAGAGGGGGAAGGGGGGATAGGAGAAAAAAGCCATTTCCCTTCCCTGGATTTTGAAATTTAAGTAATTAAATTTTCTTTTTTTATGAAATGCATAGTAAAATTCATTCTTTTTCAGTATTTTAAAATAAAATGCCTGGGGGTGGGGAGGGGGATAAGAGAAAAGCCATTTCCCTTCCCTGGATTTTGAAATTTAAGTAATTAAATTTTCTTTTTTTCTTTCTTTTTTTTATGAAATGCATAGTAAAATTCATTCTTTTTCAACATTTTAAAATAAAAGAAATAAAAAAATTCCGTTAAGGAGGGTGGGGGGGATGGAAGGACCATGCCAATCCCTGAAGTCTGAAATTTAATTAATGGAATTATATTATTTTCTCCGATTTTGAAAAATATAGTAAAATTTATTTATTCCGTATAGCTTAAAATTAAACAGAAACTAAGAATTTTTCTGTTGGGGGAGAGATTCACCCCCCCCTATATCTCACTCTTAGTAGTTAATTTCGGTCGAGTGTTTTTTATGTTTATGTATTTAAACTTTATCATAAAGTCAGGTTAAAAACAGTGTAATTTTTTGTGGGGGGGGGGGGGTGAGGGAGATGTAGCCCGAGGTTATCGGCATTCCCTCGTGGATTTTGACATTTGGTTTTAACTAAATAATTTCTTTTTCTCTGATTAACACATAATAAAATTTATACTTTTCGGCCAAGTAAAATAATTAAACACTAAGAGAAAGACGGGAAACTGGTAAAATTAAAGAGATGAAATTACTTCAATACTGCTGTATTACTACAGACGCAAAATCTCATTATTTTAAAAGTTTATGATGACTTCACTTAAACTATAGTATTTTTGAGGTTAATAGCACAGAAAATTTTTGAAATAAAGGACCACAAAATTACGCCACATTAGCCGCAGAATTTCTAAAGTATTTTTATAGTCGAGATTGCACTACAGAAAATCTATAGTTGACTATAGAAAAACATCAAAAATACTCCACTTCTGTAGAAAAACTGCAGTTCATTTTTAACTGGGGTCTCCCTTGCTCACTGCCCCACTATCTTCATAACTAGTTTTTAGTTCCTCTTTTATTTTAAATTACTCGAAAAAAATTTACTATGTTTTTCAAAATCGAAGAAAAAGGAAATTTAATTAGATAAATTTCAAAATCGAGAGGGACAGTGGCCCAACCATTCTTTTATATGTCGCCCATGATTAGAAATTAGAAACACAGGTGGGTTTACTCATTGCATATTGCATAAATTGTCTTTCTTCCATATCGGACATACATATAACTTCCAGTTTTCCACTTTTACCTCATAAAAACAAAGAAGAACAACAAAAGAATAGTATAATTTTCTTCCTTTATTTTATTTAAATTTCTCATTTGGACATATGATTTATTTTTCAACCCCTTACAGCTGAATGTCTGACCCCATGGTTTCGTTGCAACTGCAGGAGAAGCATTAAAGAAACACCTCAACTCACGGAAACGCCGGCTTGTTTATGAAAATCGGCGCGGAGTACCACGTTGATTTGCTGAAAGAAGATAATTTATTTTGCAGTTTGGCGAAAAATATCACTACTGTTTATTGAAATAAAGTGGCTGTATGGGTATTTTTACATTCTCAATCGAAAGAAATTAATTTCAGATCCACACGATTGAGTTAATTTGAATAAAGTGATAACGATTTATAAACCGTCGCAATTTTTGTACAATCATCGTTAGTATTTCAAATCCAGATGAGATTGTACTATTAACGGTTAATGCATGCGAAAAAAAAAATTAGGTCCATTTCCTATTAACAGGATTAATTAAATTCAAATGTCATCCAAAACATTTGATAAAATTTTGTTTCTGACAATCCAGATAGTTCGATTTTACTTGATTTAGTGCACTTATCTATTTATAGTAATTAACAATGTTTTATTTCAGATTTACACTTGCTTCAATCAGTATGTTCTTTTAGATTAGGAGTTTCAGAATTTAAATATCTTACACAGATACTTATCTGTGCTTTGTATTAAAGTATGTTGTTCAGTTACACAAACAATCAATACTGAACTTCAAATTATAACTTGATGCCTGTCTAGGACACCTACAATAAGTGCATAACATTTCACAGGTAAGTAACTTATTTTCTTTTTAGGAATGAAACAGTTTTATGTAATACAAAGCGGTTTGACACATTGTGTTAATAACATAACATAGAGTTAATAATAATTTTTATTTAATGAGTACATACTCACTAATTATGTAAAATATTAAATTTTTTAAATGAAGCAATCTTTTTTTACTGTCATATGAATTGTGTTATTGTAAAAAGAAAATTTACACTTCTGAATGGTAATAGGGCCAAATTAGTTTTTTTCGTCAATTATGACACTTCTCAGAATCAAATAATAAAGGCAATATTTTGCAATATTATATTTCTATTCTACCCACTGTTAAAATTTAGTTTTTTCTTGATACTGATTTGTGAAACTCGTGGGATTTTTATCATATGGTCGATGAATGAATTTAGACTTTCAGAGCACTTTTTCAGATTTTCCCTGCAAGCGATCGAAGAATTATTTTTTTTCCACATGACAGAGTTTTCATATGCGTTTAAATTTTTTAAATGATTTTTTCATTTATTAAGAAGGTTATTGAATGAGCTTAGTACACCGTCATTTTACAATACACACAAGCTAATGTTAAACCACTGAAAATATCCTTAATTATTTTAAATTTTTTTTTTTTTTTTTTTTTTTTTTTTTTTTTTTTTTTTTTGCATAGGAGGACATTGAATGAGCTTAGTACACTGTCATGTTACACTACTCACAAGCTAATGTTAAACAAATGACAATATCCTTAAATTTACGTTAACACTTTGGCTGCCGCCCATTTTTCAAAATCTGTTCACAGGCATCGAATGCGTGACTTAGAGATCTGCACGGGCAGACCCGTGGCCCCAGAGTTGATTTCAGGGGGTGGGGGAACATTCCTTCCAGAGCAATGAGAGCTCCCCCTCCCCCCGGGCCACCCCCTGAAATCAACTCTGGGGCCACGGGTCTGCCCGTGCAGATCTCTAAGTCACGCATTCGGTGCCTGGGAACAGATTTTGAAAAATGGGCGGCAGCCAAAATGTTAAGGTGAATTTTTGATCAAAATCCCCAACTAAAGGATTTCTCTTTTTTGTCCAACAATCAACTGGCAAATTTCACAAATTTTTTTGATGACTTAATGACTATTTTCAGTTTTTTTTCATGCAACTGATTGACAAATTTTGCAATATTATATTTCTACCCACTGGTAAAATTTAGTTTTTTCTTGATACTGATTTGTGTGAGCTTAGTACACCGTCATGTTACAATACACACAAGCTAATGTTAAACCACTGAAAATATCCTTAATTATTTTAAATGTTTTTTGTTTTTTTTTGCATAGGAGGACATTGAATGAGCTTAGTACACTGTCATGTTACAATATTCACAAGCTAATGTTAAACCAATGACAATATCCTTAAATTTACGTTAACACTTTGGCTGCCGCCCGTTTTTCAAAATCTGTTCCCAGGCACCGAATGCGTGACTTAAGAGATCTGCATGGGCAGACTTGTGGCCCCAGAGTTGATTTCAGGGGGTGGTCCGGGGGGGGGGGACATTCCTTCCAAAGCAATGAGAGCCACCCCCTGAAATCAACTCTGGGGCCACGGGACTGCCCGTGCAGATCTCTAACTCATGCATTCAGTGCCTGGGAACAGATTTTGAAAAATGGGCGGCAGCCAAAGTGTTAAGGTAAATTTTTGATCAAAATCCCCGACTAAAGAATTTCTCTTTTTTGTCCAACACTCAAGTGGCAAATTTCACCAAATTTTCTGACGACTTAATGACTATTTTCAGTTTTTTTTCATGCAACTGATTGACAAATTTTGCAATATTATATTTCTACCCACTGGTAAAATTTAGTTTTTTCTTGATACTGATTTGTGAAACTCGTGGGATTTTTATCATATGGTCGATGAATGAATTTAGACTTTCAGACCACTTTTTCAGATTTTCCCTGCAAGCGACAAGGTACAAGTGTGCTGTTTTTTAAACATTTCCGCCCAGTGGCCCTTTTTATCTAGAATCAACACTAGGATAGTGATGATTCTAGGAAAAAGGACTGCTGTGTGCGAATTTTTAAAAAAGGGCACTCGCAGAACAGAAGTGTAAAAATCTAGGCGCCAGCAGGCAGTTTCTCACCACTAAATTTTATTAGTTCTCTTCACTTAAATTCTTACAAAAAATTTAGGTGAAATATTAGACAAAAAATAACAAATAAAATTTAGTGGTGAGAGACTGCCCATTGGCACCTAAATTTTTTTCTTGCATTTGTGTACCTTGTTCACAAAAAATAATTTGAATTGGTTTTCTTAGACTCCTTTTTTATTAGTGGTGTACCGAGTAGTACTTTGGCCGAGTACCGAGTACTCGGCCACTGACTACTCGACCGAGTACCGAATACCGAGTAGTTGTGTAATAAGAAAAACTTACTTTTATTTGTATGTGTGAAACTAAATTTTAATCTTGAATTATTTTATGAGGGGTTTTTGCTTAACTTTTTTTATATTTTGTACACATATTGTTAAATACTGAGTAAATAGTTTTATGAATTATTACATATATTATACATTGATATTCGAATAACTTTTTACTGATCAGTTTGAAATTCTTACAACTACTCGGTATTGGCCGAGTACTCGGCAAATTGGCCGAGTATGCCGAATACTCAGTATTTACAGAGTACTCAGTACAGCTCTATTTTTTATCAATAAAATTTTGCAATGTTTTCCTGTGACAGATTGAATTTTGCGATTTTTCCCCCATTTAATGTTATTATGCATTCCTTTTTTTAAATATTAATATTCAATAACTATTTTTCAATTATCAGTGAATGTGACTTATTTAGCAGTTTTTCAGCTGCAATCGGTCGACAAATTTCACATTTTTTCCTGCCACCAACTGAAGAATCTTGTGAGTTTTGTCTCGATTGATGAATTTCACGATTGATTTCTGCAACAGGTTGACAAGTTTCACAATATTTTAAAGCAGCCGACTGAAGAATTGTTCTGGTTTTTTTTTTCAATAATGGTTGTTGGTTGTGTTTATGATGGCCAGTTATCAGCACGAGGGATATAGGCCCTAACGGGGGGGGGAGTGCCCTCCGTGGGTGGTCTTTCTAAGGGAACTTAACCCGTATTTATGCTTGGAAAACCAAGGTCCGAAGAAAACTCTAAAAGATTTGGCCGACGGGCGCTATTGGGATCGAACACAGCACCTCCCGTCCTACCAGCTTCGAGAGCAGAACCTCTCGGCCACTGGTGGGGCTTTTCAATAATGGACTGGGGAATTTCATAAATCTTTTCATTGAGTGAGTAATGATTTTTGCAATATTTTTCACGCTACCAATTCTCAAGTTTTGCAATATTTTATTTCTACTGATCGGGGAAATGTGCGGGAGCTTCCTTGCGATCGATTTGCAAAACTCGTGCGATTTTTTTCATATTGTCGATGGATGAATTTCGCAGATTTTCACCACGTCCGATCGAAGAATTTCATTATTTCTCTTACTTTTTTAATATTTTCATCCTTTTAGATCGGATTTTTTTACAGAGCCCTCCGATAAATGTCATTTATAATATATAAAAATTTCATAGAGAAGTGAGGGTGTATTCCAGGTGGTGCAACCCCCACTTTTCAAAATTTTGCCGACATCCCTCATGTAACTTGTTAGAAAGGACCCATCACCACTTATTTATGTTATGCACATCCGGCTTTCCTCACCCGCTTTGCCCGCCCCCCCCCCTCCAAGGGGGAACTTTTCTAAATTTTGCCAACATGCCTTGTAACATATTGTTGGAAAGGCCTGTGAGCACTTATTCATGTTGTGCACATCCGGTTTCCCCCCCCCCCTAGGGGGCACTTTTCTAAATTTTGCAGTCACCCATCATGTGACTTATTGTAGGAAAGGCCTAATACCACTTATTCATGTTATGCACATCTGGTTTCTCCCCCCCACTTTGCTCCGCCCTGAGGGGGCACTTTTCTAAATTTTGCTGACACCACTCGTGTGACCCATCGCTGGAAAGGCCAATGACTACTTATTAAGTTATGCACATTTGGCTTTCCTCCCCACACTTTGCCCCCTCCAAGGGGGGGCACTTTTCTAAATTTTGCAGTCACCCATCATGTGACATATTGTTGGAAAGGCCTAATGCCACTTATTCATGTTATGCACATCCAGATTCCCTCCCACACTTGCCCCCCTCAAGGGGGGCACTTTTCTAAATTTTGCAGTCACCCATTATGTGACATATTGTTGGAAAGGTCTAATACCACTTATTCATGTTATGCACATCCGGCTTCCCTCACCTCACTTTGCCCCCTCCAAGGGGGGCACATTTCTAAATTTTGAAGTCACCCATCATGTGACATATTGTTGGAAAGGCCCCATCACCACTTATTTATGTTATGCACATCCGGCTTTCCTCAACCGCTTTGCCCGACACCCCAAGGGGGGCACTTTTCTAAAGTTTGCAGTCACCCATCATGTGACATATTGTTGGAAAGGCCTAATACCACTTATTCATGTTATGCACATCTGGTTCTCCCCCCCCACTTTGCTCCCCCCTGAGGGGGCACTTTTCTAAATTTTGCCGACACCCCTCGTGTGACCCATTGCTGGAAAGGCCAATGGCTACTTATTCAAGTTATGCACATTTGGCTTTCCTCCCCACACTTCCCCCCCAAGGGGGGCACTTTTCTAAATTTTGCAGTCACCCATCATGTGACATATTGTTGGAAAGGCCTAATACCACTTATTCATGTTATGCACATCCAACTTCCCTCACCCCACTTTGCCCCCCCCCAAGGGGGGCACTTTTCTAAATTTTGCAGTCACCCATCATGTGACATATTGTTGGAAAGGCCTAATACCACTTATTCATGTTATGCACATCCAACTTCCCTCACCCCACTTTGCCCCCCCCAAGGGGGGCACTTTTCTAAATTTTGCAGTCACCCATCATGTAACATATTGTTGGAAAGGCCTAATACCACTTATTCATGTTATGCACATCCGTCTTCCCTCCCCCCACTTTGCCCCCCCCAACGGGGCACTTTTTCTAAATTTTGGAGTCACCCATCATGTGGCATTTTGTTGGAAAGGCCTAATACGACTTATTTATGTTATGCACATCCGGCATTTCTCCTCATATTTTCTAATAAATTTTTAAAAGGCTACAGTCAAACTGCAAAAAAAATGTAGTTGGGAGACTGCGGTGATTTGGCACAAATCCCTGCAGTTCTTTTGAAGTCGACATAACTATAAATTTACTGCGGTGAGTGTGTAGTTATCAACTACACATTTACTGCGGTTAATTTATAGTTATGTCGACTTCAAAAACACTGCAGGGATTTGTGCCAAATCACCGCAGTCTTCCAACTACATTTTTTTTAAAGTTTCACTGCGGTTCATTTTTAGCTGGGCGGTCACAGGCCTTTGCAACGATATGTCACATGATGAGGTGCCAGCGAAATTTAGGAAATTGCCCCCCCTGGGGGGTCAAAGTGGTGGACGGAGTACCGGAAGTGCATAAAATGATTAAGCGGTCACAGGCCTTTGCAACGATATGTCACATGATGAGGTGCCAGCAAAATTTAGGAAATTGCCCCCCCCCCTGGGGGGCAAAGTGGTGGGCGGAGTACCGGAAGTGCATAAAATGATTAAGCGGTCACAGGCCTTTCCAATGACATGTCACATGATGGGAGTCAGCAAAATGTAAGAAAGTGCCCCCCAGCGCGGCAAAGTAATGGGCGGAGCACTGGAAATGCATAAAATGATTAAGCGGTCACAGGCCTTTGCAACAATATTTTACATGATGGGGTGCCGGCAAAATTTAGGAAATTGCCCCCTACCTGAGGGGGTGCAAAGTGGTGGGCAGAGTACCGGAAGTGCATAAAATGATTGAGCAGTTACAGGCCTTTGCAATGATATGTCACATGAGTGGTGACGACAAAATTTAGAAAAATGCCCCCCCCCCAGGTGTGGAAGTGGGGGAGATGGTCATTGGAGGTGCATAACATGAATAAGTAGTAAGAAATTTGCATATTATATGATCTATTGAGGAAATTCGCGTATTTCGCACGATCTTTTGAAGAAATTCGCTCATTTTACACGATCCTTTGGCGAAAATCATGCATTTTACACGACCCTTTGGTGAAAATCGCGCTTTTTCCACAACCTTTCAAAGAAATTCGCATAATACACGATCTTTCAATGAAATTTGCGTATTTCGCACGAGCTTTTGAAGAAATTCGTATATTTTACACGATCGTTCGATGAAATTTGCATATTTCGCACAATCTTTTGAAGGAATTCGTATATTTTACATGATCTTTTGGTGAAATTCACGTATTTTGCACGATCTTTCAAAGAAATTCACATATTTTACAAGATCGTTTGACGAAATACAAATTTTTTCGCGATCATTTGACAAAAATCATATTTTATCGCGACGCTTTGATAACATTCGTGCTTTTTCCACGACCTTTCAAAGAAATTCACATATTACATGATCTTTCGTCGAAATTTGCACGATCTTTTGAAGTGATTTGCATTCTTTACACGGCACTTTGGCAAAAATCTCCAATTTTCCATGATCTTTCGCCAAAATTCGCTCATTTTCCACAATCTTTTAACAAAATTCACGCTTATTTCGCGATCATTCGACAAAAATCACATTTCTTTGCGATTCTTTAACGAAATTCTCCTTTTTCCCACGACCTTTTAAAGAAGTTCGCATATTTTACACGATCGCTTGACGAAATTCGCATATTTTACACGAACGTTTGACAAAAATCACATTTTTTTCGCGATTCTTTGACGAAATTCAAAATCCTTCACTAAAATTCGCAGTCTTTCCACGACCTTTCAAAGAAATTTGCATATTACATGGTCTTTGGATGAAATTCGTGTATTTCGCACAATCTTTTGCAGAAATTTGAATATTTTACACGATCCTTTGGCAAAAATCATGTTTTTTTTGCAATTCTGCGATGAAAATCGTGTCTTTTTCGTGATCCTTTAATGAAAATTGCATTTTTCCCGCAATCCTTTGCCAAAAATTGTGCATTTTGCATGATCTTTTGCCAAAAATCTCGCATTTTCCACAATCTTTCGCCAAAATTCACTCATTTTCCACAATCTTTTAACAAAATTCACATTTATTTCGCGATCATTCGACAAAAATCACATTTCTTTGCGATTCTTTGACGAAATTGTCGATCCTTCGACGAAATTCTCGTTTTTCCCACGACCTTCCCAAAAGCAGAATTTTCTGTGTCAGTCTGCAGCAAACTAAAATTTATCTGCGACCCAATAAGCCTACTATCATAAGAAATAACAGAAACAAAGTAAGCAAAATTTCCATTTATAAAGAAAATGTAATATAAGGATACAACAAATACTGTAAATCTAGAGACTTAAAGCAAATTTCAGCTATTTTTTAAGCCCAGCATTTCTTTTTAAGTTGGTGAATTAATCTGCAAGGTTTAAAATAATCTGCAGCGCCCGCTTCCGTGCTTCACTGTTTCTGCTACTGGGACGACCTTTAAAAGTTCGCATATTTTACACGATCGTTTGTCAAAATTCGCATATTTTACACGAACATTTGAAAAAAATCACATTTTTTTTCGCGATTCTTTGACGAAATTCACAATCCTTCGCCGAAATTCGCAGTCTTTCCACGACCTTTCGAAGAAATTTGCATATTACATGATCTTTGGATGAAATTCATGTATTTTTCGCACAATCTTTTGCAGAAATTCGAATACTTTACACGATTTTTTGGTGAAAATCATGATTTTTTTCAATTCTGCGATGAAAATCATGTCTTTTTCGTGATCCTTTAACGAAAATCTCATTTTTCTCGCAATCCTTTGCCAAAAATTGCGCATTTACCATGATCTTTTGCCAAAAATCTCGCATTTTCCACGATCTTTTGCCAAAAATTTCACGTTTTCCATAATCTTTTAACAAAATTCACGTTTTTTCATGATCATTTGACAAAAATCACATTTTTTGCAATTCTTTAATGAAATTCGCAATCCTTCAATGAAATTCACGGTTTTCCCACGACCTTTCAAAGAAATTCGCATATTACATGATCTTTCAAAGAAATTCGCATATTACACAATCTTTCAAAGAAATTCGCATATTTTACACGATCGTTTGACGAAACACGCACATTTTTTCACAATCATTTGACAAAAATCACATTGTTTTTTGCAATTCTTTGACAAAATTTGCGATCCTTTGCCGAAATTTACAGTTTTTCCACGACCTTTCAAAGAAATTTGCATATTACACGATCTTTTGACGAAATTTGTGTATTTTGCACAATCTTTTGAAGAAATCGGCATATTTTGCATGATTATTGGTGAAAATAGTGTTTTTTCACAATTCTTTGATGAAAATCGTGTCTTTTTCATGATCCTTTAACGAAAATCGCATCTTTCGCCAAAATTCTCACATTTTCCATGATCTTTTTCCAAAATTCGCTCATCTTGCACGATATTTAGTAAAATTCACTTTTTTTGCGACCATTGATAAAAACCACATTTTTTCGCGATTCTTTGACGAAATTAGTATTTTTTCCACAACCTTTCAGACAAATTCACATATTACACGATCGCATCATGTTTAATTTTTTCTCCAACATTTTTTAGAAAATATTTGTAAATTCCCTGACTTTTCCTATATATTTTTAAATTTCCCTGACTGTCCATGACACTGGGAACACAGTAAATATAAAAAATATAATCATTGAAACAGCCCCCAGTCTCAGTCAGGGCTGTCTGCCCACCTACCCGCCCCAAAAAACCCGGGTGGGCTTTTTTAAAAAAAACCACTTAATAAAACCCAAAAAACCCCACATAAAAGTGGGTTTTATTGGGTTTTTTTGGTTTATACAAGTTTTTTGCTGCACAGTATCATTTATTTTTAATTACTACTTATTTGTTATGATTCTGTTATGCATGCAAGATAAAAATTTAATTAAATTTAGGTTTTCAGACATCTTTGTATAAAAAGATAAAAATGATTTGAAAGAGCTGCAAAACCCAAACCTCATCAAATTAAAATTATCCAAAAGGAAAAAATGACTATTTTTTATCATTCATTATCTAATATGTAAAAATGAAAATTTTTCCGTCTGTAATTCTATACAAATCGACAGTTTGGAAGACAGGATTGTGAAACGTTACATATATGTGTATTAAAACACGGCCGAGACAACTAAATTAATCCGGATCTAAATAATTTATAGTTAATTTTTAATTAATAAAACATCACCAATTTAACAGCAAGTTCCTATCAAATTTAAACATTTTACGTTATAGCAGTTGCTAACTATGTGTATGTTACTAATTTCTATGTGAAAAATGAAAATGAAATAAATAGTTTGACGAATATAAAAAAATTAATATTACATCATAACTTTTCTATTGCAAGATTTCCAAATAAAAAATGAAATAAATAGTTTGACAAATTTAAAAAAGAAGTTAATATTACGTCACATTGGAAATGTAATGGGTGGTTTAGGAAATGTAATGTAATGGATGGCAGGTGAATATATAATGTCATATGAGTTTGAAAAAGCACATTGAAACATGATAAAAACCTGAGCATAAGCTCGATAAGATAATTGGCATTTTAACATTTTGAAGTTCTCTGAATTTGTTTCCGCCATTTTTAAATCTATTCCATATACATACTCTTGTGTATGCATGTATATTAGAATTTCCACAAAGGTTTAGGTCCCTAGAGCTCATTCTTAGTGAAGAACTGAAATAAAGATGACAAATTGCCATTTTTCTTTAATAATGAAAAATTCTATAAATAACAAAATACTCGGAAACAACTTTTCATCAAAAGGTTTTAATCTCGGTCTCAATCCAGATCATAGATTATATTTACTAAGTAAGTAGATAATCTGTCGTCTGGATTAAATGAATAAAAAAAGAGTGAAAATTACGTAAATTAACAGGCAATCCTTGATTTTTTCAAAACAAACATTCTTAAAATTCTGTGCAACGCCGGCTACTTTAGCTAGCATTATATATATATACTATTACATATCATTCATTAAGGTCGATATAATTTATTTAAAAATTTTTTTATAACAGTTGCTTAAAAATATGTTTATAATGTATTAAGTATTTTAAAGTTGAACTGAATTTAATATTTCATTTTGTTTTACACTCAAAAATCCCCATTTTTGTTATTAAGAGGTACCACGTAAAATAACAGATACGATGAAAATCAGAAAATGATAAAGGAGGCATTTGTAGTCTGTACCTGTCTGAATAAAAAAACTTTTTTTCTTTAGACACTCTGCATATAAGTAAAATTGAAATCTATTAAATACAGCCACAACTGCAAAAATACATAATACATTATGAACACATTTTCTATGTACTATTAAAAAAATGAATTATAACCTATACACTATAGTCATTTTTCCTATGTAGTCATAAAAAATTAAAAATACAAGTTCTTTGGATTATATTAATTTGGTGAGGGTTGGGTCTTGCAGTTCGTTCAAATCATTTTTAATTTTTATGCAAAGATGTCTGAAAATCTAAATTTAATTCAAATTTTATCTTACATATATAATAGAATCATAACAAGTAAGTAATTAAACATAGTTGGCACTGTTCAAAGAAATGGCAGCAAAAAACTCCAAAAACCTGAATGAAACCAAAAAAACCCCAATAAAACCCACATGGGTTGGGCTTTTTAAAAATAACCCGTTTTTTTTTCAGCCCTGGTCTCAGTACACAAAACAAAAGTAAAAACATTAAAAAAACAAAAATCAGAAATATTAAGCAAATTACTTATAAATAAAAGAAATACTTCTTTGACGGGCATAAAGTAAACACCACCCATATGTACCTACTGATTTAAGACATAATGTAAACAAAAGAAAATTACATAAAATAAAATTTATATGCACTTAGCAAAACACACCAAGCTGCTATGCTTTATTAGACAATTACCAATCAATTATGTTCTTAAAAAGAAAATAAATCACTTACCGGTGAAATGGTAATCCAACTTTAAATCAATAAGCTGTACAATAAACAACTTATAAATGTAATACATCTTTATTTGGCACAGATGTCATATACACTCCATATTGGCACGATTTTTTTCTGACGCCAATGTCATAAGCACCAGGTACTTAACTAACACCAAAGTGTCATTATTTTGCTTGATATGGTAAACCGGATATAGATGATATGGTAACGAGGTTTGGTTGGTGTTATGGTAACATCTGTGCCGAATATTTTTACGAGTGCAGTGACATGCTTTTTTTTAAACTGCCGAAATGCACTCATACCAGAGTTTCCTTAGGCAGTTTAGGGCAGGGGTGGGGGGTGGAGGTTGAACTGCACACCACCTGCCCTTTGGTTGATTTGATTTGATTATCGGAGCCTACGCTCGATTATGAGGTTTTCAGCTTCGCTTCACTTGGCGGCTTTGTACCTCTAATGATCCAAAATTGCTAATACAGTTCTCTATAAACAGCTCTTTCAGTAGAAGTTACATCCATAGATGAGAACTTGTTTTTATTGGGATTAAATTCCAGGAAGAACTCCCCTTCATCAGAATCTGTTGGTTCTCGGTAGAAAAGAAATAAGGTGCTTGGAGGCAGATTTGCCCGCTGCTACACAACAGGTCACATATATCATGGAAAGTCGCACTGTCAGCAGACAGATCTAATCGCTGATAGAGTTGAGCTTGCTCTGTGCGAAACTTTCAGCACTCTAGAAGGTAGTGGTCAGTGGTTTCCAAGACTTGACACTCTGAGCAGAGGTATGAATTCCATAGGCCAAAACGATGAAATTGTACCATGGTAGGCAACGAGCGGGTCTGTATGCCCTTTGGTTTAAAAAACAGCGTTCGAAATCATTGGTGGTCCGCTGGTCCGAGACCACCAAAAGCGCAATCGGACCACTAATTTGAAAAATTTAGTGGTCTGCAGGACAGGTAACTTTTCCCCCCCTTTCTCACAGGTAAACTTAATTTACCCGTCCCCTAGAAAACAACAACCAAACACAAATCACACAATTTAAAAAAAATTGCATTAAATCTCAGTCATTTGAAATAAATAATCAGATGAATAAAATATCTAATTAATAATTTTATAGTTTTTCGTTATGTATACAGTTTATTTAATTTTTAGTAAATTATAATTTTACATTTTACTATGCTGAAAATTTTGGATGGCTGTAAAGGAAGTTTGGTTTATATTCTAAGAGGGGGGGGGGGGAAGGTCACTCAAGGGTTAAAGGGACTTAATAGAATTTTATGTAGTGGGCCAGTGATGATAACTGCGGACCAGTAAATTCTCATGCTTACTGGTCCTTGGGACCAGTGACTTTTTTTAACCAATTCTACCACTGTAAAATATCACTCTTCTTGTCCCACATCCAAAAAATTTGCATGCACATTGTTTTAATTGTGGTTGCCATGCACATTGTTTTAAATAAATTATATATCTAAGTTAAAAACATTTCATTGTTTAAAACCAGCAGCACTACTTGAAAATTTATATATTAAGAAAAAAAAAAACGAACAATACACAAAAACTGCAACTAATCAATAAAAAACTTTGATTCTTGAACGCTTTTGTTTTGTAATAACAATGACTCAAAAACTCTATAACTCAACTAGCTTCTAGTTAACTAAAAAAAAAAAAAAAAAAAAAAAAAAGGAAATTCTTTTGAAAAAAGCAAATAACAATAATGATAATGTCTTGAAACTACAAAATTCTCCTCCGAAATATTTGTATTGGTAAGATTTGTTTTAAAAAAAGGGCCTGCTTTTTTGAAGTATACGAGTCCTTTGCTAAAATTATGTACCGAGCTAGATCTGCCTTTTTGAATCTGCAGGCATGGTCTCAGAGTCCTTTCAAAGAGACAAATCTAGCTCGGTACATAATTTTAGCAATCTTGTGGTTATAGACATTCATTTAAAGAACAATAATTAACGAGGAAGTATTACAAGAACGAAAAGGGCTATAAAAAGTAAGAGGAACGATCAAGCGTAGCATAAGAAAAAGTGAGCGGGAATGGAGTCACATGTATTGTAAACAATCGCCGGATATCGACAGTTGAGTTGAGGAGTTCTTCTGCTGCCGGGATACAGATACATTTACGCTGTTAGCGAAATGAGATTGACCAATCAGAAAACTTGCTCCCTTAAAGCAGGGAAAAGTTCCCGAAATACAAGCTTCTGATTGGTCGATCTCGTTTCGCTAACAGCGCAAAATCTATCTGGATCCCGCAAAGAATTTAGAATAAAAACAATTATTTAAATGATATTAATTATTATATATTATTAATAATTATTAATTATAAATATTTATTATTAATTATTTAAATTATATTATATTATTTATATTGTGTGATATATAATTAATATTACATATTAATATTATATTATGCGTTATTAATAATTATTAATTATAAATAATTATTATTAATTATTTAAATTATATTATTTATATTACGTAATATAAAATTAATATTATATATTAAAATTATATGATTTATATGTTAATAAATATCAATAATTATTAATTATAAATATTATTATTAATTATTTTATTAATTATTTTATTAATTATTATATTAACAATTTAAATAATAAATAATTATTTAGAGTCAGAAATGCAGCCTCAGCTGCATAAACAATAATCAAATATTCCAATGTAAATTTAAAATAAAATATTTAATAAGAATTTTTTTTTTCATTCGTTTTTATAAAGTAGAAGTAATTTTCATACAAACTGGAAGTCATGTCTTTTCGGACAGAAGGCAAATTGCGCATTTAGTAAATCCGGGTCCGGGTGTGCTATGAAAAAGAAGAAAGGGGGATGGGATGCCTTCTCCCTGGATTTTGAAATTAAAGTTAAAAAAAAAATTCTTCTTTTGAAAAACATAGTAGAATTTATTCTTTTCGAGTAAGTAAAAAAAAAAAAAAAAAAAAAAAAAAAAAAAAAAAAGGAAGCGTTTTTCCGTTTAGGGGAGGAGGGTGACATAAGAGAGCAACTGCCCCTCCCTAGATTTTCAATTCAGTAACTAATTTTATTTTCTTAATTTGAAAAACATAATAAAATTAATTCTTTGCCAGTGATTAAAAAAAAAAAAAAAAAAAAAAAAAAAAAAAAAAAAAAAAAACAGAAACCAATAATTTTCCGTTGGGAGGAGGGGCGCGGGATGTCATATGACAGTCATTTGTTCCTGACTGGATTTAAAAATATAAGTACCTAATTTTTTTTCACCGATTTTGAAATACTGAAATTTTTTTTAATTCGAGTGATTTAAATTAAAAGAGGAATTAAAAAGTTTCAGTTGAGGGAGCGATATAGGAGGCCCATTGCCCTTCCGTGGATTTTGAAATTGTACAAACTAAATTTTCCTTTTTTTCCTATTTTGAAAACATAGTAGAATTTTTTTTTTCGAGTAACTTAAAAAAAAAGGAACCAAGAAATTTCTGTTTAGGGGAAGGTGGCACAGGAGACCAACTGCCCCTCCCTAGATATTTCAATTTAAGTAACCCAATTTTTTTTCTCCTGCTATGAAAATCATAGTATAATTTATTCTTTGCGAGTAACTTAAAAATTAAGGTAACCAAAAATTTTTCGTTAAAAGGGGGGAGCCTAGGGGAGTGTCATTGCCGCTGGATTTTGATATATATATATATATATACCTGAATTTTCTTTTTCTCCGATTTTGTATAAATTTTATTTATACGCAGAAACTTAAAATAATAGACGGACAGTATAGCAGAAATATCAGTTGCTCGGGGTTGGGGGGGGGGGATAAGAGAAAAGCCATTTCCCTTCCCTGGATTTTGAAATTTAAGTAATTAAATTTTCTTTTTTTCTTTCTTTTTTTTATGAAATGCATAGTAAAATTCATTCTTTTTCAACATTTTAAAATAAAATAAATAAAAAAAATCCGTTAAGGAGGGTGGGGGGGATGGAAGGCCCATGCCAATCCCTGCAGTCTGAAATTTAATTAACGGAATTATGTTATTTTCTCCGATTTTGACAAATATAGTAAAATTTATTTATTCCGTATAGCTTAAAATTAAACAGAAACTAAGAATTTTTCTGTTGGGGGAGAGATTCACCCCCCCCCCCTATGTCTCATTCTTAGTAGTTAATTTCGGTAGAGTTTTTTTTATGTTTATGTATTTAAACTTTATCGTAAAGTCAGGTTAAAAACAGTGTAATTTTTTTTTTGCGGGGGGGGGGGGGGGGAGGAAGATGTAGCCCGAGGTCATCGGCATTCCCCTACCGGATTTTGACATTTAGTTTTAACTAAATATTTTCTTTTTCTCTTATTAACACATAATAAAATTTATCCCTTTCGGCCAAGTAAAATAATTAAACACTAAGAGAAAGACGGGAAACTGGTAAAATTAAAGAGATGAAATTACTTCAATACTGCTGTATTACTACAGACGCAAAATCTCATAATTTTAAAAGTTTATGATGACTTCACTTAAACTATAGTCTTTTTGAGGTTAATAGCACACAGAATTTTTGAAATAAAGGACCACAAAATTACTCCACATTAGCCGCGGAATTTCTAAAGTATTTTTATAGTCGAGATTGCACTACAGAAAATCTATAGTTGACTATAGAAAAACATCAAAAATACTCCACTTCTGTAGAAAAACTGCAGTTCATTTTTAGCTGGGAGGGCCCCGCAAAGAGTTGGATACATGGCCGTCTATGGGTGATAATTTCTGGAAATGTAATTTCAGTAGTTTTAAGCATGTTTTAGCATAAATTAAATTTTAGCTAAATAGTGGCATTTAATAAAAATACTAGGTAAACTACAGGGCTGTATAAAAGTATTCATGTATGTTTTCATCTATTAGTATAAATTGCTGAAAGATGAATTTCAATCTGTTATGGATTTTCTTGCTAAACTAAATTTTCCTATTATATAGTATATATATTAACATACAGATCGAATACAGGGCTCTTTAAAAGAATCGGAATACATATTTGGCTATTGACGACAACTACTGAAATAAGATTTTTAAATGTTTACTTAGTTACCTTATTTCCCTAAGTAACGAAGTTTTGTTAAAGCTTTCAGGGAGTGTTGGAAAGTGTGTTCATAGCCTATGCTGTACGCATGATTTTTCTTACTTGTTTAATGTGTTACGAGGGTACAGAGGAACATTTTAAATACGTTCGTCAATTAGATAAAGTAGTTTTAACAACTACGATAACAAACAAACAATCCTGCATAAAAGATTATTTTAAATAAAGAAGTAAGTTTTACTACTATAATATATACTACTCATCAATTTGAAAATTTAAGTATAAAAAAAATCTTATTTATACCTCTTCTTTTATAAATTATATCTTCATAGCTTCTTTGTACTAAATTTTACTAATACAACGAACATAGTAATAAAATTTTATTCTCTGAAATAAAATTCCTGTTTACACCTCATATAAGGTCACCCAGCTTATAAGGTCATATTTTCATACCGCATGGGTGATCAAATATCCAATACTGACTGTATGTATGTTTTCGTCATACTGTCAGATACCGTTAGGTACCTGTTGAAATTTGTGATATTCCCCCGAATGGGACGCTCTGGTAGGCATTTTTATGCGATTTTTCATTTATATCATTGGAAAGTTTTAGATGTGATCGAAAGAATTAAACAAAACTCTTTCTATATACCTTTTTGACTACGGACGTCAGATCCCAAATAAAAATGGATATATTTCCTCAGATGGAGGAGTTGGAATAGCGATTTTTGTGCAATTTTCTTTATCATCATTGGAAAGTGTAAGATGTGTTCCATAGAATTGAACCAAACTCTTTATATATACCTTTTTGACTATGCACGTCAGGTTCCAGTTGAAAATCGATATATTTCCCTGGAAGGGGGAGTTGGGATAGCGATTTTTGTGCGATTTTCTCAATTTATTACAGTGTAAGTGAAGAATTTTTTAACATTTTTCGAAATTTTTTTATATGTAGATGTAATGTAACAGGCCGTGGTCTATATAAGATTTTGGAGAAAATCGGCACGAAGGCGGATTTTGGGATAGCGAAGACGGGCGCGACAGCTGTTATAAAAAAACTATACTGAATCAGCCAACTGTCCAATCTGTGTTTAATTTGCATATTTTAATTATGCAAAAAAGTTCATGTTTTTGATATATTGCCCGTTAATGAGACTTCATTGCAAATGTCTACTTTCATCCTCAGTACTTGTCAACAAAAGCTCAATCGATTACACAAAAATTCTTTCTTGTTGGCTTCTTTCGACTGAGAGAAAGCTATATTTTATAACAACAAATGTAAGTCGTGCTTTTTTTATTTGGCCGTTGTGTTATAATTTTGAATTGAATACAGGTAAGTGAAAATATTTTGCTGCAATTCATATTAAGATAAATTTTTGCACGAGTGAAGTATCATTCTATGGCATTACAGAAAATAAATAGATTATTAGCCATTAAAACTGAAATATGTAATTTTTCTAATAGATTTCCACAATTTTGCCATACATACCTATACACATATGTAACTTTTTTATTTTAATTTCTTTATATGCATTCCCAGGGTTGACAGCGTACCTAAAATTTTCACACTTTGCTACCGCTATTTTAAAACGATGATCTTTATTGTAGACTTCTGTTGCAGTTGTTAAAGGAGTCAACCAAGAATTTTATTTTATTTGAAATTGTGATAGCAAATTTAGAAAAATTTAGGAACGCTGCAAGCCCTGGCATTAACATTATATACATTCTTCAAAATATGTGTCAATGGAAATAATTCGTTAGATTACATTGAAATTTCTACATATTTCATTAATAATTCAAATAAAGTCAACTAATAAAGCCTTAGAGGTTTATTTTGTTATGTGTCAGAATAACATCTTATACAATTTCGATGCGGTCGACATAGCATTTTTATCACAATAAAAATATTATTTCTACAAAACTCAGTTACTATTCACTAATTATTAAGATTCTTGATAAGATGCCTTTAATATGAATTTTTGTAATACAATTAATTTTATGTTTCTTTCATGTTCTCGTCTTCAAATATTTAAAATCTTAGAAATAATTAAAAACGTTCCTCATTAAGTAATTGAATATTATATAGCTATCACGAAATATAACCCTAAATTACTAATATTGTTAATTTTACGAATTATACTTCTGTAATTAAAGTTTTAAAATACCATTATTGTCATTTGAGAAAAATATATTTTTAATACTTAAGGGTTATTAAATATCTACCAACTTTAAAATTTTAAATTATAAAACAAGATGATTATTCTTAACATTACACTAGGTACTAAACATAATATATTTGCAAGATAAAAGCTCAAAATTGCATTTTTAAGGATTGAATTTTTTAATCTTTTAATAAATTCCATTAGCTAAGAAAATTACATTTCATTGGGATTTCGTTTTAAATACATTAAAATAGTAATTACTTTATGAATAAACATATTGCATTTAATTTCGTTACAAAGTTAATTAATTATCGTAAAAAATAGGTAATAATTTTACATTTAATACAATATGAAATAGTTAAATTTTGATAATTAGAAAATTAACTTTTTAAGAATACATATTCAGTATTTTCATTAGTAAATGTAGTTAATTTAATTACCGTTTATAATCTCTTTGAAGATTTTTTATTCAAATCCCGTTCAGTTTTCAAAAGTATTTCAGTAAATAGCAATACTCATTTACTGATTTAAGACATATATTATAATCTTTTGTTGTTTCATAACTTAAAAAAAAATCTTTACTTTTCCATTTAACTTAAATTCAGTAAATTTCTGGCATACATTTTAAAATAATTTATTACAATTTATATATTTAGCGCAAAGTATTCCTTATTTTTTCCAGAATAAATTGAATCAAACAGAAAACTGCACGCATGCTATTAATTTTGTCTTTTAAAAATTTCATGAAACTCCTTCTGTAAAAATTTAACTACATGATCTTTCATTGATACCCATTACAACATAATATTTTATTAAAAGGACTAAATGCTAAATAAACATTATTTAATAACTTATCAGACACAAAAGTGTGCATTTTTTCTGTAAATCAAAGAGCTAATTTCTAGGAGGATTTCGTAAGAAGTACCACATATTAAATTCTCCCCTATATTGGAATTTCTGAAAAATGTTTGCAGATCTATACCGATAAGGACCCCTAGATCGCACCCCCTTCCCCCCCCGTTCAAACTTTATACATCATCTATTTATCTATCACTTTTTTATGAACACGATAACTTCCATAATTCTGGACAAATCTCTTCCAAACTGAAACAAAAACAAGCGGAATGAAAATCTGGGCAAAATCGGGCCAAGGAGGTAGAAATAGGGAGAGCCCAAAAGAACCCAAAACCTGCCCCCAGTTCAAAACTTTATACATCTATCTATCTCTCTCTCTCTATATATATATATCACTTTTTTATGAACACGATAACTTCCATAATTCTGCACAAATCTCTCCAACGTGATACATAAAATCAAGGAGAATGAAAACGGGCAAAATCGTACCAAGGGGGTGGAAATAGGGAGGCATTTTGTGAAAACCGAAAAAAGCCCATTACTCTTAATTACATATCGGAGCAGGCGTAAAGTTATTATTACTTCTAGGAAAGGGCAAAAATTTATGTATCACAGATTTTTGATAATATTAAAAATGGGCTCAAGGGGCGAAAAAAATTTTAGAGAGAAAAAAATTCATAACTTCGTCAATCATCAAGATACAGAATTCACTTGAACTTATTATAAATCTTCTTAATACTATCTACAACTTTTATATTCATAAGTTTTTGATAGGACCAACTCTTACCGTGAAAAAATTTAAAATGAAAAAAAGAGAGGGGGTTGAAGAAAAAAAAATCATAACATCGTCAATTCACACGCTATCGAATCCGCTTAAATATATCTATATTATAAAGAACAAGCATATCTGTGCGTAACGCATACGTCATTTAGCGAATGGCAACACTTTGAAATTTGAAATAAAATTTCGGTTTTGCAATTTTCTCTACTGCAAATTTTTAAACATCTAAACATCGCACATTTTAAATTTTTATACCGTCGTATAAGGAAAAAAATGCTCTTTTAAATGCAATTTGTTTGAAAGCTGTATCTCAATTTATTTTTGAGACATTAATTATTTTCTAGTTTTTAATACCATTTTTCTAATCGTGGCAACAAAAGTAACCCATTTCTGTTGAAAGTAAACGGATGATAATCGAAAATAGGAGATTACTGTACCTTTTTGTTGCCATTTTCCCATAAAACCTAGAAAAAAAAAAGTTGAAATTGAAATACGGGCTATATCAAGAATATTGTCTGTTATTCCGTGATAATGACGTCATATGTATACTTTTATAGACGAAGTTAAAGATTGGATTGTAAAAGTGGATTGCTTTAGCTGATGCAAATGACATCATTTTATAAAAAAGCCTGTATTTTAATTCTTAAAACTGAATTATGTTTCGTAGAAGTGCGTAATTTTCACAGTCCAGCTGCTTTTAAATTCTTCTCAGGTGAAAATGCTTCACTTTTGAAAATAACGTAATCGAAATCGCACACTGATAAAACGCAATGTTTTACAAAAATTTAGAGTGTGTTTATAAAAGAGAGGTGACATGCAAATAATAACCGTTTATAATATATTACATAAATTTATGATTCTTGCCTGGATGGATTTGCTTCGTCGTGTAAGACAAGTAAACAAATAATTCGAGGTTTAAAATAATATCATGTTCCTGAAGTTTTTGTCCAAAATTTCTCTAATAATATAATTTTAATGCTATTCTTTAGGACAATCTACTATAATTTTACCAAAATAACATAATTTTCTAAATTTAATATTTCATAATTTTATATAATTTATATATTTAAAACATAAGTGTGTTTTTTAGTCATCTACCATGATCTTTCTGCTGAACCAATTTTACTAATATATATATATCTTTTTAACTGAAAGCTGTTCATTTGTAGATGTGATCGCGCTATCTGTTTTCTTTTTAAATAATCCCACATTTATATTTTAATTTTAAAAGCATTGTATGAAATTTCTTCAAAATGCTGAAAATTAGATAGCTTTCATTACTGCAGACAAGAGAGAAATAATGAGGTATTTTTATCTCTATTCATACCATTTTCTGATAAAAATTCAAAATTGTTGACAAAAAAAGTTGTATAGGGTTTACTAGCGTAAAACCCCATTAGGAGCATAATATTATATTCGTGGCATAATGACTGAAAATGACATACTGCTTTTGAAAACACGCATTTTTCCTAATTTTTCTATATTGTTTTTCCTTCTGCATGTGTACTGATACTAAGTTTCAGACACTAGGCTAAATTCTTATTTAATTGAAAATGAAGTCATATTTAAAAGAAAACGATCATTTACTTAGATAAAACTAAACATTTTAACACAAATGCGTCTAAAAAAACATAAATTATGGAAATTTTTAATCTCCGGATTTGAGATTAGAATCTCAAGTAAAGAGTGCGCCTGTTCACATAAAAGATTTTGCTGACAGTCGTGACTTGAGTTTGAGTTAAAATGATTTTAAAATGATCCAACAAAGTACAATTTTTTTAAAAAATTGATGAATATGGATATGAGAATTGCGTATCCAAATTTTGAGAAGGTGAAATTTGCTGTTTTTCATTCCGGAATACCAAGCATCATAAGAGCCTCAACTGATAACCACATACTAATAACTGACCTTTATTATATTTTACTGATTAACTATCTATATTATAAAGAACAAACGTATCTGTGCGTAACGCTGACGTCATATTGCGAATGGTAACACTTCATGATCAAATTTCGGTCTTGAAATTTTCGCTAATGCAATTTTTTAATCTTCTGACCTTCGTACTTTTCAATTTTCCTCGCATAGAGAAAAAATTTACTTTCAAATGCAACTTGTTTAAATACTGTATCTTATTTCACTGATGTATTGTGTTTTCTAAAATAATTTTTAAGCATGATTTTTTTAAAGTTTATCTAATCACGTACCAGTTTCAATAGATAATAACAATAAACATTTTGCACATAAAGCAACAAACATTGTTCAGCATTTGTTTCTGACTATTTTTGCATAACGAAATTAATACTCCCTTTATAAACAAATAAAAGAATAATATAAAAAAAAACCAATCTAACATATTTGTGAAAGACATATTAACGGAATTAATACTTCTTTTATAAAAAAAAATAAAAGAATAATATTAAAAAAACACAAATCTAACATATTTGTAATCGTACAATTTAAATTTTTAGATCACCAAATGGGATTTTATTTTCAAATGGAATTTCTTTGCAAAGTTCATCTGAGTTTACTGATTGTCTATGGTTTTAAAAACAATTTTAAAGCATGAAATATTTTTTTTTTAAATTTATATATATCGCGCGGAGCTCGATTACGAAAGATTAATCCGTTTGCCCTTAAAACAGAATAAAGAGTTCATCATTTTCTGACGGCTAATATCCATTAAAAAACTTCCCTATGAATAAATAAATAAAATAATATAAATAAAACACAAATTTAACACATATGTATAAGTTCTGAAATTATCAGAATGTAAAAGGATGCCGTAAGTAGCAAAATCTTGGTCAAATAACTCTTAACATGCGGCTAATAAGAAAATATCGCTTTTGATAAATTTTAAAAAAACTTATTTGATTGTATAATTCGTATTTTTCATATGAAAAATGCTTTCTTAATGTAAGTGGGCAATCTAAAAAAATTATTGCATATTAAAAAAAATGTTAGTTTTCAATTAAAAAAAAAATGTTTTCACCTATATTCTGTAACTCGGGGATCTCCAGTACGATCCACTAGTTTATATAAAATCGAAGTCTCGTTTTGTCCCTCACAATTCCGGTAGGACCGCCTCATTGTAATGAGTAATTGTTGAAAAATACTAATGCAGGGTTACCACAGTAGCGACCACACTTGGCGAAATATCGACAAAATTGACAAAATATCGCCGAATTTGGTGACAAAACTAAGTTGTCATATGTTAAGCCAACTTGGCTAATTTAATAAAATTCCCATTTAAAACCATTAATCTTTCATATCAGCAATTTAATTTATAATCTGTGCTTTTAATCTTTTTTTTTTTTTTTTTTTTGAATCTATGAGTGAGAATTTAAAGTGTAATATGCGTAAAGGTACGTCTTTATATCTTTATCGCGATGCTAGTAATAGCATAACCGCCAATAGACGGCGCTGTACTATCTGAGCTCCTAAATGCCCGATTTTAATGTGCTTTAGGAGTTTTTCTAATATAGGGGCCTTGGCGTGATAGACAAAATGAATTTGGCAACATATTTTCTAGCAACTTATTCACTGTTTCATATACACAAGTAATTTTTCAGTATTTATAAAATTTATTTAATATAAAGAAGCCATTTAACTATTTTTGTATACATACAGACGTAAACTGTATATAAAAAACAACAATAATATAGATATAAATAAAATGTTTATAGATTATATAAATAAACTTAAAAGTTCATTAATTTTATTTTCATAGCTGTTTATATTATTTGGCAAAAAATCTCACTTCTGAAGCCCAAATTATAATAAACTTTTAAAAAGTATACCAAGGCCCCTATACTGAAAAAGTACCGCGTTTTATATAACCGGATACAAAAGTTAAATTCTTGCTACTTTTCCACTTTAGGGGCCTTGGCGAAGAAGGAAATTTGGTAACATATTTTCTGGGAATCTATTGACTGTTTCATTTTATATACACAGGCATTTTTTTTTTAAATATTTATACAATTTATTTAACATAAAGAAGAGATTTATCTAATTTTATACAGAAATAGAAGTAATTTGTACATAAAAAACAACAATAATATACATATATAAACAAACAAAAAAGCTCATCAAGTTTGTTTTCATAGCTGTTATATGATTTAACAAATCTCCCTTCCTGATACCCGAATTACATCAAATAAAAAAAAAAAAAACCACCAAGGTATATAGAGTGGAAAAGTACCAAATTTTCTATTACTTTGCACTATCTGCGCTATAGTTTGTACTATATGCAAGAGGGAGAGCGAAAAGTTTAAACATTAAATATTAAAGTTTCTATAAAGCACTATAAGACTAAAAAATTAAGAATAAAATAAATGTAAAATAAGACTGAAAAAAGAGCTTTTTGACTAAAAAATTAAAAATAAAATAAATGCAATTTTTTAAAATATTTATTTATTTATTTATTTATTTATTGAAAGACATGCTTTCAGTAAAATTTACAAAATGTACAAAAAAATATTTTTTTTAAATGCACTAAAAAGTAGAAAATAATATTTTGGCATCAAAAGAAATTGTTTTATTTTCAAATGTCCAAGGAAAAAAAATGAAAGTGTGGAGGCAAACTTTATATATATATATACGAGGTAGGATTCAAAAGTTCCCGGACTGACTCTATAACAGTAAAAATATTACCAATTGCATTGCTGAAACACATCCGCCTTCGAAATAAGATCATTGCGCAACAACACACTTTTGCCGTCGGCTGTAAAGGTCATCGAAGCACTTCTGGAATCCATTTTTAGCCATGTCCTTTAATTCAGCCTGCGATGCACTTTTAACTTCATCTGAAGATTGAAATTGACGACCCTGCAAGCGACGTGCAGTTCAGGAAACAGGCTAAAGTCGCAGGTTGAGAGATGAGAGGAGTAAATAGGATGTGGCAAAACAGTTGTTTTCATTTTCGTAAGGAAGCCACCGACGACTAGGGATCGGTGTATAGGAACGTTGTCATGCAAAAGCACCCATGACTGCTCAGCCCACAATTTTGGCCTCTTCTTCCCGACCAACTCACGTAAACGACGCAGGATGTCTACATAGAGTTCTTTGTTGACAGTGCGTCCTTCAGGGATAAATTTCAGATGCACAATGCTCTGGATATCGAAGAATACCTTTAACATGACCTTCCCTTTAGAGTGATCTTTGCGGAATTTCTTCTTCCGTAATAATTTCCAAGTTGCTGATGCTCTCTTGGATTGCGGATCGTATAAAAAAACACCATTTCCAGTCTCCAGTAACAATTCTGCCAAGTAGGGAAGGATCTTTGTCAACAGCCGAGAATAAGCCTCCCACCATTTCAATTCGAATTGCCTTTTGGTCTTCGCTTGCATGATCGTCGATTTCAAACTTCAGATGAAGTAAAAAGTGCATCGCAGGCTGGATTAAAGGAGATGGCTAAAAATGGGTACCAGAAGAGCTTCGATCTCTGGTACCCATTTTTTTTCTTCCATTTTTTCTCTGGTACCCATCGCCTTTACAGGCGATGGCAAATGTGTATTGTTGCGCAAGGGTCTTATTTCGAAGGCAGATGTGTTTCAGCAATGTAATTGGTAATATTTTTGCAGTTATAGAGTCAGTCCGGGAAATTTTGAATCCTACTACGTATATATGTATATATACCGGGTGTCCTAAAAAGGACTGACTGAATTTAAAATTCAATAACTTGCAACCGGTGACATATATTTAAAAAATTCTTGCAGGAGGGATATGCATCAGGTCAAAAGTTTTTTTTATAGTGATTCTCGATTTTAGTTCGAATTACAAACAATAGATGGCGCTGTAAGCAATAGGCGCTAAATACAGGCTCGATTTTTTGCCTTTCTCTTCATCCATGCGGAAAAAGGAGATTAAAATGTATTGAGTGGACAATGAAGTTCTAAAAATCTAGCCTGAATTTAGCGTCTGTGGATTGCAGCGCCATCTATTGTTTGTAATTCGAACTAAAATAGAAAATCACTGTAGAAAAAACTTTTGAGCTCATACATAACCATCCTGCAAGAATTCTTTAAATATCTAACACCGTTTGCAAGTTATTGAATTTTAAAATCAGTCAGGCCTTTTTAGGACACCCGGTATACATATATATATATATATATAAATATATATACATATATATATACATACAAATACCAAATACCATACATATGATCCCAAAACTCCTTAACAACAGAGAAAAATTAACAAAACCATAAAAAATTCATACTAACAAAACTATAAAGAAAAAGGACAAAACCATTAGAGACATTGGAGACAGGCTGCAAGGCTAAAGACTTGCATGCTGGGTTATACAGCTAATTACTCATGAAACTTCCCCTATGTCTGTTGCAACCAAACTGGCCATAGAAGGCAATAACCCAAGATGGAACGACACTCACATATAAAACCTACAATTATTTGGAGATATTTTTAATCGCCAAAATATAGACATACATATATAATATAATATCATAAAAAAACTTAAACAAAAGTTAAATTACATTCATGTCAACTCTTTCATTTTTTTCTTGGACATGAGAAAATAAAACAATTTCTTTTCAAGCCCAAAACATTTTCTACATTTTAGTGCATTTAAAAGAAAAACATATTTTTTAAATTTTTGTGAATTTTAATGAAAGCATGGCTTTCATTTTTTTTTAAATTTATTTCTTCTATCTTAAATCACGTCTGTTCAGTATATTTTTTCTAAAAAAACAATATATGTTCAGCACATTTTTCTAATAGAAAAGTTTAATGTTTTGCGCTATCGTTAAGCCATTTCAGAAACCATGTTTAATTTTCCTAATGTAGACAAGCAGAGAGCTGTCACGGTAAGTCATTAAATTTTGAGCATCGTACGCATAAAAATCTCGCGCATTGAACATCAATTTCGTCTATCTTTTAATACAATGTTAATGACGTCATGCAGATGATAATAGAAACTCAAAGCAGCATTTTTTTTTTTTTTTTTTTTTTTCTAAGGTTTGTTCTGTTCTTTGTTTATAAAAATAATAGTGAAGTAAAAATGTAATATAGAATATGTTTTTTAAAAAATACTTTTTTTCAATAATTTATAGCATTTTTCATTTCAAATAAATGAGTAATGAAGAAATGAATGGATATGAATGAAATTTCCATTTATACTGTCCTTTGCACATATGATAAATAAGTCAGAAGGATAAACATTTTTTGAAGTCGGACAGTATTTAAAAGAACGGTTTTTTTCTCATGGGCAATTATATGTAATTATTTCAAGATGTAAAGAGGAAGGACAGTCAAAAATGTGTCTCGAAAATACTGAAGAGCAAGGTCAGCTTTTAAACAATAAAAGAGTTTTTAGAAAAAACGTCGTATATCCTGAAGTTTTCTGACCAAATGTTAATTTACGCTTAAATTGCATTTTTTATGCATTCATTATACATAGTTTTTCATAAATGTGTTTCGTTTTTAAAATGTGTCATTTTCATCTATCACTGTGAAACAAGCGCGAAAAGCTCATATTCTTACTCCTGTGTTGTATATTATACTATATCCATATATCACATTTTCCATCATTTTTGACGGGAGATCTTTCTAGTTTATTATAAATCGTCTTAGTATTATCTACAATTTTGTATGGACATATTTTTGATAGGACCAACTCTTAGAGCAAAAATAAATCAGAGCAAAATAGGGGTTGATGAAAAAATTAACGTATTAACGTGATTCTGAGAAAACCAGCTCTTACAGAAAAATGAAATTAAAAAATTGTCAAAAGTAGCCAGATAAAATTGTTAAACTGGGTTTATCTCTATTCTTGATTTGGTTTTCGTTGGTGAAATTAGTACGTACTTAATTTCGAAATTTATGTAAGCCGAGTCGACAGGGATTTAAACACGCACGATAATTTATATAATTATTTATCAAAATATTAAATATTTTTGGGGAAATTAAAATACATTGAAATTAAAACCTTTGAGTTACTTCAATATTTATAGATTGTCTTTAATAGTTGATTATTATGAAGTGCATACGTTTATAAAAAAAAAAAAAAGCTTATGATATCTAATTATTATTAATATTCATATCATGAGAAAATAGTTTACATTACAATGAATAAGTCTTTAATTTTAAAGTAAATTATTTTGCGGAATACTTGAAACAATGGGAAAAGTTAATTGCCTTTTTAACTTCAAAGTTAACAAATAAATAGCACATTTTGATATATGCGTTCATAATTAATTGTACGTTACTTACCGAAATTGAATTAATTTCTTGAAAAAAAAAACATTTATGAAATGGAGAGTTTCCAGCTCAATTTCTTTGGAAAGAAAAATCTATTATCGAACGTCCCGCAGTATCATGAGACGTTTTCCTGAAATTCTGTATTCAGTTTTTAATTTGCAGCCATAAAAAAGCAATAATTATACTTCAGATTATCATTATTAAATATATTACTTTTTATATTGATTCATTTAAATTTTCATTTATAATACATTTGCTTATACAGGGTGCCACTATAGGTTAAGTTATTTTTACACTATGAACGTCAAACATAAATCGGTAAACACTGGAATGGACTGAAAATTATAGGTTTTTTTTTTTTTTTTTTTTTTTTTTTTTTCGAAATTGCTTTATACGCGGGTTGCAAAAGTCGTCTTTTATGTGTATTAAATTACATGTTTTGTTTTATTGAAACGCATTAATATCTCCCGGTGCCCCGGAAGCTCTAATAACAGTTAAAAATTGAAATTTTAATCAAAATGTATATATTTTTTAATGAGTTTTGGCGCAGGGTGCGAAAGTTGTCTTTTAAGTGTATTAGTTTACATGCTTTTACTTTCTTCTATCTTTACAAGAAAGTATTGGATTCGCGAAATTTTTCGAATTCCTGTTTTCGACGGATTTACACGTTTTAGGAGACAGAGATCGTGAAAATATGTTTTTACAAAATGTCTGTCTGCGAGTCTGTCTGTATTTCTATATGTCTGTCTGTCTGTCTGTATATGACACAAATTTTGTGGGCACTCTATCTCAAGAACTACTGAACGGAACTTAATAAAACTTTAGATTCAGGTAGTACCTAATATAAATACGTGCTGATTACATTTTGGTGTAAATTTAAAACAAGTGGCTCTGCTATACTCAGGGATGCAAGCGCTGCGCCACAAATGGCTAGTTGCTACCAATAAATTTTTATGGTATTCCTCACTTTATTTAATGACCGAACTTCTGAGATCATATAAGGCGGAGAATACTATTAAATTTTAGTGGTGAAAATCAGCCATTTCTGGCGCAGCGCTTGCATCCCTGGCTATACTGCATTATTCAAGATATCTGCAATAGCTATTTCTCAAGAACTAATGAACGGATTTTTACAAAACTTCAGTTTCAGTTTGTCCATGATAATTTGGTGCTATTTAAATTTTGGTGTAAACCGCCCGTCAGGTGGCGCTGCTACGCTTCATTATTCATGATTTTTGCTTTAGCTCTATCTCAAGAACCAATGCACTGATTTTCATCAAACTTCAGACTTAGGTATTCCTTGATATAATCTGTATCTGATTATTTTTGGGTGTAAATCGCCCAACAGGTGGTGCTGCTATGCAGATTTTTGTTACAATTTCCCCAATAGCTCTATCTCACAATTAATGCACGGATTTTCCTGATACTTCAGATTCAGTTAGATGTTGCCATAAGTTGTTGCTGATTAGGTTTTGGTGTAAATACCTAAAAAGTAGGTCTGCTATTATGCATTTTTCAGGATTTACACGATTTTGCGACATTACCTCAAGAACTAATGCACAGAATATTATATCTTTAGAATCCTCATGATGGGCCTATATTGTCATTTAATTGTGGCAGTGTAATATCGAATTTTGAATTAATAATATGTATGAGATAGAAGAAAGTTTTGGGACTGCCACATCCGACTAGTGTTAAATTGAAATACATTCATATCTTCCGGTGCCCCAACCGCTCGCAAAATAGTTAATTGAAATTTGTATAAAATTTTATATTTTTTTGTTTTTATTTTTATACTTTTTTTAAAATTCCATATGATGCCAGTTGGAGAAAGCGTGTATTGGGTTTGCTACATAATTGTGTAGTTTACATAGTTTTTTTTTCAAATCTATTCATATCTATCGATGTCCCAAATACATTTAAAAATTTAAATTTTTAAGAAAATGTATTAAAAAGTTTTAATTTTCGAAAATTGTTTACAAATCTGGCAAAGTGTTTAGTTAATAAACTACAAATTTATAAATAATTGTAATTTTATAGTAATATATGAAGTATACATTTTAAAATCAAAGAATTAAATCATAAATTTATAAAAATTGAACTTAAATAGCAAATTGTTTACTTCTTTTATTTTGAAGATTTGCATATTTCTAAAGTTTGTAATCCTTTTTGATATTTAAATGTTTGAAAAGACTTCTTGATTTTATTCTATTCAGTATGAAACCGTACCTCTTTTCTTATCCAGATACACTTTCTGTTGCATCGGTCACTACGCGAATGCATGTTTCAGCAGCTTGGGTATGACATGAATATTTTGACTATTCCTTCGTTTTTCCAATTTTTGCCATGCGCTCAATTTCTTCTCACGGCACATACATCAAAAGAAGTGGTTCAAAACGTTCACCACGTTGCTAGTTTACAAGTTCATAATAACACAGGTCAACAGTGGTTTTGTTGTAGAACTAAAATTTGTTGATTCTAGATGAGTTTTTGGTGCTGATTCCGAATATGCTTTCCGTTTATCTCCATACGGTCCAGGTTTTAAGAAATTTGCATATTTAAATTTATGCAAATTTAAGCTTTTTTGTGCTATTTTATGCAAATTTTAGATACAATATATGTCACAGCTAATTAAGTTTTCTAGATGATGACTACTTGACTATTTGCTTCAGATAAATGTCACGATTTGCATATTCTTAACATATATTTATCAGTTATTAAGCCTAATTTGCATATTTTTCAATGGTGTAATGTTTACATCATTATCAACTTTAAAATAGTTGCCACAGAATTGACGTAATGTTTTTCTAGACTAGATTTTTATGCTGATTACAAATTTGCAGTCTGTTTTCTTATGTCATGTCTAGTTTTTGAGTAAGATGAATTTCTACTTTTGCACGGCCTTAACACAAATTTGATATAAGATGCTTTTTAGGGGCGTGTAATTTATTCACAAGAAGGTGAACAGGGTCAGATTCATATCAGAGTCATAAACAAAAACTTATATAATCGAAAAAAATAAAATAAGTAATAGAATCTATCCTAACTAGTTGAAGTTTATCATACAAAGTATCATAAAAAGCAATTTCTGGCTTTTCTGACAAAAAACTAAAATTTCACTGTTTTCAAAAACTAAACGTGATTGAAGAAAACAGACAAAAGATTTGAAATCAGCTCAAAACACCGATTTAGAAACATATTAGCGTACTCGTGCGGCAGAAATATTTGAACGTCAAGAAACATTATTAGAAAAACATGAAAAATATGCAAATTATGTACAATATTTCACAGTCTCATGTCAGTATAATCTCAGAAAAACGTTTTTTTTGAAGTAAATTAGGTAGTAATCATAACATAAAACAAAAAACTCTGTTTAATATTGCTTTATACCTTAAATTTGCAAATAATTGCATAAAATTTACTCAATTTGCATAAATTGAAATATGCAAATATCTCTCAAACTTGACGTGCTGGAGTAAATCTAAAACTAGATTCGGAATCAGCACAAAAAACCACATAAAAAACAACTAATTTCTATTTTACAACAGAGCAAAAGTTCAAATTTGTTGACCAGTGTAATCATTTGCTTTGAAGCCTATTTTTGGTTCTTGAAAAATTATTACTTCCGGTGGTCCTCTATTTTAATTTCTAGCACAAATTTGCTTCCGCTGAAGACATTATATACTCTCTATTATCGGATGGAAGTGGATGGACATTGGCCATGGAAGATTTTGTGGACAGATGAGGCCCATTTTTACCTAAATGCCGATTTCAACATCCATAAATGTAGTATTTTTGACAAACAAATCCCTTATGTTGTTTATCCTGTTGCACTGCATTCTCCTAAAGTCACCGTTTGATGTAGTCTGACAGTAAGTTTCATAATAGAAGCATTTTAATTTGAAGAGCTGTCGACATCTGGACTTGTTTTATGCACTGTGATTGCAGTCTCTTAGCGTCAATGTTAAGATGTTTCGTTATACCTGAACTCCATCAATGTGGCATTTTGGACTCCACGATTTTTATGCAGGACGGCGCCCCACCGCACATTGTTACATGTACATATCACACTCGCACAGTTACTTAAGTAAAATTTCACGAATGAACGGATTATAGGCCGAAACTTCACCATTTCTTGGGTGACTAGGTCACCAGACCTCAACCCCTGTGACTTTTGGCTATGGGGTTACCTCACATGCACGGTTTATGGTGATAATCTAAGCAATTTGGCGGAATTGAAAGATGCGATACACCGACATGTCCGTAATATTCTTCCTGACATGCTAAGAGCTACTGTTGAGAATGCAGTAAAGCGATTTTACTTGCTTTCTGAAAATGGTGGACGCTACATTGAACATGCTTTGTAACACGTTTCAGAAACGATTAAATGCATTTTAAACTGATGTCTTCATGTCTTATTTCGTTTAGCAATATTGCATACAGCGCCATTTCTTCTCCCCTGGTGGTGAGTATTTCAACTTTTATTTTTGGATGGAAGTAAATTCCCATGACATTCTTTAAACTATTTACGAAGTTTGATAACATTTTCTCCAGTAGTTTTCCTTTTATGGTCATTTTAATGTGGAATTTTCTTATAACCACCCTGTATATTAACTACGTAACACATAAAAAAATACACATTTTCTGAAATATGTTTTCTTGCACAAAACGTGTTTAAACGGCATGGGCAAATTGATACAGAACCCTGGATGATTTGCAGTATACATTGTGCCTCACAGTAGCTAATCGTTAGGTATCTATAGTGCAAAGATCCAAAGTAAAAGTAAATTGTATTAATAAACAATAGCTAATTTAACATTACGTCTTTCTTTGCCTTTTTAAAAAAAAATACCGAAGGAGGAGCAAAAAACGTAATCAAACCTATGTTTAAAAAACTTGCACAAATTATAATTTTATGGATAAACATCTTTCAAATAGATTTTGTATGTAGAAACAGTAGAAACGAAAACGAGCACAAAAAGAAATTTCAAGGAGCGCCATCGCGCCCGCGGTCAGAGTGTGGACAGTCCTGATGTATAAAATTTAAATTGAAATATATAAAGACGCAAGGCTATATTTCATATTCAAGTTATTGTCAAATCGTTACATATTTGAAATCAAAACAATCAAGCAGTATTTCTTTAAGCGTTTCAAAATTATAGCGTATTCTAGAAGTCAAAAGTATTTCATAGCATCGCAACGCCACCTAAAAGAGCGATTTTCTCTGCAACCTTATATCTTCTGATCCTCCAAGTAATTCAGTAACTTAAATAAAGAGTTAAAATTTGTACATAGTACAAATAAACCTTAACGAATAAACGACAGAGAAAAAACAACATTTAATTAACTACTGAAGATAACCGTTTGAGATTGCCCGAAAATGTTTTGGGATTTTATTTGTTGTTTAATGTATTTTAAGTTTTTTAAATAATTTTGTATTATATATAGGCACCTAAAAGCAATTTCAGTACGTTTTATTTATGCATTATATGAATTTTTAAAATGCACTAAAGGCGAACGCAGCACTAGAATTTTAACATTCCTGTATTAAAGACGTAGGCTACGGATAATTAGTTGTTATATTTTGTCTGTCTGACGTTTGTCTGGAACGTGTTGACAAACTACATTAGATTTGTATAATGAGTGATTACGCGCCCTAATTCATTATGCATTAATCGTGCTAATATCCTTGGAAATATGTCAACTGCAGACACTGGTACATAGAATTGAAAGGTTTTAAAATAAATTTATTCAATTAATTTTATATCAATGGGCCTGCAAGACTTTGGCACAGCAATCTTTGAAATTATATCCTGATAATTAATTAACCCTTATATCCTGAATTTTGAATAAAACATTTCGTCATCTTAATAATTATTTATGTTTATGTCTAATACACCCAGAACAACATATATAATAATAATTTTTTTAGATAACTTTTTTAAATTAAAACAGATTTAATAAATCGGTAGTTAAAGCTCTTTTTGCAAAATATTTGCAGGAATAATTAGATTAATTAATGAAAAATACTGTTATGGGAATCTCCAATTTCTTATAAGAACAGTGTAAATAAATGGATTGTGAACCTACCTGTAACAAAGAAGTGTTTTGCAGTTGCAAACTTTACGTATATCATTTTTTAATAAGTTAACACCTTGGTAAATGGTTAAGAAAATAACATCATTAAAAAATATTTAGCTTCGACTGTTTGACTGTTCATTCTGAATATGATCAAGCAAATTATTTTGTATGACAAGTGCAATCTAGTTTTATTAATAGATGAATTAAATAAATTTTACATTGAATTTTCTTTAATGGTATTTAAAAGTACCGTCAGGATATAAAGGGTTAACTGAACTGTCATCATTAACTAAAGTGTTTTAACGAAATGAGACTCTAATATGGCAAAAGACTTTTCAAAAAACCTTCAAATAATACCTCATTCCGTGCGTTCGTATATGCGTTTTGTATGTGCACAGAAAAAAGGATGATTTTAGAATTTTATGTATGCTGGTTACAGTAAATGAATTCGTATTTCTACAGGTTTTTATTTTGTAGCATTCAATGACTTTTCTCGTTCCTGTTAATATTTTTTAACGAAGATCTGAATAACAGGTTAAAAAATGTTCAGATTTTTAACATCAAAATATTTAACATTAGTCCAGATGTTACGCTATGTTTAATATATAATAGAACAATTTGGTACTTGTTAAAGGGAAAATGAGTAGCAATTGCGTAAATCTAACGCCATTTTAACAAAAGTAAAAACTTTTATTAAATTTACATTTTGTTTTAATATTTAGAAAATTGATACATATTTTATACATGAATATGACGACAATTTTGCATTTAAGAACCGATATTAATAACTTAGTATATATCAATAGAAATTATAGATATTAAATTTTTATTAAACGTGGCTACAGGATATTTAAAAAAACACATTATATGACAGATAAAACTAATATCTTTCATATCTTTATCTGCATTTAAATAATGAAATCTTCACTTTAATACAAATCTACAGTCTTAAATTGTAGAAAAAGCCGCCAGTTGCTTTTTTCGTTTTTAATCCATTTATATAAAACTTTTAGAAATTCTTAATTGAGCCACTTTCATTGCTTCTGATAATAACAGAGCATATTGATCAAATACACGCTATTGGCTGTGCCTGAACTCATTAGTTTTTTCCCCCTTGCAGTTATCTAAGATTCATTTTGTATTATTTAAAGGAATTTTGCATTTTAAATCCATATATTAAAAACTTAGCATATATCAATAGGAATTATAGATATTAAATTTTTACTAAACGTGGCAACAGGATATTTGAAAAAACATATTATATGACAGATAAAATTAATATCTTTTGTATCTGTATCTGCTTTGAAATAATGAAAATTTCACTTTAATAGAAATCTATACTCTTAAATTTTTTAACAAATTGCCGGTGGCTTTTTTTCGTTTTTAATCATTTATATAGAACGTTTAGCAATTATTAATTCAGCCACTTTCATTGCTTTTGATAAAAACAGAGTATATTGATCGAATTCATGCGGCTGCGGCTGAACGAATTTGTTTTTTTCAATAGATATTTTTATATTCAATAGATAGATTTCAATAGATATTTTATAAACTGGAATTGTTAATAAAACAACATGTTTTGGCAAAATATCAGTATACTATGTCAGTTGTCTAATCAAAACCTTTCGAATGATATTTCTTTCATCTTTGTGCGTTTTGTATGTGCATAGCAAAAGGAATGTGGATAAGAAGCTGTTCAAACTATAAGGTACGAAAAGATAGAGGACTTGGAGAAGGAAAACACAATGCTAAACCTGTGAGTAAACCTATAAAATCGGATTTTCAGGTGTTTTCTAACAAGATATGGCTTGGCAGACTGATTGCGTTTTAATATCCGAATCGAGTTTTAACTAAATCTGGAATTTTAGCTGTGAGGTGATTGTCTATGCTGCCGCCTGCCGGTCTATAAGTAATCATTTTAAAACACATAAAATATTCGGAAACCAGATTTCAACATTTAACTGTACAAAGTTGGAAATATAATCCAATTGTTTTATGCACCTCTGTATATGATCTAGAGATTAGTATATATTCTATATACTATGGTGAAATGTATTTTAGTTAGAAAACGCATAACACAATTGAGAATTCACCTTTAGCAATTTCTACCAGCAAACAGAAAACGTACTTGAATTCTTTTGTACAGCCATGTATATTATCTACAGATTTTTCTAAACGCCACGTATTAAGCTGACATTTAATTCAGGCAAAAACACGTTTAAAATTAGTGACTCTTCCTACTCACACTTCCAAAAATTATTAACGATAGGCGACAATTTATTCAGATTTTTTGCTTGGCTCTGTATATGATTTTACTTATGTACTACAAACAACTCTTAGTATACTAAATGTAGTTGAGTCTGAACATGCATAACTGAAAAAAAACCTTTTAGGCAATTCTTGCTTTTCTCTGTAATGCTTACAAATTCTTTTGTTTAGCCGTTTACATGGTCTATAGAACTTATACGCACCACGTAGTCTTCAAAAAATTAATTAAGCTTAAAACGCATATCATACCTGAAAACACATTTTCAGTAATCGTGTATAATAGACAATACTTTGCATAGAGTATTATATCCGATATCTTTTATGTGTCCTTGTAAAAGAATGATAAATGTTATGCACATTATGCACCACTGCCAACATCTTGCACTAAACCTTAGTAATGTATATTAATTAAATCATGTTTGAAATAGCGTAACATAACTAAAATACGCTGCCAACAATTTTTCTCCTTAGGCTATTTTGTAACAGAACTCATTTGTGTGACCATGTAAATGATTGTTAAATTATTATATTCTACAGAAAGCCTGTTTCAGGCACCTTAGAAATACATATCAATTTTCCTATGTTTGTAACAGAGTAAAATCACTAAAATACGCCGCAAAAGATTTTTCTTCATATAGACCATAATATAGAGAATTAGTTTTGAACTCCCCTGTACTCGTACTGTAAATGTTAAACATAACTTATTCAGCAGTAACCATCTTCTAGTGTACCTCAATAATGTATAATAATTTCATTATGTTTAAGATTGTGTAACACTACTAAAATACAATGAAAATGATTTTGCCCGTACAGCACAATGTAACGGAATACTTTTCAGTGCCCCTGTAAATAAACAATAAATGATAAACACTTAATTTTGAATACCAAACATCCCACGGTAAACCTCAATAACGTATATCAATTACATGCCAATCCGAAAATATTTACGTGAGTTAGAGCACAGACAGGCAGCAGCCAGACCAATCCGAAGTCATAAACACTTTTCATCTATGTTGGAAAGTGTTAATAACCCGCGAAACCAATGTGGTTTCATGATTTAAAGAGGCATTAATAAAAACAAAGTTTGTTTTGCTATCACAAATTTTCGGAATTGTTTTTCGAGAAATTTTCTTGTTGAAAAATAAACCAGTTATTTTTTAACTCGGAATATGTGTTTTTCGAACTCTATTGTTAACTATTTTCATGTTTTACAGACAAACAGGATAAATTAACAGTATTGCCGTTAAATTTAACGTTATTTTGTTATTCTTGTATGTATAAATTCAATTATGCAGCTGAAAATGTTTACTTCATATTTATTAAGAGTATAAAAACCGATATTCCAGCTTGAGATTCATACACTAAAAAAACTACTCACAAGGAAGGTCTCCTTAACGGGCATACTCAGAATATTTTGAAAAAAAAATACTAATTAAACTAATTATGTATGTAATGAAGGATCAGTCAAATTTAGTGGCGGAATTACAGTAGAAAGTCTGTAAAAAAATACAATACTTTCGAGTATTTAGCGCGAAAAGACGGAAGCGTCAAGTGATTTGGCGAGCAGTACTTTTCCTCGCCAAAAGCAAACGAGTTCAATACACCTGAAAATTGCTTATTAATTGATTTTTAGAAGGCGTGTAAATACACTGGTGTCCAAAATTAAGGACCAGTCACAAAATGCTAATTTTTAAGTAAGCGAATACTCAAAATGAAATAATATAACTCAAATAATTACTATCTCTACAGCACAGCTAGTCCATATAGCATCTCATTCATGTCACACATGGTCACAAGTGTCACAGTCACTACGGTGAAACAAAAAATCGGAAATTCCCCAAGTCTCATTATGAGTATCAAATGATCACTATATGTGACTCCAATGAGACGTCAATGTGACTGCTGCTTTTTGACGAGTCACCAGGTGACTTTACAATATAGTTACACTGTGACTCTCGTGTGGCTGTCATTTTTAGACGCAATTTCAGTGTCATCATGAACGTTGCATTATGATAAGTCACCAAATAATATCACATTATAGTCACATGGTGACTTTTCACGAAAGAGCACATTGGTGAATTCACAGTAGTCTCTATGTCACCTGAAAGTCATCAAGTGACTGTAATGCGACATTATTTGGTAACTTATCACAATGCAGCGTTCACGATGACTTTGAAATTGAGTCTACAGATGACAGTCACATGAGAGTCACAATGTAACTACATTGCAAAGTCACATGGTGACTCGTCACAAAGCAGCAGTCACAGTGACGTCTCAGTGGTGTCAAATATAGTGATCATTTGAGACTCATAATGAGATGTATGGAATTTCCTTTTTTTTTTTTTTTTTTTTTTTTTTTTGTTTTGTTTTTTGTTTTGTTTTACGGTAATTACTGAGCCACTTGTGACCATGTGTGACATGATTGAGATGTTATATGGACTAACTGTGCTGTAGATATCGTAATTATTTTAATTATATTATTTCCTTTTGAGTATTCGCGTACTTGAAAATTAACATTTTGTGATTGGTCCTTAATTTTGGACACCAGTGCAGTATTTAATGAATTTAAACTGAAACAATTGAGATTTTCATAAATACATTTTTTCGTATTACATATTTATGTTGCTTGTTATTAAATTTTATTACTTTAAAAACAATTTCATGTGTGAAAAACATTTTCTTATATTTAAGCGTATTCCAAAATAAAGGAATACGCTTAAATATACGAAGAATGCTGCAGTTATTTATTCCAATATCAAAGAAATCGCTGTCTCCATAGCAATAAAATTGAATCGACAATGCTCAATTCGACTTAATTTTGAGATTGAATTAATTCATTTATTAAATCGATTAATTCATTTAAATTTTGTTTTAATTCATAAAATATGATAGTTAAATTTCATTATAAATATATAGATATATATGACAAAACTATACTTAAATCAAACTAAAACCGACAAAACTAAAGTTATTTACATTAATTTTATTTAAACAAGTTCAATATGACACCTTTTTATCTTAATAAGTGTTTGGCATAAAAAAATATTTTTTGAAATTTTATTCCATGGCCAACCGGTGATAAATCGCCAACTAGCGAAATGTTCATTATTTTTTTACGGACGCTCTATCGAGTTTCCGCCGACATTTTTTTAGAAACATATCTATCCTCATGAATAGAACATTCTATAACTTTTTTTTCAGATTTTTCGAAGTATGCCCATATGGAGACGTTCCTTGTCAGAAACTTTTCCAAAAATCACTGACAAAAAAAGAAACTTTTATTTTAAAAATGATTCTTTAAATCTTGAAAATATATTAGTTTCTGAGATACTGTCTAATGATCAAATTATAAGATAAACTTTTCGAAAACATGATCACTCGGAAGGGATTTTTGTACATTTTCATTCTTGGTTATGTTATATTTTCGTAGATTAACCTCTTCGATGCAATCAGAAAATATAAATACCGGATAAGAGACTGAAATACTTGATTTTAAAAGACGTTTCCTGCTACATTTTAGAATGCTGAATAGTACTGAATAGCGGAGCTGCATTATGGGCTTCCTAGTTGTTGTCATCGTCACGTCCATTCTATAGAAGAATTGATAATTATTTGAGCCATTGGGAAAAAAGTACACCTGCAGTTATAAAACTACTTAAAAGATTAATATTATGACATTATATCTATTAAATTAACGAGAAATTATAATAGGAAAATATTTTATGCACAATCTGTAAAAGAACTGTACTTGAAGATAGTCGAAGAGGTTATGAAACATCTACCTTTTATTTCAATTTAGTTCTATTCCATCTGTATTTCAAATAATTAATTAATGATGTTTTATGAAATACTAGCCGTAAACAATTGCTAAACTATTCATATTTTTTAAGTGCAAACAGGTTAATCTTCCGTAACCGTTGCATGCAATAGAGATATACATTTAAACAATTCATGTTTGAAAATAATTTTAAAAACAATAAAATATTAGTAAATTTAAATATCATTTTCAAACAACTTGTGTTCATAAGTACATTCTTTCCCTATTCAACGGTGCAAAAAATTAAAATTATACGATGATTAGAAGTATTTAAAATTGCGAAAAAATTGCAAAAATGATTGCTTAGTTATCGCCTCCGATGTGATGCCAGCGTTAGTCATGGGCATTTTTTAGCTTTTTAAGGCTGTTTTCAAATACAAAAGGCAACTTTCTGACATAAGCTTTAATTTATTTTTGTTCGGAAATGCATGAAACTAGTAGGGGATTCCGGGGCAAGATGACGAATGTCTTAATTTTTCCGTTTTCCACTAAGTGGCAGCATCAACCGGACACTACTGGCTCATCTATCGGCCGTTCGTTACGCAATAGTATAGAGACAGTGAAATCGCAATTTTTGTGTTAGTTGTGAAGCTTTGCTTGTTTACCGCTGACACATTATAACTTTTATGCATGTGTAAATAAGCTTTGCTACAGATACAGGTAAGATATATAGTTTTTCTTTAATATTTATGAGTACCTTAGTTTAAATACTATCTATTACCATGAATAAATGTCAATTAATCGCCTTCCTTCATGGCAATGAAAACGAATATTTTTAAACAGGCAGTCCGGGGCAAGATGACGACCCTCCAGAAGAAACAAAACTTATGGCAAATGCTGATTCCAATGCACCAAAGAAGCCTGTTAGTATTTTTGATTTCAAACCATTGCCTAAAGCAACAGAATGTGGGAAAAAAAGAAAAGCAAAACGCTGAGTTCAAGCATTCTTATAAGCACACCCATCAAATAAATGTTAGAACAAAGGAGAAAGCAGAAGGAAGAACAGGAACATTTATAAAAACAGAGAAGAAAAGCTCGTGAAGCTAAAAAGGGAGTAAAAAAACTCAAACAATGTTTCTGTAGGCCTAAGTCTATTAAATCTAGGTCAAACAGTCCAGTTGCATCAACTTCAAAGGATGGTGTTTTCAGATGTCCCACTTGTGACGAGGAATATTGTGACCCACCAACAGAAGAATGGATCCAGTGCAGTAAATGCCAAGAGTGGTGGCATGAGGAATGTTTCAATTATGAAAATGGCATTTTTAATAGTGACAAAACACTGTTTTAAACACTAGTGTCGTGAAGGAAATTTTCACCTTGTTATTAATAAACTTTATAATATACTTATAACTACTTAAAAGGTGACAAAAACGTATAAAAATATTATTTAATGCAACCCGAGATCTTTCGAACACACACGCGTTCATTTTCAAAGGGAAAAAAGATGATTGACTGAATAGTAAATCATCTTGACTATTCAGTCGAGATGAATAGTCGACTATTCATCTCGACTGATGAATAGTCGAGATGACTATTCATCGATGACTATTCGAGATGACTATTCGAGAAGCCGAAAATTTAAGAAAAGATTAAAAAAGCACATTTCTGATATCAAGTTTAACAAACAAAATAGAGCTTTATCCAGATTGCCTCAAAAAGAAAATATCAAGATATACTTAAAAAAAGCTAAAATTATCATTTCAGCGTCTAACCACTACTCGTCAATAATCCGTGAATCCATTGAAATTTTACTTAGGAGTGATAATGTTTGTAACGATGTTCTTTCCTATAATATTCCCGCAATTTGGTACAATATCCTAAATATTTCCAGACCTCCTGATAATATGAGCTGATCTTTTCACCCCTCTGCAGAGAAATGGACTGAACTCCGCTTGCGCATGCGTACTATTTTTGTTTTTGTTTTTAAAATGTATTTCTATTCAGTCAATCACCTTATTTCCCTTTGAAAATAAACGCGAGTGTGCTCGAAAGATCTCGGGTTGCATTAAATAATATTTTTATATGTTTTTGTCACCTTTTAAATAGTTATAAGTATATTATAAAGTTTATGGCATTTTTATTTGTGACTATTGATAGCTTCACAACTAAACACTTCAACATTACGTTACAATGCATTATGCTTAGTTTGATACTTTGTAAGATGTAAAAACACAGTTACCATTTGTTAAACCATGTAACATATTCAAAAGATAAAATATGTTCAACTTTTTTCAGTGTTCTCATCTTGCCCCAAGGACAAAGTCATCTTGCCCCAGTACTGGGGCAAGATGACGATTTGTTAATGTTATGAAAAAATAAAATTATCTTTTATTTTTTTATTTGAAATATTAAATGGTAATAAATTTAATACTGCAAATTTAAAATTAATTTTATATACTGAAAAATAAATTAATAAACAACAAAAATGTTAACATAGTCATCTTTCCCCTGTCTTTCCTAGGTGTTGCTGTTCAGAAACTTTGTAATCGAGCTGCTTTTTCCGTTTTTTTTGCAAACGCAATAGACCTTTCAGAAAATAGTGTCAAAGTGGGCGTTTTCAAACGATTTTCAGCGCGAAAGAAGAAAACCCACTCAAGAAAGGATGAAAAACATGTTTGTCAAGTGATCCAAATCGCTTCTAACTCAATAGGTAATTGGTGGATCAAAAAATAGAAAAAGCAGCTCGATTCGAAATCGCTTCCATGGTCAGTCTTTCCAATAATATATCTTTCTGTTAAAAAATAAATTTGTAAATGTGTCAAAGCATTTTGCGCTTGTTGAGCAGAGCAGCTGAGAGCAGCTTTAATGTAGATGTAGGAGCTGTCTCATGCCTAACATTAAAAGTGGAATCATTAAATAAAAATAGCAATGAATCATTAAAAATCGCAATGAATACGGATAAAAATCAAAATAATTAAAGAATTAATGAGGTTTTTCCTTATATTATTTCTTTATTTTATGTAGCAGGTCTTTTATATAAATGATCTGACAATCTTCATATACCTGCTCGTTGAATCATAAAATATATGTAAAGAAAAAAAAAACAAAGAAGACGATTAATTACAATACTATTATTTTTATGCAAGTTATAATTTAATGATTTCTAAACTAGTAAGTTTAAATGTATAAAATCAATTAAATGTAAATTTAATTAATTACGTTATTCCAAAAGTGGTTTTTAATGTAGACAATAGAAGTCTGGTCTTGCATCATTTAATTTTTTTTTTAATAAACGCAGGTAATGACTTTTAAATGCTCCATTAAAACTAAGTTCTCAAAAACAAGATTATATAATTAAACTCTTTTTATATGCTTAAACTTTTGACGGGAGCCCCATGTAAAGGATAATAATGCTAACAAATTTGAGAAATAACTGAATTTATTTCTTTAAGGGGTTTCATGACTCTTAAAATCGGAAAATATGAAAAAAACATTTTCAAAATTTAACATTTGAAAATGTATTTGATTTTAAGACACAATTTCTATTGCGATGAAATATGTAAGTATGATCTGTGATTTCATGTATTTGGAAAAGTGCGAGATGCAGAATAAACATTTACAGGGGGATCCAAACTCTCAGACATTTGACAAGCAGAAAACTGGCATAACAGATTACGCGCAGCATTACAAAATAAATTTTGAATCTAGAATGAAAATTTTGGTGCCTACTTATATTTCTAATAACATTAATTACCCTGAACTTACGTAAATTTGTATTTAAAGAATTTTTATATTTTTAAAGAAAATTAAATTCAGCTAATGTAAAATTTAGAAAATTTCAACTGTATAATTACCTAAATATTATTTTTTTGTACAATAAAAGGTAAATTTTAGTTTCAGTTTATACAGACTAACGTGAAACATATGTTTTTAGAAGTTTATGAAAAAAATATTTAGAAGTGTTTGAGATATTGTGCGCGTTATGCCCAAAAATGTCATTTGGAGAAAAATGGCTACAAAGATTCGGAAACGCCGCTTTAGCTACTGAGCGCGTATACTTCTAAATGCTACAACTTCTGTTCTAATAAGAATTTCAAGGAAAGAATTATAGGAAACATTTTCAGAAAAATAGGAGTTTAACATCTAAAAAAACTAAAATTTCTAAAATTTTAGAGCTTTAAGAGCCCTGAGAACCCATAACAAGAATGAAAATCATGCGCCAAGCATAGATTATGAAACACTTACCAACCCTTTCAGACTACTTAAAAAAAAAAAAAAAAACCTTTAGAAAACATATAACACATTTAAATACCAGATTTGAACGCACATTGGCGGGAAGTTACACCAGTTCTTTTGAGCAGCTCTGTATATGATCTATAGATTTGTACAGATTCTTTACAGTATGCTAAAATTATGTTTAATCAGAAAACGCAAAACACAGCTGAAAAGTCATCTGTAGCAATTTCTACCAATAGAAGTAAACGTACCTGAATTTCTTTGTAGAACCCCGTATGTTACATGCAGATTTTTATAAATGCCACATATTAAAATGAAATTTAATTCAGGTAAAAACATGTTTGAAACTACTGAAATCACACTTCCAGAAATTACTTTCCATAGTCGGCGATTTATCCAGTTCTTTTCATAGCCTGTGTATGATTTTATTTATATGCTACAAACATCTCTTAGACTCGAGACTTAGTTGAGCTTGAAAATCCGGAACTCAAAACACAGCATCTTTATGTAATTCACGCTCATTCTCAAAAATTGTTACAAATTCTTTTGTGTAGTAAAGTATATGGTCTATAAAAATTTTTCAAATCACGTAATATGCAATAATTTAATTAAACTTAAATGAGCATTCCATAACTGAAAACGCACTTTCCGCAATCATCCCTAATAGGCTTTCGGATGCAGTATCGTATCCGAAATCTTTTATGCGTCCCCGTAAATAAACGATAAATGCAATGTACCTCATATTCTATCGCAAGTATCTTGTAGTAAATCTTATTAAATGTATATCAGTTTCAATTTTTTTGAAATAGAACAACATAATTGAAATACGCTGCGAACAGCTTTTCCTTATAGACCGTTATATAACCGAACACTTTTGTGTGATCCTGTAAATGATTGATAAATGCTTTGCACCCCATAATCTACAGAATGTAAGTATCAGCGCATCTCAGAAAGTCATATCAATATCATTATGTTTGTGTCAGTGTCTTTAAAATTCTCTGCAAACGATTTTCTCCAAAGACCATAATACAACGGAATACATTTAAGTTCCACTGTATGCGTAATGCATAGACGCTAAACATAACATATTATGTAGTTATCATCCGCTAGCGCACTTTAATATTGTGTATAAATTTAACTATATTCAAAATATTGTAACACTATTAAAATACACCATATATGATTTTTCTCCGTAATCATAACGTAATGGAATACTTTTGAGTGACCCTGTAAATGAACTATGAATGGCACACATTTTCAATACCAAATATGTGATGGTGATCCTTAATAAAGTATATACACTACATGATAATCCAAGCATATATAAGCTAGTTAGAGCTTAGACAGACGGCCAGACAGACAAAATGTATATTATAATTTTTTCAGACGTACATTCAGTATTTTCAGAATTCTGAAGGAAACAGAAAAAAATATTGCATATTATTACTCCATGTTGAATAATAATAATAATAATAATATCTATCTATATCTATATCTATAATATATATTGTTTCTATAACAAAGCCATTTGCATATTTCCACATTTACTAATTAAGCTGATTATAAGAGTTGATATATTTCTAATAAATTTTAGCGTTGATATTTTTTTCATGAATCTGTTTTTTTAAATACTATTTTTACTTTGTTTAAATTTAAAATACTGAAAAAGAGTAATCTTATGTAATGTAATTTTCAATGATTTTTCAGAGTTTCAAAATGTGAAAAAGAATATATTTCTGTAAGATGTTTAAAATTTCCATTTCTCATGTAAAAGATTATTCGGAAAATTTTACTTTTTCTTGAAATTGAAAATATTTTTTTACCAATCCTTCGATTAATACTTGCGCTATCTTACTGCTTTTATTTGCATTGAAACTATGAAAAAAAGAAAGAAAAAGCATTTAAACAAAATCTCCAGAAAATAACAGACAAGTATAATTTAAGAACTTTCCATCCAGAAAGAAAAAGGAAAAAAAACTACCTACGCTATGCCGGATTAACTTATATGATGTAAAATCCATAAAATGAACCAAAGGCTTTTCTACACAGTTCATAATATAACGCAGTTATTTTGACAACGTATGTAAACGAACTTAAACTTCTCGAAGCAAAATTATAATAATATTTTATTTTTACTGTTTTTAAAACAAGACTTTTTGCATTGTTCTACATTTACTAGTTAAGATTGCAAAAACTGTTACTAAAAACTGACGTTATTCGAATAATATTCAGAGTAGATATTTTTTTTTTATAAATGTTGTTTTGAAACAACGTTTCTCTTTTTTATAGTTAAAAGATAGTTTAACCCTGTGTAATTTAATTTGAAATAGATTTTTTTTTCGGAATTAAAATATATATTTTAGTTTCAAAATTAAATGCGAAATAGAATGAAAAAAAATGTTTTCAATAAGATGTTTAAAATTTCTATTTCTTATGTCTATTAAGAAATTTTTACTTTTTCTTAGATAGAGAAAACTGTCCTTCCATTAATGCTTGTGCTTCCTTGCGAAGTTTATTTGCATTTAAATGGTAAAATAAACGAAAAAAAGCATTTACAAAAAATCTCGAAAAAAGTATCAACCATGTGTAATTTAAGAACTTTCCTTTTTCGCATTAAGTACTTTCACTATTCTGAATTTAACAAAAAATATTGCATACCGTTACTTCGCGTTTAAATATTAGAATGAGATTTCTATAAAAACCTAAAAGAAATCTTTTTTCATGCTTCTACGTTTAATAGTTTCGATTCTTAAAGCTAATACCTTCCTACTAAATTTCAAAAGTTTTCATACAGCTTCTGTCTTAAAATTCCTTCTCGCTTTAAACATCGTTAAAGATAACGAAAAAAAACCCCCATGAATATATGTTATGTTTTTTTTAAGCAGCCTAACATTTCTTATCTTCGGTGTTGTTTGAAAAATAAAATACAAATATGGAAAAATATTTAATTCTAAGAAGTTAAAACTTTCTAGTGCTTATGTTAAGTGCTTTTAAATTATTTTACTTTTAGAGAAAAATACGAAATTGAAAATGTTTTTGCTTTTCATCCAACAAATTTTTCATTTTTTTGGACGTTTATTAGTACTTAAATATTTAAAACTACGAAAACACATTAAAACAAAATCTCCAAGAAAGTAACAAACATTTTTAAGTAAAGAATTTTGCTGACGGACATTAAGTATGTTCTCAATGCTGTACAATGCCGTGGAAAATGATGCATTCCATTTCTTCACGTTGTAAAGTATGGGTCATTCCATGTCAGTTCACGCAGGCAAACCCACCATCACAGATTTCGATGAAACTGCGTGTGTTTGTTCCTTTTATTAAGATATGATTCCCAGTATTTTTTTTTACTCCTTGGTCAAATAGTTTCTGAGAAAAAAATTGTCAAAATTTTGAAAAACTGCCATCAGTTGGCATTCTTGACTGCTCGATTTTCAAATGTAAAATGACATAAATATGATCATATTTCAATATCTATTCCACAAATCATCTTCAAATAATTTATGCATAATATATAGGTACGTATTTTATGAAAAAAAATACTGTTACGCTTATATAACATTTTAAGTGTGTCTAAAAAAATGTTTAATCTTTGAAGTCGTGATTTTTTTATGAAAAATAATGCATTAACTAAAATAGCATTATTAACAAAAGGCGGTATTTTTATTAAATTTATTTTTTGTGGGGGATATACTTAAAGGTGTCCTTTACCTGATTCTGAAATAAAAGTAGTGGGATTTTGGGTGTTTTTAGTAGTATTTCATATTTAAAAATATTTTGAGGCGTATTTCACATCAAATCAAGCAGAGTCATTCCATGTCAGTTCGCCTAAGACATTTAATTCACTGTCACAAATTTCAATGAAACTGGGTATGTTTATAGCTCATTTTAAGACAGGATCAAGGAAATTAAAGGTGATTACAAGTAAAATATTTTTTAAGATAAAAAAAAATATCTAAATTTTGAAATTTTTTTAAAAATGTTTTTAATGACAGATTCAAAGACTGCATAAAAAAAAGTCAATTCAATATAAAATCACTAAATAAGTTTCAAATAATGTATATGTGACAAATAATGTAGGCAGATTATTATTTATTGTTGTTTGTCATGTTTAAATGCTAAGAGTGTGTTTAATCTTGTGAATTCTTAAAATCAAGAATTTTGTGAAAAATAATGTGTTAATCAAAAATTTGTTATTAACCAAAGGCAGGCTGTTATTACTTTTTTTTTAATTGTACGTAAAAATATCTTTTCAATAGTTATAAAATAAAAATAGTGAAAATATGAGCAATTTTAACAAAATTTTCATAAAATGTGAATGTTTAATGATAAATATTGAAGCTTTTCATGCTAAGATGTACTAAAATGACTACGATATCGTGTATTTCTACTGTTGCTTAAATATAATACATATAATAATAAAATAACAAATATTATTTATAGAAATAAAAATTAAATTAAATAGTATCAGTTCCTTTACCAACACTACATTGCTCAACAGCCGACTTAAAATCAACAGCCCACTCTTATTGAAAAATACTTTCAACTGTTCAAATAATAAATAAACTGCATTTAAAAATTTTAATATCAACTTATTATCTTAAGACGATAATAATAACTAAACAACATGATGAATTTATAAATCAGCTTTTAATTGAAAAGTCATGAAATGGTCCCTTTAAATATTGTTGTTCATCGAGTCAATCAAAACAAATTATATAAAAAAAAAAATAGTGAGCCTAATATGCTGACTGCAGTGACACTTCTAACAAAACTAATTAATTCATTACCATCTGAAATCAAACCCGAAAGATCAAAAAGAAAAAAAAATCATCTGTAGTGTGAATGTGACATACTCAGTGGTTGTTGAGGTAGGAATATCTTTGTGACATTTTCACCTGTACTTCAATAAAATATAAACATGTAAGCTTTTTTCATTCATCCAAATTAAGTAAAACAATTATAAAATTTTGTTGTCATTACACCAGATGTTAAATTTTTCGTTACATACTATTAGATAAGTTCTTTACTTTTAGACATTATTGACATAATCTCATAAAATTTACTATATGTATTTTCTATAAGTGTATAAACAATATATATAGGCTTTATTAAACATAAATGAATAATTTTTAAATAATTTGTTTGAGAACAGGGATATATATACACACATATATATGTTGAAAATCCATCTTTCCGCAATATTGTGATGAAATAAATCAAATTACCGTAATTTCCGGTGTATAGCCCGCGGATCAAACAATCGTGTTTCGACCCAGAAATTTTTAAAAATAAAGTGTAACTTTTTAGATCACAGTAAATATTGGTCTTCAAATACTGAATAAAATTTCTGGGTCCAAAATGAATTGTTTGATCTGCGGGCTATACATCCGAAATTACGGTACATATCATTAGAAACTGAATAAAGTTACAAAAGTGCAACTCATTAAGTTTTAAATATTTTTTTAGATATAGATATTTGAAAGATATAAATATAATGGATTATGCATTTTTTGCATATATTTAAATCACAATACGTCAAAATTTTCTTCAAAAGAGTGAAATTTGGTATTTTTTTTTCAATATTAGCAGCTCAAAGCTAAATTTTCAATATTAACAGCCAAATATGAGTTTAAAGATTAGGACTGTCATTTTGAAAATTTCTATTGGGCGGTGAGGAGCTAGTGATTTTTCTTTTTTTTTTTGGAAAGGGATAATTGCTCTTCGCCCTAGAAGTTTTACTAAAAAATAATATTGTTTATTTTTTTCCTTAAGAAACGAACATAAAAGATAATTTGAAAAATAAAATAAATGTATAAATAAAAATATTTCCAGTGATGATACATTGGATAGGTTTTACATTTGAAAATATTGATAATTTTAAATATGATTTAAATACTACTAAAACCAACCAAAATTCCACTATTTTTATTTCAGATCCAGTTATAATGTAGTATTATGTACAATTTAAAATTAAAAAAATAGTCATAGAAACTCCGCCTCTGATTGATAAAGATTTTTTAATAATTTCATTATTTTTTGTAAAATATTTTTGATTTGAAAGATTATACAATTTCTTAGACACATTTAAATATTTTTTAACATTACAGCAATATTTTTTTCACAATTTACATACTTTATTTACCTTGCTTAAATTATTTGAAGAAGATTTCTTTATTAGTTATTGAAATATGATTTTATATATAAAATGAGGCCTTTGAAAATTGAACAATCATTAATGGCAACTCGTGGCATTTTTCCAAAATTTTGATAATTTTTCTCATATGTTCACTATTTTTATTTTATAACCATTTAAAAGGTATTTTTACGTACAATTAAAAAAAAGCAATAACACCCTGCCTTCGGTTAATAATAAATTTTTGATTAACACATTATTTTTGACAAAATTCTTGATTTTAGAAATTCATAAGATAAAAGACACTCTTAGTGTTTAAACATGATAAAAAACAAGAAATAATAATCAGCCTACATTATTTGTCACATATACATTATTTGAAACCTATTTAGTGATTTTATATTGAAATGACTTTTTTTTTTTTTTTTAATGCAGTCTTTGAATATCGAACTGTCATTAAAAAATTTTAAAACGATTTTTCAAAATTTTGATATTTTTTATCTTAAAAAAAATATTTTACTTAGGATCAAGAAAATTAAAGGTGATTACGTCTTAAAATAAGCTATAAATAAACCCAATTTCATTGAAATTTGTGACAGTGATTTAAAGGCTTAGGGGAACTGACATGGAATGACTCTGCTTGATTTGATATGAAATGCACCTCAAAATATTTTTAAATAGGAAATACTACCAAAAACACCCAAAATCCCACTATTTTTCTTTCAGAATCAGGTAAAAGACACCTTTAAGTATATCTCTCATAAAAAATAAATTTAATAAAAATACCGCCTTTTGTTGATAATGCTTTTTTTGTTAATGCATTATTTTTCATAAAAAATTCACGACTTCAAAGTTTAAATATTTTTTTTAGACACACTTAAAATGTTATAAGCGTAACAATATATTTTTTTCATAAGCTACGTATCCTAAATATTGTGCATAAATTATTTGAAGATGATTTGTAGAGTAGATATTGAAATATGATTATATATATGACATGCTACATTTGAAAACCGAGCTATCAAGAATGCCAACTGACGACAGTTTTTCAAAATTTTGACAATTTTTTTCTCAGAAACTATTTCACCAAGGAGCGAAAAAAATTACTGGTGATCATATCTTAATAGTAAGAACAAACACACGCAGTTTCATTAAAATCTGTGATGGTGGGTTACATATTGATATTTTACTGCCTGATTTGACGTGGAATGCCCCGTATAAGATATTTTTTTCGTCTCCCAAAACAATTTTTTTCCTGTTTCTACTTTAAAAATTTAATATTCTAAAAGATGATATTTTTAAATAATTTCAAATTTATGTGTTTTTTTTTCACATAGTTTTATTTTATTATTGAAAAAAAAATAAAACTAGAAAACAGGAATTCTGCTTTTCCAGAATTTAGTGTCGCCGCCGATAATATATATATATATATATATATATATATATGTGTGTGTGTATATAAATATAGATACAGTAGAGTCCCGATTATCCGAGTTAATCGAACTTATGCCATTGGAATGGATCATTTTCTTCTGATGGACTGCTCTTTCATCTTCACCTAACACTTCATTTATAATGAGTGTTTCATAATAATGGAAGCCATCAGTCCATCAGAAGAAAATAACTCGGTGAAAGCGGAAATTCCGATAATCGGGACTCTACTGTTGTTCAGTTTTAAGACTTATAACACGCGATTTTATTTTACAGAAATTGACGTCATCCACGTCCACTGAAGAATTCATCATTTACGATCCAGTGTTAAACAACATCTACAGTAAAGTACGCTTAGGACGTCACTATCGCTGAATAATACACAAATCCAAAAAAAAAAAAAAAAAAAGAGAGAGAGATTTCTTTATTTAAAAAACTCGACAAAAAAAACTCGGCTATCTAAAAATTCACATGTCTTCATTTGTTTGTATTATTAATATAGATATTTAAAATTAAATATAGTTTCTAATAGTTCCATGTTTTATGAGAAATCCTTCGTTTATATTTTTTCAAAATAGCACGTATTTTATTAATTTTGTTTCAGTTTTTATGGGAAAATGGCAACAAAAAGGTATAATTGCTATTTTTCTTTCACTTTTTGCAGAGTTGGAATTCTTCCGTTGCCAATGGCTCTAAAAACTACCAAAATAAAAATTAATATTTCAAAAATAAATGGAGATGCAGTTTTCAAACAAATTGCAATAAAAAGTACTTTTTACCCAATACGACGGTATAAAAATTGAAAATGTGCGATGTTTAGAAGTTTAAAAAATTTCTATAAAGTATTTAATCGTAGTGCTTCGCTTTACGGCTGGCTTCTGTAAGATAACGTTATTTTTTGGATACGACACAAAATAATCTGGAAGAAAGAAATAGCATATCGAACCGAGGGCTAAAAAAAGAAAATCCTTTCAAGGCATTTGGAATAGTCTTTCTTTATTTTCATCATTTTAAGATATATTTACATTAGTCAATGTAAATTAAACAAATAGGCCTTGCATCTTCTAAATTTGCTATGTTGACAAGAGCGTTAATTTGCAGAAAATTTTAAATTTTCGCTTGCCAAATGTATTTAAATAAGCATGATATAATGATATTAAAAAGTTAAAAAATTTTGGAAATCATACTTTAAAAATTGCCTACACTGCGAACAGAAACTTATTTCTTTATCTACAAAAATATAAAGTAAATGGACCCGAAAGGATTAAAATACTAGAAAATAGGAATTCTGCTTTTTCAGAATTTAGTGTTGCCCGCAATGAAAAAAAAAATATGTATATATAAATAGTACAAAACATATTTCAATTTTAAGACTTAAAGCACACAATTTTATTTTATGTAAAATGACGTCATTCGCATTCGCTTAAGAATTCCAGATTTACAATCCATTCTTAAACATCTGAAGTAAAACATGCATAGGATGTCACTATCGCAAAATTATACACAGATGCAGCAAAAAGATGTCGTCATTAAAGAAACCGGACAAAAAAAAGGCTATCTAATGATTCATAAGCATTCATTTGTTTGTAACATTAATATAGACGATTTAAGTCGTGGCGTCAGTCATGACGTTTTGGTTGGAAACTGACACTAAACAAACGGTTGCTATGTTGTATTTTTTATTTTGTTTGTGTTTTGCAGCTATATCTTATATCTGTATCTCACATCTAAGTAGCCCCACCAGAGGCTGAGAGGTTCTGCTCTCGAAGCTGGTAGACGGGAGGTGCAGGGTTCGAACCCAATCGCGCCCGTCGGCCTAATCGTTCGGAGTTTTCGTGGTTTTCTTCGAACCGTGGTTTTCCATGCGTTAATACGGATTAGGTTCCCTTAGGAAGACCTCCACGGAAGGCACTCCCCCTAGGGCCCATATCCCTCGTGTAGATAATTGGCCGTCAACAATCAACCCAACCCAACCCACATCTAAGTGTTTTAATATTTGATATGTACCGGTAACATTTTCCACGACTTATATTTAAAAAGAAATGACGCATAGCAACCGCTTGTTTGGAGTCATATTCCAACCAAAGCGTCATGACTGACGTCACACTGAAAGCATCTATAGATACTTCAAATTAAATATAGTTTATAATAGCTCCATGTTTTAACACAACTTTTTCGTTTATATTTTTCCAAAATAGCACGCATTTTAATTGCATTTTCTTTCGGTTGTTATGAGAAAATGGCATCAAAATGATATAATTGTTATTTTTCAACTATTTTCCATTTACTTTCTACATAAATGGAGTACTTGAGTTGCCAAAATTTAACAAATGGTGCTGAAAACTACAAAAAAAAAAAAATAATAAATAATATTTGAAAAATAAATGGAGATACAGTTTTCAAACAAATTGCATTTAAAAGTACATTTTTTTTTTCAATACGACGGTATAAAAATTGAAAATGTGCGATGCTTAGAAATTAAAAAAATTGCTATAGAGTATTTAATCGTATTGCTTTGTTTTACGGCAGGCTTCTGTAAGGTAACGTTATTTTTTGAAGACGACACGAAATAGGGTGGGAGTAAGAAATAGCATCGAGGGCTAATAACCAAGTAGGAAAATAGACAGTAGCTTCTTCGAGTTTCTGACGAGTTCAAAAAGCGTTCTTTAGTAACCTCCGTATCCAATATATTTTCGATATCTAAATAAGTATTCAAAAAAACAATTTTTTTCCTTCCACTGATCTTTAGAAATGATTTCGTTTAATTTTTTTATTGCATTAGTCAGTTTTGAAAAATAAGTTTTTAGGTTAATATCAATTCTCAATTAAACATTTTCAATTGAGCAACAGAATAATATAATATTAATTTTAATAATAATATTATTAATTTTAATAATAATAATATGAATTTTTATGCTAAAATTAATGTTGTCAGCGTTTCAGGCTTGGCTGTTAAACATCTCAGTCAATTTCACTGCTACAAAAGATGTATAATTCGATTTGAACGAGACTTTTTTTAAAAAAAGTGTTATATAGTACATATCACACATGAATAATTTAACCAACTAAGTTAAAAAGTTTTAAATAAAAATTCTGGTGTACATTCTTTTAATGAAACTTGAGTGAAATTTCCTGCGCTTCAAGTGTTAAAGTTTCTACTTCTTATGTAAAAGACATTTAAGATTGAAAATATTTTTCACCAATCTTTCGATTAATCTAGCACTTTCTTGCGACGTTTATTCGCTTTTAAATGTTAAAATAAGCACAAAAAACCATTTAAACTAAATCCCCAAAAATGTAACAACCAAGTTCAATTTAAAAACATTCCATTTTCACATGAATTCTTTTAGTATTCTGAATTTAACGAAAAATATTGCATACCAATACTTCGCGTTTAAATATTATGATGATATATATATATATTTGTTATTGTGAAATAAATCTCTTTCCATGTTTCTGCATTTACGAGTTAAGATTCTAAAACTTCATACTTTTTTTCTAATTTTAATTTTTTATTTCACACAACCGATGTTTCAAAACTCCCTCTTGCTTTAAACAACGTTAAAAATGACGAAAAAACATATGAATACACTCTATGCTTCTTTTAAATTTTAAGCTGGCTAAATATTTCTTATTGTCGGCGTTATTTACAAAATAAAGTACAAATAGGAAAAAATGTTTATTAGTAACACGTTAATAATTTCTAGCGCTTATGCTAAATGCTTTTAACAACATCTTACTTTTCTTTTGCATACAAAATTGAATTTTTTTTGCTTTTCATCCAACTATATTTTCATATACTTAGGATGTTTATTAGTTCTTAAATGTTTAAAAATACGAAAACACATTAAAACAAAATCTCCATGAAAGTAAGAAGCATTTTTAACTAAAGAATTCTGCAGATAGACATTAAGTACCTTCTCAATTCTGTATAAAGCAGAGAAAAGTAAGGCATACCATTACTTCACGGTGGAAAGTATAAGATAATTTTTGGTCCCCCAAAACAAATATTTTTGCATGTTTACCGTTAAAACTTAATATTCTAAAAAGTGATAATTTTATAATAATATCAACTTTATATGTTTTTTGAAATAGTTGTTTTCATTTCATTTTAATACCTTAATTTTCGCCCTCGTGAGTTTTATGGGCAGTGTAGGCTACCTTTTAGGTGCTTTCGTAATTATATAAATACCTAGCCCCTATAGTCGTCGTTCAGTCCGTCTGTCTGTCTGACTGTCCGTCCGTCCGCATATAACAGAGCAAAAACCACCCAATCGAATGGTCTGAAATTTTAAATATGCAATTATTGCAAAATTTTGTCGAGTCATTCCAAATTTTCTGAAAATCGGACAGTTGAATTACAGGGACAGTCAAAAGTTTTCCGTTACATGACGGCCAATGGGAAAAAATATTTCAAGTACATTTTAATGATGATACAGCCTTTCGAACAGAATGAAATTTATAAGCACTTATGAAGTGCACTAATGTATGTATACATTCAATACAATATGCGTTGCAAAAAATATTTATAAAACTAGTTATAGTACGAACGCACCTCATTTGTCACGTTTGAAGTACAATTTCCAACTTGTTTAAAATTCAGATTGTTTGATTTCCACCACTTTTTTTCAAATAGTGTAATTAATATTATTCTCGCATCATTTTATAGGCCATTAATAAGGTGAATTTTAATACAGAAAAAAGTGGTGGCAATCAAACAATCTGGATTTTTTTAAACAATCGCCTACAATTATCGGGCGTATGAACAAATCAGGGCTCGTGAACAAATAGTAATAAAAGTAAAAAATTCCATTCTGGGCAGTTGAAATAGTCTTTCTTTGTCTGATTTTCAATTCTAAGATATATTTATATTATTTAATATAAATTAAACAAATTAGTCTTGCTTCTTTTAAATTTGCTATTTTGATAAGAAAGATAATTTATAGAAAAATTCTTAAATTTCGTTCACCAGATCTGTTTGAAAGAATATGACGTAATTATATAAAAACATTTATAAAATTTTGGAAAACGTGTACATGGTTTGTACTGTTCAAGGACTTTCAAGCACATTTTACCAGAATATTTGTAAAATAATGTCTTATTTAATGAAAAAAGTTCTATATTTAGATAAAGCGACCAGTATACTTTACGAAATTTCTAGTACTAAAACACCTAAAAATCCCTGAATCAATTGATGCGGACGAACCCTAATATTTTAAAAATTGCTTACACTGCACTAAACAGAAATATTTCTTTATTTACGAAACTATAATATACTGAAGTACGAAAACAGACAATAAATTCTTCCTGTTTCACTACGATTTCGAAAAGCGTTCTTTATCTTTAGTAAATTCAGAATCCAATATATTTTCTATATGTAAAGAAGTATTTTTATTAAAAAAAATTTCCTTTGCTTCCATTGACATTCAGAAATGATTCCGTTTAGTTTTTATATTATATTAGTCCTTTTTTTCAAACCGGAATATCAGTTTTTAGGATAATATCAATTCTCATTTAAACATTTTCAACTTCGTAACAGAATTTACACATGCAAAATTAACAAAATAATATTAATTTTCATGCTAATTTTAATGCTGTTAATTGTTCATGTTTGGATGTAAATATCTTTGTAGAACATGGAAATATTTGTGTGAGGATAGATAAAATTTGAAAAATCAATATTCCTCTTTGAGAAAAATGATTAATGCATTGGAAAGAACCTCTCAAAAAAGTTTCCGAAAATCGCTCGTAGCAAAAAAAAAAACAAAAAAAAAAAAAACATTTTATATATGAAGATTAATCTTCATATATTCCACGAAATTTCATTTTATCACGATTCAAGATATTTTTATTGGGAGAGCATAGATGTAGAATTTACGATTCGTTTTAAATCATATTTGGGAGAGCTAAGTTCAAGAATTCACGATCTGTTTTTAAATAATATTAATGTAAACAAACATATTTCACAACTGAAAATGGCGCAGGTGTTGTTCAGTATAAAATAGCACAAGATGATTAAAAACTTTGTTAATTCTATATTTACACTTTTAATATGTACAATATTTACAACAAAAACATTTGAATAATATTTGTTATTCCTCACTAGGAATTCCAGATAATTTCTTTTATATGTTCAAGAATATTTATTTCTTCCTTTTCGGAAGATCAAGAAATACACAGCCAGCATGCTGCTTTCGAGATTCACATTCAAACTGAACTAAAAACAAGAGAAATGCTTTTAAAACAATTAATACTTCAGCAACTATTTCTTCTAAAAGAAGCCAAGCATGATTTCATATTCGGAAATAAATTTCCCCTTTTTTTAAAATTAAATATCATTTCTTCTAATAGAAGACCACGATAAAAAACCTATACGCAGCTTATTACCTGCTACGTTCAAGATTCACATTCACAAAACCAACTAAACTAGAAAAGGAACAAGAAAGAAAAAATGTTTTTTAATATTAATTCTCTAGTCAGACCACATGACCTGGGATCACTGGCGCCTAATCAGTCTGGCTGAGAAAAAAAGGGGTTTGCGAAATTTCACAACCCCCCCCCCCCCCCGATGAACAAGGGTTCATCAAAATGGGGATTCAAAATATTTAAAGAAGAAATAAAATTATTCTAAAAAATTATCAGTTACACTTTACATAAATACAATACAAATCAAAATATATACTTACATATTGGACTTCAATAAAATAATAAACAATTTAAAAAATTTGCCAAGATGTTTCTGCTACTAAAAATACAAAGAACAATTTAAATCTATACAACTTTTCTAGAATATTCATCACAAAAAAATTAAACTAAAAATTAGAAATATTATCAAACAAGAAACATTTTTTTTTTTTTTTTTTAAGTGAAAAAAATAAAAATCTTTTTTTTAAAGTCAATAACAAAAAGAGTTCAATTTTTTTTTTTTTTTTAAAGTCAAATGTCAAATGAGAGTTTTTGAGTCTCTAATAATATCAGAGTTTTTTTTTTTTCAGTTCTATTAATAAAAAAGTTCAGAGTTTTTTCACTTCTAAATTATACACAAGAATCAATAGGTCTTTTAATGATGGAATTATTTGCCTTCAGTTCATAAGACCTCATTTTTTTTAAATCTCTGTCCACAAATACCTAACTTCCAGAAAGTTCTTGATACATGTTCATATGCATAAAAATCACATCATATATTTCAAAGTCAGAAGTTTTATTCTGGTCCGTGTAGTGAGCAGATTGTAAGTTGAGAAGATACTCATTTTTCAAGCGCTTCCAAAAATGATTCAGAAGAGTCTCGCGCAAACGGAAGCGTTTCACTAAGGATTCCTCGGTTGCAGGTAAACACAAGATATGCTTTAGAGTTGCTATAACTAGTTGACCAGGGCGAACACTAAAGTTCTTGGAGATTGCACATTTGTTTAGGACTGATTTTATGCATTGTCTGGATCTTAAAATCCAAATTTTTTCACGAGTTGATACTAATGTACTGGGCACTCCTGAATGAAAAACTTTTTCATGTGCATCTTTCACGATTAATTCAGTCAAATTATGTTTTGCAGGAATCACAAAGGGATGTTTTTCATAAAATGATGAATCAGACTTTTGTAACAGTCCTCGTACGAATAGCAAACTTTCATCTGACAACATAGGAATTAACCGTAGAAGATTCAATTCTTTAGGGATACTCTTGCTACATTTCATGGATTTTACAACTTCAGGGAAACTTTCTTCCTGCATTAGCTTAAACCAAAAATTTTCAACATGTAAAATTTTCTCAGCTGATAATTCTGAAAAATCTCTTTTCTCTATCTTTAATTTTATATTAGAAATAAATCTAAATAGCCAAGCAGTCACTCGATACAATTTCTTTAGGGAGCTATACTTTTCAAGAATAAAAATGGGAATTTCATCAGATTTATTTGTTTGAACAACACAAGAGATGGTGGCTGCTTTTTTATACTTCTCTTCAGAAACATCAGGTAATCGAGATGCAGCAATTTTAACACTAGGCCACTGATTTTCAGGCAAGGAAAGAAATTCAGGAACATACACATTAGGGTTAGCATCAGGAAAAACATGCAATTGGAGATGCTCCTTTTCCATGATCAGGTTGCTAAAATACTGCCAGGGAATTTTCAAGTGAGCGAGATCGGGGATTTCTGAAAGCCAATTTTGCCAATCATTTTCTAGTTCACCACAAAAACTTTCATCCCATGATATTCCCATTATCCACAATTGCTGTAAAAGGCATTTGACACGAATAACAAAAGGGGCAATAAATCCGGCTGGATCAAACAACGTAGTTGCAATTTTCAAAACATTCCGTTTTGTACAAGAATCATTATTTAATTTTTCTAACAAGGGTCGTAATTCTAGTCCAAATGTATCTTCTGTATTGTTACAGATCAATCCTAAAATTTTCAAGGAAGTATTTGGAGGTCAAAACTCGAAACAGGAATGTTTTCATCATCTAAAACATTAGAATTCAAGTTAGGGACATGATACAAGCATTCGTTTAATGATAGAGAATCATCATATTTGGAAGAAGCATCATAGACTATGTGCATTTTTGTTGTAGTTTTGTCGTCACGGATAACAGGTCTGTGTGGCATGTAATAGGAATTATTAGAATGTTTCTCGGTGCACAATTCTATTACACCCTCATTAAACTGCTCTAGCAAAATGGAGTTATATTCTTTAAATAAAGAATCGTTTTTCAAGAATTTATTTTCTAAACTAGAAAACCGCTTCTTTGCTACTTCAAGATTATTTCTAAATAATTCGCGAGAATCTTTCCACAATAATTTTGCTTCATAACGTCCATTTACGAATTTTAAATTTTCTTTAAATTCTTTTATTACCTCATGATCGGTAATGTTCTTTTCATTGCTTTCAGCAATGCCAATTGATTCAAGATCCCAAAATGCTTTCAGCTGAGTATTTATATTTTCAACTGAAACACGCAAACAAGCTACTTCTTTTTTATTCGACTCTATCTGCCCTTGCACCGTATGAGCGAAAATAGTTTCTGCAACGTATAATTCTTTTGTCAATTTTCCCTCGATTCCCTTTAATATTTTCCACAAAAAGTCAGACCCTAGCAAAATATTTATTTCCTGTTCAAGACCTGTATCAGCAGGCTTAAAGCCTCTTGCTCTCATTATGTCTAGAAGTTCTGGTTCTAGTGTTTTCACAGAAGCTCCAGTTATATTATCAACCACAAGTGCTTCGATATTTATCGAGTTAATAGGTTGCACAACACTGGATAATTCAAGAGAAACTACTTCATAACAAGATTCATAAGGGCGTCTCCGCCCAAAAGGATAAACTAATAAATTTTCTCTTCTCAATGGCTTCAATTTTAATTTTTGTACTAGCGATCTCTTCACGAAGCATTTTTCTGAACCACTATCACATAAAACGCGAGCTAACAAGCATTCCATACCAGCAGACACAGAAACTGTACAAGTCTGAAATAATGTAGATTTATTTTGTTTATATTTTTGTTCCGACATGGAGCATACAATTGCACCTTTCATTTCTTTTTCAGGATTTTCTTTTGCTGTTTCTTTAAAACAAAACAAAGGACTATGGGTAGTGTTATCACATTTGGAACAAGGGTTAATTTTTGCTCTACAGTTTACAGATAAATGTGACTTATTTGTGCATTTGTAACAGCGGCCTTCTTTCTTTAATTTATATCGTTTTTGTTCATCAGTGAATTTCGAACAATTTAGTCCTACATGATCAGAAGACTTGCAAAATATGCAAAACTGTTTTGTAGATGTATTTAAAGCAGCAGCTGAAGGTATATTTTTCTTTTGAGGAAAATTTTGATATTTACTTGAAGAATTTTCATATTTAGTTTTAGAATTTTCATAAGCCTTGCTTTGAGAATTATTTACTAAATTAGTAGCTTCACGACATCTTAATTCCGTTTTAATAAAATTTATTAAATCGGTGACTTCACAGTCCTTATCGGGGTCACGTTTTCGATGGAAATCTAGTATCAAATTTTCGGGTAATAATCGTAATAATATTGGTAGTAATAAATGGCCGTAGGAGCCTGATGTCACTCCTAACGTATCAAGATTTCTCATACAAGTTTCGATATTATCATACAACTTTCTTAAAGAAATAACATTGTTAGTGGATTTCACTGGTTCAAGATTTAGAATTTTATTCATGTAACAGTTTATGATATTTTCCCGCTTACCATACCTCTCTTCTAACAATTTTAAACAAGTAGAATAATTTTGATCTGTCAGTTCAAAACCAGCTACAATATTATATGCAGGTCCAGACAACAAAGATTTCAGGTATTGGAATTTTTCAATTTTTGATAACGATTCGTTTGAATCTATCGCACTAGTAAATAAATTAAAAAATTCTAAGAACTGGCTTGCATCACCAGAAAATTTTTCTATGGTAAGTTTAGGAAGATTCACTGCCGAAACTGGTTTACTTCCGATTTTTGAACCGTTACTTGATTCTAGTACAACTTTTGGTTCAGTTTCGATTTTACATTTTTTAAGCCTCATCTTAATTTTAAATTTCAAACTGGATATTTTTTCAGAATATTCTTCTACCGATTTTAGTTCTTTTTCATATTCAGTTTTTTCCTGAATTAGCTCATCTATTTCGGAATCTAATTCCTTTAGTAGAGCTTCCTTTTCATTTACGAGCTCTAACGATTCCATTAAAGAATCGCAATCAGTTTTATCAATATCAACAGATAATAATGTATCACATTTTGTGATTAATTTCGTAATGGCTGCACGAACAGTAGCTCTTTTACTTTTAAGCTTATCAGGCTTATCCATGTTTAAATTTTATTTCAATTTCCAAAATAAATTATCATGAAAAATGTATATTTTCAAGAAATCAACAGTCATGCAGAATAATAAATGTATTTCTTACCTTTTTCCCCGGTTGTTGAGGCACCAAAACATGAAGATTAATCTTTATATATTCCACGAAATTTCATTTTATCACGATTCAAGATATTTTTATTGGGAGAGCATAGTTGTAGAATTTACGATTCGTTTTAAATCATATTTGGGAGAGCTAAGTTCAAGAATTCACGATCTGTTTTTAAATAATATTAATGTAAACAAACATATTTCACAACTGAAAATGGCGCAGGTGTTGTTCAGTATAAAATAGCACAAGATGATTAAAAACTTTGTTAATTCTATATTTACACTTTTAATATGTACAATATTTACAACGAAAACATTTGAATAATATTTGTTATTCCTCACTAGGAGTTCCAGATAATTTCTTTTATATGTTCAAGAATATTTATTTCTCCCTTTTCGGAAGATCAAAAAATACACAGCCAGCATGCTGCTTTCGAGATTCACATTCAAACTGAACTAAAAACAAGAGAAATGCTTTTAAAACAATTAATACTTCAGCAACTATTTCTTCTAAAAGAAGCCAAGCATGGTTTCATATTCGGAAATAAATTTCTCCCTTTTTTTTTAAATTAAACATCATTTCTTCTAATAGAAGACCACGATAAAAAACCTATACGCAGCTTATTACCTGCTACGTTCAAGATTCACATTCACAAAACCAACTAAACTAGAAAAGGAACAAGAAAGAAAAAATGTTTTTTAATATTAATTCTCTAGTCAGACCACGTGACCTGGGATCACTGGCGCCTAATCAGTCTGGCTGAGAAAAAAAGGGGTTTGCGAAATTTCACAATATACGAGGGCAAATCAAATAATAAGTTGCACTTCCAAGTTATGTCTATTTATTAAACCATATTTACATAGGCAACACTGGTATTACAACATGCAAAGTAAGTTCACTTTTCCACATAGTCCCCAAGAGACTGACCCAAGAGATTTCAGCATGCGCGGATATCACGGGCAAATATCGTGAAGGCAGGCCCGCAACGTCCAGTACCGTTGCAAATGATGACTGTGTGGATGCGATCATTAGAGAGAATCAGCGCATAACATTCCAGGAAATTGCCAGAATGCGGAACATTTCGTACGGCAGTTTGTTCTCCATTGTTCACAAGCACCTTGGATTTCGCTTTCTCCGGGTGGTTACGTAGCGCTGGAGGATATTTTTACGCATCCGAAATCGATAAGTTGTTTGACCGTTGCAAGAAATGCTTAGTCTCTTGTGGACTTAAATGTGAACTTACGTTGTATACGTACGGGAAAACTAAACTTACATTGTCTGTTGTCACAGCCGTGTTCTCTATGCATATGAGGTTTAATAAATGGCCATAACTTGGAAGTGTAACTTATTTTTTGATTTGCCTTCGTATATTTTCTAAAAGTCTTTTCAAAATCTCGAAAATATGTTAATTTGTTGGGTTTCAAAAGATAAAGAACACCTTTCGGAATCTTGGATAACACGGGGATGTTACTGTAAATTTTCGTTTGGGGTTATATGATATTTTTCTATATTAAAAATATTTTGCCCAAACTATTCAATGAATTTCATTTAAAAAAAATAATATATCTTACATAATGAAGTAAACAGCGTTAAAAATTTTATTGAAATATAAGAATTTTACATGTATTGATAATTAATATGAAATACAGCCCCATAAACAATAATACTATTCGGTTTTTAAAAGGCCGTTAATTGCTATCAAATTACCAATTATTTTTAATTAACGAATTCATACAAAATATTTTTCCTTACAAGAAGAAGAAAAATTAAACTACCTATGCTGTGACGAATGGACTTATATGATGTAACATCCATAAAATGAACCAAAGGCTTTTCTACACAGTTCATAATGTAACGAAATTATTTTGAGTACGCCTGTAAATGAACTTAAGCTTTACGATGGAAAAGTACAATAATATTTTATTTTTACCGTTTCTAAAACAAAGCTTTTTGCATAGTTCTACATTTACTAGTCAAGATTTCAAAAACTTTTACTGAAAACTGATCTTATTCAAATAAAATTCACCGTAGATATTTTTTTTTATGAATGTTGTTTTAAAACAACGTTTTTCTTCTTTATAGTTAAAAGATAGTTTAATCTTGCGTAATTTAATTTTAAACAGTTTTTTCAGAATTAAAAAAAATTAATTTCAAAATTAAATGTGAAAAGAAATGAAAAAAAAAATATTTTCAATAAGATGTTTAAAATTTCTACATCTTATATAAAGGACTATTAAGAAATTTTTGCTTTTGGTTAGATACAGAAAATTGAAAATATTTTTTTATCAATCCTTCCATTTATATTTGCGCTTTCTTGCGACGTTTATTTGCATTTAAATGATAAAATAAAAAGCAAGTGTAATTTAAGAGTTTTCAATTTTCGCATTAAGTACTTTCACTATTCTGAATTTAACAAAATATATTGCATACCATTACTTCGCGTTTAACTATTAGGGTGAGATTTTTTTTTTCAATCCTAAAACAAATATTTTTCCATGCTTCTACATTTAACATTTACGATTGTAAAAGCTAATACCTTTCTTCTAAATTTCAAATTTTTTTTCATACAGAGTATGTCTTAAAATTCCTTTTCGTATTAAACATAGTTAAAAATAACGGAAAAAGATTAATATATTTTATGTTTTTTTTTTTTTTTTTTTTTTTTTTTTTTTTTTTTTTTTTAATATTAAGCGTCCTAAACATTTCTTTTTGTCGGTGTTATTTAAAAAATAACATGCAAATAAAAAATAAAAAAAATGTTTATTTGCAAGACGTAAAAATTTCTACTGCTTATGTTAAATGCTTTTAAAATATTTTACTTATCTTTTTCAGACAAAATTGTAAACATTTTTGGTTTTCATTCCACTATATTTTCATTTTCTTTGAACGTTTATCAATACTTAAATCTTTAAAAATACGAAAACACATTAAAACTAAATCTCCAAAAAAGTAACAAGCATTTTTAACTAAAGAATTTTACAGATAGACATTAAGTACGTTCTTAGTGATGTATGAAGCAAAGAAAAATAATGCATACCATTACTTCACGTTGAAAAGTATAAGACACTTTTTCGTCTCTCCAAACAAATATTTTTGCACGATTCTACATTTAAAAGATAATATTCTAAAATTGATAGTTTAATAATAAATACAATTTTATTGAAATAGTTGTTTTCATTTCATTTTAATGGAAGAAATAGTATTAAAATTTAAATAATTCCATTCGGCGGTACTTTACATTTCGATACCACTGTAATAATAATCATTTTTGCATGTTTTTGAAATAGTTTTTTAATTTCATTTTAATGAAAAAATAATTGTTTAAAAAAATTAAAAAACTCCTTTCAGGGCAGTGGGAATAATTTTTTTAAATTTTATTTTAAGATATATTCATACTATTTCATATAAATTAAATAAATTGGTCTTACTTCTCCTAAATTTATTATTTTGACAAGAAACATAATATGTAGGAATTTTATTATTTTTTTTTACCAGATGTGTTTGAAACAATATGACGTAATCATGTCAAAAAATGTGTAACGTTATGGAAATCATATTTTTAATTTGCCAACACTGCACAAAAAAATTTCTTTATCTACGAAAATATAATATAACCAAGAACGAAAATATACGATAACATCCTCCCAGTTATCCATAATTTTGAAAAGGGTTTTTTATCTTTAGTAACCTCATAACACATATATTTTCGATATCAAAAGATGTATTTATATAAAAAAGTATCTTTTTCATCCACTATTTTTCGAAAATGATTATGTATAGTTTTTATAATGCATTAGTCCGTTTTATCAAAATAACAGTTTTAAAGATAATATCAATTCGCAATTAAACATTTTAAAATGCGTATCAGAATTTACATGTGCGAGTGTAACAAACAAATATTAATATTGATGCTAATATTGATGCTGTTAATTTTCCATGTCTGGCTGTTAAGAATCTTTCCAGAACATGGAAATATTTCTATGAAGGTAGATAACATTTGAAAAAATCAATAATCCACGTTTAGAAAACTGATTAATATACTGAAAAAAACTACTCAGAAACGTTTTTCAACAATCCATTGCGCAGCAAAAATAATTGAAATTTTTATAAATGCTCTTTCAAAATCTCAAAAGTATACTCATTTCTGGGATATCTAAAGATAAGGAACTTCTATCAGAACCTTGGGTAACTCGGAAGATATTATTGTATATTTTGTTTGTGGTTATGTGATATTTTTCTAGATTAAAATTCCCCCCCCCCCCCCCCCCCCAAAAAAAAAAAAAAAAAAAAAAAACATTCAGTGTATTCGATAAACAGTTTTAATATGTCTCACGTACGAAGCAAACAGATTCTAAAAACTGTATTGAAATCAAAAAAAATTCTTAATGTATTGATACTGAACATGAAATATAGCCACATAAACTATAATACTATTTAGTTTTTAAAAGGCCATTAATTGAGATCAAACTACCAAATATTTTTTATTAACGAATTCGTTCAAAGTATTGTTTCTTACAAAAAAGGAAAACATAACAAAGAAAGAAAACTACATATTCTTCGCCGGAAGGACATATAATGAAACAACCATAAAATGCACCAAAGGCTTTTTTACATAGGTTATAATGTAACGAAATTATCTTTAATATGTCTGTAAACCAACTAAAACTTCACGTTGCAAAATTATAATAATATTTTATTATTACTGTTTCTAAAACAAACCTTTTTGCATCATTCTAGTTATTTTTACTAGTTAAGATTGCAAAAACAATTACTAAAAACTGCTGTTATTCCAATGAATTTCACCGTTGATATATTTTTTTATGAATGTTGTTTTAAAACAGCGTTTCTCTTTGGTTATAGTTTTAAAAAAGTTTAATCTTTTATAATTTAATTTCAAATAGTTTTCTGTTTTATTTTCAGGATTAAAACTTTTTTAAGTTTCAAAATTAAATGTGAAAAAGCATAACAAAAACAATGTTTTCAATAAGATAATATAAATATTTTTCACCAATTCTTTGATTAATACTTGCACGTTCTTGCGACGTTTATTTGCATTTAAATGTTAAATTAAACGAAAAACATGTTTAAAGACACAAACAAAAAAGTAACTATCGAGTGTAATTTAAGAACTTCGCTTCAAGTATTTTCGCTTTAAGTACTTTCACTATTATTGATTTATTAGTACTGCATACCATTACTTCACGTTTAAATATTCGGATGATTTTTATTGTTGTTGTTGATATTCTAGAACAAATCTCTTTCCACATTTCTAAATTTACTAGTTAAGATTCTATAAGCTTCCATTTAAATTTTCACTTTTTCCCCCATACATGCGCTGCTTTAAAATTCTTTCTCGATATAAACACCATTAAAAATAATGAGAAAAGATCAATATATCTTACGTTTTTTTTTAAATTTTAAGCAGCCTAAACATTTCTTATTGTCAGTGTTATTTAAAAAATAAAATACAAGTAGGGAAAAATGTTTATTTGAAAGAAGTTAAAACTTTCTAATACTTATGTTAAATGCTTTTAAAACATTTCATTTCTTTTTTTAATACAAAATTGAAAATGTTTTCGCTTTTCATATTTTTTTGTTGGATGTTTATTAGTACTGAAATCCTTAAAATACGAAAACACATTAAAACAAAATTTACAAGAATGTGACAGACATTTTTAACTAAAGAATTTTGCAGATATACATTAAGTAACTTCTCAATGCTGAAGAAAAATGCTGCTCAAGCAGAAGAAAATATTGTGTTCCATTTTTTCCCGATGGAAAGCATAAGATATTTTGTCGTCTCCCGAAATAAATATTCTTACATCTTTCTACATTAAAAAGTTATTATTTTAAATGTTGATAATTTTATAATAATTTCAACTTCATAAGCTTTCTGAAATAGCTGTTTTAATTTCATTTTAATTGAAAAAAAATTTTTAAAGTGCCTTTCGGGGCAAATTAGCATAGAGTTTGTTTGATATTTTTAAAGATATATTTATACTAATTAATACAAATTAAAGAAGTTGCACTTGTAATAAATTTGCTATTTTGATAAGAAAGATAATTTGTAGGAAAAATATAAATTTCGCTTACCAGATATGTTTGAAAAAAAATGACGTAATTACATTAAAAAATTTGTAACATTTTGGAAATCATATTTAAACATTTCCTACACTGCACAAAAGAGAAATGTTTCTTTATTGTCGAGAATATAACATAACCAAGTACAAAATAGACAATAATTCCTAGTTTCACGGTATTTCGTAAAGTGTTCTTTATCTTTAGCAATCTTATAATCCATTATATTTTCGACATCAAAAAAGTATTTATAAAAAGAAAAGTACATTTTGCTTCCAATGGTTTTCGGAAATGATTCTGTATAGTTTTTACAATATATTATTCAGTTTTGTAAAACAAGAATATATTAGTTTTTATGATACTCTCAATTCTGAATTAAACGTTTTCAAATGCGTAACAGAATTTACACATGCAAAAGTAACAAAATATTGTTTATTTTAATGCTAGTATTAATGCTGTTAATTTTTCATATTTGGCTGTTACACATCTTTGTAGAACATGAAAATATTAGATTGGGGATAGATAACTTCTGAAAAATCAATCTTCCATGTTGAGAAAACTAATTAATACACTGAAAAAATCTACTCAAAAACGTTTCTGAAAATCTCTCGCAGCGAGAAAACATTTTTTATATGTTTTATAAATGATTTTTCAAAATCTGGAAAATATATTCATTTCTGAGGTTTTCAAAGATAAAGAACGCCTTTTGGAATATTGGGTAACTCGGAAGATGTTACTGTATATTTTTGTTTATGGTTAAATGATATTTTTCTATACTAGAAATGTTTTGCTCAAACAGTTAAATGAATTTCATAAAAAAAAAATATATATATATCTCACATAGCAAAGTTAACAACTTCTAATAATTTATATAAGTCAAAGAACTTTAACATGCATTGAAAACGAACATGAAATATAGCCTTGTAAACTATAATACTACTCGATTTTTAAAAGACCGTTAATTTAGATCAAATTCCCAAATATTTTTTATTAACGAATTCAAACAAAATACATATATGAAGTAACATCCATAAAATGCATCAAAGGCTTTTCTACACAGGTATAACGAAATGATTTTGTGTATGTCTTAAACGAACTATAAATTCACGATTAAAAGTTAGAATATTATTTTATTTTTACTGTTTATAAAGCTTTTTGCATTGTTCTTTATTTACTAGCTAGGATTGCAAAAACAAATACTAAAAATTTATGTTATTCTAATAAAATTCACCGTTGATATTTTTTTATGAATGTTGTTTTAAAACAGCGTTTCGTGTTGTTTAAAACGAAACGCTGGCTGTTTCAAAAGTTTAATCTTGTGTATTTTAATTTGAAATAGTTTTCTTTTTTTTTTCAGAATTAAAAAACCTGTTTTAATTTCAAAATTAAATGTTAAAAAGAGTGGAAAAAGAATGTTTTCAGTGATTTGCTTAAAATTTCTACTTCTTAAGCAAGAAATTTTTACTTTTTCTTAGATAGAGGAAATTAAATATATTTTTCACCAATCCTTCGATTAATACTTGCACTTTCTTGCTACGGTTATTTGCATATAAATGATAAAATAAACGAAAATCTCGAAAGAAGTAGCAACTAAGTATAATTTAAGAACTTACCATTTTCGCATTAAGTAATTTCAGTATTCAGAATTTAACAAAAAAAAAAAAAAAAAAAAAAAAAAAAAAAAATTGGACACCATTACTTCGCGTTTCAATATTAGGATCAGACTATTTTTTTATTATCCTAAAACAAATCTCCTTCCATGCTATATGTATTACTTAAGATTCTAAAAGATAATACTTTCCTTTTAATTTAGATTTTTTTTTCATACAGCCACTGCTTTAAAACTCCTTCTCGCTTTAAAGACAGTTAAAGATAATAAATCAGATCAATATATTTTATGTTTCTTTAATTTTAAGCAGCCTAGACATTTCTTATTGTCAATTTTATTTAAAAAAAAAATTAAAACAGGGGAAAATGTTTATTTGTAAGACGTCAAATCTTACTAATGCTAAATGTTTTTAAAACATTTTATTTTTCTTTTGCGTAAAAAATGGAAAATGTTTTTGCTTTTCAATCAACTATATTTTCATTTTCTTAGGATGTTTATTAGTACTTTAATGTTTAAAAATACGAAAGCACATTAAAATAAAATCTCCACGAAAGTACCAAGCATTTTTCACTAAATAATTTTGCAGATAGTCATTAAGTACGTTCTCGATGGTGTATAAAGCAAAGAAAATTAATGCGTTCCATTAATTTACGTTGGAAAGTAAAATTTTTTCGTCTCCAAAAACAAATAATTTTGCATGTTTCAACATTTAAAAGTTCATATGCTAAACGTTGGTGCTGTTACAATAATTTCGACTTTGTATGTTTTGTGAAATAGTTGTTCTAATTTCATTGTAATGGTGAAAAAATAATAAAATAAAAAAAAATCGTCAGTTTAAGTAGTCTTTCTTTATTCTTTTGATTTTACGATGTATTTATGCAAGTTAACATAAATTAAACAAATTGGTCTTACTTCTTTTAAATTTGCTGTTCTGACAGGCAGATAATTTGTAGGAAAATTTTTTATTTCGCTTACCAGGTGTGTTTGAAAGAATATGACTTAATTATATAAAAAAATATTTAACATTTTGGAAATCATATTTTTAAAATTACCTACACTGCACAAAATAGAAATGTTCCTTTATCTACGAAAATATAAGTAACACTAAGTACAAAAATAGACAATAACTTCTTCCGAGTTACCCCCTATTTCAAAAAGCATTCTTTATCTTTAGTAACCTTATAATGCAATATATTTCAGATATTTAAAGAAATATTATTTATAAAAAACGTTTCTTTTGATTCCACTGATTTTCGGAAATTATTCTGCATAGTTCTTATAATGTATATCATTCAATTTTGTCAATCGGAATATATTAGTTTTTAGGATACCCTTAATTCTCAATTGAACGTTTTCAACTGCGTAACGGAATTTACACATGCGAAAGTGACAAAATATTGTTAATTTTAATGCTAATATTAATGTTGTTAATTTTTCATGTTTGGTTGTTTAACATCTTTGTAGAACATGAAATTACTTGATTGGGGATAGATAACATCTGAAAAATGAATATTCCATGTTGAGAAAACTGAATAATACTCTGAAAAAAACTACTCAAAAACGTTTCCGAAATCTCTCACAGCCCGAAAAATTTTTATGTTTTTTATAAATGATTTTTCAAAATCTCGAAAATACATTAATTTCTGAGGTTTTCAAAGATAAAAAAATCCTTTTGGAATATTTGGTAACTCGGAAGATGTTACTGTATATTTTCGTTTATGGTCATATGATATTTTCTTATATTAGAAATGTTTTTCCCAAACTATGCATTGAATTTCATTAAAAAATTAATTTGTCTCACATAACAAAGTAAACATCTTCAAAACATTTTATTTAAAGCAAAGAATTTTAACATGTATTGATAATGAACAAGAAATATAGTTCCGTAAAGTGTAATACTACTCGGTGTTTAAAAGCAATTAATTTAGCTAAAATTCCCAAATATATTTTATTAACGAATTCAAACAAAATACATATATGAAGTAACATCCATAAAATGCATCAAAGGCTTTTCTACACAGGTATAACGAAATGATTTTGTGTATGTCTTAAACGAACTATAAATTCCGGTTGAAAATTTAGAATATTATTTCATTTTTACACTTTATAAAGCTTTTTGCATTCTTCTACATTTACTAGTTAAGATTGCAAAAACTAATAGTAAAAATTTATGTTATTCTAATAAAGTTCACCGTTGATATTTTTTTTATGAATGCTGTTTTAAAACAGCGTTTCGTTTTGGTTATAATTTTAAAAAGATTTCCTTATGTATTTAAATTTAAAATAGTTTTCTTTTTTTTAATTCAGAATTTATAAAAAATTGTTTTAGTTTCAAATTAAATGTGAAAAGCAATGGGAAAAGCATGTTCTCAGTAAGATGCTTAAAATTTGTACTTCTTAAGCAAGAAATTTTACTTTTGATTAAATAGAGGAAATTGAAAATATTTTTCACCAATCCTTCGATTAATACTTGCGCTTTCTTGGTACGTTTATTTCCAATAAAATAAACGAAAAAAAAGCATTTAAAAAAAATCTCGAAAAAAGTATGAAACAAGTGTAATTTAAGAACTTTCCATTTTCGCATTAAGTATTTTCAGTATTCTGAATTTAACAAAAAGCATTGCATACCATCACTTCGCGTTTCAATATTAGGATCAGACTATTTTTTTTTTTCTTATCCAGAAACAAACTCCTTCAATGCCTCTATATATTCTAGTTAAGGGGACGGTAGAGCTTAAAATCCTTAAAAATAATTTTTTTTATTTTTGTAAATTTCAACTTAAATATTATTCAAGAGTACATTATATACATTATAACATGCATTTATCCCAAAAAAAATTAAAAAAAATTTTTATTTTTGAGAAAAAAATGGAATTTTACGCGTCGTGTTGGAAATCTTCGAAACGCCCCATGCGTCTTCAATATCAATGAAAATCCCCAATATTTTTTATAAAAGTTTGGTTTATATATAGAAATTAAATAGAGCATCGAATTTTACATATTTGAATTTAAAGGTTAAAAAAAAAAAAATTGAAAAAATTTGAAATTTTTTCGAAAATTTTTCAAAATTTCAAATTTTTTCAATTGTTTTTTTATTTTTTGTAAATTTTATCTTAAATATTATTCAAGGGTACATTATATGCATTATAGCATGCATTTATCACAAAAAAAATTTTTTTTGAGAAAAAAATGGAATTTTACGCGTCGTCTTTAAAATCTTCGAAGCGCCCCCTGCGCGTTCCATATCAATGAAAATCCCCAATATTTTTTATAAAAGTTTGATTTATATATAGAAATAAAATAGAGCATCGAATTTCACATATTTGAATTTAAAGGTAAAAAAAAAATTTTTTTTTGAAAAATTTTTAAATTTTTTCGAAAAAATTTTGAAATTTTGAATTTTTTTTTTTTTTACCTTTAAATTCAAATATATAAAATTCGATGCTCTATTTTATTTCTATATATAAACCAAACTTTTATAAAAAATATTGGGGATTTTCATTGATATTGAAGACGCATGGGGCGTTTCGAAGATTTCTAAGACGAAAATTCCATACTACTGCGAAAATTCCATTTTTTTCTCAAAAATAAATTTTTTTTAAAATTTTTTTTGGGATAAATGCATGTTATAATGTATATAATGTACCCTTGAATAATATTTAAGTTGAAATTTACAAAAATAAAAAAAAAATATTTTTAAGGATTTAAGCTCCACCGTCTCCTTAAGGTTCTAGAAGCTAATACTTTGCTTTTTTTATTTTTTTTCATATAGCCACTGTTTCAAAACTCCTTCTCGCTTTAAACACAGTTAAAAATAATGAAATAAGGTCAATATATTTTATTTTTTTTAATTTTAAGCAGCCTAACAATTTCTTATTGTCGGTTTTATTTAAAAGAAAAAATACAAATAGGGGAAAATGTTTATTTGTAAGACTTTAAATGTTTCTAATGTTAAATGTTTTTAAAATATTTTGCTTTTCTTTTGCGTAGAAAATTGAAAATGTTTCTGCTTTTAACCCAACTATATTTTCATTTTCTTTGGATGTTCATTAGTACATAAATGTTTAAAAATACGAAAACACATTAAAATAAAAACTCCAAAAAAAAAAAAAATAATAACAAGCATTTTTCACTAAAGAATTTTGCAGATAGACATTAAGTACTTTGTCGATGGCGTATAAAGCAGAGAAAATTAATGTGTACATTACTTTACGTTGTAAAGTAAAATTTTTTCGTCGCCCAAAACAAATAATTTTGCATGTCTCGACATTTAAAAGTTAATATTCTAAACGTTGATGCTTTTACAATAATTTCAACTTTGTATGATTTGTTAAATGGTTGTTTTAATTTCATTTTAACTGGGAAAAAATAATAAAATTAAAAAAATCGGCTGTCGGAATACTCTTTCTTTATTCTTTTATTTTAATATGTATTTATATTAGTTAATATAAATTAAACAAATTGGTCTTACTTCTTCTAAATTTGCTGTTGTGACAAGAAAGATAATTTGAAGGGATATTTTTAATTTCTCTTACCAGGTGTGTTTGAAATAATATGATGTAATTATATAATAATTTATAACGTTTTGGAAACCATATTTTAAAAATTATCTACACTGCACAAAATAGAAATGTTTCTTTATCTGCGAAATTATAAATAATATCAAGTACCAAAATAGACAATAACTTCTTCCCAGTTACCCACTATTTCGAAAAGCATTCTTTATCTTTAGTAACCTTATAAACCCGTTTCGGCCTGACTAATTTTCTGCGAAAAATGCAAGAATTCATTTGCAAACATTATCGTAGAAAGAAAATATTTTAAAAAGAAAATTATATACGGTGTATGCAAAAATATAAAAATACAGCATTTTTCAAATTATATGTTCGCAATGGATTCAGTGTGGAATTGTAACATTTATGATGATTTTTAGACAATTTCTTTCAAATGAAGAGTCAGTTAAAATAATAATATTAATAATAAAAATAATAAAACATAGCTGAGAAAGAATAAAAAAGATAAAAAAGAATAAAGAAAATCACAGTTTCGAAGCTCTATAAAGATAAAAAAAATATTTCTCAATTTATTTTTTGAATTATTTCAATTTCACTTTTTAAAATCATATATAAATTTCAGAAGTTTCCCTTAACAGAATTATACAATATGACATACATTTAAAAAACAACCTGTCCCGTAAAAAATAAAGTTCTGCTCTGCCTCTCCCGTATCTGTTGCAAAAAATTATCGCATCCGTCCGCAGTTTAATAAACACAACAGATCCAATTCCGCGCAGGAAAAAAAAAACTACTTCAAAAAACGTAAGTGTGACAATAACCTTCATTTCCCCTCAAATCCAAATCAGGTACAAATAGCTCCGATTGTAGAATAATTTTGCAATCGCTCGTCACTAGATACCATTTCTTTTCGGAATAATTCTTAAATATTTCAAATGTAGTTTTTATCTTCTCGCCGAGGAAACCGATTTTAGAACGCATCGATTGTAGAATTTAGGAATTAATCGATGGCTGTATCGAGTGTTATGTTCTACGACGTCGATAGTTCTCGATTGGTTAGTTATCGACAACCGTTCATGAACGACTCTTGGACGTAACCACTGTACAGTTGAAGGATTTACATTTCTGTAAATGATCAATGCAGTAAAACATTTTAGTTGCACAAATCGCCGACATGCGGGAAATTGGCGCAGTCAGCTTTATCATGTTATGGTTATGCATGAGAGTGCCATCATGAAAATTTATTTATTTACACTCAAAAACTTTCAAACATTCAGAGATGTGGATAATACCATCACCAAAATACACAATGACTGTATCTGCGTGACAGAAAGATTCTGTGTATTGTGAATTAATAAATTTTCTCGATGGCACTTCGTATGATAGTTTTAATTAGTATTACCGTTAATATTCATTAGATTATAATGATCGCAGTACAACATTGCCTCGTCTGGCTGATTTTGTAACTAAAACTTCTTATCGCATTAATACCGTGGTCAGAAATATTTATATTGCGTCCAACGGTTGTCTCTGCCGATCTTTCGAAACATGGATTCTTTCATTTTAATCACCCAATATGTGTATTAAAAATGTGTAAATTCAAAGGAAAGCGGCTAATAAACAAGGAACTTTAATACATTAAAGATGTACGTTAGAATATTGATAATTTCGTAAGTTTTTAAGTTTAATTCAATTTATCTTCAGCTATATCATTTATTATTTTTATTTAAATGTGAAATAAATTTTAATGAAAATAAAGTTGGTTCTGAAAAGAAAATTATGAAGTAGTAAGAATAAATGAAGCCATAAAATTTCCTTTACTGCAATTATAAATTTTGAAAAGGCAGTTTTCTTAAATAGATTTACATATTAAATAATGAATATATAACGGTATTTGATTTCAAAATTACTTTTATCATTAAAAATAAACCGTCAAGTACGATTATTACTCGCTCACAGAGCGTTCCATGCATTAAATATATTAATTAGTAACTGTATTTTTACAAAAATTATATATATATTCATTGCTAAAAGAATAATAAAACTTTGTAAAAAACTGTACAATGTAGGGTTGGGTATACCTGTATATACCATAAAAGTTCAGAGAGATATGGCGCACAAATAATATCAAATATTGCTAAACTGTATAACTCTGTTTTAGGTGCTTTCGTAATTATATAAATACGTAGCGCCTATAGCCGTCGTTCAGTCCGTCCGTCTGTCCGTCAGCATATAACAGAGCAAAAACTACTCAACACAATGGTCTGAAATTTCAAATATATAATTGTTGCAATATTTTGTCGAGTCATTTCAAATTTCATGAAAATTGGATGTATAGTTTAATTACAGGAATAGTCAAAAGTTTTCTGTTACATTACGGCCAATGGGAAAAAATTATAGCAAGTGCATTTTAATGATGTTACAGCCTTCTGAATGGTCTGAAATTTTAAATATATAATTGTTGCAAACTTTTGTCGAATGATTTCGAAATTTATAAACTCGGATGTATAGTTTAGTTACAGAGACAGTCTAAAGTTTTCCGTTACATTAAGGCCAACGGGGAAAAAAATATTTCAAGTGCATTTTACTGATCTTACATCCTTTCGAAAAGAATGAAATTGATATGCACTTATGAAGTGCATTAAAATATACATTCATTACAATATGCGGTGCAAAAAATATTTATAAAACTAGTTATAGTACAGTCAGTCAGGTTAACTTTGATCCGCATTTTCTCTATTTTCGTATGCCATTCTCTTATTTGAAAAACATTGTCGCAACTAGGGGCATAAAAGAGAAGAAATTATCCTAAATTATTTTTTTACTATAAAAAAAATAACGAATAATAAGTATAAAAGCAATAAAAAAAATGGATTTTTAGCCTGGTTTAAATTTACCCAGCCATTTAGGGTAACTTTGCACCATATGATAAATTTTTATATAAAATAATTCTTTATAAAAAAAGTATTGTAGTCAGGACAACGTTAAACTCCAAAAAATGTTTTCAGATATGTAAAGACTGCGAATTTACATTTCCCAACATCACAAGATTTGTATAATTTATGATATTACAACAAATATCAGGCATAAGAAAAGTGGAAGAAGAGAAACATGAACATTTAGAAATTAAAAAAAAAACCTGTTTATTGTTCATATAAAACATAAAAATGCATTGGAAAACAATTTTCAATGTTTTAACTCAATAATATATCCATAGTTACAGTAATACATACTAGTATTAGTATTATTCAAATAAGAATAAAAAATGTCGAATGTATGAAATGTCAAATTTGAGTAGCTCCGCCCCGAAAAACGCCTTTAAATGGATTTTATATATTTTACACATATTTGTGAAAATATTTACATGCTATATCTAATGTTCATTTTCGGCATTTATATAAGATATACCTGTAAATATGGGAAATTTTTTGACAGTAGCACCTATAATTAGTAAATTATAAACATCAGTATAACTTTGAGCCGGCTCAAAATTACCCTGAAAATGTGGTAAAATGTTAGTTCCTTCTTATTTTACATTTTATTAACCATTAATAAATGAATAATCACAAAATATTAACACATTTACAACATTTAGATACTAATATGTCTTATAAATGAGTATATTGTTACTTACTATGAAAGTTTAATTAGATTACAACAACTTCAAAACAGCATTCAAAATTAACTTGAAAACAGTACTTTACAAAAATAGTTAGATGATGCAATTAATTGCGCATAATGTTGCTAATTTATTTTCTAAAATAAAGAGTAGAAATTCCAGTTTAGAACCTTGCCAACAGAGCACACTTCTGGAGTTTATTTAGTCTTTTAGAGTCAAAAATATTGAAAAATAGGAGGTGGTGCAAAGTTACACACCGTGGTTCAAAGTTACCCTGATTGACTGTACGTACGCAGCTCATTTGCCACGTTTGACGAGCAATTTCAAACTTGTTTAATCTTATTCTAATATGTTTATGGTGCACATAATTCGGTGATGACAATAAATATAGTGCATATTTAGACTTCATTTGGCATTTAATAAAACCGAATTCAGCGTAGTAACAATCTTTTCTTTTTACAGAGTACCTAAAACAAAACCTTTGTTCAAAGTTTAAAATTAGCATTGTGTTAAGCGCGCTTCGAAAGAAGGTCGCAAAGTTACAACGCCGCGTTGTTCCATGCCGAGTTTTTCCAGATTTTCCGTTTTACATAGTCATTGCCTTTATCATTAAAAATTGTTATCTAAGCATTAAAAGCCAATGGTACATAGAGTACGTTGCCCTTGTATTTATATATGACAAAACCGTCTGTGTCTTTAAGAGTTAATATAATGGCTAATTACCGACAATTTTTTTTCGAAAATCATTATTAACAATCTTTTTATACTTTTGCGACCATATGAAAACCTCCAGTGCTCCTCAACTCTTTTGCTGAATGCCCGCAAATCGAAATTTGTGTGTAACGGAACAATGCGATTTTGTCAAAAACTATGCAACCTAGAGTTATCGCTATAATTTTCCTGCAAGGTTAAAATTAACTTCTACTATCTCTGATTTTTTTTCATAATTTTAGTTTCGGTAGATTCGGACACAGAGGATAGGTGCATATCTTGGCATAACATTTTCGACGATATCTGTGAAAATATATTACCTAAAATTAAAAGAAACAAATTTTTGAGTTCGGTGTTACGAAAGCTTTCATATGATACCCCACACGATATACAAAGAAAAAAAATCAAGTCACTTAATAAGCCCTTCTGCATTTTTCCTAAATATATTTGTGAATGTTTAATAATCTTTAAATATGTGGCTCAATAATGTTTATTATTTCCCCAAATTTGAACTTTCCACGTTTCACAGTTTTAGAGTAAAATGTCTGTGACAGACAGGCACAATAGTGATCTTACAATGGTTCTGTTTGTGCATTTTAAGTACGGAATCCTAATAAAGTTAATACGAAAACTTCTTAATAGTTAATGTATACAGGGTGCAAAGGAAAGTCCCTTTAACCTTAAAATCCTTGCGAACGGAGAGCTACAGCTATGTAAGTGAGGTAACGGTATAGTAAAGCGACTATGTCCGACATAATGCAATCGACAGCAGAGCCCCTGGTGGCGAAATTTAGAAGATAGCCATTGCAAATCGAAAACGAAAAGGGATAGAGCAAAATTTCCAATTAGAAAGTTTTAGAGCATCAATTAATTAGTACGAAACGACATTTGGTTTACACGGATAAGATAAATTGTCGTCGGTATACCCAAAAATGTCCGAAATCGGTACGCGACGATTGTACAGCGCATATTCACATTTCGGAATTTAGCAGTGCGCAATCGCAGATTGTGACGTTGTATGGTACTGTAACATCTGTAATATTTTAATTTCCAATGCATTTAAAATTTTAGTTTAACCCATTAAAGAAGAGCATCTTTTACACTTCTTTTAATTATTCGACACCAGTTTTTTCCACAGTGTAATTTTGTTACATTAAATCGCTCAACATTTGAGATTAGATAATGTGAAATTTTCCAAACTAAAATACTGGTATTCAAATTTAAATGTTTTTTTACTTTACATGGCAAGTTTTCTTGCTAACCGACTTTAATGTGTTAAAAGGTGTTGGCAACCGCTTAATATAAATAGCCTAATCTCATAGCATAAGCTTATTGATGGCAAACGATAATTTTAATCCGAATTCGCAAGCGTTTTTATTCTAAAACTTTTATTTTCTGTGTTGTGACAATCTTAATCGTTGCCTATCGACGAGTCTAAAAGACGTGTCCTTTTTTGAGAGTGACAAAGTGAATGAGATCCATTCAGAATGAATTTAGAATGATCCTAAATGAATGGGATCCTACAAAAGGTACATTTCCAGGGGTTTGTGCGGGTCCTGAAATTGGCAAATCAGAAAATTCTTCAATACCAGTATTTTGTTATAGGTAATCTCTCCTGAAATAAGGCTAAATTTCGCGTGTTTAAACTTGATTCATTTTTTAAAAGAAAATACTGATATTTTGCCTTGAAAATAACGGTACCCGTACGAACCCTGTTTTCTTAGTGTATTAAAAATCATGTTTTCTTGTAGTTTGAAGTTAGAATTTTGGAAGTGTATGAGAATGGCGAACTTCACTGATTTCGAATATTGCGAGATCGTACTTATTTACGACGAATGCCAACGAAATGCGACGCATGCTGCACGGGAGTATGCTGTTTGTTTTCCAGCTGCGCCACATGCAAGTGCAGTTACCATCGCAAATGTAGTTCAACGTCTCAGAGAGACAGGAAGCACTAGGAGTCGTCCGCGTTCTGGCAGAGCAGTGAGTGTAGGTATGTGTATTGTGCTAGAGATTATTTTGACATATGTACTAATCCATCCACACAGCAGTACAAGAGATATAAGTATGGCTTGTGGCTTAACACGGGGCCGAGTGCGGCAAATACTGCGTGATCAACATGCACATCCCTATCGTATCACTCTGCAGCAAGCACTGTTGCCATGAGATAATAAGCGTCGATTTGATTGGTGCAACTGGGCGTTGATTAATGTTGAAGTTAACTCAGATTTTTTGTCCAACATTCTTTGGTCGGATGAGGCACAGTTTCAACGTACTGGAGTACCAAACTGACACAATGCCCACTACTGGTCGCTGGAAAATCCCTCGTGGGGACTATCAACCAGACACCAAATGCGCTGGTCCATTAACGTATGGTGCGGTATTTGGAAGGATCGCTTACTGGAACCTGTGTTCTACGAAGGTACATTAAACGGACAGAGGTACCTCCAACTATTACAGAATATCATACCTGACTTTGCAGATGATATTCCCCATTCCGCATTACTGGACTTGTGGTTCCAACATGACGGTGCCCCTGCACACCAGCCAGCTGCAGTGCGAAGTTTTCTCAAAGATTGTTTTGAACAACAAATTATAGGGTATGGTGGTAGTGTTGAATGGCCTCCACGATCGCCGGACCTCAGTCCGTTGTATTTCTTCCTGTGGGGTTACATAAAAGATCAGGTTTACGCAACTCCACCTACAAGTCTGCTGGACCTACGTCGTCGTATTGAAGATGCTTGCAATAGTGTGACATTTTGCATGCTGAGAAATGTGCATGCAGAATTACTCTCACGAATACAAACGTGTATCGGAGCAAAGGCGAACTTTTCGAACATACTGAACATTAACATTTTATCACTGTGAGACAGTTTGTCTTTATTGCTTTTTAGTGTGATGTTATCAAAATGTATTGACGTAAGTACGTATTTATACAATAAATTGTGCCTATTTCTTCATACTTCTGGCTATTCCTTTCAAACGTATACACAAAATGGAGTACATCGATTTGGGACATTTTGGGGTATACCGGCGACAATTTATCGTATCTGTGTAAACCAAATGTCGTTTCGTACTAAATAATTGATTCTCTAAAACTTTCTAATTGGAAATTTTGCTCTATCTCTTTTCGTTTTCGATTTACAATGGCTATCTTCCAAATTTCGCCACCAGGAGCGCTGCTGTCGATTGTATTATGTTGGGCATAGTCGCTTTACTATACCGTTACCTCACTTACATAGCTGTAGCTCTCTCCGTTCCCAAGTATTTTCAGGTTAAAGGGACTTTCCTATGCACCCTGTATTAAAATTGTTGATTTTAAGATAAATTTATTAAATATAAATTTACGTTGTTAGAAACATTTAATGAAAAAATATATCTGCATAGGATAATTTAAACTTAAGTTTTAAGAAGGAAAACAGTGTAAAAGAAAACATTAATTAAAACCATGCTAAACGTTGTGTTTAAAATATGCTGCTAAATCATTTTTTAAGCTTATATTCTGGTCTTTATTTAATATTATCAATTAACATAGTTTTCGTATATAAAAAACTCAAGCACCTAAGCTTCATATGTTGATAGGATTTCTCCACTCCTTTATAAAATACATCATAACGTGTTTTTGAAAATTAAAATGTTATGTATTTCTATATAATGGGGTTGGCGGCATAATTTTCATACTTTACGTAGTCTTGTAAGCATCCAATTGCGTAGATAAAATCTTAAGATCGAGATTATTGTTATTCTAATAAAAAGCTAAAGTATTTAATTGTAATTGTTATAAATACAAATGACATACAATGACGTAAGAATTGTCTCAATAACCCCAAACATCAAGACCCAAATTTATTATAAAACTGTATCATTTTAAAAGGTGTGTATTTAGCTTTATTCCGTAATTCTCGCTCCAGTGATATTCACGGACTGCGTCTTTTATTCTGATTGATTGATTTTTTTTATTCCCACCAGTTTTATAAAATAGTGTTATGGTATCATTTTACCTGTCATTAAATAAGAAGGATATTTCTTTTTTTTTTAAGTGGTGCAAATAAGCAATTTAAATTTTTAAACCGTAACTTAATGCGACCGTTAAGGGGTTAAACTTTCTATTTATAATGGACACGATATTATTTTAAACATCTATCATGGAATAATTTATCAACGAGAACAATTGTAATTTATGTGTTAGTGCTTACATATTGTTTTTCTAAAGATTTCTCTTTATGAGTTACAACATTTGAAACATTGTGTCATATTTATGCGATATTTCAAACTCCGTAATAATCATATATGACATATATACTTCTGTGCTTACCATACTCGTAGAGAACATAACCTGTTATAAATACTCAAATCTTTGCATTTTAGCTAACATTACGGTAAACGTTTATTACATGACATTATCAACTGCAACGTTTACAGCATCACGGTATAAAATTTGTCTAATTTGCTGCAAACCTTCATTCTTTAAATTTAAGGGAAAATGTTATTTGTGTCAAATGTGTTACATAATATCCTGCTAGCGTGAATGTCCGAAGCAAGTGTTTCTGAAGTATCGAATGGCAATTTGATCAATTAGTTAATTTTAATGTTTGAGCAGACATATGAGATGTGTCCTGATCCTGTTTACTTATAGAGCTTCAAAAATTTTGTTATTCTTTAAGAGCACTTAAATATACATCTAACATTTACTTCGAAAATATAAAACTGTAATTTAAAATATCATTCAGAATTTATAAAAACAGTATAAAAAACATTATTTTGAAGCATACAGCGTGTATACTATTTTTAGTTGCTAAAAGGCGTAAATTGAAACTTTAAAAACAGTAAAAATATATTTATTCACTTGTTCAAACGTTTTGACGCTATCCGAGTCATTTTCAAAACAAAGGAATAAAAAAATTCAAAAATTGCACGGTTTATGAAACGCTATCATTCCAATTTTCACGTACTCTTTCATATTATGCACGTTATTTATTTATTTTACTAAGATGTTATTTTTATTTTTGTAACCAAAGTTTTGATAAGTTAAATGATGCTGCACCTTTCCATGTTGAATTTTTGCGTGTTACAAAATTGTAATGATGGCGTTTCATAGGCCGTGCAATTTTAGAATATTTTTATTTATTTGTTTTGAAAATGACTCGGGTAGAATCGAAACATGTAAACAGTTCAATAAACATTTTTTTTTCTTTTTTAAAATCTTAATTTACGCCTTTCAGCAATTAAAATTAGTATATTATTACGAGGTGTTATTTTTCTATATATTTATGTAGCTTGCATTTGTTTCAAGTTCCTGCATTTTTTATAATATAAAACTACTTATTTTATAATGAATAAATTGCTTTGTTTCATCCATTGTATAGCCTTCAAAAGTTTCTCAATGGTATAGAGACATTCTGAAATTGCACTTAATGACAATAAAATTTGAATATCTATAAATAACAACTGCTATTAATTATGAAGTAGTAAAATGGAGATAAAAAAGGAATATTCGATTCAATTCAGGGAATATTAAATTGATTGTTATTCCAACATTTCATTCCAAATTAAAACTTGTATAATTTTATGGAATAAAGAAACAAGCAAATCAATTCTAATACATTTCCTAATCTTATTTTTGTGCTCATCATAAAGAAAACTGATGAAATAAAATATAACATGAATATTATTTAGAAGTTACTAGATGTTGAAAGTTAATTTACAATGATTGAAAAAAATATTTGACTTATCTCTTATATTTCAATCTTGAGACAGCTTATGTTTCCTCAAGATTGACCATCTGAGATTCAGAAATTTCTCAAAAGTGATTTTATAAAAAAATTACTTATGAATGTGTATTCACGAGCATTTGTACGAATGAATATCCTTTACAGATGAATGGTCTGATTACCGTAACTTCCGGCACATAATCCGCGGATCAAACAATCATGTTTCGACCCAGAAATTTTATTTAATAACTGAAGTTAAACATTTACCGCGAGTTACTAAGTTACTTTAATATTATACTTTTTATAATTCTATCATACTTTCCTCATCTTTTTCTAACTGTTTGCAACATTTATCTCAGAGTTACTAGACTATGCGGTTGCCGCCCTCATTTTCTCAAACTTTGAACTATAGGTAACTGTAGTTAAAATTGTAAAGATTTTAATTGTATAGTTAGTTTAAACTCCCCTCCTTTATATTTTTTACCTCTTTTTGTTAATTTTCCCTCTTGTATATATGTAAATATTTTAAACTTTTCCTCTGTTTTGAACAATTCTATATTTAGTTAAACTAAAATGTATGATCTCTGTAAAGAGTTTTCTTTTTTTATGCTCGGGCATCTCTTCGGCAGCTTTTTCGCCTGTGTACGGACTGTTTCAGGTCTGATTGGATCTAATGGACATTTACCCTTATATATACAGGGTGTTCCGTTAAAGGGGTCCAATATTAATAGGGGTAATAGAGGAGATCACACGGAGCATAAATCAGTATATAATGCCTGGCCGGATCTCAATAATTTTCAAGTTACAGCAAATAGAATGAAAAATCGGAAATTTGTAAAAAAACCCTCATTGCTAAACTATCGATAATGCTACATAAAAACGAAGCACATATTTAGAAAGAGCAGAAAAAATCCTACGAAATGACATAAGTTGTTTTAGAATATTGAGAATTAATGGCGAGTTACAAGTTCTGAAACAGTGAAAAAATACAAAATCAAATATTTAGCAAAATAGTTGATCGTTAATTCCAAAAATGCAACTCTACCTACATCAAGGAAAATGTTATAAAATTTGGTCCATTCCGAAAGCTTTCGCAGAAGCTGACAATAAACCATATCAGTTTAATTGTATGGGAGAAATCAAGCAGTTCCCTAGTTACAACTCTGTACTGTTGCACGCTCGGAAAGGGCGAAACTCCGCCCATGACGATTGTAAACACCCCGTTTTAATATCTTTCAATTATACATTTCTGATCAACCTCTATCAATACCCTTTCATTATTCAGTCTGGTCAAGTGAATGACATATTGTGCAGCTCTCGCCTTGTCTTAAAGCAAACTCCGTGACTGCTGCGTTTCCTCCATGAACTTTCAGGATGATGAAGAAGAAGTACTTTTTATGCAAATTTTCTTTGTGTATAGGAAGAAAAGTGTAATAAAACAGCAGTCATCAGTGGGCGTTATGTTAAAGGGAGGCCGTTGTAAGTGGGATTGTAGTAAGTTGATGTATAATAATTATGCCGGAATACTCTAATGAAGAATATGCGGACATGCATCTGATGTACGGGCAAGCTCATGGAAATGCATGTCTAGCACAGCGCATGTACCGTGAGCAATTTCCAAGGAGACGTTGCCCAAGTTCGAAACTCTTCATAAAAATCGATAGACGATTACGGGAGACTGGATCGTTTAATACAGCAAGCATTGATGCAGGGAAACCTCGACATGTACGAACACCTGCAATGGAAGAAGATGTACTGAATATTTTTAAAGATAACTCCTCCACGAGTACACGAGCTGCTGCGTCTGAAGTCGGTGTTTCTCACCAAAGTGTGTGGTGTGTTCTGCGTGCAGAAAGCATGCACCCCTTTCATGTGCAGCGGGTACAACTGTTATCAGTAACAGATTGTGCTCAGCGGACAGAATTCGTACGCTGGTTGCTTAATGTAACAGAAAATAATCCACAATTTCTGGAAAATATTTTATTTACTGATGAAGCAACATTTACGAGAGAGGGCGTGGTAAACACGCACAATATGCACACATGGTCATATACAAATCCGCACACTGTTTTCCCGTCGAACGCACAACAAAAGTTCAGTGTGAACATATGGGCAGGTGTCCTCGGCGATTATCTCATAGGACCATATTTACTCCCAGATGTACTCAATGGCAGTACGTACTTGGTTTTCCTACGGGATATCTTACCGCAGTTACTGCAAAATGTGCCAGCAACATTGCGCCACAATATGTGGTTTATGCACGATGGCGCACCGGCACATTTTTTCATAGGTGTTCGCAATCACCTCAATTCAACATATCCTGGGAAATGGATTGGACGCAGTGGACCTGTTGCTTGGCCTGAACGCTCTCCAGACCTCAATCCGTTAGACTTTTTTGTTTGGGGACACCTTAAATCGCTGGTGTATGAAACGCCTGTGGATACACCGGAGGATTTACTAGCACGAATCGTTGTCGCTGCAGGAGACATTCCCAACTCCGTCGGAGTTTTTCGGCGTGTTCGCCAATCTTTACGACGTCGCTGTCGGCTGTGCGATTCTGTTAATGGGCGCAACTTCGAACACCTATTATAATAATGTCCGTTCGTCTGCCTTCCGACATTGAACTGTGCAGCGCAGGCCAGAAGACTATGCTTCACATATGTCATAAAGTACGTGGAATGTAATTCTTTATTTGTCATTTTTCTTTTATTTTCAACACTTTTTGGCACAGTATTTTGTAAGTCACAGACTGTGGTGTACTCAAATTGTAAATTACAAAGTTTGTATGAATTAATTTAAAATTTAGTGTCTTTTTTAAAATTTATAATTAATAAAATTATTATGCTATTTGTTATTATTATTTCCTATCATAAATTATGATGCACATATACATACAATAATTGTCCATGTAAAACATGTACTGAAACTTCTTGCATAGTTACAAATCGCAATATTTTTAATTATTTCCGAATTTTCACCACCAGTTTAATTTTAAAGAATTTAACTTAAGCTTTATATCAATAAAAGACCACTTTAAAATGTAGACTATTATTGTAAAGTTATTTTGGTTCATTCAACTCTTGAATAATTAAAAATGTTGCATCTCAGAAGAAGCATGATCGAAAATGTATAGTTGAGAGTAATTAAAAAGGCGGTGTTTCCAATCGTGATGGGCGGAGTTTAACCTTTGCTAGTGTCAAAGAAAGCGGAGTTGTAACTAAGAAACTGATTAATTTCTCTCACACAATTAAACCGATATGGTTCATTGTAAGCTTTTTCGAAAGTTTTCGGAATGGACCAAATTTTACTACATTTTCCTTGTTGTAGCTAGAGTTGTCTTTTTGGAATTAGCGATTAACTATTTTGATGTATATTGGATTTCGTACTTTTTTCACTGTTTCAGGGCTTGTAACTCATCAATAAATATTGCTATTTTAATACAATTGATGTCATTTTGTAGGGTTTTTTCTGCTCTTTCTAAATATGTGCTTCGTTTTTATGTAGCATTATCGATAGTTTAGCAATGAGGGTTCTTTTACAATTTTCCGAATTTTCATTCTATTTGCTGTAACTTGAAAACTATTGAGATCCGACCAGGCTTTATATAGTGATTTATGCTCCATATGATCTCCTCTATTACCCCTATTAATATTGGACCCCTTTAACGGAACACCCTGTATATATATATATTGTTAAACTAACATAACTTATGTTTTTTACTTTTTTCTTTTTTCTTCTTACTCTTAACCTTTCTATTTTTGAGGCCACCAGCTGCGTCTATACATTCTTCTATGGTTCCCAATGCATTGTAAAACGCTTATACTCTATACTGGATGCATGGCAACTAGGGAATTCAGAAACCTACTACATTGTTCCATAAGATATATTTTATATATAAGATTTCTGGGTCCGAGTATAATTGTTTGTTCCGCGGATTAAAGGTCGGAGTTATTATAGTTATTTTTATAGTATTATAGTTATTATTTTTAATAACTAACACGCGGCAATAATTTTACAAGAATAATTTTAATAATACTAGGCCCCAACCCCGGTTCCGACACCCCAGATTCTAAAAAGAGGCTAAATTCAACGGCTTTAAAAATATTGAATTATAATTTTAAAAAACAGTGGCAATCTCCCTGTAAAAGAGTTTGCATTCATATTCCTTTGATTGGAGATTTTTAAGGAGAAATCAGCGTTTATTAAGGGATACAATGTTTGTTTTCGTCTTTGATTAAAAAAAAATAGTAAAAAAATTGAAAGTAAGCTAATGTTAATGAATTAAGTAAACAGTGTCTTTGTCTCTCGGTTTTTTAACAGCTCTATGAGAAAGTTTTTTAAATAACATATTTGAAATTTATAGTTTTACATCTGACGTAATTTTCACCAAAGCTTTCTTTCTCTTTTTAACATTCACGTGAAAATGCTTTCGTTGTTAGAAAAGAAATATTAATTGCGCTGCCTTAGAATTCACGATTATAGTTGAAAATATTATCACAAAATATGAAATAAATGTCTCGCGCAAATATATATTTTAATTTAAACTGTTTTGCCAACTGTCAATTATTTGGCCTTTTTAAATATGACGCAAATTTCCTTCATTTGCGACTTTTAACGCGTAATACTAAAATTTTCTTTCTCTTTTAAATTTTATGTGTAACTATAGTTTTTATGATGTAATTTTCAATATTTTTTCAATTTTTAACACGTAATCACTTAATTCTCATTTGAAAGTTTTTTCTGATCATAATAGCCACGTGTAAATAAATTTTTAAATTGAAGGAAATATTATCCTTTGCGCTGATTTTAAAATTTGCAACAGTTTATAATAATATCCTTTTCTAAAATATGTAAAAAATATCTTTCGAAATGCTGAACATTTGAATTTAAAATAGAGATAAATCCTCAAAAAATGAGTCAAATTAAAAAAATGAATGCAGTCTGCACACCGAGAACTTCTTATGTATTAAATGATGTCAAAATGTTTAAATTCCTATGTGTAGTTGTTGCTCATATAGATTTTTTTAATGAAACAATTTTGACTGACTTTAACATTAAATATATCTTAAAGTAATTCTTCGATTTGAAAACTATCTACATCAGCGTGTTTATCAAACATTTCTCTATAATATCACCGATTTTCATATATTTGTATGAAACAGTTTTCTTAATATTAACGAAGAAAGACTCCCGGTCACAATAAATATGGATGCCGATCTAGGAGTTTACCCGAAAGATCTACGCAGATTTTTATTGGTCTATTTCCAAATCGTTACATTTTATATATATACTAGAAAGGTAGACCGTCAAAAATGACGGAAAATTAGATATAAAGATATATATAACTCATGTGTAAGAATATGAGTTTTCTCGCTTGTTCCGCAGTGATAGATGAAAATAACACATTTTAAGAACGAAACACATTTATGAAAAACTTTGTACAGTAGAAGACCACTAATCTGCACAGTTTGGTTCCAAGTGTTATGAAGATTTGAGGCTTTTTGCGGTCATGTCTATTCAATCTTTGTTTACATTTTTTTTAAATTCATATATTGGACAATTTAGATTGTTGAGCCTTAAAAATAAATAAATAACACACTTGAAGTAAGGTTAAAAACTACTAAATTATCGTATACGATTTCATGAAATGGTATTATATGTGTGAGCTTCACGATCTTGGTTACGACGTTGGCGAAATTGGCTGCAACTTGTCATAATCCTAATAGTGTGGGCCGCTATAACAAAAAAGTAACCAGTTTTTAGTAAAATTTCTGATATAAAGTAGCTTTCAAAAACTTGTGTAAAATTGCAGGCCGTTCTCGTGTTATGTCAGTCCTAGGAATAATATTTCTAACACTGAAGATTTTCCATGTATTTATGGAATTTAGAAAAGCTTCTCCAAAAGAAAGGTCCTGAAATGACATTGTAATTCCTCTAACTTCAAAGTTTAATCGGGCCCTGATGTTGAGTACTGAAATCTAATAAATACAGTTATTTTGAATATTAGAACAGAATTAAACAGTTAAACTTGTTTAACTTAAACCCGCTGTTACTTCCCGATGTTATTTTTTAGTATTAAGAAAGAAAATTATTTAAAATTTTCAAATCATGCATTCATGATTTTTTTCCGTCTTTAATAACTAAATAATGAAAAAATAGGCATTTGTTCTGAGCTCATAAATATGACAATAAAATAATGTAACTAAGAGACATTGCAAAATTAAATGTTTGTGATTACAAACCATAAACAAACGATACCGCCACCAATTTACCTACTATGACGTCATTAGAATATTGCCCATTGATTGTTGGAGAACTTACTTTGTGAATGATTACCTCGATGATTTAATATTTTTGACGTTTCACGATGAATGAATCACTTGTGTTTGTTTAGGTTTATGGAATGAGATATTAAGCTGTGAAACTAATTTCAATTGAAGTTATCCAAGGATATATGTATTTTTAGTCGAAATTAAAAACAATGCTTTGATCTCGAAATAAAAAGTTTTAGTTTGTTATTTCTGTTAATTGTTTATTTAAGTACTTTTCCATTACAGCGCATTTTTAAAAAACGCTTGGCGCGATTCGGGCATCAGAAAGTGAGATATGTTGCGAAAATATATAAACAGCTATGAAAACAAATCTAATGAACTTTTATCTTTGTTTATATATGCACTTATATGCATAAAAAATCGTTTCTAAGTACATATATATAATTTTTTTTATATACAAATTACGGCACAGATTTCAGATATGAACCGGGATACCTAACTGGCGCCAAAATGGTGTTATTTTGCGTGCTATGGTAACCCGACTATTGTTTTTTATTTATTAATAAATTGTTTATTTACTTTTATTTTCTGTTTTTTAATTATTTAAACTGCTTTGTTCTAAAGTTATTATTCAATCTTTTATTTATTTATAGTTATTTCCTTTTCAAAATGATAGCAAATAATTGAAAAATATATAAGTAACTGGTATTCGAAAGCGAGATTTCTGCCAAATTGGCGTCATAGAAAAATCACGCCAACCCCCATGCGTATATGACATCGGCGCAAAAATTACTTCTGTTTCTTTATAAAAATGGGTAAATAGCTTTTTTTATAATAAATTGTCGGCACAGATGTCATATACGCCTATATTGGCGCGATTTTTTTTCTTTTTGACGCCGATGTCATATACGCACCAGGTACTTAACTGGCGCCAAAGTGTCGTTATTTTGCTTGTAATGGTAACCCGAATGTTGTTTATGCTGTTGATGTTTTCGCCAAATTGGCGTCGGAAAAAAATCGCGCCAATATGGGGCGTATATGACATCTGTGCAAAATTGTATACATATGGAAAAAATTGCTTGTGAGTATGAATCAGTAAATAGGTAGCCATAAAATACGTTGGCAAACTTCTTTCTCGCCAAGAAACTTTTCTCCGAAGTATTGTACATAAGCAATGATTGCTAGAAATGCATTTTTAATTATGATATGCGCTTTTATGTCTCCCTACATTTATGCATACTATACTGTGTGTATAAATGCTACAGTTCATATGCAGGGCTACACAAAAGTATTCGTAAGGGTTACTAAGTATGAGAGTAAATTGCTTAAAGGTGGTTTTTAAAGGAGTTGTGCATTTTTACGCTGAACTGCATTTAGTTTCCTTAGAAATGTTTGTAGAATATAGATAAAATGATATACATGGTCGCGCAAAGAATTGGATACATAACCGTCTATGAATGATAATATCTGGAAATGTGATTTCAGTAGTTTGAAGAGTAGTTTAAATTAAATTTTGGCTAAATAGTGGCATGTAATAGCGGTACTATTGGCTATGGACGGTAACTGCTGAAATCAATTTTTTAATTTTTTATGCGTTTTCTAAAATGTTTACTTAGTTATCTTGGTACTTCTTAGTTATCCCGTCGACCAAATTACTGTCGCCAAATTGTAAGATCAATTGCCAATAATGGTTGCCATTAATTAATTAATTAAATGCCAATAATGGCCAATAAAACCATTAATTCTACGTTTTATTTGTATTTTTATTAATGTTTTACTATTGATTTGGCGATTTATATAATTTGGCGAAATTGGTCGACGGGATATCTAAGAAGTAACGTTATCTTATTTACCTTATTTCCCTAAATAACGAAGTTTTATTAAAGCATTCAGGATGTGTTGGAAAGTGTTTCATATTCTATGCTTAACGCATGATTTTTCTTTCTTAATTAGTCTTATTTTGCATCTATTTTATTCTTAATTTTTTAGTCTTATACTGCTTTATAGAAACTTTGGCACAGTTGTCATATACGTTATCATATATTGGCGCGATTTTTTTCCGACGCCAATTTGGCGAAAACATCAACAGCATAAACAACAACATCCGGATTACCATATCAAGCAAAATTACGACACTTTGGCGCCAGTTAAGTACCCGTTGTGTACATGACATTGGCGTCAGAAAAAAATCCCGCCAATATTGACATCTATATGACATCTGTGCCGAAACTTTAATATTTAATGTTTAAACTCTTCGCTCCACTCCCCTTGCATATAGTACAAACTATAACACGGATAGCGCAAAATAATAGACAGTTTGGTACTTTTCCACTGTAGGGGCTTTGACATTTTTAAAAAAAAGCTTGGTGTAATTTGGGCATCAGAAATTGAGATTTGGGTACTTTTCCGTTATGCGGACACCATTGTCGCCAAGCGTAATAGTTGGCGCAAAATCGTGAATTGAGGCATTTGAAAAATAAAAGAAAAACCATTGTCGATACTAAAGTGAGCATTTAAAAAATATAACATTTGAAAATTCCAGGCTTTTACGAACTATTTCATCAAATCACAAATATATACTTAAAATAAGTGAAAAAATTACTGCTATAAAATAAAGCAATAAAATAAAACTCATATTAAACTGCTGGCATAAAATTACAAATATCTTTTAGCATTTTGAAATAATTGGCGCATTAGCATACATTTTGGCATGGTGTCCGTATAACGGAAAAATATCGAGATTTGTTGTCAAATCATATAAACAGCTATGGAAATAAACTTGATGAGCGTTTTTGTTTGTTTTATATGTTTGTTTTATATGTATATTATTGATGTTTTTATGTACAAATTGCATCTGTTTCTGTATAAAATTAGAGAAACGGCTTTTTTATGTTAAATAAATCGTATAAATATCGAAAAAAATGCGTGTGTATCTAAAATGAAACAGTGAATAGGTTCCCGGAAAATATGTTACCAAATTTCCTTTTTCGCCAAGGCACCTATACTGGAAAAGTACCTAAAGCACATTAAAATCGCGCAGTTAGGAGCTCACACAGTACACCGTTGTCTATTGGCGGTTATTTTATTAGTAGCATCGGGAGGAAGATATAAAGATGTACTTTAAATTCTCACCCATAGATTTCGAAAAAATTATCTTAAAAGAGTGGAGTTTAAATTAAATTTCGGTGACCTCCATTATGAAAGATTAATGGTTTTAAATGGGAATTTCGCCAAATTAGCCAGCTATCGCCAATTTGGCTAACATTTGGCGCTACTGTGGTAACCCTACATTAATATTTTTCAACAATTACTCATTTCAATGAGGCGGTCCTACCGGAGTAGTGAGGGACACACAGAGACTTGGATTTTATATAAATAGATAGAAGGATTGAAATAATTTTAATTGAATAAAATTATTACAGTAGCGTAAATGGTTTACTCATTTTATACTATATTTGATATCGGAAATGTATATACGATCGAATAGAAATATGGGGGAAAAGAAACGCAAAATAAATCCAATATCACTGCGGAAAAAGGATATGACTTCGACGTTGGACTGCTGCGTTTTGAAAATGCCTTACCCCTTTATACTAATAATGTGAAATGGGCAACTGATATCGAAAAATAGTCGAATGAATTTTATATTCAAAATTTCGAGTTTGGAAATTCAATGGATCTCATAGTTACAATATAATTCAATGTACTGAATCTAAAAACTTATTCATAAGTAGATATTTTTAAGATGTATGTTATAATGTACAAATAGATAAAAAAATGAATGTACAGTTTTCAATTCATTTAATTCCAGCTGGTGCTTGGCTCAAGATTGACCATCTGAAATTCAGAAGTATTTCAAAAACCATTTGTAAAAATTTTATTTAGCAATTTGTATTCATCAGAATTCTATTTAAATATGTATATTCTTTATGGAAGTATGATTATATACGATTAAAAAATTATAACAACTAACACACATCGACAATGTTTTTACAACAATATTTTTATTTTCTCATATTATTGAATAAAATTATTTCAGTAGAGTAAATGATTATTTACTTTGTACTATATTTGATATCGGAAATCTATATCCGATCGAATATAAATATTCAGAAAAAAAGGAAAATAAATCCAATATCATTGTGGAAAAAGGATATGACTTCAATATTAGAATGCAGCGTTTTGGAAAATATATTCGATTGTTTATATTAATAATGCAAAATGCACAATTGATATCAGTCGAATGAACAAGATATTCAAAATTTCAAATTTGGAAATTGTAAATTGATTACAGTTTTCCAATCATGATAATAGTTACAATTGCATTCAACATATGGAATCCCAAAAGATTATCTATAAATTATTTTTTAAGATGTAAGTTATAATGCTGAAATAGCCAGAAGAAAAAATCTCTAAGGTATTCTATTTATTTAATGAAAGTTGTTTATTTCTAGATTTCAATATTCAAATTTATTCTTTAAAAGGACGGTTACTTAAATGTGCATTTAAAATAGTAACTAAAATTAATAATCTGTAAAAGATATGAGCAATTTGAACCCATATCACTTAAAACATTTTATTGAAATTAAATTTTCTGTGTTTTTGTTATTCGGGAATTGAGTGAGTATTAAGAAATAAGCTGTTCATTAAATCACATTTATAAAAAAGCACTTTCAAGGACCGATTACCTCTGGCGGAACACCCAACGCTTGCTCTGAATATCAATCGTCGTCCTATTTAAACGCAAAATATTTAGCATAAATAAAGCCAAAATTGCTATTTGAGAAATGTGGGAAAGTTTTGCCTTGAGGTAAACAAGCTCTTAATACATACTTAAAGTTTTGCATTATTGTGCTATGCATTTATAATATTTTATGAAAAAGATAACATTTCATTCACTTTTCCTGGTACTTATAGAGATAGCATTTTTTTTAAAATGTTGTTTCAGCTTATTTTCATAAGAAAATGTATGAAAAAGAAGTATATTGTAATTATGTCAAATATGTTTGGTCGTAAGATGTTGAAACTGCATAAAACTAAAAATATCCAGAAAAGTGTGGAAAAAGCCACCAATTATGAAACAATCGCATCATTTGCAGAAAATATCAAGATTACATAAAGTGTCACGGAAATAATTACTGTGTTTTATAACCACTAATCACACAAACGAAGTAAGTCTGTTCAGATTTTCCTTAAAATATCTTCATTATTGTTTAAAATGAAAAACTAAAGTCTATGTTTGGTTAACAAATGTATTTTCCCGCAATATAGGAATAGTGATTCTAGTTCAGTATACAGAAATTGATTTTTGTATTGAGCTCAAACTCATCTCGATATTTGCGCACGAATTTTCGGCGCACTCTGTATGTCTCATAGATCTGTTATTCACAAATATGTCATTATATATTATGAATCTGAGATTGTTCAATATACATATAATTATTTCTTCAGATATGTAAATTAAAAAATAATAATAATAGGTATTTCTTTTTTCATATGCTACTTAAATATAATATATATATATATATATATATATAATGAGAAAGTATTATGGAAAATAATTAAAAAAAAGAAGAAAACACAGAACAAAAAATATTAACTGATTTCTTATTCAAATTTTCAACGTTAAAAAAGAGCAGCTTCTGCGACTGGATTACGAGAATGAAAGTACATAAAGACAAAATCTTTAATACTCTTCAATGTTGGAATTGTATAAATGTTACATAAAAATGCTTAACAATAAATACCGCGATATTTCTCCCGCATTAAAATATCTTTGGTTTTAAATTCAGAAAATATGATGCAACAGATAGTTTGTTTTTGAAAAACATTTAAGATTTACAATATTTATGAGGATGTTTATGCAAAGCCTTTTACACGCAAAATATAGAAAATATTTTGAATCGCTCCATTAGCAACGATTTTTCTTTGTTCTCAGCGTATAGTTAAAATTTTATTACTCAAATTCACAGTTGACTTACAAAGTCTCAAAGAAATGGAAAAAATGAATGTTAAAAAGTTTACTGATATTTAGATATAAAATTTTCAATTAGAATTTAAATAACTATAAAAAATTCATTAATTAGTTGAAAAGTAGAAAGAATATTAAACGTATATTGAGATTTTAATATAATATTAGTTTTTATTAATTTAAATTCTATTTGGTTTATTTAAAACTGGGATACTATTTGTTTTCCCACATATATTTAAGGCTGTTCTCAACTGCTCTGCGCAACAAGCACAAAATGTTTTACACATTTACAAATTCATTTTTTAATGGAAAGCTGTAAAATTGGAATGCTTGACCATGGAAGTGTTTTGGAATCGAACTGTGTTTCCATTTTTCGATAAATAAATTTCCTATTGAGTTATAAGCGAGTTTGATTGCATGAGAAAGACGTTTTTAACTATCTGTTTCTTAAGTGGTTATTCGCCTTTCGCGTGAAAATTCGGTTCAAAACGCACACTTTGGCACTATTTTCTGAAAGATCTATTGCGTTTGCACGAAAACGGAAAAAACTGTTCGAGTAGTACGAATGCACGTCATTTTCCACGTTTGACATACCATTTCAGACTTGTTGTTATCTCTTTTCGAATTGGCTGCTGTTCTCGAATCTCATTGTTAGCAAAAGGTGCGGGTCAAATCAGGCACTTTCGCTTACCTTTACTTTAAATATTTTATAAAATTCTGTATGTTTTGTACATTTTTATTATTTTATTCGTTATTTCTTAAATTGTATTTTTAGATATTTATTGCTGTGCGTCCTTGATTGGCACCTTTTTAACACTTTCCAACAAAGTTGTAAAGTGTTTATGCATTCGGTTTGTCTGGCCGTCTGGTCGTCTGTCCACGCTCTAACTCCCGTAAATATACTCGGATTTTCATGAAATTGATAAAGGTTATTTAGGGTCACCAAAAAATGTTTGGTATTGTATATGAAGTATGTCGGCTTAATCGTTCATTTACACAGGGTCACTCAAAAGTATTCCCTTACATTATGGTATAAGGGGGAAAATCGTTTGCAGAGTATTTTAATGACATTATGCTATTTCAAATGTTTTGAAACTGATACAAATTACTGAATTTCACTACGATCACGTTAGAACAGGACATTCATAGCATATTATATTCATTTATAAGGACACACAAAAGAAATCGGTAACAGTAGAGTACTGTCTTTGAGTAATAATTCCTAGAGTATGTGATTTAAAATTTGGTATGCGTTGTTAAATTTAATCAAGTTTTTGCATCTTACTCGTTATATATAAATTCTATACATCAGATACAGGGCTTCACAAAAGTATTCACGTACTGTTCTCCTTATTAGAGGAAATTGATGAAGGTAAATTTTCAACTGAAGTATATGTATCTATAACCCATTCAAGGGCGGTGGCTAGAGGGTCTAGCCACCTAATTTTAATTCCAAAACTGACTACTGGCACCAAAAATATTTTAATAAAATGTTGCTTTTGTAATTAAAGTGCAAAAATAGCGTTTTGTTATTTACTAAGTAATTCGTTTGAATATTCTGGTGTCAGTCAATTATTTTATCATTTTACGAACAGAAATCCTCTGCCCCTGAAAGGGTTAAAGGGAACTAAGTTTTGGCATGCATGTAGTTAATAGATTCAAATCTATATATAATATACAGGGCTATTAAAAAAATGCGTATAACTTTCCGATTGTGTATGGGAGTAGCTGAAATTTGGTTTTGAAATGTATTAAGTGTTTCCATATGGTTGAATTGCACGTAATATTTTAAATTTTTAAACGGTGCAGTTTTGTTACATTATTCTGAATGTATTGGAAAGTTTTTCATAATCTATGCTTCACGCATGATTTTTTCTTACTTGTTTTTTATTGGGAACGGTCTTTGGTGGGGGTGGGGGGGGGGATTGTTTTCAGACATTTTGGTCTGGACTTTTTCGAAACTCATTTTTACACATTACGTCTCATCACCGGAGGTGCAGGACTTTTGCCCTTGGTACTCTATGAATTTTATCTCCCAAGTTCAAAGTTTCTTTAAAAAAATTTTCCGACAGTACTTTCTAAAAAGAAAAAAAGTGCGTGATAGTACATACACAGTGCCCGTACTGGACCGCTTTTTGAAAATCAGTATTTTTTGACAAAATTATTCGTGTTTAACACGTTCACGCCGGCGCGGTGGGTCACACTTGACTGTCTCAGAACTGCCAAGTCTCCGGCGTTTTGGATACCAGTATTTTAATATAAAAAAAAAATGTTGTTTTATTTTATTAGAACAATTCGGCGATTTAAGGGGACAAGGGACCTTAAAATCCTTAAAAATATTTTTTTTTTTTATTTTTTTGTAAATTTCACCTAAATATTATTCAGGGGTACATTATATGCCTTATGGCATGCATTTAGCACAAAAAAAATAAATAAAAATAAAAAAAAATATTTTTGAGAAAAAAATGGAATTTTACGCGTCGTCTCAGAAATCTTCGAAATGCCCCCTGCGTCTCGAATATCAATGAAAATCCTCAATATTTTTTATAAAAGTTTGGTTTATATATATAAACAAAATAGAGCATCGAATTTTATATATTTGAATTTAAAGGTTAAAAAAAATTTAAAATTTTGAAATTTTTTCGAAAAAATTTCAAAAATTTTCAAATTTTCAATTTTTTTTAATTTCAATTTTTTTTACCTTTAAATTCAAATATATAAATTTTGATGCTCTATTTTATTTTTACATATAAAGCAAACTTTTATAAAAAATATTGGGGATTTTCATTGATATGGGATGCGCAGGAGGCATTTCGAAGATTTCTAAGACGACGCATAAAATTCCATTTTTTTTCTCAAAAATAAATTTATTTTTTTTTTTTGTGCTAAATGCATGCCATAAGGTATATAATGTACCCCTGAATAATATATAAGACAAAAATTACAAAAAATAAAAAAAATGAAAATTTTTGAAATTTTTTCGAAAAAATTTCAAAAATTTTCATTTTTTAACCTTTAAATTCAAATATATAAAATTCGATGCTCTATTTTGTTTAGATATATAAACCAAACTTTTATAAAAAATATTGGGGATTTTCATTGATATGGAAGACGCAGGGGGCATTTCGAAGATTTCTAAGGTTTCGCGTAAAATTCCATTTTTTTCTCTAAAATAATTTTTTTTTTTTTACATTTTTTTTGTGATAAATTCATGCCATAATGCATATAATGTATCCTTGAATAACATTTAAGGTGAAATTTACAAAAAATAAAAAAAAAATATTTTAAGGTCCCTTGTCCCCTTAAAGGAACAACATTTTCTCTAAAATAACAGTGGTGTGCAAAAAGCCGGAGACTTGACAACTCTGAGACAGTCGAATGTGACCCACCGCGGCGGCGTGAACGTGTTAATTTAACATTTGCATTCAAAATGCTGTTCGCGATACGAAATTTATAAAGATGATTCTTCTTTTTAAAAAAATCCCTGCCGGCTCGGGCCTACAGGCGGAGGTAGATTTCGAAGTTAGGTACTAAATTTACCAACAAAACTTAAATCAAGATCTTCATTTAGAATGAGCTCTAGAGAGCTAAGCGTTTTGTGAAAATTCTAATATACACGAGTACATACACGTATGGATACGTAATAGGTTTAAAAAATAGCTAAAACAAATTCAGAGAACCTCAGACTGTTAAAATAAGTTAATATTTCCATTGTCGGGTTTTCATCATGTTTTAATACGTTTCTTCAAACTCACATGACGTTACATATTCACCTGTTGAGGTCCGTTTTATTTCCAATTTGATGCAATATATATATTTTTTTAATTCGTCAAACTATTTATTTCATTCCGAGTTTTCATGCAGAAATCTTGCTCTAGAAAACTTATGACGTAATATTCAATTTGTTTCAATTATTCAAACTGTTTATTTAATTTAATTTTTCACGTGAAACCTTGCAAAAGAAAAGCAATTGTTGTGGTGAGAATTTTACTGCTTTTTTTTTAATTGTTGGCAACTACTATAACGAAAAATATTTATTTTTTCCTGACATTGTTGTGTAAGAGCTGGTTTTATCCGAATCATGTTAAGGCGGTATTCAAAATTTTGAACCCTCCCCATTTCCATCCTCTTGGGCCGATTTTGCCCATTTTCAATCCCCGCCGAGATATTAGCCATCTCAAAGTTGTTGGCGAGTTTGAAGACGATCCGTGCATAATTGCGACTTTTATCGTGCGGACAAAATTTAGTACATACATACATATATATATATATATATATATGTGTGTGTGTATACATATATAAACCTTTTAGGTGGGGGTGGTTTTGGGTTCCTGGGGGTCGTATAATGAAAAGTTATGAAGGAATTTTTCAAAAGTCGCACCATGGTAACGACTGCAATAGGTAGTATTTCTTACGAAATCTACCTAAAAATGGTGTTCAGAAAACGGTCCGAGAGGGAAAATGGAGATACAAATAATGAGGAGGAGACATACAGCGTAGAGTCTACCAGTTGCGAGTGAAGTAATCAAGGAGGTTGTTAGATAATGGAGACTGATTTTTTGCATCAGATCAACAGTTTCTGATGACTGCCGAAGCAAACTTCCACCAGTAAATTTTGAATCGAAAATTTGACAAAATTTTAGCTGGTTACTCTAATAAAATTTCTCTGACAAATATAGTTAACCCTAAAACTACCGAAAATTTTACTCAAGTTTTATAAAAATATTACACATCAGAATTCTTATTTAAAACTATTGAACTTATTTACTTAACTCATTATTGTCTGGTTTACATATTTAGTTTATTTTAAAGAAATTTCTGGTTAGAATAAATATTTCGAATGTACCCATCGGGTCCATTGGACCCGTCTGGTAGGCGGAGGGTTAATATTTCTGTTCTGCTTTACTGGTGGCAGTTGGAAGTTGGCCCGGGTATTATAATCTGTTTCGCTGGCACTGACAGGAGGTTGTAGAGGTTTTACAATATGGTGGACACGCAAGTCGTGACTACCGCTGTAGTAAACTTCCACCAGTAAAAATAAATATTTCTTTGGGGTCATAATTATAACTTAAATGTTACACTCAGAAGGCGTTTAAATACGGGGAAAGTTTCCGCTCAGATTTACTGCTGGAAGTTTGCTGATTCTAGATGGCGAAAAGTCGATTTTTAAAAGTTTATCGTCGCGTAGTTTATTTTTTGCAGGTTATAGCTTAATAGTTAGGGCGTTGCACTCTGGTATTGGTTTTGATACAAATATACATGTATGGTCCATAGACTAGTGCAACGTTGGTGCTTCTTAGTTGGGAATGGTTTAATCAATTTGAGTGTAGTTGCTTAATCTGTTATTTGAAGCGGAATAAAATATACAGTTCGATTACGGACTCTTCCGAAAAAAGCATGGACTTAATTTTATCGGATTTATGTGCATAATTTTGCACACATAAGCTGTTCTTTCATATTTAATGTCGCAAAAAACTATTTTTTTACAATTTTTTTTATTAAAAAAAAATATATATATATATATGATAAAGCAAGATAAAGCTCAATTTTTGATATCATTAAATACATGTAGTTTAGTTTACGTTCCAATTTATTTTGTCTGTCTTTATCTGCCTCCCCAGTTTTTACCCGACTAAAAAGAAGGGTTATGTGTTTCACGCGTATCTGTGTATGTGGATTTCTTTATACCCTCGAAACATCCCAACGGCTAGATGGATTTTAATGAATGAGGTCTCTATCGATTTGTCTTAACCGTCCGATAATTATAGGCTAGGTTTTGTTTTTATAAATTAAAAATGGCGGCCGTAAAATACAAAATGGTGGTAGAGACAAAAAAAAAAAAAAAAAACGCACCATTTGAGTGGCATATCATTGGATAGGTCTTTCAAAATGAAAACGATGTTTCATTGACTATTTTACAGTCAGAAGCTCTGTTAAAATATTATACAACCTGGAAGTTGTGTAGGTAGGATCTCTAGCTTTACTGCAACTCTAACCATCATAGACATCTATAGACTTCATCAAAACAGTGTTTATAGATAGGAATTAACAATTAAACACAACTTAAAAGTCATCAATACGAGTAAATAAAAAAATAGGTAAGTAATATGAACAAGTAATGAAAAAAAAATATTTTAATTCAAGTCCTACTTATAGTCCAGGCAATGGAGACCGTATAGGGACTCTACCTAGCAAAATTAATGGTAGTACTGGAAATCTTCTTTCTAGATGTTTTGTGGGTCGCTGAATCCGAATTTGTAACTCCTCACCCAAATTCACCCCGGCAACGCCCCCAAGTTTTGGTTAAAAGCCCCCCAAAAAAGGTTTTTATTAAAAAATCCATTTTTTTATTGTTTTAGGGGAAGAGTAGCTAGAAATTCAGAAAGTAGACAAAATTTGCAACAAATTAGATATATGACATAATGACTTAAGATGAAGGAAAAGGGCGGATCTGCCTCGGAACATGCGCCGCAGTGTGGCGTGACTAAGTTGGGCAATTCCACTTAACCACTCACACGTTTACATTATCCCTCCCATCTTCCCTCCGAACTCGTTTCGGGGGGGGGGGGGATTTTTGGGGGAAAGTTAAATATTCGGATTCAGCGAACCAAAAATCTTAAAGTAAACCTTATAGAGAAAGTTCGGAGGGAAGATGGGAGGGCTAATGTAAACGTGTGAGTGGTTAAGTGGAATTGCGCAACTTAGTTTACGCAGCACCGCGCGCATGTTCCGAGGCAGATCCCCCCTTCACCCCCTCCCCCTTCATCCTAAATCATAATGTCATATATCTAATTTGTTGGAAATTTTGTCTACTTTCTGAATTTCTAGATATATTTTCTCTAAATCAATAAAAAATTGATTTTTTTAATAAAAACCTTTTTTTTGGGGGGGGGGGGTTTCACCAAAATTTGGGGAGGTTGCCGGGGGAAATTTTGGTGGGAAGTTACAAATTCGGATTCAGCGACCCAAAAAACATCTAGAAAGCCGATTTCTAGTACTACCATTAATTTTGATAGGTAAAATTCCCTATTGCCTGGACTATTAGGTCAATAAGAGAATTTTTTTTCTCCGATTCTTCTTTCTTCTTGAGTGGCTCTTAAAATGCCTTGTTCAAGAAGAGGGCTCTCTCGATTATTGAAAATTAATTAATTTAATTTAATTAATGAATTAATATTTAAAAAAACTGGATTAACATCAAGTCTCATTCACTACAAGTTAAAGAAAAATTATTTGAGCTTGATTGGATGAATAATAAGTATTTTATTAACGATTGAAAATTCGAACAAGATATACATAGCGAGAGTTTGAGCTAATAGTAAGAATTGAAAATAAAATAGTTTCACATTGATGGGAAATAATTAATTAGTTTGCTTTTTAAGCAGACGGGTTTTTAGATTTTTTAAATTTAATTGTTTATTAGAATTATTTTTAGCTTATTATGTCTAAATAAAAAAAAAAAATAATTTTATTTCAAGTATTCTTCTCCTTTTAACAAAGTTAGCAAAATTTAAGATAGTCATATACGTGGGTGGTTTAATAATTATTATCACTAATGTATATAAAATATTTGTACTGCGATGGTTGATGTGGAATATCGAAGCCAAATCTCTTAAATGCCTATATGCCCAATTTCAGAACCGTAGCTGTTATATTAACATAGTTTTGGAGGGAGGAGTGAAATTTTTAAGACCTATCTTTGGGGGAGTTTTTTAGAAGCGGGATGAGGGGGAAATTCTGGTGCGGAACTTATGAGGCTACATTTGGACAGTGGATGAGATGTGGCTACATCACTATGATGCCGATTCCAAACGACAGTCCTTTCATCCACTGTCACAAATCTAGCCCCATAAGCTAAAAATCAGCCTTTCACCCGCACTCCCCCCCTTTTACCCCTCCCTCCAAAACTATTTGAATATAGCAGCTACGGTTCTGAAATTGAGCATATAAGAATCTCAGACGATAGCTTCGATATTATACAACAACCATTGCAGTACAAATATTTTATATACTCTAGGGACAATAATTATTGAACCGCCCTCGTATATAAACTTTCGCACCATTATGAAACGCCAACAAGATTTAAAATTTAACGAAAATGAGAATTTCGTTGAAAATATTTTCTTTATAGTGGAAAGTTACAATGAAGGGCCCATGAAATTTTGGAAACGCGAAATATTTAATTTCATGACCAAATTTGGACAAAAGTTGTCAGTTGTATGCAGATATCTCAGGACAAATTGATGCAAAATATATTACTTGGCTGCAAATTTTGCATGGTTACAAAATTGATCCTGACAAATTCTCCAAATTCAGATTGGATACAATGCAAAACATAATGTAGACCTTTTCCCATAATGTTTTACGATTACCATTCTTTACATAAGATTCCGCAGTGCAGAGATAAATATATGATAGAATATACAACGCAGCAATTTTCATTAAAACTGTAGAATTTTTGTCTCGTATCTTACAGTTTAATAGAATTTCAGAAAAAAATATTGTTTTTATGATTTCTTACTATATATGCTAATAAAAATATTTTTTTATGACTTAGATTCCTTACCGTTAAGAAAGTATCGTTAATATTACCAACAAGAACATAAAATCATACGTCAAACAACATCTTCATGAAACATTTTTCAACGCGTTTGGACTGCTATTACAAAACTTCATAGTTTAATAACGTGAAAAACGATGTCTAAGTAATAATTTGTAACGCTTAACACGTTTGAAATAACAAGTTCAACCAAAGTCGTAAAAATAACAGAAAAGATTGTATATCCCTGTATATAAACTATAGATTTATCATATGCATAATATACTAAAATTTAGAACAGTTAGGGAACGCACAGTTGAAAATTCCATGTCAGCAATTTCCGTCAATAAACGGAAATATACTCAAGATGTTTTGTGCATACCTGTATATGATTTATAGAATTTATACACACTAAATAGCATGCATTTTTTATGTAAAAATGTGTTCTAAAAATGAAAACATACTTCCATCAATTATTGTTCATAGAGAGAAATATGATTTATTTTGTTTGCCCTGTGTATGAGAGATGAATGCTATACGCATCACATTCAATAGTTAGCCTCTTATAGAACACCCCAGAGATATATATCAATTTAAATATTTTGAAATAGTGTAACATGAACAAAATGCACCACAAATAATTTTTCTCCATAGACCGTAATGTAACATAATTCTTTTTAGTGTCTCTGTAAACAATCTCTATATGCTATCCATACCATTCAAGCAAGCATCTTGTAGTGTACTTCCTACTTATGTATGTAAATTTCAATGTCTTTGAAATTATGAAACATCATTAAAAACCACCGCAAACGATTTTTCCCCATAAGGCTGTAATGTAATGAAATTATTTTGAATGTCCCTGTAACGGAATTATCAATGCTACTTGCATCATTTTGAATACCGAGCATGCCATAATGAATATCAATAAAATTTTTCAATTTCATGGCGATGCGATTATACTGACGCCAAAAATAATTTTGTCCAGCTAGAATCGCTAAATCTTCCACCGTGCGGCGATAATGAGCAACTGCAAAACCGGTTACAGCTGAAGCTTCACCATTTTCAGAATATAGTTCCATGAGTTCCATCATAGTTCCATGAGTAGGAACACTGTATACACTTATTTCGGCAAAACTGATTCGGATATTAGATTTTGTTGATTTTGTAAAGGCTAAGCCAACTGTTACTACCACTGGCAAAAACTATGAAATTAGCACCTATTGATGGGACAACTAACGATAAAATACATGCATTTGTAATCGTAAGTGGGAGTGGTGCTAGAGCGACACCTCTGCATTATTACTACTCCTGCCCACTTACTGTTAACTGACATCTCAAGAGGCCAGATCCCCCACCTGAAAATTGGCTTTCTAAAGTTCTTTCTCGGCGCCCGTTATTGGCAAAGTTAACAGAGTTTTCAATTTGGTTAAAGACTTAGATGTTCTGTAATCTTTTCTTTTCTTTTCCCCCTGTTGTTTACCTCTTTTAAACAATTAATTAATTTGTAAAAATGCAAGAATCAATTAATTACAAGTACCGGAAAAAGAGAGAAAGGGAAAAGAAAGAAATGGATTTTTTTTCTGTATCTTATCAGTCAGAAATTACTTTTAGCATTTCAAAAATTTATTTATAAGTTTTATTTATATCTCATAATACTTGCATTGTATATTTTTTATTACTATTTGCATTTGCATTTGAAGTTTTAAATATTAAATGTTAGCACTCAAAAATTGTGCTTTTATATTTACTTCCAAAATATTTTTATAATGTATGTATTCAAAAATTTTGTTGACAATGTTCACATTTAAAAATCCCGTTCATAATGTCCGCATTCAAAAATACTGTATATTTACGAATATTCAAAAATTGTGGCTATACCTGTACAGATTAAAACCAAATCCTAAAATTAACTTATTGCACTAATATTTAGTATGTTGATGGACCCAAACATAGTGTAGATTAAATCTGTTGGCATTCAAAAGTATTTATAGCAAAATTAAAATATCAATCTGTTGCTAAATAATCTAATGGCAAATTGTTTGAGTGCAAAAATTGTGGCTATACTTGTACAGATTGAAACCAAATACTAAAATTAACTTATTGCACTAATATTTAGTATATTGATGTTTCCAAACATAGTGTAGATTAAATCTGTTGGCATTCAAAAGTATTTATAGCAAAATTAAAATATCAATCTGTTGCTGAATAATCTAATAGCAAATTGTTTGAGCGCAGAAATTGTAAATTCTACTGACACTAAGAATATAAATTGTAAGCAACTGAATTTAAGTTGTTATCGTTGAACTGAGAAAATAATTGTAAATATTTTTCGATTCCCTAAAATTGTTTGCAACTTTCCAGAACTACTGATGATGCTGCCCCTTGACGGAATATTGACAGCCTGGTTTCGACCACAGTTTGTAAATTAATTTTAACTTGTTTAAGAGTTTTTTTTTTCTGTGGATCTTTTGTAAAAGATAGGTGCCTTCCCCTTCTGGCTAGGCTGGGTTTCTGCCTGCAAGCCCCTACGTATCGGGGAGACCCCTTGTGGAGCGTCAATAAGTCTAAGTTGATCTCTGATCAGGCGATCTTGCTCCACTCAGGCCGTCAATCATAAGGAAAATCTGAAATCTTTCTTTTTTTTTAAATGGATTATCTTGAACCAACAACAGAATATACAACAGAATATATTTGAATAGTACAACTTAAACAAAGAGTAAATAATAAAATAAGTATAACAGTAAAAATAATTTTTCAAATAACATTCTTTTATTTCCTATATTTAGCGTGGGCCCCGAACGCGATTATGAAAAAATTATTGATTAAATGAATTTATTAAAAAACTAGCTAAAGCACCCGGCGTTACCTGGAATTTTAAGAATGTTTGTTTTGAAAACTTAATTTCAATATTCAACCTACAGTATAAAATAAACAATAAAAGAAAGAAATAAGGCAATCTTTATTTCAGTTCTCCACTAAGAATGAGTTCTATACACCTAAAACTTTGTGTCAGCTCTAATATACATGCATGCGCACACGTATATATGTGGAATAGATTTTAAAATGGCGAAAAGAAATTCAGAGAAGCTCAAAATGTTGACATATGCCACTATTTCCAGAATTGGGGTTTTATCATTTAATACGTTTTTTCAAAATCATATAACGTTATATATTTACCTGCAGACGTCCATATATTTCTAACATGACGTAATATTCACTTTTTTGAAATTCGTCAAACTATTTATTTCATTTTCATTTTTCACGTGGAAATCTTGCAATAGGAAATTATTTGTTGTGGTAAGAATTTTATTGTGAATTTTTAATTATTGGCAAATACTATAACGAAAAATATTTCAATTTCACAGAAAATTGCTGTTAAATTGGTGGCTTTTTATTAATTAAAAATTGAGTATAAATTATTTCGATTCCGGATTATTTTAGTTGCCTCGGCCGTGTTTTAATACACGTGTATGTAACATTTCACAATTCTGGCTTTCAAACTCTGGATTTGTATAGAATTAGACAGACAAATTTTCATTTTTGTATATAATTTTCTTCTGTTTCTTTTTAAGATAGGGCAACAGGAAATAAAAAATATTATTTAAGCTATCTTTTTTAGATTTCTGTATAGATTTTTCAACGTATAATCGTAAATTAATTAATATTAAACTATTAACTGATAAAAACATATTTAAAAATATATATATTACACTTTATTTTTTATTCTTTTTTCTACGTCCTAGTCTTTAAAATATTTTATTGTTGCAGTTACGCAACGATTTGGCATATTTTGGCAATATTTTATTGGCCCATCATTAAATCCTTTGTTTTTTCATCTCATATAAAATTGTACGAATTGCAGAAAATATCTGGCAATTTATCTCCTGTTGGGGTAATTGGAAAATGCCTTAAAATTAATGTATTAATCTATAATTAAATTGTAAAAAATATTAAAATATTGTATTGTCATCAGGTTGGGTTGATTTTTGACGGCCGATTATCTACTCGAGGGATATAGGCCCGAGGGGGTCTTTCTAAGGAAACATAATCCGTATTTACGCATGGAAATCTAAGGTTCGAAGAAAACCACGAAAACGCGAACGATTAGGCCGACGGGCGCGATTGGTTTCGAACCCAGCACCTCCCGTCTACCTGCTTCGAAAGCAGAACCTTTCGGCCACTAGTGGGGCTGTATTGTCATCGTAAATGCACCTTTGTAGGGCAATTCCATCGTAAAAGACGTAACATTTTATCTACGAATTTTGTTTTCAAATCTAAGTAGAAAATTATCTAGCTAGAACAAATTTTTACAATTTAAAATATTCCTTACTAAGGTCTTTATACCTAAATACCTGCAGATTATTTCAATCACTCTTTGAGTCCCAACAATTGCAAATGAAAATTCTGTAACTGACGTAACGTAAAATATACAAACATTTTTTCTGCCTTTATTGATGTGTAAACATTATCAAAACTATCCGGTTAAAAAAAGTAATTTAATGTTCTCAACAACACTAAGTAGTGCCAAATTATAACTAGTCCAGGCAATAGAAACCGTATAGGGGCTCTACCTAGTAAAATTCATGGTAGTTCTGGAAAAAGGCTTACTATATGTTTTTTGGGTCGCTGAATCCGAATTTTTAACTTCCCACAAAAATTTCCCCCGGCAACCCCCCCCCCCTAAATTTTGGTAAAATGCCCCCCAAAAAAGGCTTTTATTAAAAAAAATCAATTTTTTTATTGTTTTAGGGGAAAGGTATCTAGAAATTCAGAAAGTAGACAAAATTTGCAACAAATTAGATATATGACTTAGGAGGAAGGGGAAGGGGGATCTGCCTCGGAACATGCGCGCGGTGCTGCGTGAACTAAGTTGGGCAATTCCACTTAACCACTCACACGTTTAAATTCGCCCTCCGATCTCCCCTCCGAACTTTCTCTATAAGGTTTACTTTAAGTTTTTTAGGTCGCTGAATCCGAATTTTTAACTTCCCCCCCCCAAAATTTTCTCCCCCGACCCCCCCCCCCAAATAGTTGTTTTTAACTTAAATTTCTTATTGTTTTAGGGGAAAAGCATTACGAAATTCAGAAACTAGACAAAATTTGCAATAAATATGATACATGACATTATGACGTAGGATGAACGGGGAGGGGGAGGGCTGCCTCTGAACATGCACTGCGGCGCTACGTGCACTAAGTTAAGAAGTCCAGGCAATAGGGGATTTTACCTGGAAAAATTACTACAAGTTCTGGATTTCGACTCACTTTATGTTTTTTGGGTCACTGAATCCGAATTTGTAACTTCCCACCAAAATTTGACCCGGCAATCCCCCCCAAAAAGGATTTTTTCAAAAAATTTGTTTTTTGAGAAAAGTGCACGTGGAATGTTCTGAGGCAGCCCTCTTCCTCCCCGTTTATCCTACGTCATAATGTCATATATCCTATTTGTTGCAAATTTTGTTTAGTTTCTGAATTTCGTAATGCGTTTCCCCTAAAACAATAAGAAATTTAAGTTAATAACAACCTATTTCGGGGGGGGGGGAGAAATTTTGGGGGTAAGTTAAAGATTAGGATTCAGTGACCCAAAAAACTTAAAGTAAACCTTATAAGGAAAGTTCGGAGGGGAGATGGGAGGGCGAATGTAAACATGTGAGTGGTTAAGTGGAATTGCGCAACTTAGTCCACGCAGCACGCATGTTCCGAGGCAGATCTCTCCTTCCCCTTTCTCCTAAGTCATAATGTCATATAATTTGTTGCAAATTTTGTCTACTTTCTGATTTTCTAGATACTTTGCCCCTAAAACAATAAAAAAATCAATTTTTTCAATAAAAACCTTTTTTGGGGGCTTTTTACCAAAATTTGGGGAGGGGGGGGGGGGTTGCCGGGGAAAAGTTTTGGTGGGAAGTTACAAATTCAGATTCAGCGACCCAAAAAACATAAAGTAAGCCGATTTCCAGAAGTACCATTAATTTTGCTAGGTAAAATTCGCTATTGCCTGGACTAAACAGTAACTTGTTTAATTAATTTCTGAATAATAAAAAAGAAAAAAATGGTATTTACACGTGTAACTGACGCAACATTATGACTTTACAAAGACAATAATGGTACTTAACTTAGTTTGTAAACAGTAATTTACAATGTCTTTTAATTAGGCTGTTTCTATAGAATATAAAAATATAAAGTTTTCCAATCATACCCTTAAATTAAACATAATAAAAATTTGATCCCCCCCCCCTTTAAAATAATTATGATTTTCTGTGGAATTGCCTTGTGCATAATTTGTAAAATTCAAGTATATCAGGGAGTGTGTTAAAAAGTGGATTAACGTAGTTGGTTTTGCTATCGCCAGCCCGAATATCATTGTCAGATTGTTCAGCTGCCCTGTTAACATGCGTTTTAGCCCAGTTTAATAATTGCAACCTTTGTCCGAGAAAAAAATAAAGGCTTTTTTCGTGGAATTACGAACAGGCTCTTAAATTTTCTATCATAATATTTTGTTGTTCACGTTTGCCTGCCTTTACAACCCCTCCTCCCCTTTATGTATTCACATAGTCTCCTTACACAGCTTCAAAAATTAAAAAATTCCAGCTTTGGTGAATTTTTTTCAATTTGCCTTCTGATTTTTCCATAACTGTACCCTTCCTCAATTAATAGAACTATTTTACGCCACTTTCTAGCTAAACAATCAACTCTTTGAGCCGTTTTTAAAAAAATTGTTTAATATAAATCCAATTCTAATATGAATCGCATAAAACACAGACAAATATCATCTCCAGCATTTTCAAATGTCCTCCAAAACACGGCAACAATATTTAAATCCTACTGTTACCTGAGTAACTCTCTAGTGAAGCAGGATGATATTTGAAGTGAACACATTACTTTATTGGCTCCATTCAAATAAAGGAAAGCTACTTCATGTAATCCTAAGCGAGTTGTGTTTATTTGTTGTAGTTTATCTATGACGTTTGATTAAATGCTAATTATTTAAGATAATTTATTTAATTGGATTCATGATTAAGTTGTCTTTCCTTGATATATAATTTTAAAGTATTACTTAAAGACAAAATGATGTTATGAGACATTAAACCTCATAAATACACTATTTAAAAACCCCATAATTTTGGTCACTAACCTAAATTTTAATATTATGCAGTTCATGTAATAGTACTATAAAATATGATATGTTAATATCAAATATAAAATTTAATGTGTGTGGCCAGTTAGTGAAAGTTGTCTCAATTATAACGAACATTTTACGATCTAAATTTACATAACAAACATAAAACTGAACTATTTCCTCAAATGCGCCTCCCATTTCGTTTTAAAGTTTAAAGTATGTGCTATTATATTAAACAATCATAATGGTTTATTTATATTTAACCAATATGAGTATAATAATTTTGTACTAAAAGTTCTTTATGCTCTTTTCGAAATACAGCTATCATTATTAAGTGTTATTATGGGATGTAAACTTCCACATTATTTTATTGTGATTACACGCATTTAAATACGTATATTACATATATTAGCTTCATATGCATTACGTTATATATATATAAGCTTCTGCATCATATTCCTACAGAACGTTTACGGTGTTAAATTTTGAATATTCACTTTTGATCCTAAGGACATTTAAAAGGATGTGTCACTAATTTAGAATATTAGAGGCGAAACGTGTAAATGGTGGTAGTCCAAGAAAATTTCTATCGTAACAGTAAAATTTAAAAGGTACAGTGTTCCAACTATAAAGAAGTATTTGAGAGTTCTGAGCACTTGCTAGTAATATCATTCAAATATGTTAAAGCTTTACGTGTTATTTTTAAAACAATATTTATAATTATTCTTTCGACCGCCATTACCTCAAGGTTCCAGCAGAGTTGTCAGTGAGTCCTTTTTTTCTTCAGCATTTTCGAATTCATATCAAAAATTACGAAAGAAGAATCTTTATGTAATGTTATCATGGAACATCTGTCATTAAATTAAAAATATAGTATTAAAAATTTCAGGTATGAATTCAGTATTTTAAAAAGGCCAAATTGTCAACTTCGGTTTGATGTAGTCGGTATGTAAACTTGTCAATAGGTAAACCCATTGAAAAAATCATATTATCCGGCGAGCATTTCCAAAAAGTTTATATTATTTTTCTTTTTGTGTAATACAATACAGTACGTGGGTGAATCAAACGTGAAACGGAATTTCTGCTGGGAGGATTGAAGATCATAGTGAGGGCACTCGAACCTCTGCGCATAGAAGGTGGAGATGTCACATGACTATCTATGCACCAGTAGGTGCTACCCTCTCCGTTTCGCAGTCGGCTTCATGATGAGTGAACGAGTGGTTCACACCAAAGTTGCGCCACACGTTATTGTTAAATTTCTCAGAAATGAAGGCGTAAGACCTGCTGAAATTTCACGAAGTTTGGAAACACATGACTGAAGAAAACCCAAGTGTATGGCTGGCACAGAAAGTTTGTGTGGAAGGACGAGCAGAAGTTGACCCCCCCCCCCCCCCTTCCACGCCCGCCGTCCTCGAACAAGTTTGACTCAGGAAAACATTAGCGCCGTTCGGGACATTTTTAAAAGTGCTGCCTTCTACTGCAAGCTGTTGGACGGAACAAAACGTGTATACAGGCGCGGATCCACGGGTGGGGGGGGGATTGGGGCAATCGCCCCCCCCCCCCAAAAAATATATAAAACCACCGATTGTCGCGAATTTCGACAAATGGTCGCCGAAAAAATCAATTTCGTCAATCGTTCACAGGTCAAAGGATAGCAAAAGAAACGCAAATTTCGTCAAAGGATCGTGCAAAAAACACCAATTTTGTCAAGGGATCGCGAAAAAACGCGAATTTCACCAAAGGATCGCGAAAAAACGCGAATTTCGTCAAAGAATCGCGCAAAAACACTAATTTTGCGAAAGAATCGCGCAAAAACTCTAATTTCGTCAGCAGATCTTTGCCAAAGAATCGCTGAAAAAACGCGAATTTCGTCAAAGGGCCGCGGAAAAAACGCACAATTAGCACCAGGAGGATATTCTTTCAAGCGCGCATCCACGGAGGGGGGAGGGGGTTCGATCGGGCAAAGAAGGGAAGAACAAATTTACCAAGTTGGTTTTTAAGAAATCAACACACCATACGCATTTTAACTTTTAACTGACTAGGATTAGGACATAATCCTTTTTTTTTCATTCATCAAATACCCCTTGAAATTTACCAATGTGGGTGGCAATAACAGTATATTTTTTACACATTAGTGGATTTCTTCAGAAAACATTTAAGATGCTTGGTTTTTTCAAAGGACCTTTCATTTTCTTGTTTCATTCTTTCTTTGGAAATTGCTATGAATTCCACTCTTTTCTCAAACAATAAAGCACTCATCAAAAATATCGTTATACAGAAATTAGAATTGCAGCTTCTTTGAAAGACCGAAAAAGTTTCAACACTTTAAAAGGATCCGCATAAAGTTGTCAATTTCTGTTGTAGAGATTCAACAAAAAGAACATGGAGCGGCATCGTCTCCCACCTCAACCCATTAGTGTCAAAAATTATGGCCGAAACTTCAGTAAGGTTTACCATTGACACCCGAAAAGTGTTTGGTTTTCGTTTGCTTGTCTGTCTGTTCTGCAAAAACTGCCGTTAAAAGTGTTGGATTTATATCTTGGAAGGGGAAGAGGGGGCCCGCACAGTTCGACCCCCCCGTGGATGCGCGCCTATGGGAATCTCCTCCTGGTGCTAATTGTGCGTTTTTTCCGCGACCATTTGACGAAATTCGCGTATTGTTTTCGAGATTCTGTGACGAAATTCTCATTTTTTGTGCGATTCTTTCGCAAAATTAGAGTTTTTTCTGCGATCCTTTGGTGAAATTTGCGTTTTTTCTGCGATCCTTTGACGAAATTCGCGTTCATTTCTGCGACTTCTGCGATCCTTTGACGAAATTTGTGTTTTTGCTGCGATCCTTTGACGAAATTCGCGTTTTTTTTTCGTTGTCCTTTGACAAAATTCGCGTTTTTTCCGTGGTCCTTTGATGAAATTTGCGTTTTTTCGTCGTCCTTTGACAAAGTGCCCAATTTTTTGGCGAAATTCACGGTTTTTTTTCGCGCTCCTTTGACGAAATTCACGTTTTTGAGCGATCTTTTGACGAAATTCACGTTTTTTGCACGATCCTTTGACAAAATTCACGTTTTTTGCGGGATCCTTTGACGAAATTCGCGTTTTTTTCGCGATCCTTTGACGAAACTCGCGTTTTTTTCGCGATCCTTTGACGAAATTTGCGTTTTTTGCGCGATATTTTAACCTGCGAACGATTGACAAAATTGATTTTTTCTGGCAACCATTTGTCGAAATTTGCGATAATCGGTGGATTTACATTTTTTGATCCAAGGGGGGGGGGGGATCGGGTGATCTCCCCATTCCTTGAATCCGCGCCTGCGTGTATATCGACAAAAAAGACGTGAAATTCTCATCAGAGAAATGATTTTATTCATGACAATGCCCGTCCGCATACAGCCAACGTGACTCGCGAAAAGATGTAGGAAAAGCATTGGACAACACTGAAACACCCTCCATATAGTCCTGACTTATCTCCCTGTGATTATCACATGTTTGGGCCTTTGAAAGAAGCATTAGGAAGTGAACGATTCGACTATGACACTGCTGTTGAAGCCTTCCTGTGCATTGGCTGGAAACACGCAACTCTTCTTTGTATAATGACAGCATAAAAAAAACTCCCAAATCCGTTGGGGAAAATGTGTTTTGAAATCGGGAGATTATTTAGAAAAATAATATGTAACTTTCTGTTTTGCATCTTGTACCGATAAATTAAAAAACATAAATTCGTGTTTCAGGGTGGCAAGTGATAAGGGAAAAACACAGTCAAAAATGGTGTTAAGTACCAGTATTTTGTTAAAGAGATATTCGTGTTCTTTAATCCCTTTATATTATTACTAGTATTTTCTATAAGAAGATACTGGTAGTTTCCTCTTTTTTTGACTATGTTTTCCCCTGACCACTCGCCACCCTGTGTTTATATTTGATTCACCCTCGTAAAAATGAAGTTATTAGATCAGTACAAAGAAAAAAAAAGAAAAAGAAAAGAAAAGGAAAAGAAAAACCCTACCAATTTTCAAAAAGTTTCGACTTCGTAGTTGCCCTTTTTTTACCTTGCGCAACACTCCCATTGGGCTCATTTTCAGAGATATCGATGCCCCCGGAGATAAACTTTTTTATTCTACGCTAAAAGTAATTAAACGGCGGTATTTCAACGAAATATTTTTACACGTTGCCTTTGCACACCGGATTTGTGATGCCTCTAAAAATTTGAAGCATTCGAATGAGTAAAATATATTTTTAAAAAATGTGCGAAATTTTAGAGCGAAAATGCACGCAGAATCGGCGCGGCTTGGTTCGACTTCGACATTTTTTTTCACGTTTAAATATACATATTTTTGCAGTAAATTTTTTCTTATGCTTCGAAACAGTTATATTTATAAATGATAAGAATTTCAGAATGTTCGAACGATAAGAACATCTTTTTAAATCCTTTATGCACCGATGGTTTTTTTAAAGTACCATTAAAATAACGTGTTTGAAAAATTAATCTATCGATTACTAATAATACATTTTATAATGGGTTATAGATAGTTTATTTTATCATATTCCAAAATAATTATTTGTTGAACAGAACAAAAATATTTTTAAAGAGGTTCTTTATTTTTCATTTGCATTTCTTCAATTTTCTTGACGTTGAAAGATTGTAGATGAAAAGTTTCAGTTTGAAATTATTCCTATTTGTTTTATTGTAAGAGCATATTTGATCGATTTGACCAATACTTGAGCATATCCTAGTTCTATAAAATACTAGAAAATATATTAAATAAAAGATTTGAGTGAAGTTATAAATATTGCACAAAATTCCTATAAGCATAATTTTAATTAATTTAATTTGGCAAAATGCTTCTAAAATGTTTTAAAGTATTGTGTAAATCTTCTAATGTACATTAAAAAATTTCCCGAAAAGTGCTTTAGAAGAATAAATTTCCATGAATTCATAATTTGGGACATAAAGGATTGCGAGACCTAAGGTAAAAGAAAAAGAAAAAAAAACCTGAGACGATAAGATATTTTTTTACAACTAGATGCAAAAAATGTTATGAAACTGGCTCCGATATTTATAATTGATAAAACTCTCAAAGAGTTCTGGTAACATTAAATTTTCTTTTACTCTTAAACAAACTAGAGAGTAAAGCAATAAAAAAAATAGTGTAATTAACCCCTTAACGGTTGTATTAAATTACAGTTTAACACTAGAACCGCGGGACTTTCGGTATACCTAGAACCGCGGAGCGGGTCAATTTGACCCTAGAGAGAAAAGGATATATAAATATGCACAAATTTTGAATTTGGTTAATTAAACCATTATATTTTCTGATAATTATCAATAATCTTAACATTTATATTACATTTTATATATAAAGTCAGCAAAAATTACCAACATTTCAGAAAATAACATTCAGAATTGTATTTCCTTAAGAATAGTAACATATATTTTATACAAAAATAAACTTAGACTTCATAAACTTTAATAGAAAATAGATTATCCCATTCAGATAAATTTAGAAATAAAAGCTAAGAATAATTTAATGATATATAAAAATATCAGTTACGTAGTAGTTTTACAGATTTATTTAATCCAATTTATTGTATGCATTGCTTGCAAAACTTTGTACATTAACCAAAAACGTATGGGTACATTACATATTGAACAAATATCTTTAGTTCTATTTTCGCTTTTTGAAGTGTGGTAATGGACCCGTTTACGCTCAGTTTGTGGTTTTCTATCGTTTTTAGTGTTATCTTCGCACCCAAATGACATAGTTTTTTTGCAGAGAGAACAAGCTGCTCTTCAAATAAGTCTTGAATAAATTAACGTCTACTAATAGATTTTCCAGTTAAGTTTTTGTATAACACACAAGCATTTATAGCAGCAAGATGCAATGTATTATAAATTAGATGCACCGGCCTCCTACGTGAAGCAGACTTGATAGTATACTTCCTTGTCATCTGTACAATCAATCACATCTATACTTAATTTAATTGCGTTGTAGTAAGAAGCTGTATTAAGTAGTTTTTTAGAATTATCTAAATTTTTTAACAGTTGGATGTAGACTGCAGAGAAGCAAAACATTTTTATCTTTTTTTCTCCTGGTAAACAGATAGGTTGATGTCTTTATGTGTTAGTACAATAGCCGCATGGAAATTCGATTTTGACATTTTTACAGAGACTAGTGTTTCTCTTCTTGAGCGTTTCGCAGTTTCTATAAGGCTCGGTTTTTTATCAACATCTGCAAGCAACCAGAATTTGATACTGAATTTATCTGGTTTGTTAGGCATATTTTGAGTAAACCTACTAATAGATTTTGAAAGTAATAACTGCTCATCTACGCTTATGTTAGACCCTGACATATAGTTAGTCTTGCACGATTTAGTCTTACAATGAAACGATTCCAGATATCAGAAATCAGGGCACATTTGTTTGTCTCAAGACGACTTGATCGGTTTGATTTTATATGGAAGCGTAAGAATCTCATTATTTCACGAAATGTTTTTCTCTTTTTATTTCGAAAGAAAACGGCGGTCTACAGTTCATTGATCACAGGCTATACAGTTCGACCGCTTTTACAGAATATTTGCTCCGTGCATATAAAATTCATATAAAAGCATCAATTCCTCCAATGTAATAACCAATTAATTTTCATGAATCTGTCGATGAGCTTTATTTTCCGTACATTACGTTACATATTTCAATATCCATTCATCTATAAGAGATCCCCAAGCAGTTGATTGGCTATTACCCATAATATTGCGTTTAGTATGTGGCGTTGGGCCACAAACTTCTTTCAAAACGCTAAGCAGTGTTTTCCTCTTTTTGTTTCTTTTCCTATTTGTACAGCTGGATCTCAGATCAGGCGATCTTGCTTCATTGAGGCCTTCAGGCCGTCAAACGTTTCATATTGTCCCATCTTTGCCAACGTCTTTATTTCAAAGTGTGAATGCGCAAGTTATTGTAACTTTATTTTTCAGATATCCATGACTGTAAAGTGCCTTTTGTTCAAATTATTGATTCATTTTTTATCTGATAAATATAACAAACTGTCGTTTAATACTGATAAATTATCATCTACATTGCGATTAAAAGTTCCAACAATTGTGACAGCATTGGCAGAGTCGTCTTTACTTTCATTTTCTTCATCAGAAAATTAATTTTTCTCCATTTGCAGACAGATATTCATCCTCGCTGCTCGAAACTAATAGACTGTCACGATAATTTTCGCGTTCTGAATCATTTTCAGATAATAGTTACCATTATTCTAAAGCTTCTTTGACGGTAATATTACGACATCGCGAAATATTATCTATACTTACAATGAATACACAATAAAAGCAATTTCAATACATCTTCTAAATATCTGTTGTTATTTTCGACTGCATTCGAGCCCTTTTCGCACCAAACAAATACAATCTTCATTGAAAACCTTCACTATTTCACCTTCCGATTAACTCATTAGAGGAATTCTGTGTGAAGCAGATGTACTTTCTCATTATTTCCCAGAAAATGTACCTCTTTTTCTTCATTTATGCGTAAAAATTTAATACGGGTCAAACTGACCCGCTTCGCTGTTCTAGGTATAAATTGTTATAACTGGAAATTTATTTATGTTATTCGCTTTTAAAATTGATATGTTGCTGTTTGCCTTAAAATATTAAAAGTCAGAAAAAGAAACATGTTTTCAATTAATATTTTTTGCTCGGCGACAAATGAAATATCGATTTGGGTCAAATTGACCCGCTTCGCGGTTCTAGTGTTAAAAATTCAAATTGCTTATTGTCACCACTTTTTTTGAAAAAGAAACATTCACCCTATTTAATGGCAGGTAAAATGATACCATAATAAAGCCAATTACACTATTTTATAAAACTGGTGGGAATCAAACAATTCACCGTTACAATCATCAAGCAATTCACAGAATAAAAGACACAGCCGTGAATATCACGGGAGCGAGGGGGATTAACGAATTAAGGTATTTATCAAGGGACCGAGAAACGCCATGCGGAGCAATGTTGCCAGTGGGCTACTTTTTTTAATTAAGCTTTTTTGACTAGCACCATTTTTTTTAATGATAACATTTCCCTTGTTTTCGCCTTAATTAATATGTCATTAAACAAGGAGAATTTTACGATTTCAAAAAAGTGGTGCTAATCAAGAAATCTGAATTTAAAAAAAAGTAGCCGAGTGGCAACACTGTTGCAGAGAATTCTAATAATAGTACAGGGTTCGTACGGGTGCTTGAATTTCATGACTAAGAAATTTTTCAGTACCAGTATTTTCTTGTGGAAAATCTCTCCTGAAATAAGTCAAAATTTCGTCCGTTTAAACTAGATTTTTTTTCTATAAAAAAATTCTGATATTGGGCCTTGAAAATAACGGTATCCGTACGAACCCTGTAATAACTATAATGTGTTTTAATTTTTTGTTTGTTGTAAAGATTGTTACGAGATTGTTCAGTAAGATTGTGTTATTGATATATTTATTTTTAAGTAATAGTTCTTTATGTTCGTCAAGAATTACAACAACAATTTTAAATAATATTTATATGGGTATAAATTTTTAAAGAATGTTTTCTGTAACGTACTTTTATGACACATTTTAGAGCTTATGTAATATTAAATATCCTATTCTAGGAGAACATTTACTGACATTACATTAATATTTCCCCTTTGAGGCAACATTACTATGAAAGAACATTATACAGAATGATCAAGTATAACATTTATTGAATGTTGCCGCTTACTGAAAATTGTCTGAATGGCTATCAATCATTTTGAAATTTAAATTTACCCAAAAGTCATAAAACTGTCATTTCTACCCATTTAATTTTTAACTTTATTTTCAAAATGGATGGTTTAAATAATATTTCACTTTAATAAAGATTCTCAGTAAGTACTCCTGCTACTTTTAATGGCATTTTAGTTTATTTTAACTTCTCCATTGTATATCTGGATTGTAATAAAGCATCAGTAAAATTATTAATGTATCCTTTAAAGCAGAAGTTCGCAAACTGTGATGAACTTTCCAGGGTCTCAGCCGCGATTTAGGGAAATAAAGAAAATTCTAACGAAACCAACATATTTAAAGCCAGTTTATTTATTTATTTAAAATGTGAATACATTCTTTAGTTACAAAACCATCTATACATTCAAAATTATATTTAAAAATGTATTTAGGAAAAAAAGAAAATATATCAAAATGAAATTGATCCTAAACTACGTGAACTCTTTTATGAAATAAATTTTATTTTCTGCAAAAAATTCCTGGTGCAAATATTAATTACTACTATCACTCCATTTTTAAGTTTTCTGATCGAAAATGCTATTAATGGTAGATTTACTGTAATATATCGAGAAGTTGTATTCTGAAGGAAAATTTGGATATTTGAATTTCTCAACTTTTTTCAGTTAGGTTAAGTGTTATCCAATAAATCCACGTTTAATTCTCAACTTGGTCATCATTTCGAAAAAAAAAAAAAGTTCTAATTTGAAAGATAAAGCACCTGATTTGTATTAGTATGAAAGACAAAATAATGTATGGAACGGGGGCTAAAATGGCAGTAAGATATACCCTTGCACCACTAATTTAAATTTTTCCTTTAGTCCACAATGTCTAATTAGAACAAAAATAATGTTTAAAATTAGTGATTGAAGTTTGCCTGGTTTCACCCTGTCTTCCCCTTTAAGTCTGCGCCTACCTGATAGTTTAACGAGTCGCTCGTATTCGGAAAGATCAATATCCATTTGTACCCCGCTAATCCGAAATTCCGGTTTATCCGAACAGATTTTATTCTCGAGAATTTTATTTTCGATTTTATTTTCGAAAATTACTGTACTTGAAGCATGCCAGATTACAAAATTTTCTGGATTACAGGATGAATAACAGAAATAACCTGTAGAAGTTAGAAATAAACAAAAAATGGCCGTAAAGCCTGTTTTTTATTCTTTAAAAAGGTTGAATAGAAAAATGAAAATCCTCAACAATGTAAAAGTACAACATATGTGCACGAATATAAAAAGAAAACGTGCACTGTAGGCCTACCCGTAAAAGCCATCTTAAAAATATCTCGAATGTCAGTTTGCCAGTCACTAAAAAATTCTTTTCTATAATGCAAAAAAGTATTTAAATCAGATGATAAAAATTTATTTTTCCTTCAATAATTTTATTTCGCAAATTATATATAGAAATGTTTTTTCTTGCCCCCCCCCCTCCCCCCCTCGTCAACGTGGTGACTGAGATATTGATAGATTCGCGATTTTGAACTGTTTTAAATGGGTTGTTCGTGATTCCTTATTCTGAAGTTCCGTTGGATTATTATAAACATCAAGAGTGATTAAAGAAGGAATACTATTTTTTTTTCGAAAGTCGTGCCGGATTATTTAGTATGCCGGACCTTAGGATACCGGATTAGAGGATGTTTACTGCACTACTAAGTACTTCAAACTTACATTTTTTTAGCACGCATATTTTTCTTTCTACTTTATCGGAATTTCGGGTAATCCGAATTTTCTGTAATCCGAACAGGCACCGGCCCCAATTAGTTCGGATTAGCGGGGTTCTAATGTAATTGCAGGGACTTTTAATAAACCTTGTAAAATTCATATTGTAAAGAATGTCTGTGAAATAGTTGTGAATTTATATATATTCCATTGTCAAATAATATCATTTGTTTAAAGTTATCTAGCTCCAACTAGGCCAGTTACGAGTCTTAACTTACATTTTTTGAACGGGCACACGGGGCTGACTTGACTTCTCTAATACTACGGTGTTTGAGAGCATTAACTTGATTAAAATTAAGTGCCTTACTAATGCTAGTCTGAAAGAGGTTTCAAAAAGCTATCAAGATGGTATTGTTGACACATCACTATACGCCAACACACTAACACACTAATGGACGTAATATTTTTTGGATAAATATAGCTAAAACCATTTCAAAAACTAAAGAGATGGCAAAGCACTGTAGCACCATCCGTTACACTCTTTAAAGATACATGCTGCCCCCGAAAAAATTTCTTCTGAACAGGAAAAGTTTGAATGTTGCCATTAAAATAGTAAACTATTGGGCCGTCGGAAAGTCGTGTCCGTTTGGGAAAATCAATTCGTACCGGAAAATTCTATAATTTAATTATTAGACATTGATTCCAATATCTAATGTCTAATAATTACCGAGATTGATTTTCAAAACGGACACGACTTTCCGAACGACCCAGTATATAAAATCATTAACTCTTAAACGCAAACTTTTAATACTTATACAGGGTGTCCGGTCTCAACGGTGTCCAATGGCTAATTACTAAACCGTTAGTCGTAGACGTATAGTTCCAATTACAAAAACGTTTTAAATCAGATAAAGAAATATTTTAAAAGCGATTTGGATCAATAAAAACATTTCTTAAAAAATTACGAAATTTAAATTTTTATACGGTCCCCCGGTCCTATAAGTTATATTTAGTAAATTTTTCCTTTTACACTGACAAGTAATACAAAAAAAGTCCCGTTATTCTACGATTAAAATTGACCGAGTAATAGCTGTTTAAAGTTGGAGCATATTTTTTGCTGCGAATTGGGGGTCATTCACAAATTTAGTCGAAATTATTATTTCGTCAAATATATTAAAAAAATGGTTGAAAGTAAAATTAACATTGCAATATAAATTTGAAATCTTTAATAATTCTGACATATTAATGCAAAATATACAATTTGTAATAAACATTTAAGAAGAAAGAAAAAACAAAATTTTTGTTAAATAAAATGATGCTAAATTAACAGCCTCAATTCTTTACAAATGATACGTATTTTAAAATATTATTATATTGCACTAGCATGCAAAAGTTGGGTTATGTTATGTGTTTTAGGTTTTGATAATTGATTCTAATGTATTATGTACCGCTGAATCCGAAATTGACCTTCTTTTTTAACCATCACATCAGGATTTTTCGCAAATTGCAAATTTTAAAGTTAAAATTAAACCTCCTCCCCCATTTCATCGGACCACTCTGCTGTTTAGCTGTAAGAGTTCCAGGATAAGCAAAAACATTGAATAAATTATTGAATAAAATAACATAAAATGAAATAAAATAGTTTTACATATGTTTTATAGTATGAGAATTTTGCTATATTTTAACTTACACATTTACGATTTGCAAAAATATTCTAACATGATGGTTAAATATGAAGGTCATTTTCAGATTCAGCGCTAAGAAGTACGTAAAAATCAATTATCAAAAGTTAAAAAACACAGCCATCTACTCTACTTTATAGTATCCCATTTTTGTTATTATTTTACTTTGACAATTTACGAAATATCCTGACATGATGGCTAAAAATTAAGGTAATTTTTGAATTCAGTGCTACAAAATACATATAAGTTACAAAAAAACCAACAATCGCAGTCTTGTATTACCTAATCTAGAACTTTTTCTTAAACTTCTAGGCGGTAATCTATCCGAAATTTTTTGTGCTATCCAGTAAAATAAGCATAAATGGTAACCACCGAAAATCATAATAATATTAGATTGTTAAGAAAAAGAAACAACGTATAAAGGCACAAATAAAATGTGTTTAAAAGCATACAGCTGTTTCAAAACCTCTAAGGTTTCCTCATCAGTGCTTAAAATAAAAGTTAAATTAAAACTAAAACATTGTGTAAAAAAAGGGGGGGGGGAGAGGTGGACAGAGAGTCAGAAAAGCGTACCTTTCAGCTCTACTGCCAACGGTGAAATGTGACATACGGCTGACACACAGTTACGGAGTTGATCTCACGCGCATATTCAGGGAGACCAATCAAAATACCCAATTGCTCTGGAAGAGTCCAAACTTAGAAGGAGAAAAAGGGGGGGGGGAGGGAGTGGAGAGAATCATAGAAAATTAAACCATACCTTTGAAAAATTGGGCGTACTGGATAAATCATTAACTAAAGTGTTTGAATTTTTCCATATGTGGTAAGCCTCCCAGAAGTCCAGATCATAGATTGAAGTACATTTCTGTATTATGGAGGCTTCGGAAAATTTAAAATTATGGTTGTTGGACCAGCAGTGGTTGGCAATAGCGGAACGTTTAATATCACAATTTTTAACGCAAGTTTTGTGCTCCCCCAAACGGATCTTAAAGGCACGCTTCGTTTGACCAATGTACATTTTGTTGCATTCGCAAGATATCCTGTAAATACCCCAATTTGAAAAACTGTCAATTAGATGTTTCAGATTTATGCGCGTGAGATCAACTCCGTAACTGTTTGTCAGCCGTATGTCACATTTCACCGTTGGCAGTAGAGCTGAAAGGTACGCTTTTCTGACTCTCTGTCCCCCTCTCCCCCCCCCCCCTTTTTACACAATGTTTTAGTTTTAATTTAACTTTTATTTTAAGCACTGATGAGGAAACCTTAGAGGTTTTGAAACAGCTGTATGCTTTTAAACACATTTTATTTGTGCCTTTATACGTTGTTTCTTTTTCTTAATATATTGGCACAAAGTACAATCCTTCCCCACTTTTTATGTATTAGATTGTTATCGGATTTGCGCCAGTATGTAAAATGTAATCTCGATCGGATACTTGAAAGTTAGTTAAAGTTCGAGTACAAATTTTGAACTGGAAAAGCATACATATGATCGTTGAAGTAACATAAAAACCTATAAAAATAACACAATTTTTGTTAAAAGAAATCATAAAAAGAAACAGTCTCAAATCCTGACAAAATAAGCCAATCTGAAACTTAATGAATGTTAACTTAGTCGTAATACAATTTTTTTCAAAGCGCAGATACACATGAAATAAGATCTTCGAATACTTTAAGCACTTGGTATGTGGCCCCTCAAAGCCAAGCCGAACTCAATTGTTTTCAGAGTAGAAAAGTGGCATAAGTCATGCATTTTTAAAGTTTCATAACTCACTCTATTTTAGAGTTATATGAATGGGACTTCTTTTGTATTACTTGTCAGTGTAAAAGGAAAAAATTACTAAATATAACTTATAGGACCGGGGGACCGTATAAAAATTTAAATTTCGTAACTTTTTAAGAAATGTTTTTATTGACCCAAATCACTTTTAAAATATTTCTTTACCTTATTTAAAACGTTTTTGTAATTGGAACTATATGTCTACGACTAACGTTTTAGGAATTAGCCATTGGACACCGTTGAGACCGGACACCCTGTATGTGAAGTTATTGCAAGCCAGCATCCGTGCCTCTCCATGCATAAGATGGTCATGTCGAGAAACAGCGTTTACACGATCAGGGTTCGTACGGGTGCTAGAATTTCCAGGCGAGGAAATTCTTCGATACCAGTATTTTCTTACAGAAAAGCTGTCCTTCAATAAGGTGACATTTTTCGCATTTAAACTAGATTTATTTTTTGATTAAAAAATACTGATATATTCACCAGAAAGTAACGGGGCACGTACGAACCCTGACTATTGTTGCAACTACAGAGGTGATATTGTCGGTACCATGTCAAACTATCCAATATGAAAAACAGCGTTGCCAGTGGGCTATTTTTTTTAAATTCAGATTTCTTGATTGGCACCACTTTTCTGAAATTGTAAAATTCCCCTTGTTTTCGCCTTAATCCTCCAATTGCGGTATATGCTTTTTTTCGCGTTCCAGTAGGCTACTTTTTTAGAAATTCAGATGCCTGATTCTCACCACTTTTTTAAAAGCGTATAATTCGTATTATTTAATCTGTACTTAACCCTAGATCTACCGGGAATTTTATTCAAGTTTTAATAAAACGTTCTACACCAGAATTTTTATTTAAAACTATTTAACTTATTTATTTACCTTATTTTTGTCTGGTTTATATACTTAGTTTATTTTAAAGAAATTTCTGGTTTGAATGAATATTTTGTATGTACCTGTCGGGTCCAATGGACCCGTCTGGTAGACGGAGGGTTAAGTAAACTGACTATTTCTACTTCAATAAAATGGTGGCAATCAAACAATCTTAATTTTAAAAAGTAGCCAACTGAAAAAGTCTCCCGCTGCTGTAGGATTAATTAATATGTCATTAAATAAGGCAAATTTTACTATTTCAAAAAAGTGGTGCCAATCAAGAAATCTGAATGAAAAAAGGGAAGCCCACTGGCAAAATTATTTTCATTTTGGATAGCTTTACATGGCACCGACGATATTAAAAGAACCACAACTCTAAACTGGCAATACTCATCATTAATGAAGATTGTGAGTTCTAACTGCATATTTCGCCGATATGTTTAGCAAATTGAAATAAATTTATCTATCACTGCAATGAAAGTCTGTCACAATTCCCGAAGTTTTTACAAAACGTGTCTTCTTTTAATATGAACGTGCATTGGTCGGATTCGGAGGAAAACGATGATATCGATTACGTTCCTCTTATTAAAAAGAAACGGAAACGACACCAGATTAAAAATAAATAAATAAATAAATATTCATATGCATCTTACAACTTTGAAAAACTCTTTTGAGAAACATTTTTCAAAAGCTGAATAGAAAAAGTCTTGGACAATTTTAAATTTATACTGAATGTGTTTAGCGTTATTAAAAAACCAACCACCTTAAACTTACAAGCAGAGGGCCAACCTTGTTAATCACTGATTTTGATTATTTTTATATATGTTGTAGGGTAGAGATTCCTTAGTCTCAGGTTCAACGGATTTTATCCAACGCTCCCTAGTTCTTGAGAAACCGGGGGTCTAATAGTAGTACACAACTTAAATACTTACTTTGTAACAAAAAGGACAGGTTGGTCGTAGCTCAGTTGGTACGGCGCCTGCTGGCTGATCTGCGGGTCCGGGTTCGGTACCCGAACGCGCTACATTTGTTTTTCTCATTTTTTGTTTTATAAATATACTTGTAATTATGACTTAAGAATTTAAATTAAAAATTTTAATATCATACAATAATTATAATGTTAACAAACTTAAATTTGAACTATTATTTTAACACAATCAAACTGACTGGTAAAGTTATCATACGAATTGAATATTTCCAACTGAGCGAAAAAATGCCCAGGCTGGGAATCGAACCCAGAACCTTGGCTTACAAGGCCAATGCTTTTCCATTTAAGCTAACTGGGCCGACAACCAGCCAGCATATTTCGCTCAGGTAACCTTATTGGTTGTAACATCTGGTCTGTCATGTAGACAGAATAAACAGCAAAAAGAATAAAACAGAATAAACCGCAGGTAAAGGAACTCCATATGAACGATGGGTACGTAGATGAACTATTATTTTAACACAATCAAACTGACTGGTAAAGTTATCATGAAAGTTAGTTAGCTTAAGTTAGCTTAAATGGAAAAGCATTGGCCTTGTAAGCCAAGGTTCTGGGTTCGATTCCCAGCCTGGGCATTTTTTCGCTCAGTTGGAAATATTCAATTCGTATGATAACTTTACCAGTCAGTTTGATTGTGTTAAAATAATAGTTCATCTACGTACCCATCGTTCATATGGAGTTCCTTTACCTGCGGTTTATTCTGTTGAGCTGTCTACATGACAGACCAGATGTTACAACCAATAAGGTTACCTGAGCGAAATATGCTGGCTGGTTGTCGGCCCAGTTAGCTTAAATGGAAAAGCATTGGCCTTGTAAGCCAAGGTTCTGGGTTCGATTCCCAGCCTGGGCATTTTTTCGCTCAGTTGGAAATATTCAATTCGTATGAAAATTTAAATTTATCATTTTTTTATTTTTAAACTATTATTTCTCATCCAGTAAAGAGGTTTAAAAAGAAACTGATCTATTATTGAATGATAAAAATTCCAAAATCCTGACAAAAACTGTTGTGGTCCAGTTATAGTCTAATCTAGTTATGATAAAATAAAAGAATATTAAAAAAAAATAATAAAAATAAAAGCACAAAGTAGATAAAGGGGAAAGCAAAATAATTGAAAGTGCAATCCTAAGTATTTCAAATGTAAAAATCCTTAATATACAAAAAATCGGTTGTAATTTAATTCTCATGCTAATTTTTAATATAATTATGCTGGTTACTTTAAAAACAGAATAATAGTATTATCGCATTGACTTCCTTTGTTAAAGCAATGCGTAAATGATGTTTCTTTAAAATCACGAATTGACACAATTGCTCAATATTATTGCATCGATAAAGAATATATGAAATACATTTTAAAAGTGATTAAAAAAAAATTAACAGTTTTATGATGTTTTATACAACTATTTAGTTAAAAGTAAAAAATTAAATAGATTAAAATTATAATTGATATACAATATTATAAATTTATATTGACAATGAGATTATTAAGTTATACTTACAAATATATTTATAAAACAAAAAATGAGAAAAACAAATGTAGCGTGTCCCGGTATCGAACCCGGACCCACGGGTCAGCTGACAAACGCCATACCAACTCAGCTACGACCAACCTGTCATTTTAGTTACAAAGTAAGTATTTAAGTTGTGTATTACTATTAGACACCCCGGTTTCTCAAGAACTAAGGAGCGTTGGATAAAATCCGTTGAACCTGAGACTATGGGGTCTTTACCCTACAACATATATTAAAATAATCAAAATCTGTGATTAACAAGGTTGGCCCTCTCCTTGTTAGTGAAACACGAGTCCTCGTTGATTTGACATATCATAGAAAGTTAACCACCGAATACGCCAACAACCGGTTATTTGGTAGTCTTACTTTTTAAAACAAAAGCCTGTCAGATTTTTTATTTTATTTGTCAGATGAATTTAAAACTTTGTCTAAGAGAGCAAAATTATTTCTTCTGATTTTCTCAACGACATGTGTCTGTGAATCAAGATTTCCGACTAATGCAGTCTACAAAAGTATTTTAAGAGAAGAACCCAACATTCACCTGCAATTACTACTAACTGGATAAAAATTCAGACATTTTTCGCCGGCGCAAAAATCCAATCACATAAAACGTCTATGCGCTGATGTTTGTCAGTCTAATAATGTAAAATTTATTGTAAGACAAATGTTACGATTTCTTGAGTTTTGCAGTTTTTTTAAGTATGTAAATTTTTGTCAATTCCATCTGTATTGATGTCAATTGAAAATAAACTCAGTATTACTGCAAAAGTTAAAATATAGTCATATTTCTGGGACAATTCAGAATAGTTTAGATTACATTTCATTTCATCTTTCTGTGATCGGTAGCAATGCACCTAAAAAACATCTTGTAGCATAGGGTTCAGTAGGCTACGGGGGCTTTGCCATAGAAATCATTTTAAAAGGAGCTCCGCGAGTCCAAAAGTTTGGGGACCACTGCTTTAAAGCTTTTAAAATGAGATATTGTGAACACATGATGATGATGTTTTTTTAAAATATTTTAATAGGTTTCGTACGGGTCCTGGAATTTCCAGACCAAGAAATTCTTCGGTACCAGTATGTTCTTAGTGAAAATCTGTCTTTAACCCTCTCTCTGCGCAGACCGAGATTCCTTCGGGCAACGTAAAGGTAGCAAATTTTGCGCAACCCGAAATTTCCTCGGGGGTTCATTTTTTTCCACTGGTGACAAATTTTTAATTCATCTCGGACTACTTTTTAAATAAAAAAATTCCATATAGACTCTAACAACATCTACAAGAGAAGTATACTGCAAAATGGATTTTCTTAAAATAGAGGTGCGAGAATATGAAAATAGTCTCCGGCGACAGCCCTGATGTAGCTTCATTTCTAATATCCTATCCCATCTAAGATCCTGAACTCTTTTACAAAAAAATTTTATGTATTTAAACTCTAAAATATATATACATTTGAAATACGTAATACAAAAATGCGCAATTTTTGAACCTGTTTTGATTAAAAAAATTACGCAAAGAGAGACGGTTAAACAAGGCAAAATTTAGCTCGTTTAACCTAGATTTTTTTTTCTATAAAAGAAAATATTAATATTTAACCTGGAATATAACGGCAACCGTACGAACCTTGTTTAAAATAAATTAAAGCAGTTAATTTTTAAGTTGTAAAATACAGATGAAGGCCAAGATGTCAGGTTGATATTTAGAATTCTTACATAAAATTTTACTTTTCTAATTTAAAACTTTGTCTAAAAAAGCAAAATTATTTCTTCTTATTTTCTCAAAGACATGTGTCTGTGAAGCAAGATTTCCGACTAATGCAGTCAACAAAAGTGAAGAAATGAGTATAATGTATTTTAACCCTTTGCACTCCGTTGTCGCCGCTGCGGCGACATTATCTTTCTTTACAAAATCTGTTTTCGGCACCAGTAATAAACAAAAATAAAATTTGCCTTATTTAATCAGAGTATTTTTGAAATTGTGTACTTGAAGAAAACTTCTTTTAAAAAAGTGGTGCCGACCGAATAAAATTTGTGTAAGAGACGCCGGAGTCCAAAGGGTTAAATCAACTTCTTCTTTGATTCGGGTGACATTTAAACTTTTCAGTATTTTAGCAAAAAAATTTCATTGCTGTAAAATGGTTAACAAATAAAAATGTATACTTATTTTTCCTAAAAGCTTCGGAAAACTGCAGTAAACATAAAAAATTGTATAAATAAATAAAATTTTATTAAAAATAATTGCATTAAGTCATCTGCAATCTTTTTCTTCTTTCACAAAAAGGCATATTTCAAAGTAAATCTTATCCAAATAATATATTTAGATCGTAAATTTTGAGCTGAAACACTTAATCCAAACATAATTGGTAACGTCAACATGAGGAATTCTACGCACTGATTCAAGGATTAATGTATGTGGATTCAAATTACAGCTACTTACAAAAGTTCTCTTTCATTTGCTATCTGTCACTTCAAGTTTTGAATTATTAATTTACTTCCTTCTATTTCCTTAGTAACTGAATTGGGGACAAGAATAGCACACTGGAGGACTTTATAAATAGAATTTGTATCAGTCATGAAAATTATTTATAAAAACAGAATATAAGTTAATAGGTGATAACTTAAGAATCAGAAAATTCTCATTTAATATTTTTATACAAAAATATATTTTCTTTTAAAATGTCATGGTTCAGATGATTCAGTCATGAAAATTATTTCTAAAAACAGAATATAAGTTAATAGGTGATAATTAAGAATGAGAAGATTCTCATTTATTGATATTTTTACACAAAAATATCTTTTCTTTTAAAATGTCATGGTTCAGAGGAATACTCTTTCCTAGATAATGATATGAAATACGAATTTTTTTTTTGAGTTATAGCTATCTTATACATGAATACACGAATGAAACAAAATATTAAATTTACTATTAATAATCTTAAGAAATCGCTGACGTCTGCCTATATACTTATATAAAATCTAAGTGCAGGAAAGTATAGGTAACCATTCCAGAGCGAACCGTGCCATCTACGAGCGTTTGTCAACGGTTTTGTCCTCACATAGAAATAATTAAGTGAAATTTATGAAATTGCTACATACATTGTATTAGTCCTTTTCTATATAGTCAGTGTGCACAGTAACACATTTCTGCAAATGGTATTTCAGAAAGAGGGGGGAAGATGTATTCTAGGATGCGCGATAGTAGACCCAAAGGAGGTAATTTTCTCTGACATTTGCTGACCCCCACATGTGACATATTGTTGGAAAGGCCTGTGACCACTTATTCATGTTATGAACTCCCAAGTCCCTCCACCTAAATTTGCCCCCGCGGGGCATGAATGATGTCCGCAAAATTTAGGAAAGTGCCCCCGGAGGACAAATTTGTAGGGAGGGTCTCGGGAGGTGCATAGAGTGAATAAGTGGTCACATGCTTTTCCAAAAATATGCACCATGTGGGGTTCGGTAAATGTTATAACCCCCCCCCCTTTAGATCTACTATCGTGCCTTCTGGAATACATTCCCCCCTCTCTTTGAAATACCGTTTGCAGAAATGTGTTACTGTGTACACTGACTATATAGATAAGGACTCATAAAATGTAGCAATTTCATAAATTTTTCTCATTTTTTTTCTGTGTGAGGGCAAAAACTTATTGATACTTCCTCGTATATATTTAAAACACAAGACTGTATTTTTACTCATCTGGCCCGAGTTTTCCACTGAACCTACTTTGCTAATTAAATTTTCAAATGAAAGCTGTCCATTTGTAGATATGCCCGCACTAGCTGTTTTTAAAAATATTCCCATTTTTATATTTTAATTTTAATTTTAAAAGCGTTATATGAAATTTCTTCAAAGTGGTGGCAATCGGATTACTTTGATTGTTTTACATAAAAGTGAAATGATGAAAAATAATTTGACACGTGACTTTTTGGACATATTTTTTTCCTTTTTAAGTTTCTTTCTGTAAAAAAAAAAAAAAAAAAAAAAAAAAAAAAAATATATATATATATATATATATATATACGCACCTGAATTTTATTTTTATATGCGAATAAAATTTTATATTTATTGTGAAAAAAAATTATATTTATTTATTGTTTATTTTGTCTATTGGATTTATTCTATCTTTATGTGTTATACATGGAGCAGAGTTATAAATACGCAAGTTTTAAGGTCATTTGGTGTGGCGTTAAGTATAAATCACATCGGTGAAACAGTTCATTTATTAAATTCAGCTTGAATTTTAAAACTGAAAGAATAAAGATATATACATACACCTCCAGCTTTTGCTGGGAACTTTGTTATTTTGACATATTATAACTGTAGCAAGGAGTAAGTTTAAACTCCGGTTCTATCGTCCTTCCATTACATCACCTCACACCACTACACTCCATGGAGTTGTTTCACACAAGATGTACTTACTCAGCACATCAAACTGGAATAAAAATATGCATACAGTTACAGTTAAAAGAGAGTTCCTTTACGACCGAAATGGAGAAAGAAAGACTGATTCGGAACGATATAACTTCCGAACAAAAAACACGATAAATTGAGCGGGACAAGACTTTGTCCAGATTTCCAACATTATGCATTTTGAGTTTATTATTTTTTTTTTATTGCAATTAAGTAGAAGATAATTTTTTTCTTTGAATATACTGTTGTTAAGCATAAAAGAACATATATAACGTATGTTTGAATGTGAAGTTGATTAGCTTGAAATGATTTTTACATTAATAAACCTAAAGAGAAAAAAATGTATGATTGCGTCAAAATGACGTAATTTTCACTGATTTTTCATTTCTTAATTCTAAAGATTATAATCGGAGCCATTATTGATCGCTGATCTATTTCAGAAATTGAATATATATATATATATATATATATAGCTCTATCATAAGTAAATGATTTATGAAAATTATGAAAAAGAGGGTGCAAACAACAATAAAAAATCAATGAAAATTTATAACTAAAAAACAAACAAACCACTCCTTGCTCTTCGGAAAGTGGGAGGAGTGAAAAAGAACAGGTACCATAAAAAGAAATTGGATCCTCACAGTTTTCGCAAGATATGGCCAACCCACATACTCCAAAAGTGTAAAAATCAGCAAATAAACTTTCAAAAACTCAACAGAACAAAACTACTTTAAAAACATTAATGAAACGAAATTGCTTTAAAAACATAAACAACCAACCAATTCAAAATCAAAAGAACCAATTTTAACTTATAAAACGTAAATAAAAATTCTTATATATCTAAATCATTAAGCAATTAAAAACATTGAACATGTGAGAAGGCCATATTGACCCGTGAAGACTTGAAAAAAACTTGCTACCTTTAAAATACCCACTACGCTCCACATCTCTCCAACAGCAGGAGTTGCAAGCAAGGCCATAATCCAAGTTAGACCAGCGTCATTTAGACTTGTCTTTCCGTTATCTTCATAAAGATAGATTTCTTTCCATATCACCTCAGCTCCTACTTGAAGTTCATGAACATGCAGACGTTCTTAAAAAGACTTTAATCCACACTTTTCATATATTCAAGTAGTTTCCTCGGCATCCATTACGGTGTTTGGCCGCTTAGCTGTTGCTACTTTAAAAAACTTTTTTCAAGCTGATTTACATAATGAAAAATAAACTGGTATGGAAATAAATTATTGTAAAAAAGATTAGCAGTAAATTTAAAATTCTGTGAACTCAAAAATTCTCTATTACTACAAATTCTATAAAATCTATTAACTTGTCCCAAAATAATGTTGATAAAAACCCTTTTACTTAAATTTGAAAACCAGTGTGGCATTGATCAATTCACAAGATATGAAATCTCCATGAATTTATCATATATCTTATTAATATTATCTACAACATTTATATTGACAAGTTTTTGGTAGGACCAATTCTTACAGCCAAAACAAATTAAAAATACATAGCGGTTAAAGAAAAAAAATCATCGTATTAAGGGCGTATTCAAATCCAAACTGCTTATTTTCTGACTCATTTTTAAATTCATTTTTGCTCTCAAACGCATCCAATTGGTAGATTCTCTTATTCAGAAACTGTATAATGTACCGTAATTGTCGAATTTTTGATACAGGCAGAATATATTTCCAAAAATGAGGTCAAACTGGACATTTTGAACCAAATTTCCCGAAGTGATTGTATTGGAAATGATAACATATTGTCCTACTGAGAAAATAATTGTTTATAAATCAAGTTTTAGTTAATTCAACAAAACATAAAAACACAGGTTGCTTATAAATCTTTTGAAAAATCAAGTCAGCAAGTTTCATATTTTTTCTTTTAAAAATGAATCTGAAAATGTGCCAAAAAATTTCGAGTTGAAAGTATTTTTTGGAATACTGCCTTAACATGATTCTGATAAAACCATCTCTTATATATAAATGAAATAAAAACTCATCAAAAGCGGCAAAATAAAATTTTTAGAGAGGGTTTACCTCTAATTATGATTTAGTTTTTGTTGTTGAAATTAGCACTTAACTTCGAAATCTACCTGCGCCTGTAGGCCGAGCCAGAAGGGATTTTTTTAATATCATCTAATATAGTTCCTTTTATTTTCATCATTTCCTTAATTCTTTCATTTCTCATTCTTTCTGTTCTTGATATCCTACATGATCTACTTAGGCCATCCATTTCCACTGCCACTAATTTCTTTCTTTCTGTCTCCATGATTTTCCCTCTTTTTGCTCCGTAATGACAATATTCGTTTTACAATAGAATTGTATATATTATACTTTACATTCCTCGAGATCTCACTGCTCCACCAAATAGAATTTAATACTTTTACAGCTTTTCTCGCCTGACACATTCTGTATTTAATTTCTCGCGAGACTTTCCCTTCTTTATTAATGTCTACATGACGTCTACCTATGGTTTCTTTAAATTGGAAGCCTCGTCCATGGGCGTTATCCCAGCATATTTCATTATTTAATAATAATAAAAAACTGTGTCCCTGTTTATATTCAAATTAATGGATATAATAGTAGCACTGTTGCTAACCAGGGTACTTAGCAGAGTATACTAAATATCTATAGAGAGATAGTGTATTTATTTTGTAGAAATAATGTAAAATATAAAATGTAAAACTACCATTCGTGAGTGAATTTACAGATATACAAAAGGCGCGAAATTCTGTTAGCTGTATAAAAGCGTTAAAATTATTTTTTAAATGCACAAATAAACAATAATTAAACGTCTGTTTACCTTCGAAATACTGATTACGAAAAAAAATCAATTTTTCTATTTCATCTCGGTTTTAGATTGAAATGTGTTTAATTAGCATCTGTGTATTTTTAGATTATCTGTTTTTATAAACTTCAGATAAGCTATGATGAATATATTTCTTAACTCCAACTTTTACTTTTAAACTTTTAAAATCACTATTTTAGAAATTAAATATGCTTTTATTTCTGTACCGACGTGGTAGTAAATACTTGAACAGCAACACTAAAAGAGAAACACTTAATTATTAATTATTTCAATAAATAAAACGTTAGCAGAGTTGAGAAGCGCAACTTTTGTTTCAATGTTTTTTAAATCGATTTTATATATCTTTTTCCTTTTTGTTCTATCAAGAGGTATTGGATATACTTGGAATAAAGCAAACAGGGCATTCCAAAGTCGCTTAGTAATAAATTCAAATTTTAAGTACTGTCTAATTTGGACTTTTCAATTTATAGTTAAATGATAAAATTCTGAGAATATTTTTATTTTAAACTCCAAATTTAACAAAAAGCGGTAGGAAGATTCATAAAAAATGAATATTGCTTATATTGAAATATTTGAGCCTAATATTCAATTGAACGAAAACAATTTAAAAAAAAAGCATTTCGGTTCCGTTTTTTTTTTTTTTTTTTTTTTTTTTTTTTTTTTTTGTTACTAATGTTAATCGTAGCTGTTCAAATAGAATAACTGAAGCTTAAGGGGACACAGTACTTTTTAAACTAATTTTTCAATTTTGAATAATACTGTAATATAATTAAATATAATGTCACTACAGACATTAGGTACTATAAAGCAAATATAATTTCATATAATTAAAAAAAAATCTAGTAGAACAGCCTATTTAACTAAAATTTAAATTTAAAAAAAATTAAAAAAAATGTTTTTAAATCCCTACTACTTTTTTAAATTTGAATATTTTTGCTTCAAATTTTTTTTACATAATCCTAAAAGCATACTACATAAAATTGTGCGTGGATTTAACATTCAAGGTTATAGTTATTTTTTTTTAAGAATTTCAATTATTTTTCCTTGATTTTTTACTATACAAAAGAGAAAAAGATTGATATTAAATGTAATATCCCATGCATCTAAAAATCCATGCACAGTTTTATGTAGTATAATCTAAGGAATATGGGGAAAAATTTGAAGCAAAAATATTCTTATTTAAAAAAGTAGTAGGAATTAAAAAAAAAAAAATAATTTTTTTTAAATTTAAATTTTAGTTAAATAGGCTGTTCTACAAGATTTTTTTTTAATTACTATATGAAATTATATTTGCTTTATAGTACCTCATATCTGTAGTGACATTATATTTAAGTATATTGCAGTATTATTCAAAATCGAAAAAGTAGTTTAAAAGGTACCGTGTCCCCTTAAAGAATATCTCATTGCCTGAAATCTAACGGATATAGTTATTTTGATTACTATACAATTCACACACCGTAAAAAAAAAAAAAAAATAAATAAATAAATAAATAAATAAAAAAAAATAGATAAATAAAAAAAAAATAGATAAATAAAAAAATCCGTTAAATTTACGGCAAAAACGGCTGGTAGCAATGTTGCCAGTAGTTTTTACTTAAAAATCGCAGTTAAATTCGATTAAAATTTTACCGCATATTTTCCGTCATTTCAGCGGTTATAATTGTAGTAAATTTCACAATTTCCGTACAAATTATCAGAATAAATGTTGTAATTTTAACAGCAAATTCTTCGTAAAAGACTGAAAGAATTATGCGATTGTAGCGGCAAAATCTCCGTAAAATAATACTGAACTTACTGCAGTAACTTTTACGGTACATTCTACACTGTACAAAATTTTGGTCAAAAATTACGATACATATACTGTCAAACTTTGTGATCAGTATATGTACCGTAATTTAACTGGATGGTAAATGTACTGTAAAATATTTAAAATATATTCACTGCAAAAAAATATTTCATACAGCATATGTACCGTGAATTAAGTATATGGTATATGTACCGTAAAAAATATTTATACAGCATATACACCTTATGTAAACACTAGAACGCCCGGAAGGAGGCGAACCGACTCCAACTCTATGATTAAATGTCAACTGAGACCAGAAATTCTTTCATAAAATAAGTTGAATTTAAGAGGACAGTTCCTTTTAAAATGGTCAAAGATTCGACTTTTTTATATCTATATACACTGCTCAAAACAATTAAAGGATATTGCAGTTTTAGGTGGATTTTGTATCTGGTAAACTGTTTAGCTGATTGATACATGGTCGACAGACAAAGTAGGTTATATGAGAATAAATTACACATGTTTGGCAGAAAAAAATGCATTTTATTGCGCATTTGTGTACTAAAGGAAAAAAACACAATTTGTGCATATGAGAAAAAAAGAATAAGAAAAGGTGTTTTCTTCGAAGAAAATCATTTTCAGTAGGGGGTATGGTTTCCACGGGCGGCCAGCAACGTTGAACACCTTTGAGGCATGGACTCAATGAGGCTATTAATGACGAGTTGGGGTATTCTGCCCCACTCTTCCAGAAGAGCTCTTTCCAGTTCTTGGAGAGTTTGTGGGGGTTGTTGGCGGCCAGAAACTCGTCTTCCTAGAGCGTCCCAAACGTGCTCGATTGGATTCATGTCTGGTGAACACGCTGGCCATTCCATTCGAACGATTCCTTCCTCGAAAAGGAAATCCTCCACCAGGTTTGCACGATGTGGACTGCAGTTATCGTCCATTAAAATGAAGTTATCTCCGATTGCTGCAGCGTAAGGGACTACAATAGGTATGAGGATCTCATCCCTATATAGGCGACCAGTCAGAGCTCCAGCTCGAATGATGTAGAGGTCAGTGCGCCCGTCAATGGAGATGCCACCATACACCAACACTCCTCCACCGCCAAATCTGACACTTTCGTGCACGAACGCAGGATTATTCCTACTGCCACGGTCCCTCCAGATGAAAATACGCCTATTATTCGGATGCACAGAAAAACGGGACTCGTCAGAAAACAGAATATTGCTCCATTCATTTCTCCTCCAGTTGACATGCTCGGTTGCCCACTCCCTTCGGTCGCGACGATGCCTTGATGTTAATCTAACACATACCATCGGTCGGCGAGCATACAGACCTACAGCATGGAGCCGGTTTAGGACAGTCTGAGTTGAAATCGTGGTGCCTGTAGCCGAGCGAAGGTGTTGTTGGAGAAGAGTAGCGTTCATGGTTCGGTGTCTCCGAGCTGTTAACGCTAAATACCGATCTTCATTGGGCGTTGTTGCCCGTCTACGACCTTGCCCTGGTCTTCGGCCTGCACATCCACTCTCCAAAAAACGGTTCCAGATCCTGGAAATGACACTTTGTGACACTCCAATGGCTTGCGCTACTTCGACTTGAGTTTGGCCCCCTTCTAACCTACCAACAATTCTCAAAGCTTCTGAATCTGTCAAATGACTTCGCTGAGACATCGTACTCATCGAAGCAAAGCAATCACTGAATGCCGATCATCCTTGTCTTCATTCTCTTTTATCCAGTTGAAAGTCAAATTTCATTCGCTGCCGCTGAAGCGACGTTTTTGACGTCGAACTCAAAATTTGCATACTCCACAGTTTGAAAACCAGAAAAATTTGCATTTGTGATTCTCTTCTTCTATTTTCGGCAAAAAAAAATTCGTTTATATCTTTATTTTATATAAAACTTCAAATATCCTTTAATTGTTTTGAGCAGTGTATATAAAAGAAAGTCTGGATTTTGTATTAATCAACGCGCATCCAAAACTACTGAACCTAAAATCTTGAAAATTGGAGTAAAAATACTTCTTATGACAAAGAGTGCCGCTAAGAAAGGATTTTCTAAAATTCCGCCCCTAAGGGGGGTAAAAAAGAGAACGAACTTTTAAAAAATTCCTTAAAAATCTGATTTTATAGGTAGTTTTCAACTGATGACATATTTTGGTGTATTTTTGTAAGCAGAATCGAATGGTACTAATCAAACTCTTTTAAGTCCAATAGTTCGTGTGATATTTCATATTTTTCTAATTTGGCAATGTCTTTGGCGCCAAAACCTCGAAATATCGAACATTACAAGTGATATTTCATCCATATTCATTCATATTGTATATCCGTTACTGTAGCAACGGAAGAAATTCAAATTGAATCTTTTTGTTAATTCTTTTGGTTAAGAAATTAAAACGGCTATACGAGTTTGAAAAAAAAATACAATCATCATGAAAAAAAGAAAAAATACATTGATTTTATTTAAAATACAAGGAAGCGATCCACTTAGAAATTAACATTATAAAACAAAATATTAAAAAATGAAAGCAATGTTTGTACGACTTTAAAAATTTTGTGGTACTTACATCCGGGCCCTGTCAGATATAACTGCGCCAAGCATGGCAGTTACATTAATTACAGCAACCCTTATTTTTTGTCCATTTGATAGTTTATTTAGTATAGTTTTAAATTAATTTTATTATTATAATTTTTTTATTATAGTTTATAGTATGCAGTTTTATGTTATATATTTTATTTATTTATTTACTTAAAACAATTTGCATTTTTAACAAGGTTATGCATTTAAGAATGTTAAATTACTTTTTTGAACGTAATTGGCAAACGATAAACAAGATTGACAATTGTCAACCATTTTTGGCGATTTATCTCATGGTCCGAATAATGCTTAAGTATTACTTTTTTAGAATGGAAGAAATTAGAATTGAAATAATACATCGCGATTTATCACTTGCTCCTGGATAAGAAGAAAAAATGGGTACTTTTATATCAGCCGTATCCGTATGTAAATATCGCCATTAGCATTTTTAAAATTGTCAATAGCAGTAGTTACATTTCGCGTATGTAAATTAAAAACAGTTCTTTGTTTTAAGTTATGGCATTATTTCCTATTGTTTTACTTTTCATCTTTTTCAATGACATTAGTGTAAAGCATGTATTATAAATCAAATGAGTGAAATGTTTTTATTTTGAATGAAAATAATAAAACTAGAAACTAGGAATTCTGCTTTTTCAGAATTTAGTGTTGCCCCCGATGAAAAAAAATGCATATATAAATAGTACAAAACATATTTCAATTTTAAGACTTAAAGCGCACACTTTTATTTCATGTAAAATGACGTCATTCGCATCCGCTTAAGAATTCCACATTTACGATCCACTCCCATCTACAGTAAAGCATGCATAGGATGTCACTATCGCAAAATAATACACAAATGCAGCAAAAACATGCCGTCATTAAAGAAACTCGGCTGAAAAAAACGGCTACCTAATGATTCATAGGCCTTCATTTGTTTGTAACATTAATATAGACGATTTTAGTCGTGACGTCAGTCCTGACGTTTTGGTTCGAAACTGACACCAAACAAACGGTTGCTATGTTGTATTTTCTATTTTGTTTGTGTGTTGCAGCTATATCTGATATCTATATCTCACATCTAAATGTTTTAATACTTGATATGTATTAGTAACATTTTCCACGATTTATATTTAAAAAGAAATGACGCATAGCAACCGTTTGTTTGGAGTCACTTTCCAACCAAAACGTCATGAATGACGTCAAACTGAAAGCGTCTATAGATACTTCAAATTAAATATAATTTATAATAGCTCCATGTTTTAACACAAATTTTTCGTTTATATTTTTTTCAAAATAGCACGTATTTTAATTACATTTTCTTTCGGTTGTTATGAGAAAATGGCAACAAAAAGATATAATTGCTATTTTTCAGCTATTTTCCCTTTACTTTCTACATAAATGGAGTACTTGAGTTGCCAAAATTAGACAAATGGTGCTGAAAACTACAAAAAAATTAATATTTGAAAAATAAATGGAGATACAGTTTTCAAATAAATTGCATTTAAAAGTACTTTTTTTTCACAATACGACGGTATAAAAATTGAAAATGTGCGATGTTTAGAAATTTAAAAAATTGCTATAGCGTATTTAATCGCATTGCTTTGATTTACACCAGGCTTCTGTAAGGTAACGTTATTTTTTTAAGACGACACAAAATAAGCTGGGAGAAAGAAATAGCATACCCGTATCGGGGGCTAATAAGAAAAAGATATGGACACAATCTTTGTTGATTTATTACTTGCGCCCGGCTAACATAAAATATCACAAAAGCCATATATTCACCTTTCTTTGGGTAGTTGTTCAGAGAATTTCAGGTTAATCTTTCGTAATCGGATACGTCTTCAATCGGTGTATTAATTACAATGTTGAAAGCATCGTTTATGTATGAAGCGAAAACTTCATAATGAATTCTACTACAGAAAATCGTATCATCATCATCTACTGCATATTTAAAACGGAAATTTGCATTTTATTCCTATTCTTTATAATATTTTGATAGGATATGCCACTATTAGTTAGGTAATGTTTTTGGAACGGTTTTTATGTATACACACAGTGTTCTACGTTGCTTAGTTTTAGTTATAGAGCTATTGGAAAAGCTATACAGAAAGGTGAACGCAATTATGAAAGATACATCTACTGTAATTATATAAAATGCAAATTTGCTTTTCCTTCCACCAGTTTATAATTTGAGTTTTGCTGGATGTATTTTGATGGGACTTATACTGTTAGTTAGATTATTTTTTGTGGATGGTTGGTACTTCTCGCATGGATGGTACTTCTCTATAGCGAAGTTTTCTTCTGGGTTATTGTTTTTCTGAAGCACAAACTTGGCAACAAATCAGATTGCAGAAAATTAGATTACAAGAGAAAGTTCCAAAATTAGGTGAACCCGAATGTGACAAAACGTAATGTTCTACGTTGTTTAATTAAATAATTATGGGTAAAGAACTAAATCAGATGAACCCAATTTCGAAATATAGGTTTTTTTTAAGGTTTCGCTGAATGAATTTTCACGGATTAAAACTGTTAATTAGATTATTTTTATGAAATGTTTCGGTACGTTTTCCAGTTTAAAAGATCCTGCTAAGTGGATTTCGATGGAAATTGTTCGGTTAGTTAATTTTTCAGTGAATGTTTTAGTATAAAGCACATATCATTGGCTTGGTGTTGCTTGGTCGTCAGGATGCTTGATTATAGAATTAAGGCTGAATGTTTTAGAATCAGGCGAACCAAATTATGAACGATTAGCCTTTTCAGTATGTCCAATTAACAGATTCTGATGAGACTTGCATTGATAATTTTTCATGAACCCTTTTAATATATTACATATTGTTCTATCGTTCTTCACCGAATACTACACTAAATGATCAACGAAAGAAGTTGGCCCTTAACAGCCTAAATTTTGTATAGCTCAAAAGATGTAATAACGTTCATATTGTTTTCACCAATTAGATTGGGCATTCCAGGTAAATGTCCATTTTGCTTTAAAACGCATGATCAAATTCACAGATATATTTCGTTTGGTTTCTTTAGAAAAATTAACCAGCGGGCGTTAGGCTGCGAGTCTATCTATATTATAAAGGACAAACATATCTGTGCGTAACGCATACGTCATTCTGCGAATGGCAACACTTTGAAATTTGAAATGAAATTTCGGTTTTGCAATGTTCGCTACTGCAAATTTTTAAACTTCTAAACATCCCACATTTTAAATGTTTACACCGTCGTATGCAGAAAAAAAATGCACTTTTAAATGAAATTTGTTTGAAAGCTGCATCTCAATTTATTTTCGAGACATTAATTTTTTTATAGTTTTTAATACCAATTTTCTAATCGTGGCAACTGAAGTACTTCATTTCTATTAAAAGTGGTTTAGTTATCTTTATTGATTATATTCTTATTGATGCCATTTTCTCATTATAATTAAAAATATCGTTTTTAAAAATTTGAGCAGAAAATGACATTACGCTTTAAAAAAGACTGATTTTTCTGATGATGCCGTTATATTTCACACTATTTTTTCATTTCGCTGATATTGAGCTTGAGATAAGGCGAAATATTTCAGCGACTGAAAATGACGCCATATTTAAAAGAATACGATAATTTTATTAGATAAAACGAGATATTTACCCTTAAATACGTCTAAAAGTTATAAATTTCTGGAATTTTTACGCGCAGTTACAGAGATACTAAGACCTCAAATCACGAGTGGGAATTTTCACATAGAAAGTTGTAATAGTTGACAAACGTGACTTCAAACTTGAAAATATATTTATTAATAGCCTATAGCCTATTGCGCGTTAAAATGTTTTTAAATGGTTAATATGGATGTGAAACGTGGAAAATGACTTGATTCGGTTTAGATTTAAAGGGGAGGGGGGGGAGGGGGAGGGGGAATTCTATATGTCAAGGTGAAATCATTTTTGCTGATTTTTCATTCCGTAATACCAAGCATCAATTCATAACTTAATCAAAAATGCTTATATTGATTATATGTTACTGATTACGTATATGACTAAAGTTTAATTTTTCAATAATTTTAACAGTTGAAGTTTATGAAAAAAGTATTTTGTTAATCTTAGGTTAAAATATGTCTTTGGAGAGTTAAACTAACAAGTGTAAGAAGGATTTTTTATTATAATTATTGTTGTCGATGTATTATAAATTTGATGCAACAGTTCCTTTGTAAACATTTTCTTTCGCCGAAATTCGACGGGTTCCACCTCGTATATATAAAAGAAAGTCTGGATTTTGTATTAATCAACGCGCAGCCCAAACTACTGAACCTAAAATCTTGAAAATTGGGGTAAAAATACTTCTTATCACATCGAGTACCGCTAATAAAGGATTTTCTAAAATTCCACCTCTAAGGTGGTTAAAAAATAGAACGAATTTTTAAAAAAATCCCGAAAAATCTGATTTTATACTTATTTTTCAACTGATAACATATTTAAGTGTATTTGTGTATGCTGAATCGAATGGTACTAACCAAATTCTTTTAAGTCCAATAGTTCGCGAGATATTTCATATTATTCTAATTTGGCGTTGTCTTTGGCGCTAAAACCTCAAATTTTCAAGTGATAATTTCTAAAAATGTGTCCGTTACTATAGCAACGGAAAAATTTAAATTGAGCAATTTTGTTACTCAATTCTTTTGGTTGGATAATTAAAACAGCTATATGAGTTAGGTAAAAAATTACAAACGCCTCGAAACTAAAATTTTTAAAAATTGGTACTTTTTCGCGATACCAAAACCATGACAAAATGTATGCTATTGCGCCAATTACTTCAACTCTAATCGTGCAAAAGATTTTTATTGCAAACTGTGCCAAACATTAAAATTTGCTATTTATTGAGCGTGAATATTTTTTTTATAAGTATTTAATTATAGCAAAACAACTTAAATTCTTATTCTTAGAAAATAAAAATGTCAATAAACATTTTTATTTGTACACGTCAATTTGTATAATTTGGCGTGTGGTGTGGCGATTTATATAATTTAGCGAAATTGGTCGACGGGATAACTAAGTAGTACCTTGATTTGTATTGATTAAAAAATATATATATTTGGTGAAAATCTGTAATTTTCAAATGTTATAAATTTTAAATTCTCATTTTTGTATCAACAAAATATTTTTTTTTTCAAATGTTTAATTTCATTTTGCGCTAATTATTATGATTGGCGACAACGGTGTAGGTATAACGGAAAAATACCAAAACAGTTACCGATTTTATTTAAAATATAAAGAAAAAAGGTTTAATAAGAAATAAATGTTGTAAAACGGAGATATTAAATTTAAATATGAAAGCAATGTTTGTACTGCTTACAAAAAGTTTTCATTTTCAAAGCTTTAAATTCAAAAAATGTTTTGCAATTTGTCATTTGCTCCTGGATAAAAAGAAAAAATGAGAAATCTTATGTTAGCCGTACACAAATCTCACCAATAGCATTTTTTAAATCGCAAATACCAGCCCTTACATTTTTACTCATCATCGTCTACTATATATATAAAACGCAAATTCTTATTTCATTCCGATTGACTATAACTCAGGTTCTACGGAACGGAATTTTGTAAAACTTATACTGTTAGTTAAGTAATTTGTTTTAGAAGTGTTTTAATGTAAAAAAATATTTTTACGTTGCTTAGTGATAGCTATGGGAGTTTTAAAATTAGGTGAACCCGATTATGAAAAATTACCTTTTATTTAATGTTGTACTGAATGGATTTTGATGCTTTGCGGAAAAGTTTTCAGTGGTGTAATATAAAACTAGAGGATGTACGCTATATGCAGCCAGTAATATACTAGAGAATATACAGGGTGTTCCGTTAAAGGGGTCCAATATTAATAGGGGTAATAGAGGAGATCACATGGAGCATAAATCAGTATATAAAGCCTGGTCGGATCTCAATAGTTTTCAAGTTACAGCAAATAGAATGAAAATTCGGAAAATTGTAAAAGAACCCTCATTGCTAAACTATCGATAATGCTACATAAAAACGAAGCACATATTTAGAAAGAGCAGAAAAAAACCTACAAAATGACATCAATTGTATTAAAATAGCAATATTTATTGACGAGTTACAAGCCCTGAAACAGTGAAAAAAGTACGATATACATCAAAATAGTTAATCGTTAATTCCAAAAAGACAACTCTAGCTACAACAAGGAAAATGTAGTAAAATTTGGCCCATTCCGAAAACTTTCGAAAAAGCTTACAATGAACCATATCGGTTTAATTGTGTGAGAGAAATTAATCAGTTTCTTAGTTACAACTCCGCTTTCTTTGACACTAGCAAAGATTAAACTCCGCCCATCACGATTGGAAACACCGCCTTTTTTATTACTCTCAACTATACATTTTCGATCATGCTTCTTCTGAGATGCAACATTTTTAATTATTCAAGAGTTGAATGAACCAAAATAACTTTACAATAATAGTCTACATTTTAAAGTGGTCTTTTATTGATAAAAAGCTTCAGTTAAATTCTTTAAAATTAAACTGGTGGTGAAAATTCGGAAATAATTAAAAATATTGCGATTTGTAACTATGCAAGAAGTTTCAGTACATGTTTTACATGGACAATTATTGTATGTATATGTGCATTATAATTTATGATAGGAAATAATAATAACAAATAGCATAATAATTTTATTAATTATAAATTTAAAAAAGACACTAAATTTTAAATTAATTCATACAAACTTTGTAATTTACAATTTGAGTACACTACAGTCTGTGACTTACAAAATACTGTGCCAAAAAGTGTTGAAAATAAAAGAAAAATGACAAATAAAGAATTACATTCCACGTACTTTATGACATATGTGAAGCATAGTCTTCTGGCCTGCGCTGCACAGTTCAATGTCGGAAGGCAGACGAACGGACATTATTAAAATAGGTGTTCGAAGTTGCGCCCATCAACAGAATCGCACAGCCGACAGCGACGTCGTAAAGATTGGCGAACACGCCGAAAAACTCCGACGGAGTTGGGAATGTCTCCTGCAGCGACAACGATTCGCGCTAGTAAATCCTCCGGTGTATCCACAGGCGTTTCATACAACAGCGATTTAAGGTGTCCCCAAACAAAAAAGTCTAACGGATTGAGGTCTGGAGAGCGTGCAGGCCAAGCAACAGGTCCACTGCGTCCAATCCATTTCCCAGGATATGTTGAATTGAGGTGATTGCGAACACCTATGAAAAAATGTGCCGGTGCGCCATCGTGCATAAACCACATATTGTGGCGCAATGTTGCTGGCACATTTTGCAGTAACTGCGGTAAGATATCCCGTAGGAAAACAAAGTACGTACTGCCATTGAGTACATCTGGGAGTAAATATGGTCCTATGAGATAATCGCCGAGGACACCTGCCCATATGTTCACACTGAAATTTTGTTGTGCGTTCGACGGGAAAACAGTGTGCGGATTTGTATATGACCATGTGTGCATATTGTGCGTGTTTACCACGCCCTCTCTCGTAAATGTTGCTTCATCAGTAAATAAAATATTTTCCAGAAATTGTGGATTATTTTCTGTTACATTAAGCAACCAGCGTACGAATTCTGTCCGCTGAGCACAATCTGTTACTGATAACAGTTGTACCCGCTGCACATGAAAGGGGTGCATGTTTTCTGCACGCAGAACACGCCACACACTTTGGTGAGAAACACCGACTTCAGATGCAGCAGCTCGTGTACTCGTGGAGGGGTTATCTTTAAAAATATTCAGTACATCTTCTTCCATTGCAGGTGTTCGTACATGTCGAGGTTTCCCTGCATCAATGCTTGCTGTATTAAACGATCCAGTCTCCCGTAATCGTCTATCGATTTTTATGAAGAGTTTCGAACTTGGGCAACGTCTCCTTGGAAATTGCTCACGGTACATGCGCTGTGCTAGACATGCATTTCCATGAGCTTGCCCGTACATCAGATGCATGTCCGCATATTCTTCGTTAGAGTATTCCGGCATAATTATTATACATCAACTTACTACAATCCCACTTACAACAGCCTCCCTTTAACATAACGCCCACTGATGACTGCTGTTTTATTACACTTTTCTTCCTATACACATAGAAAATTTGCATAAAAAGTACTACTTCTTCATCATCCTGAAAGTTCATGGAGGAAACGCAGCAGTCACGGAGTTTGCTTTAAGACAAGGCGAGAGCTGCACAATATGTCATTCACTTGACCAGACTGAATAATGAAAGGGTATTGATAGAGGTTGATCAGAAATGTATAATTGAAAGATATTAAAACGGGGTGTTTACAATCGTCATGGGCGGAGTTTCGCCCTTTCCGAGCGTGCAACAGTACAGAGTTGTAACTAGGGAACTGCTTGATTTCTCCCATACAATTAAACTGATATGGTTTATTGTCAGCTTCTTCGAAAGCTTTCGAAATGGACCAAATTTTATAACATTTTCCTTGATGTAGGTAGAGTTGCATTTTTGGAATTAACGATTAACTATTTTGCTAAATATTTGATTTTGTATTTTTTCACTGTTTCAGAGCTTGTAACTCGCCATTAATTCTCAATATTCTAAAACAACTTATGTCATTTCGTAGGATTTTTTCTGCTCTTTCTAAATATGTGCTTCGTTTTTATGTAGCATTATCGATAGTTTAGCAATGAGGGTTTTTTTACAAATTTCCGATTTTTCATTCTATTTGCTGTAACTTGAAAATTATTGAGATCCAGCCAGGCATTATATACTGATTTATGCTCCGTGTGATCTCCTCTATTACCCCTATTAATATTGGACCCCTTTAACGGAACACCCTGTATATGCTATTGCTATGGAAGGTGTGCAGAGTTTCTTAAAAAATCCAGAGGTTATATAAAGTAGAGCTACCCGTACATCAGTGAGAGTTCTATAATCAGGTTAACATGATTATGAAAGATATATTTAAATTTAACTATCTATAATATATATGAAATGCAAAGAGAAATTTCGTTCCGGCCGCTTAGAACTTGAGTTCTGCTGAATAGATTTTTCATGGGACTTACATTGTTAGATAATTTTTCAGAAAAGACTTTAGTATATCATATCGTTCTATGTGGCTTGGTTAAATAATTATGGGGAAAAGTCAAAATCAGATGAACAGGATTATGAAAGATTGGCTTTTCTGAAAGTTCTGCTGAATGGATTTTGATGGGAACTGTTAGACCGGGGGGCAACATGACAAACAATTAGCTCATCGAATTCACGGCTGAAATTCCAGAATTAGTTAAAATTCGATTCGAATATTAAAACGCAATTGGTCTGCCTGCCAAGTCATATCTTGGTGGAAAACACCTGAAAACCCGATTTTAGCGGTTGATTCAAAGGTTTAAAAATGTGTTTTCCTGCACCCAAAGGAATGAAAACATGGAGGACTGGGAGCAGGAAATCGCAATAGTACAGCTACAAGTCAACCTCTAAAATAAGGTTTTCAAGTGTTTTCCACTAAGATATGTCTTGGTAGATCAATTTTGGTTAAATATGCGGATCGAGTTTTAACTAATTCTGGAATTTCAGCCGTGAACTCGATGAGGTGATTGCCTGTGCTGCCCCCTCCCGGTCTATGTTAATTTTTAGGAATGGTTGTGGTACATTTGATAGTTTAAAAGATTCTGCTAAGTGGAATTCGGTGGAGCTTGCTCGGTTAGTTAATTTTCAGGAAAGTTTTAGTAGAAAAAAACATATCTTTCTAGGTTGCTTGGTTATAGTATTTTGGCTGAAAGTTCTAGAATCAGGTGAACCCAATTATGAAAGATTAGCCTTTTTAATAGGCTCTATTGGACGGAATCTGATGAGAATTGCATTGATAAATTTTCAGAGGAAGGGTTTTAATATATTACCTATTGTTCTATCGTACTTTACGAAATCCTATAGTAAAGGATCAACTAAAGAATTTGGTCCTTAACAGCTCAAATTTTGTCTGTCTCAATAGAAGATATAATAGCATAATGACGTTTGTGGTAATTCGGATGCGGCATTCCAGGTAAATGTCCATATTATTTTCAATCGCATGATCGAATTCATAGATATATATGGTGTGTTCACAAAGTTTCAAGACTGGTCTGATAATTCAAAATTTATTAAACATTTTTGTATCGCGAACTAAAATTCTTCGAAATATGACCCTTGGGCATCAATACATCGCTGCCAGCGTTTTTTTTCATTGTTCATAGGCCCCATAGAAGTTTTCGCACGAAAGGTTGTTAAGGGACCTCGTCGAAGCTGCTTGGATCTCTAGAATCGTGTCGAATCGCTTCCCTATCAGGAATTTCTTGACACGGGGGAACAAAAAAAAAGTTGCTGGGACCGAGGTCGGGGCTGTAAGGGGCTTGTAGCAGTATTGCCATTTTAAATATAGCCAAAACTGACGGAGCACTCCAGAGAAAAACTGACCTGACCCGTCGCATCCGCCCAGACATCAGAAACGATTGGATTGTTCCCCACGACAATGCACCCTCTCACACGTCGAAGTTTTGGCTACCTAAACGTGGCAATACTTCTGAAAGCCCCTTACAGCCCTGACCTCGGTCCCAGAAACTTTTTTGTTCACCCGCGTCAAGAAAGACCTGAAAGGGAAGCGATTCGACACGATTACAGCGTTACAAGCAGCTTCGACGAGGTCCCTTAACAACCTTTCGTGCAAAAACTTCTATGGGGCCTATGAACAATGAAAAAATAACTCTGGCAGCGGTTTGTTGATGCCCAAGGGTCATATTTCGAAGAATTTTAGTTCGCGGTACAAAAATGTTTAATAAATTTTGAATTATCAGACCAGTCTTCAAACTTTGTGAACACACCATGTATTTCGTTTATTCAAGGTTTGTTTAGAAAACCAGCCCAGCGTAGCGGGCGAAGGCTGCTAGTATATATTAATTGAAAGTACATTTTATTCTGAACAATTTGATACCACTCTTTTTATTCTACGATAATTAGATCAGAAGTTATTAAAGTAATTGTGAACATCCAAGCAGTGAATTTTATTAAATGCCCTACAACCGCCATATCACCCCGTTTGTTTACATACGGTTTAAATGTCCTTGGCGATTCTGAGGCTCTGATGATGCAGTCAACAGACTGTAATATGTTTACTCCATGGATTTAATACTATGATTTTCACAGAGGATATTAAGTAGGCTAAGAACTACTCAACTCATCTGATAGTTCGTTTTTATTTACACTTGTTAGTTGCTTTTCAATAGCGTGAGTTTATTTTTGTTAGCGTTTGCTTTAATCATCACTTGATTGAAAAAAAATGTTCTTTTCAGAACTAGATTTTATTTATATCTAATTATTAGATTATTTTATCAAGATGTCAACTTCTGTTATGAAGGTTGAAAATAAACGTGGATCTGGCCAACGTGCTAAAAAGCGAAAGTTTCAGGGAAATCGGTACCAAGCCAGTAATGTGTCAATACCTGATTCTAAAAAAAGGAATTTTCCAGTTTCAACACCTGAAAGTGCTTCTAGAAAGAAATTAGAAAATACCTCTTTGGATGATGTCATAATCGATAATGAATTTCTTGGATATAGGTTGATAGATTTAAGTATATTATTTAATGAACTGTCAAATAATTTATGCTGCAAAATTTGTGGTGGTGTCATAGAGATGAAAGAGACACTTACAAATGGCCTAGCATTAAAATTTTCAATTTCCTGTACAAACTGTGATAAACTTTCATCCTTTTATAGTACAAAAAGTCTGAATGATAAAAGAGATTGTCCAGAGGTAAACAGAAGATTTACATATGCCATGAGATGTCTCGGGCAAGGGTGGGATGGCATGAATATATTCTGCAGCATAATGGATATGCCTCCGCCTCTTCAGAAGACAGCTTATACTAGGCTACTGAAAGATATATCGCATGACGTTTCAAAAGCTGCCAATTCTTCAATGAGAGAAGCTGCAGAGCAGGAATTTCGAGAAACGGGGCATGCCAAAATCATAGTTAGTGGTGACGGTTCTTGGAAGACTCTTGGACATTCTTCCCAGATCGGCATAGTAAGCGTTATAGGTGCAGAAACTGGAAAAGTTATTGATATTGAAGTAATGTCATCATTTTGCAAGGGGTGTGAGAAGGGGAAAAAACTGAAACCTGGTTCTGAATATGCTGTTTGGGAATATGAGCATAAAAAAGTGTGCCTAAAAAATCATTCTGGCTCAGCCGGAAAAATGGAAGTTGACGGAATGTTGAGAATGTTTCAACACTCAGAAACGAAGCATAAGGCACAATATTTGAGCTATATAGGAGACGGTGACACTAAAACTTTTCTAGAATTGCAGAAAAATCATTCATATGGGCCAGATGTCAAGTTATGTAAAGTTGAATGTGTGGGCCATGTGCAAAAGTGGATGGGGAGTAGACTAAGGAAATTGAAATTAAATATGCGAGGTAAAAAATTAAACGATAACAAGCCATTGTGTGGTAAAGGACGTCTAACAGACAATTTGATAAAACAAATTACAGTTTATTATGGAATTGCTATTAGAGCCAGCAAATCATCCCTTATGGACATGCGAAAAGCCATATGGGCTATATATTATCACAAACGCTCTACTGATGATGAAGTTCTCCATGATTTCTGCCCTATATGTTTAACATCATGGTGTGAATATCAGCGATTTAAAGCTGAAGGGAAAGAAGGAAGTTATCGTCACAAAAATGTGTTGCCAGCCGCAGTGATGGACTGCATAAAACCGATTTTTAGAGATTTATCACACCCCGATCTTCTTAGACCGTATTTAGGGGGTCGAACTCAAAATCCGAATGAGTCGTACAATTCCCTGGTATGGAGATTTTACCCCAAAACAGGTGGATGCAGCAGAATTGTTGCAGAAATTGCTGCAAATGAAGCTGTTGTAGCATTTAACAATGACAGAAAAGGGTGATTGACAGTCATGAACTTTCTTGGCTTTCAAGTTGGTCGTTATGCCTTCGATGCAGCAAAAAAAATGATACAAAAAGATTACAGGAAGCCAAAAAAAAAAATCTACGGAATTAAATTTAAAAATTCGACGTGCTCGTCTTATGCTGAACAGCTCCAAATTAGAAGAGCTGAAAGAACAGGAAGGTGCTGTTTATGAACCAGGAAATTTTTGAGATTTATAACAAAGTAATGCAAATGTATTTCTGACATAAATATTTCATGGAAGGGGGGAGGGGGGTCTTTTTTTATTTTTTACTAATAAAACTGCAAATGATCCAAAATTCAGAATTCTTTCTCGCTTTTTTCTGCCTAATGAGACAAATAATTTGTCTTTATTGGCGACTTGAAAATTTTATGCATAAAGCGAGCGGCCGAAGTTTCGAATATTTACGAAACTTCGCGTGACTCGAGTTGATATTTATTTACATCTGTTATTACTCTGCTATTACAGCACCGGATTTTGTATTATCTTTTTTTTAGTATTGTAAATGTATTTCTGACATAAGTACACTGGCGGAAAAAAAAATCCCAACACCAAGAAAGACTTGAGTTAGATAAACGAAATTTGGTAGGCGTGTTTATACATTTGAAAGATGAAATCGATTGAAATTTCGCGTTTCGCGCATAAGTGTGGCGCTAGTACCGTCACTAAGAACTTGCAGATCATGTTTATTTTAAATGCGTGCTGTGAAGTTCGTGTAGGGTATTTAGCTTCGAAATGTGACGTATTGAGTTGATGTTAGTCCAGAATGCCTGTAACAAGACGAAGAAGCCACTATCAACAGCTCAGCGAGTTGGAACGAGGTTGCATATTCGGGCTACGAGGAGGTAGATTTTCTTTCCGCGATATTGCAGAAAGATTTGGCTGGAATGTATACACTGTGCACGATTGTTGGAAGCAGTGGTCAAGGGACAGTACTACCACAAGAAGACCGGGTTCGAGGTGGCCACGTGGCACTCCTGAGAGGGAAGATTGCTGTAAACGGAGCACGCCTGTGGCGCATCGTACTGCGTCTACGGCAGAAATTCGAGCTACAGTTGGTACCACAGTGACACAATGGACTGTTAGAAATTAGTTACTTCAAGAACAGCTCAGAGCTAGACGCCCTCTAGCGTGCATTCCACTGACTCCAAGCCATTGCCTTTTGCGAAGCCATTCGTGTCAAGCCACAGCTCATTGGTGGGTGGAATCGAGATCTGTTGTGTTTCTTTTTCATCAGAAAACACAACAGATCTCCACTCTGTCCTCCAACGAGCTCTTGCTTGACAACAATGGCGTTGCAAACGGCAATAGCTTGGAGTCAGTAGAATGCACGCTAGAGGGCGCCTAGCTCTGAGCTGTCCTTGAAGTAACCGATTTCTAACAGTTCGTTGTGTCACTGTGGTAACAAATACAGTTCGAATTTCTGCCACAGACGCAGTACGACGCGCCACAGGCGTGGACAGAAAACGGCGATTTTCCCTCTCAGGAGTGTCTCGTGGCCGCCTGGAACCCGGTCTTCTTGAGGCAGTACCCTCCATAGACTTCTCATATAACTGGACTCAGAAATAGCAACCCTTTCTTGACGCCGGGATCGCTACCCACCGTCACGTGATGGTGGGCAGAGAAAACGCGCCAAACCGGTTTTTCTCCTCTGGTTCCCGCTGAAACTTTCTTGCATCGGCGTTTCTCTCGCATAAATCAAATCAGACAGTTGCCAATAAGGTGATCACCGTCATAAAAGACAACCTTTTGGCGATGAAAGCGGGAAACATGTGTGCCTCAAGTTCTGACCGAAATAACAATGGGATTCGGCCTCTACTTCTTATCTTTACTCTGAGGTACCCTCCCTTGACCACTGCTTCTAACAATCATGCACAGTGGATACATTCCAGCCAAGTCTTTCTGCAATATCGCGGAAAGAAAATCTACCTTCTCGTAGCCCGATTATGCGACCTCGTTCCTACTCGGTGAACTGATGACAGTGGCTTCTTCGTCTTGTTAAAGGCATTCTTGGCTAACATAAACTCAATGCGTCACATTTTGAAGCTAAATAACGCCCACGAACTTTACAGCACGCATTTAAAGTGAACCTGATGTGCAAGTTCTGAGTGGCGCTACTAGCGCCACACTTATGCACGAAGCGCAAAATTTCAATCAATGTCATCTTTCAGATGTATAAACACGCTTACCAAATTTCGTTTATCTAACACAAGTCTTTCTTGGTGTTGGGATTTTTTTTCCGTCAGTGTATTTCATGAAAGAGGGGGGGGGGGTCTTTTTTTTTTCAAATAAAACTGCAAATGATCCAAAATTTAGAATTCTTTCTCGCTTTTTTCTGCCTATTGAGACAAATAATCTGTCTTTATTGGCGACTTGAAATTTTTATGCATAAAGCGATCGGCCGAAGTTTCGAATATTTACAAAACTTCGCGTGACTCGAGTTCATGTTTATTTACATCTGTTATTACTCTGCTGTTACAGTACCGGATTTTGTATTATCTTTTTTTTAGTATTGCAAATGTATTTCTGACATAAATATTTCATGGAAGGGGGGGGGGTTCTTTTTTTTACAAATAAAACTGACTACAACTATCCAAAATTAAAAATTATTTCTCGCTTTTTTCTGCCTATTGAAAAAAAATAATCTGTCTTTATTGGCGACTTGAAAATTTTATGTATAAAGCGAGCGACTGAAGTTTCTAATATTTACGAAACTTTGCGTGATTCGAATTGATATTTGTTTACATCCATTATTACTCTGCTATTACAATATCGGATATAGTATTATTTTTTTTAGTGTCACAAATGCCTTTCTGACATAAATATTTCACGGGAGTATGGGGGGGGCGGGGGGTCTTTCTTTCTTTTTTTTCCTTTTATACAAAGAAAAGTGCAAATGATCCAACATTCAGAATCCTAGCGATTTGGAGGATTCCGGATTTCGGACTTTATACTGTATAAAACATTTTTCTCAAAAATTTCAATACTCATTAGCAGAATAATAACGGATACAAATAAATATCAACTCCTGTCCCATAACAAAGTTTCATAAATATTCTAAACTTCGGCCGCTCGCTTTATACGTAAAAGTTTCAAGTTGCCAATAAACATTAACTGTCTCAGTGGTCAGAAAGAAGCAAACAACAGACAAAATCTGATATATATAGACTAAAAGATGTATGAAAGAAAAGTGACCCATTGTGAGCTGTGTATGTAAAAAAAGAAAATGACCGAAAAGTTTGGATTTTGAGAAATCCATATTTCGAACCTCGAGATTTGACATTTTCTACTATTACATTACTAATTTAAGCTTTATCAGTATAGCTACCTATAGCTATTAATTAGAATAGCTAAAGTTACCTGAAAATAAGTAAACTTATTTCTTTTATAGAAAATTCATTGCTTTTGTAGAAATTTTTAACTTTATGAGCATTTATATCAAATTATGGTTTTCTGACTTTACGCGCATGATTTCTCAAAAACTATTAAAGATAATGGCTTGAAATTTTTTGAATATATTAATATTATCATCTTTCATAAAATGAACTAAAATCTCAGAATTATCTAAATTAATAAAAATTTTATTTTAAAAACATGCAAGAATTTTTATTGATTTTTTTTTAAATTATTAATTATAAATAATATAAATAGAGATAATTAAAAGATTTTAGTTCATTATCTTAAGTCAAATGTTATCTTTAAATTAAAATGTATTTAATGTTAATAAATTAAAATGAACATAAGATATCATGCGCACAATTATTTGATATCATCTGTATTTTGAAAATTCTGAATTTCGACACATCCAGATTTGAGATTTTGTACCGCATTTTGTGCTATTACATTATTAATTTAAGCTTTATCACTATAGTAACTTATAGATATTAATTAGAATAGCTGAAGTTACTTGAAAATGAGTAATTCTTTCTCTTTTATGGAAAATTTATTGTTTTATACACATTTTTAACTTTAAGAGCATTTATCTCAAAACATGTTTTTTTTACTTTGCGCGCATGATTTCTTAAAAGCTATTAAAGATAATGGCTTGAAATTTTCGGAGTGCATTAATATTATCATTCTGCATAAAATGAACTAAAATCTTATAATTAACTTAAATAATAAAAATTTTATTAAAAAAATATGCGAGAAATTTTACAGATTTTTTTTTAAATTTTTATTATTAATTATAAATATTATAAAAGAAGATAATTAAAAGATTTTAGTTCATTATGTTAAACAAAGTGTTATCTTTAAATTAAAATCTATTTAAAATTAATAAATTAAAATGAACATGAGATATCATGCGCGCAGTGAGATATAGTAATTACGAAAACAAAAAAACAGTCCGTTACTTAATTAATTTTTTCTAATTAATTTAAATATTTTTCATGAATCTGTTTTGTTTATTACAACAAGTAATGCTATGCTTAACAATCTAAAAAAATCATTGAATTTACTTTATTGGTTATGTTGTGATAAGGTATAGAAATTGGATCAGTTTTTTAGCATTTTTGACCGGTTGAAGGGGTCAACGAACCAGTTAAATAATTTTAAATAAAAATTCTGGTGTAAAATATTTTTATGAAATTGGATAAAATTTCCGGGCGTTCTAGTGTTAACATACAGTATATGTACAGTCATGGAAAAAAAAGTAAACATCCCTTACTAACTCTGCAAAACATTATCGTAGAAGAAAGTTACTGGTACCACACGATTGGTAATAAAGTCCACTTTTAAATGATGTATACAAAATTTGCTTAGGGGGCCATCTACATACTAAAACGAAACATAACTTTGATTTTTTTCAATCGCAGTGCACAATTCTGACACCATAAATGAACTCTACACCCTTCAATTAGCCTAAAATCAAATTTTTATGCAATTCGTAAGATAAGTTTCCGAGAAATAAATTACTTTAAAACGAGCGTATTTTAGGGGCTGTATCCAAATTGAAGTTCGGTACGCGATTGTTGATCGAGAGAGCCCCCTTCTTGAAAGCAAGCAGACCCCCTCAAGCAGCCATTGAGGACTGTTTGATTACAGCATAGTAGAAGAAATTTCAAAATATCCAATAAATCTAAATCCATCAAAAAAATTGTAGGTTGCAATTCATAATTTTTTTCAATATTAATTTCATAATTCAATTCATAAAATTATAAAAAATTGCAAATTCAGCGTATTTATGATTGGGTATTTTAGTATTATTGCTACACAAAAAATTACCACATTAGGAGTACAATTTCAGGAGATATTAATAAAAATATGAAAATGTAATTTAACATTAGAAGCACTACATTTTGAATGTTTATAATTCAAAAACTTATTATTCAAATGACATGAAATTTGGTGTCTAGGCAAAGTTAAAAGTTAAAAGTTAGTTAAAAGTAGAATTTATTTCCAATCGTTCGGTACCAGTAACTTTCTTCTCTTTCTTTTAATGTCTTGGAGAGTTATTATGGCGCCTTTACTTTATTTTTCCACGACTGTACCTTCAAATATATTTATACAACATATGTACTCCATGTATACACTGGCAAAACTACAGGTCACGAGTGACACCTTTAACTTTTTCGCTGGCGGTGCCCTAAAAAAGGACACCTAATTTGAAGTTTATTGGCAACAACAATATTTAATTAAAATTTTCTTTTTATAATGTACGTGAAAATAAGTATGTCCTATTGTACGTAAAAATAAGTCCTATTTTCGCATAAATTTCTATCAAAATTCTGGTGTCAGTCTAATTTTTATCATCTTACAAATAAAACTATTCCGCGCTGGAAAGGGTTAACCCCTTAAGAGGCACTGGTATATATTATATACCACCTACGATTAATGAAGTTTTACACCAGAAAAAAAAAAATTAAATTTTACTTTTCTAACTCTGGTGGAAAAAAGGCCGTAAAATTGCTTTTACTTATTTTGAACTAGACTTTTTCAAAGATTCCGGTGGGAATTCAGCATTTCACAAACGTAATTGCTTGCCCTTCAAGGGGTTAAGGGGTGAAAGCAAAGCGATATAAGTAAGCGTCCTATCTTAAATGGGAGAAATAACCGCAAGATTAAAAGCGAGGTCACATCAATCAAGGTCATGCGCCACGTAGCGGATGGAGTGTGAATTACAGGTAGATACCTAACTGTTTTCTTACTCACACCACTAAAATTGTAAAGTTTTTTTCATCTTGATTAATAACCGAAGTACTTTTGATAAGGCGAAGAAAACTTCGTGGTGTGAAGTGTTCCTGAATGCCCCTCTCGCTACGCCATTGTTTTCCAATAAATGTGGCAAACAAAATTCTCTTCCATGAGTAACTAAAGATTTAGCCGCACTAAAAGCCCGCGTATGTGAATTATCACTCTGTCCACACGGTGGCGCAACAGTGTTAATTTACGCCTAATTCCAGCATAAAGTTTGTTCGCTTACTTATAACGCTTTGGGTGAAAGTCTTGTCTCACCTCTAGGGTAGCCACAATGGAACACCTCATTCAGTGTGCCGTTAAATGTAAAATAGTAGAACTCCTCCAACTATGTACGGAGGTTATGCTTAAGGAAATTGTAGTTTTGCTATATTACAATGCGAGACTTTAGTAATCCCTGGCTTTAGTTTAGCATCACAATGAAAGCAAGCAGGAATATGTGTTTATAAGAAGCTTCCAGCAAAATGTGGTGGATGTTGATTTTTTTGTTTGTGAGTAAAAAATATCTGACAAAATTATGATTTAAATCTCTCATACCTTTATATAAAAATCGATTTATATTTTTAGTTTGTAAGAAATTTTGTAAGAAATTATTTTAGAACTAGTAAGAAATTGAGAGCAAGTAAGAAAGGGCATAGCAGGATAAGCATTGGAAACATGAATTTCAATCAAATTTCGTGATTTTTTTCCCAGATGTGGCTACATATCTGACAATATATTTCCCCTATTATCACCCTATAAATATTGATATTTAATGAGATAAAAATGTTTTTTCGATTTTGTAAAAAACTCATTTTCTCAAAAACTGCGGCACCGAATTTCATGCCATTAAAATGAGGTTAGATAAGTACCAAAGATGCATAACTGGAAATTTTGATTTAATTTTCTGATAATAAAAACTGTGTGAAATAGCGATAAAAAATTACAAAAATAAAAATCATATCTTATGTTTATCCGAAAATTACCATTTTCTTGTATTAAATTCCCCATATGGGCCCGTATATTCTATATAAATACCGAAAGTTTGCGTCGGGTACTTCATATAAATATTTACAAAAATGTATATTAAAATTATTGAAATTCATTTTAAGGCGTTATTTGGGGCGGAGCTACTCAACTTCGACATCCGAAGAATCCTTGCAACAAAGTCAGCAGACAATATGCCAACTGATGCATTTTAGATTTCATTAAGCATATAAGCCATGTTTTTCAATACTATTTCGATATCGAAAACTGGTGTTTGGAGACAGAGAAATATTTTTGCTTGGAAAAAAACAACATTCTTCGATATTGAAATGTAACGATAGTTAGTATAATGACTTTTATTCAAATATTCTCACCACTTTTAACTAAGGGTAATAAGAGTAAGTAGTTTCGCCATTTTTTTTGCCCGAGTTAACGTAATAAAATATGGATATTATATAAATAGAGTTAGAACTAAATGTGATCCTTTATTTCTGAGATATCGTCCGGTTTGGGTCGTAATAGATAATTTTTTATTCAAGATGTATACTACTCGCAATTTTTGTTTTATTTAATGGCAGATTTCTGTGACTGTTTATTTGGAAGATAAAAATTAGGGATACATAATTTGAGTAAAAAAAGAAAAAAGAGAGAGCCGACAACATTAGACGATGCTTTGTATTTTAAAGTATATTTCTATAATTTTGAACGGTTTAATTTTTGATGAGATAAAAATATTTTTAAAATAAATAAACATTAGTCTAAAAAACAGTGGAACAAATATCAGGAGATTAACATACTGTAAAGACAATAGCTATTTTTTGCGAATATATTTATAAACTTAATGCAAATACATAGTCGGGTTCAGTGCTTCAGGCCTCACTTTCAAGAATAGTGGCTTTTATGAGAAAAAACAGCTGACACTGTGTTAATGTATCACATTCTTTTATACATAAAAATTCAAATTCAAATAATGTAAGACAGCAAATATACAAAAAAAATAAATAAATAAATAAATAAATAAATAAATAAACAAATAAAAAAAAGAAAGAAAAAAAGAAATTAATCATTATCACTGTCATCTTCAATCACAACAGATATGCATTCATTTCTGAACAGCGTAGAAAGAATTTCTGACGGTCTTACAATTTTGGATAAGTACCTCCCGTAAGAAAGATAATATAGTGTTGCTGCCAATTGAGAGCAGCAGCCAATTGTTCTCATGCCATTTGCACACTCGCAATAATGTTTTCGGATTGCAGACACGCCAGTAGCATTAAGTTTGTATTGTATGAAACAACGGTAAGTTTTCTTTGAAATATGCCGTGGTGGAACTTGTAATTTCAAAATATTTGTTGCATCTTTAACGAAATATATATCAATCGAAGAGGCTTCCTTAATAATTTCCGCCAAGTAAGACATTGCCTGGTTGTATTGGAATGAACCGGTGAAAAATATTTTCAATTATCTTTCGGTTATTTCAGGGAAATCTAGTAAGTCTAATGAAGATAATTTGATAAAAGGGAGTTTTCTCCGCAACCAGTTATTTAGTTCAACTTTAGCCACTAAAGTATTTTCTTCGTTTATTTTGGATATTCGTATATTTACTTACTCTTATTACCCTTAGTTAAAAGTGCTGAGAATGTTTGAATAAAAGTGATTATACTAATTGTCGTTACATTTCGATATCGAGGAATGTTGTTGTTTTCCAAGCAAAAATATTTCTCTGTCTCTGATACAAAACACCAGTTTTCGTTATTGAAATAGTATCGACAGTGTTGAAAAACATGGCTTATATGCTTAATGGAATCTAAAATACATCAGTTGACATTTTCTGCTGACTTTGTTCAAAGATTCTTCGGATGTCGAAGTTGAGTAGCTCCGCCCCAAATAATGCCTTGAAATGAATTTCAATGATTTTAATATACATTTTTGTAAATATTTGTGTGAAGTACCCAACGAAAACTTTCGGCATTTATATAGAATATTAGGGCCCATATGGGGAATTTTTTACAAGAAAATGGTAATTTTCGGATAATCATAAGATATGATTTTTATTTTTGTAATTTTTTTATCTTTATGTCACACAGTTTTTATAATCAGAAAATTATATAAAAATTTCCAGTTATGCATCTTTGGTATCTATCTAACCTCATTTTAATGGCATGAAATTCGGTGCAGTAGTTTTTGAGAAAATGAGTTTTTAAAAAAATCGAAAAAACATTTTTATCTCATCAAATATCAATATTTATAGGGTGATAATAGGGGAGATATATTGTCAGATATATAGCCGCATCTGGGGAAAAAATCACGAAATTTGATTGAAAGGCATGTTTCTATATGCTTATCCGGCTATGCCCTTTCAAAGCTTCCCGTCTTAAAAATCATGTATTCAACTTACATAAAACTCTAACTAAAGCTTTTTAAAATTCCATTATTTTGATTTTTTTAAAATGAAAATTATATTTTTTTATTAAATTTAAGTCATAAATGTTTGTAAATTTCTTCAAATATTGACGCAAGGTAACACGAATGCACACATACAAACAAGGTAACACGAACATAAATTAGCTATATAAGTTTATTATTGTTATTGTACATATATATATATACATGTATGTGTGTCTAATTAAAAACGAAAAGCCTACTATTGAAACTATACTTGTATTATTTTTGTAATAAAAAATAAAATACCTAAAAAAGCAGTATAAAAATAATATAAAAGGCCAGTAGGTCAAAATTCCCGGTAAATGTAATAATTTCTTCTTCTTCTTCAAAAAAAAACTATTTTTAAATGTTCGACGTGTTAATTAAAAAAATAATAATAATTTTGTTCCTTTTCGATATAATTTCAATTTCTTTTAATCATTTTTGGGAAAATAATATCTGAATCTTTTAGAATTCTAGGTTTAACCCTTATCTACTGCATTATGATCTGCTGCAATTTTTTTCATGTAATATATTTTTTTCAGTTACTACAATGAAAATTAAAGGATAAACATAAAAAATACTCACCCGTGAGAAATTTATTTATTTAGAGGTAATTAATTATAGTGGTACTTTAAAGTACCGTCAGTACACTATGACTAATATGTCCTAACAGAAAACCCACGAGGTATTTCAACTGGCACCAGAAAATATTTTCGATTTGATAAGTATATTAAATATAGGCTCTTTCTTAATTACAAATAAATATTATAACAAATTCTGGTGCCAATCATTTATTTCAAAACTTTAGACTATTTTTTTTTTACTTTTACTGCCCGAGAGAGACTGCTCAGACAAGGAAGTGAGTCTGTAGAGCATAGATTGTCCCTCCCGGTCCCCTTTATTGAGGTCTTAAAAAAAAAAAGTTACAAATTTTAGCCGAGGCTGAGCCCGCCAATACGCGCGACAGAGGGCGGAGTGGTATATATAAGATATAAATAAATGTTACATTTGCAAAATTTGTGAAACAAACATAAGGACATTAAATAATGCAGTGTTATACAAAGTTAGACAATATTATACAAGTTGCTGCGACCCGACATTGGGTACTGAATAAGGGCGAATCCAAGTCCCTGTCTCAGTGATGGAGTAAAACTGAAAGGTTACATAAGAAGTTGAAGATGTTTTTAAGCTTTGGGAGCAAAATCGGGCGCGATAAAATATTTGCTAACCAACCAACTGGAAGAACAGGACGACGGATATGCCAGCGAGCTGTTAAAGGACAATTATAGAAATAATGAGAGGCAACAGCATCATCACTGCACTCACATAGAGGAGAAAGGGCTCTTTTGAACTTGAAGAGGTATGCTCCAAAAGGACCATGACCGGTAAGGAAAGCTGTAGTGGATGGAGTGAGCAGCAGAAGATCCAAAGATACCACTGGGGCAAGATCATAGGTATATCTACCCTTATCTGAGTAGTCCCAGTAATCCTGCCATTGTTTCATAAAATGAGCGCGGAGATGTCTTTTGATGTGTGAGTGCGGTACTGGAAGTGAAAAATCAACTGATGGTCTAGCAGTTGCCTCTTTTGCCAACATATCTGCCGTTTCATTTCCCAGGATACCCTTATGGGCTGAAACGTGGCTTAAATAGGTTTTCCAGAGAAGATTTTTGAGAAGTGATTTAATCTCAATAACCTGGGGATTTGTTGAGCCAAACGAACAGATAGCCTGCAGGCTTGAAAGACTATCGCTAAAAATTGGAATTAAAAAATTTAGGTTTTGTTGAGAAATCCACTCTAAAGCTTTAAAGATGGCAAAGAGTTCGGTTTGGAAAATGGAATTATTGTTATCCAGCCTGCAAGACCAACGATGAGTCATTTCACTCCCTTTCGTAGCGCAGAAAAAATGCTTTGCCACTGAAAGTGTTAAAAAGCTATTTTTTTTTTTTTTTTTTTTTTTTAGATTTCGATCTTGTTAGCAGTCTGTTAGTTATGCGACGTCTAAATTCCAGAGACAACATGTTCTCTCGCATCTCCACATATGCAATATATGAATTTTCATATACCATTTCTAGCATAGCAAGAACGAGACGGTGCCACAACTTTTTCCATTTCCTATAAAAAATAACAGTGAAACAGAAAAGAAACACCAAAGAAGTCATTTCTACACTATATTTTAGTAATTACATTTTAAAGCAGATGAAGGATAACTACACAGACGAAAAGTAAATAAGAAGTTTTTCTCCAAAACCCTGTGTACTGACGGTACTTATAAGTACTACCGAGTAATTCAACTATTAAATCAAATACATACACCGTTCACCTGAAATAGCTAGTCAAACTGTATTCTAAGACCATAATGAGCACCAAAAAAAATCCAACACTTATCTTATATACTTTACTTGTGTTGGCAGCAATAAAAAGACGAGCGTGACAATCTGTACAAAATGTCGGCACGAAACCCATCGTCTGTGTCAAAGATAGCCTCCTTCCTCGCTAAAATAACAAACTTAGAACTACTGCTGCCATGTATCCGGATAAAGTGGAGTTAAAAGAGTGTTTTCGCAAAGTACCATTAGAATATTAGTAATATTCACTAAGGGGTTGTAAGTTTAAAGTGAGTGGTACTTATAAATACCGTCAGTAAATAAAGGGTTAATGAAACCAGCAACAGGATTTGAAAAAAAAAACATGAACACGTAAAGCATATTCAGACACACAGCTTTCTTCGAAAAAATAATTAACGCATTGTCCTCGGTGTTACATTGATTCATGTGTAAAAATATACGGTATTAAAAATTAACTACTTGGCAACTACCACTTTAGAATAACAGAACTATGCTTTGTGTGATTATAATATCTTCTCTATTAAATATATCGAAAATTTTCTTGTGGGAATTTGTAGTTGTAAACGACTTTCACAAAAAAGGGCGAAGATTCCTATGTTTTGTGGTAATTGGGTTAAGGAAATACATTTGAAAAAATTTTAAAAGCCTGAGATAAGGTGTCTTTAACCCCTTAATTCTCGCTCTCGTGATATTCACGGGCTGTGTCTTTTATTCAGATTGTTTGATTCCCACCAGTTTTATAAAATAGTGTAATTGGCTTTATTATGGTATCTTTTTATCTGTCATTAAATGAAATGAACATTTCTTTTTCAAAAATGTTGTGCCAATAAGCAATTTGAATTTTTAAACCGTAATTTAATGCGACCGTTAAGGTGATAAATACGTATATACATACATTAAACATCAACAATTCTCATTCTGTAAAATATAATGTTTCACAACAGAATTTTTATTTAAAACTATTCAACTTTTATACTAATCCCATAATTTGTCGGATTAATTTTGTAATTTTTTATGAAAATAATTCTGCTTTCAGTCAAATTATTTTCGTTTGGTCCCGGTCAAATGATCGTTTATTGTTGTTACATTTAGTGTTTATTAGTTTTGAGATGTCAAATCAACCAGGAGAGCGTGTTTTGCCAAACGCTTAGGCAGGACAAAATCGCATAATAAAGTACTTTGAATGGTGATATGTAGGAAAAGGTTTAACAAAAATGTTAAATTTAGAAAAACAAAACAATGCGTTTAACCCTAAAACTACCAACATTTTACTCAAGTTTTACAAAAATATTCTACACCACATTTTTTATTTTAAACTATTTAACCTATTTATTTAATTTATTACTTTCTGTTTTATATATGTGGTTAATTTTAAAGAGATTTCTGGTTTGAGCAATTATTTTGAATGTACCTATCGGTTTCATCGGACCCGCCTGGTACGCGGCGGCGGGGGGGGGGGGGGGTGTTCAAACGGCTCTTTACTTCTTCTTATAGATAGAAGGACAAAATCATTTTATCTGCTCATCATGATAATCGGTCTTATTTTACCATCATAGTTGTTTAAATTATATTGTTTAACAAAACGTAACGCATCGCCGGGTGTATTAATACGATCTCTGTAAAATGTTTGTCCAAGTTTTTGAACAACTTGCGAAAAAAGCCGAATATTGAGATCAATATGGATGAATCTCGTAAAATAATTCTCGCAAGTATTATTTTTTGCTTAAATCACAGATTTTGTTTAAGAAGATCGGGATTTAGATAATTGTTTAGAAAGATGTATTCAATTTTCTTTTAAAAAATCAGGATTAATTTTATTATTAGATTCTCATGCATTAAACGGTTTTTCAAAGACTATAAAAGGGAATTCTGTACATACCGTTAAAATTTCTGAAACAATTCACTGAAAATTTATAATTATTCATTAAGACTGAATTATGTCAAAAAAAAATGTAAGATTAATGAAATTTTCTGTTTCCCACTTAAGAATTTTTTTTTTCGTCTTATGGTACTTAACAAATAGCTTAGCATTAGCACATTTGCAATATTTGATATTTAAATGATGATATTATTCCTTTCGATTTTTAATTTAAATCTTAAATACAGTGACGGTTCGTGACTGATTACTTCTGGGGCACTAAATGCAAGACTGCCAATTTTATTCTACCTTACCAATACTTTGTAAGATAAACATTTTCTGTTTTTAAAAGTATTGCCAATAAATAAATAAGATATTCCAATTTTATTCTACCTTACCAATACTTTGTAAGATAAACATTTTCTGTTTTTAAAAGTATTGCCAATAAATAAATAAGATATTTCTTTTAAAATATAGTGGTGACAACAGAACAACTTTCGAAACCATGCATTTAGCATCTCAAAAAAGGCCAGTCACGAGCCGCCACTGTTTAAATGCTAGATAATTACTTTATTTTTAAAAGTAGCTTTCTAATTATGATGGTATATATTCTTAAGTTTAAAAGTCTAGAAAAATATATTTATGTTTTAAGACTTCAGATTATTTTTTCAGAACTAATTGTTTCATTAAATTTTTCTGAAGCAGTATTCAAATATTTGTTTATTGTTAAAAATATCATTCGTAATTTGGAAAATCGGTAATCCCAAAAATTAATTTCGGAAAATATATATTCTGAAATCTTTCAGACATTTTTTAGCTGAGATAAATAAGCTAATTACACATTAAATGTGAGAGGGAATAAAATGAAATAAAAATTAGTTAAGAAAATGAAAAATGCAAATAAATGTCTGTTCTCTTTTTTTGAAAATGTTTAAATAATTAAGAAATACAATATTAGGTTAATATTTATAATTAAACATTTCAAATTCTTTATTAAACACCTCAAAAATAATTTTTGTTCAAAATTTACACATTAAATGGGAATCTTTACTCATTCTCTATATAACGATTTTTTTACTGGAACAATGGATTTCGTTATATAGAGACTCGACTGTATATATACGTTTCTCCATCACCAAATTTCGCAATGACACAGCAAAACGGATGAGGTATTTTTTCAATTCTAGAAATCCTTCATGTTACTGGCTTTCAAGCTGATGTTATTTATTCCTATTACATTGTGGGAAGGTAAAGTGTTTACGTTCATTCTGATTATTTTCGGTGAATTCTTCCGAAGAACAAAACTTAGGGCGGTTATGGCCGCGAGGTATGTCGTCTTTGGACATTTAGAAATTGGCTTTGCTTTTTGTTATCTCATTAAGTCGATACATGGGTATCATAAAGAGACACCGTGGCCATTTCCATAGCAGCAGGAGGTAGGGGACAGTGTATTGATAAGGCAGCTTTTGTGTTGTTTGACAAAAGCACCATCCCTTCAATTCTGCATACCCATATTTAAAAAGTAAAAGCAAAGAGATTAAGAATGTGTCTTATATTCTCATGGATTTTACACCATAGCAAGACTATCGTTAAAATAAATCCTACATGAACAAGGGATTACAAATCGATGCATGGAATTTGATTTAACTCTAGAACCGCCGGAAATTTTCTCAAGTGTTACAAAAATATTTTGCACCAAAATTTTTATTAAAAACTATCTATATAAAAGCCGCATTAATTTTTACTAATTACTGGGGAAAAAAGAAAAAGGAAATATAGCGTACTTTCAAAGAATGTTTTTTTTTTTCGTTTTTTCTTTTCTTCCTTTCTTTTCGTTACTTTTTCACATTTTCCCCATTTTAAAAATCATTTAAGAAATTAAAGGTAAAGCAAAATCAGAAATAAGTATAAATTGAAAGATAAATAAAAATAAGTGGCTTACTGCCTCAAATGTGTCTTAGTCCTAAAAAATATAGTGATTTCATTTTTCGCTCAATTAGTTAGAATTTGAGTTTTAAACAATTATTTTCTCAGAATGACCATTTTTTTTTTCATTCCCAGATCCCGCTTCAGAAAATTCAGTTCAAAACGTCAACTTTGACAGCATTTTTTACAAAAATATCTTCATTTATAAAAACATCGAGAAGCACAACACATTATGCAGTTTCTAAATAAGATAATTTCCTAATTTTTGGGTTTGAGAGCAAAAATGAATTTAAAAATGAATCAGAAAATAAACAGTTTGGATTGGAATACACCCTTAAACAATTAAGCATAAGAGTAAAAATAGTTTTTTTTTTCTTTTTATAAACACTCTTTTATAAGCATTTAATTCTATTCTTTAAAATTAAGCCGTACATTTTGACAGCAATTCATGTTTTTTTCCCAAAAATTTCCTTTATAATACATTAATTTGGCGTGGGCGCCGAACTCAATTATGAAAAATTCACGCTTATTTTACGTGCTTGTTTGAAAGCGCAAGCATGTGAATTTATTGATAAATATATAATTTTTCTTCTGATTTTTAAGGCTGTTTTCAAATCTAAAGGAGCTACTTTCTGTAACATTTCTTAATTCCTTTTTGTTCGTAAATACATAAAATTGGCTATTGTTCTTGTTCAGAAGTTATGTAATCGAATGGCATTTGCCATTTTTTTGTAAGTCAAAATATCTTCCACAAATACTGTCAAAGTGGGAGTTTTGAATCGAATTCCCGACGCAGCAGTGAATGAAAGGGGAAGAACTTGTCGTCACTTGAGAAGAATCACTTATAAACCATTTATGAAAAAATGAAAAACGCTATTCGATTCGAAATCGCTTCAGAAGTCAGACTTGCGAATTTTATGCTTTTACTTTTAAAAATTAGCAACAGAATGTGTCAGAAAGTTACATGCTGTTGAACAGGGAATTTGAGAACGAGTTAAGATAGAACAATAAGAAATAAACAAAATAAACATTATCCAAACTATCATTTTAGGATCTCTAAATTGATTTCTCAATGTACAATCTGAAAATTAATAGTGGTACACTGTTTATTAATAAGAGAGTATTATTATTATTATGTCACACACTTCATTTTTTATTTATAACAGTTTTTATGTCACTTTTAACCCCTTAAGGGGCACCGGTATATATTATATACCACCTACGATTAATGAAGTTTTACACCAGAAAAATTTTATTAAATTTCACTTTTCTAACTTTGGTGTAAAAAAGCAGTAAAATTGCTTTTACTTATTTTGAAATAGAATTTTTCAAAGATTCTGGTGAAATTCAGCATTTCACAAACGTAATTGCTTGCCCCTCAAGGGGTTAAGTCATTAAAATGTTTCATTGTTGCAAATTGACAGCTATTTAGTATATTTTAGCTAACTTTTATTGGCGCATAGTTAAATTTATTATTGTTTCAACTGGTATAGAGTAGATCCGTAGACAATTTTTCTTTTGGCCAGTTAAAAAAGTTCAAAGTTTGGCTAGAACTGCTCCGAGCCCAACTCGGCAAGTTAAAAAAATATTGGCCAAGTAGGGTATGAAAACTGAAACCTCTGCCTAGCCTGCGCAAAAAGTAATTGGCTCGGCTAGGCCCGACCAAGCTATACCCGGATAAACATAGATTTCTACCCGTATAAGGTTAAAATTGTCTTGTACGAGAAGTCCTTACTAAAAATACTTATTTTATCATTTTCCATCATATTTATATTCTTCATTTAAAAAAAGGTTTTCTGAGCTGTGGTATTTATTTTTTAAATGCATCTGATTATATTTAAATATTACAGTTACCTTTAATATCGTTCATTCACATTCTATGGCTTGGAGATTTAAAAAATTAAAAAAATCCCCGATATGGGCCGAAAAATAAATCTAGTGCCGGCCCATCTGGGTCCGAACCTCTAGAAAAAAGTAATTCCTAAACCAAGCTCGGACCAAGTGTCAGGAAGGGAAATTAGGCCGGGCCTATGAAGATCCTTACATCGAATAACCAAAAGATTAGTTCACAAAATTAAGTTCTAATATATATATATATATATATATATATATATATACTAGCAAACCCCGCGGCTTTGCTCGCGTAATAATTGAAATATGTGAAGTGATATTTGCATGACTATTTTTTATTAGAAGAACCCTTTTTGGAATAATTCAAAAATTACAAATTAAGCCACAGTGTGACAAAACTTCATTATAAAAGTGGAATTGACAGAAATGAGATTTAAAATAATAAGAAGAACTAAAACTAATTCCAAATAAATGATAATTTAGAAAGTATTTTGAGACTTTTATGCTCATTTCAGTATTCATTTGAAGTTTTGAATTTTTTAGAAACCATCTAAACACATTTACATCTTAAAATTAACCATCATGTCAAATTCCAAGCTTCTTGTCTAACAGCCTACCACCTCTCTGGTGTTAGTGGCACGAACATAAAGTGTCAAAACAGAGTTGAAATAGAATGTCTCGAAAAATGTTGAAACAGAGACTGTCACCATTAATTTGCCAACAATAAAATTGAAATCGGTTGCTATTTCCTAATATCCTATAGAAAAGCTGAATTTAGATGTTTTTAAAGGCTTTCTTGTTGCTTCTGCCAACCACGTGGTTGTGACACCGGCATAAAATATAGCTCGTATAGGATCAGACACTATCATTCTTGATTCGCAACCAATAAGACCAATAAGACCTCCTCAGTAACACAAAAACGCAATTTAGAACATTTTTTGCTCCTGTAACTCCCAGGTGGTAGTGACAACAACGTAAAATATAGGCTATGTTAGAGCGGGGACTGGCACCATCAATTTGAAACCATCAATTCTGAAATCGGTTTATATTTCCTGAGATTGCGTAGAAACCGCTATTTAGAAAGTTTTTAGAACGCTTTTCCTTCATCTTTACCGCTTTTAAATTTCAAATTTTTAAGGAACTCTTCTCAGAGAATATTTACATCTCATAAGTAATTACCATGCCAAATTTCAAGTTGCTAGCCCCTTCAGTATCACAAAAATCACAATTTAGGAAGTTTTTAAAAATGCAACCGCAAGGTGGTAGTGACGCCAACATGCAGTAGATCCTATATTGGAGCAAGGTCTGTCATCATCAATTTCCAACCATTACTTTTGAAATCAGTTAGGTACTTTCTGATATTGAGTAGAAATCGCAATTTAGAACGTTTTTCGTCCATTTTCACCCCTTTTAAATTTCGAATTATTTCGGAAATGTTCTTAGAGACCATTTATATCTTATAAGTAACTACAATGCCTAGTTTCAAGTTGCTAGCCCCTGCAGTATTACAAAAAAACGCAATTTAGATCGTTTTTTGTTCCTTCACCCCCTTTCGGGTAGTGGCACCGACATGAAAGAACAGCCTATGTTAGAGCGAGGGCTGTCACCATCGTTTTAACACTATTTTTTTTTTTTTAATCGGTTCGATACTTCCTGAGATTGCGTAGAAATCGCAATTTAAAAAGTTTTTTAGAACACTTTTCGCTAATTTTCACCACTTTTAGATTTCGATTTTTTAGGAAATGTTCTAGGAGATCATTTGTATCTTATAAATAACTGCCCTGCCTAATTTCAGTATTCTAGGCCCTTCAGTAACACAAAAATCGCAATTTAGAACGTTTTTTGCTTCTGCAACCCCTAGGTGGTAGTGACGCCGACATGAAATAGAGCCTATGTTGGAGCAAGGCCTGTCATCATCAATTTCCAACCATTACTTTTGAAATAAGTTGGGTACTTTCTGAGATTGCGTAGAAATCGCCATTTAGAACGTTTTTTAGAACGCCTTTCGCGCATTTTCACCCCTTTTAAATTTCGAATTTTTTAAGAAATGTTCTTAGAGATCATTTATATCTTATAAGAAAGTACCATTCCAAATTCCACGTATCTGGGTTCTTCAGTAACACAAAAATCGCTATTTCCAACTTTTTTTGCTGCTGCACCCCCTTTAGGGGTAGTGGCATCGACATAAAATGTAGCCTATATTGGAGCAAGGGTTGTCACCATCATTTTGACACCATTATGTTTTAAATTGGTTTGGTACTTCTAGAGATTGCGTAAAAATCGCCATTTAGAACGCTTTTTGCGCATTTTCACACCTTTTAAATTTCGACTTTTTAAAGAAATGTTCTTAGAGACCATTTATATCTAATAATTAACTACCATACCAAATTCCATGTATTTGGACCCTTCAGTAACACAAAAATCGCAATTTCGAACGTTTTTTGCTCCTGCACCCCCTTTATGGGTAGTGGCACCGGCATAAAATGTAGCCTATGCTGGAGCAGGGTTTCTCACTATAATTGTGACACCATTATTTTTGGAATTGGTTTGGTACTTCCTGAAAAAGCGTCAAAATCGCCATTTAGAACGTTTTTTAGAACACTTTTCGCGCATTTTCACTCTTTTTTAATTTTGATTTTTTTAAGAAATGTGCTTAGAAATCATTAGTATCTTATAAGCAACTACCATTCCAAATTTCATGTTTCTAGGCCCTTCAGTAACACAAAAATCGCATTTTTAGAACGGTTTTTTGCTCCTGCACCCCCTTTGGGTAGTGGCACCGACATAAGATATAGCCTATGTTCTAAGTTGGGCGAACACCATCATTTTGATACCATTACTTTTGGAATCGGTTCGGTAGTTCCTGAGCTTACCTCCTACAAATAAACAATTTTTTCCTCTTTATAATATGAGTATAGACTAGCAAACCCGGCGGCTTTGCCTGCGTAATATTTGAAATATGCCAAGTGATATTTATATGTCTAATTTTTATTAAAAGGTACTAACTAAATTTTTATTTTATTAAAAGGTACTTATTACTTTTAGGAATAATTTAAAAAAATACTATTTAAAACACAGTTTGATTAAATATCATTGTTACACTGCATAAGGCAGAAATTAGGCTTAAATTAATAAAACGAAATAAAGCTAAATAAATAATAATTTAGAAAATATTTTGAAACTTTTATGCTCAATTAATACGCTCATTTCAGTATTCATTTGAAGTTTTGAATTTTTTAGAAACCATCTTCTTACATCTTAAAATTAACCATCATGTCAAATTCCAAGTCCTACCACCTCTCTCAGTATAAAGGGCTATGTTGAAATAGGAACTGTCACCATTAATTTGCCAACATTAATTTTGAAATTGGTTTGTTATTTCCTAATATTCCACAGAAACGTAATCTAGAAAGCTTTTAAAGGCCTTTTTTAGAGCGTTTGTTGTTCCTGTGAATCCCAGGTGGTAGAATCATCGGCATAAAATATAGCCTGTGTAGGATCAGAGACTGTTACCATTGATTCGCAACTATTACTTTTATATTTGGTTTATATTTCCTGAAATAGCGTAGAAATCGTAATTTAGGACTTTTTCAGAAAGCTTTTCGCACCTCCCCTTCACTTCACCCCTTTTTAATTCGAATTGATTTTCGACAGTCCTTCGAGGGCATTTATATTTTATAAGTAACTACCATGTCATATTTAAAGTTTCTAGCCTTTTCAGTATCACAGAAATCGCAATTAAGAAAGTGTTTAGCTACTGCAACCCTCTGGTGGTAGTGGCACAGACATAAAATATAGCTTATGTTTGAGCAGGTTCTAACACAAACAATTTGTTATCATTATTTTTTTAATCGGTTTGGTATTTGAAAAGATTACATAAAAATTGTAATTTATAACGCTTTTCGTTCACTTCATCTTTTTAAATTTGAAATTTTCTTTCGACAGTTCATAGAAAGCAGTTGCATCTTATAAGTAAATAACATGCCATACTTCAAAGTGTTAGACCCTTCAGTTATGCAAAAAACCCAAATTAGAACATGTTTTGCTTTTGCAACCCTCAGATGGTAGTGACAGCAACATAAAATATAACCTATGTTATAGCAGGGACTGTCACCATTGATTTGCAACCATTACTTTTGAAATAGCTTTGGAATTTCCTGAGATTGGGTAGAAATCGCAATTTAGAACGTTTTTAGAACGCTTTTCGCGCATTTTCACCCTTTTTTAAATTTCCAGTTTTTTCGAAACTGTTCTTAAAGATCATTTATATGTAATACATATGTACCTTGCCTAATTTTAAGTTGCTAGACCCTATCGATCACAGAAATCGAAATTTGAAACGCTTTTTTGCTCCTGCAACGTCTACGTGATAGTGATACCGACTTAAAATAGCGTCAAAGTTAGAGCAGAGGCTGTCAGCATCAATTTCTTAACATTACTTTTGAAATCAGTTTGATTCTTCCTGAGATATTGGTGACAAATCGGCATTTAGAACGTTTTTAGAACCCTTTTCGCTCATTTTGCTCCTGCATATCCTCTGGGTTAGTGGAAACATATATAAAATATAGCCTATCTTGGAGCAAGATCTGTCACCATCATTTTAACACCATTATATTTGAAATCGGTTCAGTATTTCCTGAGATTGCATAGAAATTGCAATTTAGAACGTTTTTTACAACGCTTTTTGCGCATTTTGACTGCCCTTTTAAATTTCGATTTTTTTAGGAAATGTCCTTGAGATCATTGATATCTTATAACTAACTACCATTCTAAATTTCACGATTCAAGGCCCTTCCGTCACGCAAAAACCGCAATTTAGAACGTTTTTCTCCTGCAGCCCCTTTGGGGTAGTGGCACCGACATAAAACATAGCCTATGTTGGAGCAAGGATTTTCACCGTCATTTTGACGCCATTATTTTTTAAATCGGTTTGGTATTTCCTGAGATTGTGTAGAAACTACCATTTAGAACGTTTTTAGAACACCTTTCGCGCATTTTTACCCCTTTTAAATTTCGAATTGTTTAAGAACTGTTCTTAGAAATCCTTTATATCTAATAAGTAGCTGATACTTCAAATTTCATATTTCTAGGCCCATCAGTAACACATAAATCGCCTTTTTAGAACGTTTTTTGCTCCTACACCCACTTTGGGGTAGTGGCACCGACATAAAACATATCCTATCTTGGAGCAAACGTTTTGACTATCATTTTGACACCAATATTTTTTAAATCGGTTTGGTATTTCCTGAGATTATGTAGAACTACCATTCAGAACTTTTTTAGAACGCTTTTTGTGCATTTTCACCCCTTTTAAATTTCGAATTGTTTAAGAACTGTTCTTAGACACCATTTATATCTTATAAGTAACTAATATTTCATATTTCTAGGTCATTCAGTAACGCAAAAATCGCATTTTTAGAACGTTTTTTTGCTCCTACACCCCCTTTGGTTTAGTGACACCGACATAAAACATAGCCTATCTTGGAGCAAGCGTGGTCACCGTCATTTTGACACCAATACTTTTTAAATCGGTTTGGTATTTCCTGAGATTGTGTAGAAACTACCATTTAGAACGTTTTTTAGAACACTTTTTGTGCATTTTCAACCCTTTTAAATTTCGAATTGTTTAAGAACTGTTCTTAGACACCATTTATATCCTATAAGTAACTAATATTCAAAATTTCATATTTCTAAGCCCTTCAGTAACGCTAAAATTGAATTTTTAGAACGTTTTTTGCTCCTACACCCCCTTCGGGGTAGTGGCACCGGCATAAAACATAGCCTATCTTGGAGCAAGCGTTGTCACCGTCATTTTGACACCAATACTTTTTAAATCGGTTTGGTATTTCCTGAGATTGTGTAGAAACTACCATTTAGAACGTTATTTAGAACGCTTTTTGTGCATTTTCACCCCTTTTAAATTTCGAATTGTTTAAGAACTGTTCTTAGACACCATTTATATCTTATAAGTAACTAATATTCCAAATTTCATATTTCTAGGCCCTTCAGTAACGCAAAAATCGCATTTTTAGAACGTTTTTTGCTCCTGCACCCCTTTGGGGTAGTGGCACCGACATAAGATATAGCCTATGTTCTAAGTTGGGCGAACACCATCATTTTGATACTATTACTTTTGGAATAGTTTCGGTAGTTCCTGAGCTTATCTCCGACAAATAAACAATTTTTTCCTCTTTATAATATGAGTACAGATTAAAAAAAATAATGAGTTTTTAGTGAACGTCGTTCACTTTTATAGATGAGTTTGGTTTGAACGAGTTCGTTTCAAAAATTTTGAATTTGAACATGAACTTGACTCACTTTTGAGAAATTGAACTTGAGTTTGAATTAGTTCGTTTTTTTTTGTGAGAGTGCCCACCACTGATTGCAAATTAGTAAATATTTTAATAAGTATGAATCTAAACACCTTATTTTGTATATTTTTTTTATTTTCCAAAACTTAACCTTTAAATACATGAATTATTTTTTCATTGTGATTTTTATTCTTATATTAAAGATGAGATACCAGAAATTTTAAGATAGATTTTTAACTTTTTTTAGTGGCATATATTATTCTGCTTTTTATAGAATTAATATTTCTATATAAATAAAGTGGCTGCTAACAATTAAATAAAAAGGGATGCAAATATGCATTAATATGAATTTAAGGGTTAAACTGTTTACCAAACACTAGAGTAAAGGTATACTGCACATACCGTTAAAGTTTCTAAAACAATTTACCGAAAATATATGTGTATTCATTAAAATTGAATTATGTGAGACATTTCATCGAAAATATATATTTATTCATTAAAATTAAATTATGTGAAACATTTCATATAAGTTTAACACTAAAAATTTCGAAAATTTTACTCTTGTTATAGAAAAATATTTTACATGAGAATTTTTATTTAAAACTGCCTAACTTATTTATTTAATTTTATTCTTCACTGTATCTTTTAAACTTATTTAAAAAAGAAATTGCCTGTTCTTCCCTTAATATTTATATGGTAGTTGTCAAAATGATCCCTCATGGTCTTTCTAGTGTTAACCCCTTAACCTACGATTTACTCTTAACAGCTCCACGGTTTGGCAAATCCATAGCTACCACTAAAATTTAGTAGAGATTTTCGCCTTGTTTAATCATGAAATTTCGACGAAAAAATTAAACTATATTTACTGTGAAATTTTAGTGGTACCATGAATTTACATTTGGCTCGATCATCGTACGCGGGCTATGCCCGTCATTGTAGGTTAAGGGGTATCAGGACTCTTAAAATTGAAAATAAAGAAAACAAAAGACCATATTCAACGTTTAATACCTTAAAATGAATAGGATTTAAAAACACAATTTTTATTGTGATGAAAGATATATATATACTCTTTCATTTCATGTATTTAAAACCTTGAAAGATGCAGAACTAATATTTATAGGGGATAAACTATAGGAGATTCATCGAGCAGAAAATTGGTGTAACAGCTTGTGCGCACGGTTACAAAATAAATTTTGCAAGTAGAATGAAATTTTTTTAGCCTAATTATACTTCAGATTTTAATAATTACCCTGATTCTAAATAGATTTGTATTTAAAGCGTTTTTATATTTTTAATACAAAGTTGTATTTAGCTAATATAAAATTTTCAAATTTTCAACCGTATAATCACATTAAAAAATATATTTTTGAATTATGAAAAGTAAATTTTAGGTTCAGTTTATACAGACTAACATGAAACATATATTTTGAAAATTTCATAGAAAACTATTCAATCGTTTTGGAGATATCCTGCATATCCCAAAAACGTCATTTGAAAAAAAAAAAAAAAAAAATGACTCCAAAGTTTCGGAAACGCCGCTTCAGTTATTAAGCGGGCATAATTCTAAAAGCCATAACATCTATTCTAATGGGAATTTCAAGTAAAGAATTACATAAAAATGTTCAGAAAAGGTAGGAGTTAAACATCCAAAAAAAAAAAAAAAAATTAAAATTTCGAAAAATTTGAAGCTTTAAGAGCTTAATGAATGCTTGATGAATGAAGCTTAATGAATTTTTCTGTTTTTGCAGTTAAGGAAAAAAATATAATTAATTACTTAAAATACGTATAATATTTCAGTGAATAATTCACTGAAAAATACTTCTAATAAAAAACCTGGTAATACATTTTTTTGTATCACATTTATGTAGATTAAGGTCAAAATGTAAAGTCTATTATTTTCTCTCACTTTTGCAGACTAATAAGTCTTATTTATAATTATTTTATAATTATAATTTTTTTACTATATTATACTATTTATAATTATAATTTACTATATTATACTATTTATAATTATAACTTATTATATTATACTATTTATAATTATAATTTATTGTAAATTAACACAGTTGCGCTATCTTGTGGATGGAGTAATAATTCACATACGCGGGCTTTTCGTGTGGCGCGTATTTCCTAAATCTTTAGTCACGCATGGAAATGAATTTTGCTAACCGCATTTATTGCAAAATAATGGCGCAGCAAGATGGGCATCCAGATGCACTTGACACCACAATGTTTTCTTCGCCTTGTCAGAAACACTTCAGTTATTAATCAAGGTGAAAAAAACTTTACAATTTTAGTGGTGTGAGTAAGAAAACAGTTAAGTATCTACCTGTAATTCACACTCCATCCGCTACGTGGCGTATGACCTTGATTGATGTGACCTCGCTTTTAATCTTGCGGTTACTTCTCCCATTTAAAATAGGGCGCTTACTTATATCGCTTTGCTTTTAATCAATTATCTTCAGAAAGATTGAAAATAAAAATATTTCTTTACTTTTATGGGGCTCTTAAAACTGATTCTATTTAAAAAACGAAACTTCTTTTTCGATACAAAATTTCTGGTAGAAACTTATTTTTTTACAAAACATGTTGGCGGCTATGCTTTTGTGTATGCTCGAATGATTCATTCGAATAGTAAATTCATTCATTCTGCTCATCACTACAGAAAAGTTCCTTTGTTTTAATTCTATGGCTTTTTGCGCCACCTTCTACCCTTTCAGGGGCAAGGCATTTCTGCTTCAAAAATGTTCAAATAACTAATTTACACCGTAAATTTCGAACAAATTATTTTGAAAATAATCAAAACCCTTTCTTCAGGTATACCCAAGGAATCGCACCTTGTCATTCAACCTTATGTATAGTATCCGTGGATGTGGGACATAGGTCCCGGGATCCTCGGCAAAAATTCTTCGCATCGTTTGTGGTCGTTCACGTATATTATTAGATCGAAATCGTACTAAAAAATGTACTAAAATGCCATTAATGATGACATTTTCCATCATCACTTTATTCATGGTACTAGATATAATATATTCACAATTCTTTCTATACTTAAGGTAGTTTGGCACCAACTTCAAAAGTAATTTATTACTTTTTATATGTGTATATTCATAAATATTCATTTAAATCATAAATATTTTAATTCATCTCTTGTAAAAAGTATTCTCTCGAAAATCCATGTTTTGTGGGTGTTAAATTTTAAATATTAAATTTACGTTTTTATCCCGACACATGATATCCGATGTGTAGTTATTGGATATCCTTTTCCCGTTAGAGAATTTTAAAGAATTATTTAATTATTTTTAGTGCATTTTTTAAAGTCGGTTACTATTTTTTTTTTTTTTTTTTTTTTTTTTTTTTTTTGTGATACGGGGAATATTCAAATGAAATGAAAAAAGGATACATCATTCATTTCATATTATCATTCGGGAAAAATAATCATTCGAACGACAATTTACAGTGATTTACTAGAGCATGTCAAAAGGGCTAAAAAGGGCATGTGCAAAAAAACCTATCTTTCGATATGAATAAAGTGAATTTATCCAAACGAAGAATAATTTAATGGAATGACTAGTTCTGTCAGGTGATAGCTCGGTAGTTTAAAATGAATATACATTTTGTCACTTTGACCATGATTACATGCTTATTTCCTTTAAAGTAGAGATAAGTTCAGATCCCGTTGGAGCATAAGTACAAAGCTGACGATATGGGCTGTTTTAATATTTGAAATGCACCACGTTTTTCAAACAATAATATTTCCCGTGCACTGAACAGCTGCAAGCGAAGTTTACCACAAATAACATTTTTTAATGTACTGATGTGATGATGGCGTATGGCGATTTTTGTCAGTGTTTATACGAACATTGGAATTTTTATGCCATTATCAGATTTAATATGTTTCTGAAACAATTTGTTATGTTAACATTTGGTTTGTTTAATGATTATTCTTTTTATGTCGTTAATCAAACAGCAGAAGATTGATGGTCAAAGTTTTGTTGAACATTTTGAATGCAAAACGGGCGCATCCAGATTATGACGAACTGTCTAGGTTTGTAAGAATCACCTATCATTTTTTACATCTTTTTCCTTATATAGTAGTTTTTATAACTACAGCTATACCTAATTTTAAGATTCCTATCATCTAATTTACTTGACTTAAGTTTAAAACCGTAATACTTAATTTTAATCTTATCCATAAATTTTTTACTTTAGATTTTTCATTCATTTTCTTCTTTTATCCATTAATTAAATTTACACTACGCCTTTTTTTTCAAATGGCTTACATAAACATAAGACATTTCATTAATAGACTGTGTGTTAACCCTTTGAGCTCTGGAGGGTAAATTTCTACAAAATTCGAAATATCACATTGACACCAGTATCTTACAAAGAAAAATAACGGTTTGCGACATACCTGAAAAAATGCATTAAACATTTTTGAAATAAATTTGATCTAATATTCCGGTGCCAATGTGACATTTAGGAATTAAAATTAAGTGGTAGAAAATTCAACCATCAGAGCTCAAAGGGTTAAGCTGATCTCATGAGTAAACCACTCAATGCTGTTCACCTGTTCAACACCTATTCAGCACGTAGCATCTTGTAGTACCATACTATTTTCTCTGATGTCATGTAAATAAGCTGATTCTTTCAGGTGATAGCTCGGAAGTTTAAAAAGAATACACATTTTGACACTTTGACCGTGATTTCATACATATTTGTAGTAAGGGAGAGATAAGCTCAACTCCTGTAGCAGCATACGTACAAAGCTGACGATGTGGGCTATTTAAATATTTTAATGTATCCCGTTTTTCAAACAATAATATTTCCTTTGCACTGAACAGCTGCAAGTGAAGCTTACCACACTTCATATTTTTTGGTGTGCTGCTGTGAAGAGAATATGGCGATTGTCGCAATCTGATTTTTCTCGGTATTTATACGAACACTTGAATTTTTAATGCCAATATTTTCTAAAATAATTCTTCGACTCTTTGATCCCAGAAAAAGAAGTCGAGTGATAATTTTAGAGAATACTGGTTTCCAATTTCAAGGGACCGCACAAATGCTGAAAAAAATCCTCTTACGACAATAGACATTTCTGTGTCAGAGTGTAGGTCTTGTATAAAGTAGAAGGTGATGAATGCGGCTCTCAAAGAAAGTGCACTCATATTCAGATTTAATATGATTCTACAAGATTTTTTTATATTACTCCAGAGTTGCCAGATGAGCTATTTTTATTTATCAGATTCTTGATTGGCAACAGTTTTCTAAAATGATAAAATGTGCGTTACTTAATGACATATTAAGGCAAAAACGAAGTGAGTTTTACCATTTCAAAAAAATTGGTGTCAATCAAATAATCTGAATAAAAAAAAGTAGCCCACTGGCACACTGTATTACTCCAGGGTTCGCACGCTATTAAGCCATGCCCCATTTTGTAAGGACTCTACCACCAGTAATCGTATAAAACTGTCTTCTATCTAATGAATCGCGAAGAAAATGATCTTTATAATAATACTGGTGGTAGAGAGCCGATACAAAATGGGGCGTGGCTTAATAGCGTACGAACCCTGTACTGTTTAGTTTATTGGTTACTCCAAGAAGATTCAATTATAGAATATTTCTGTTCAAAATCTTTGGTGCGCATTTTGAATACAACACGCACTAATCTATGTCTGTATGTTTGTACGGTATCAATTTATGGATCTTAGTTAATGTAAGGACTCTTTTACTGTGGGCCTTGAAAATCGCATGGACTATTTTTCATTTTATTCATACTAATTTTGGAAAAATAGTCAATATCATACATTTACATCAGGATATTTTCAAGAGAAATCTACAACAAAGAATTTTCTTAAACTTAAACTTACACTATGTGCAAAACTACTTAAAAGATGACAGAATACTAAAAAGATGTTAAATTATTTTAATACCTTAGTACTTTCAACTATAAAAAACATAGTCTTCATCTGAGGAATATAAGAAATACAATTGTTGTTGGCGTCTAATTTTCAAAATTCACGTAGAAGGTGACGAAAGGAGTGAAAGTTGAAGTTAATTTTTTAGATCCGGAAAACATTAATAAATAAATAAAACATATGCTACCAATAGAAATTTATTAGCATTTTACAGAATTTGTGTATTGTTGAAATCAAAACAGCTCTTTTTTTACTCCAGAGGTCATTGCGCGCATGATATCTTGAGAAAGTGCGTATGGATTGTCATGAAATTTGCTAAAGATATTGAAGAAATATGTGTGTACAAAATGAACTACTTTTAAGTATTTACTATGGTAATATTTTTAGTTATGGCATTTTTTATTCATTAAAAATACAAATTTTTTTTTGTTACAAAAATATTTTTTTTATATAGTTAATGAAATAATTTTGGCCTAAGAGTAGTTCATTTTAAACACACATGTATGTTTAGTAACATTACGAAATATTATGACAATATCATGACAATATCATATTTTCGCAAGATATCATGCGCGTGATGACTTATGGGGTAAAAAAAAGAGCTATTTTGATTTCAACAATACACAAATTCTGTAAAAGGCTAATAAATTTCTAATGACAGCATATTACAAAGCACAATCTGTTTAATCAATATCCAAAATTTGATGTTTATACATAAAAAGGTTTTGAAGATAGACTAATTCAAACTTTGAAGTTTTTCGTTAATTTTCGACGAGTTTAAAAGGTACAAGACCCCTTAACCATTTAGTTTCTTCTATCTTCAATAGAAGAAAGTATTGTAATCGAAATTTTTTTCGACTTCCGGTTTTCGACGGATTTACACGTTTTAAGGGTCAGAGATCCCCAAAAACATGTTTATAGAAAATGGCTGTCTGTCCGTGTGTCCGTCTATCTGTCGCCATTGTATCATGAAAAAGTGTATGAAGTTATGCATAGAATTGAACCACATTTTTATTTTAAGTTTTTGGATCTCCTTGAATTTGGAAAAAATTCGCCGGTAGGAAGCGCTGTAATAGCGATTTTTGTGCGATTTTGAAAATTGTACCATCGAAAAGTGTATGAAGTTATGCATAGAATTGAACCAAATTTTCATTTTAAGTTCTTGGCTATGGCAAGCAGGTCCTTCCTTAATTTGGAAAAAATTCACCGGTAGGGGGCGCTGTAAAAGCGATTTTTGTGCCATTTTGAATATTGTACCATCGAAAAGTGTATGAAGTTATGCATAGAAATAAGCCAAATTTTTTGTGTTTGTTTTTGGTCAAGGCACGAAGGTCCTCCCTGAATTTGGAAAAAATCCGCCGGAAGGGGCCGCTATAATTGCGATGTCTGTACCATTTTCATTATTGTACCATCGAAAAGTGTATGAAGTTATGCGTATAATTGAACCAAATTTTTTGTGTATGTTTCTGGCTATGGCAAGAAAGTCTTCCCTGAACTTGAAAAAATTCCGCCAGAAGGGGGCGCTATAATGAGTTTTCTGTGCCATTTTAATTATTGTACCATCGAAAAGGTATGAACTTATGCATAGATTTGAACCAAATTTTTTGTGTATGTTTCTGACTATGGCAAACAAGTCCTCCCTGAATTTGAAAAAAATCTGCCGTAAGGGGGTGCTGTAATAGCGATGTTTGTGCCATTTTCTTTATTGTACAATCGAAAAGTGTATAAAATTATGCATACAACTGAACAAAATTTTTTATGCATGTTTTTGGTTTTGGCCAACAGGTCCTCCTTGAATTTGGAAATATCGCGCGTTAAAGGGGATCTGTGATAGCGATTTTTGTATACTTTTCTTGATTTTTCGTAGTTCTATTGTCCATCGGCGGCTCGTGCAAAGGCGGGAACTCGCATCCTGGTAAGCCGCCTATTTGCAAACATCTGATAACAACAGAATAAGGAAAAACTATTAATTTAACCTTCCGTCTACCAGACGGGTCCATTGGACCCGACATGTACATTCAAAATATTTATTCAAACCAGAAATTTCTTCAAAACAAACTAAATGTATAAATCAGACAATAATAAGTTAAATAAACAAATTAAATAGTTTTAAGTAAAAATTCTGGTGTAGAATGTTTTTATAAAACTTGAGTAAAATTTCCGGTAGTTCTAGGGTTAAACAAATATCATGATATAGATTAATTCGTTTTTAGTTCGTTTAATTGACTGAAGCAGAAATTTAAGATGGAAATCAAAGTTGGTATAGAATTGAACTAATAATATCGAAGTATTAACATGTGTAACTAGTTTTTGAAATATTAAGATGTATAAGATAGAAGAAAGTTTTGGGATTGGCACATCCAACTAGTTACTATGGTCTTTGAAAAACACATTCCAGTGGGCTATTTTAAATTTTAATCATATTATCTTTTGAGAAATAATCTCTAGAATACATTTATATCAGGAAATTTTCAAGAAAAATCTACAACAAAGAATTTTTTTTATTCCTTCTAAAACTGAATAAAAAAATATCTCCAGTCCTGGTCAATAATCAAAGTTTTAATAAAATATAAATTAATAAAATTTTGTAGTTCAAAATATATTATCTTATTTAACAATACGGAACATTTTCGTGTCTGTTTGCTTGTAAAAAACAGACATCTAAGATGTTTATTTGACCAGCGGATTATATGCTGCAAATTGTGGTAATAGATTACGATGTATAAACTAATTAGGTAATTAACTCTAACGTACCTAAGTATGTTTAGATCGATTTCTTCTATTTTCTTTTAAAAGCAGAAACATATTAGCTGTCTATATTAATACATTTTTTAGATATTTAAATGATGTTTCTTTTTATAGAAATAGATATGTTATACACATTATTGAATGAATATACATTTTTATTTTATACTATTGAACTATAGATTCAGATCCTTTCAAATTATACTGGAAGATGTGCAAGATAAGCCTTAACTGGAATATTACTATACGTACTCAATTCAAATTGCAATGATTATCTGCGAATTACGAATGAAAAATTAAAAACATTTATCCCAGAAAAATGTTTCATTTCGTTATAACTGTCAAATATTCATCTTTCTGCTTATATATCTGTGATATAATAATATATTTAAGAGAGCAAATAAATTAATTGTTATTCTCAGGCGATCGCACGGAAGGTTGAAATGAATGCCCATTTTGTCACTTAGACCGTCATTTAGTACTTATTTGCAATAAAGTTGAGAGAAGTTCTGCTTTTATAGGAGCATAAGTAAAAAGGTGCCAATGGAAACTAATTTTATAATCCAAATGTATCACTTTTTCCAAACAATAATATTTGCCGTGCAATGAACAAATGCAAGTGAAGTTTACGACGATTAATATTTTTTTAAAGTAGTGCCGTAAAAATAATATAAAAATGACCCTCATCTGCAGCTCAGTGCGTAGAAACGAATACATGTACTTTTATAGGCGATAAATAAAGTAAAATACATTCTACTTTATCACAAATTTATCGCGTAGAGATGCAAAAAGTAGCATTCAACTGCGAATTACGTCTTCTTCACGAATATGAATTCAGTTTTTTAAATAAGGCTCTTGATGCGACAAAATCGCCTCAGGTGAATTAATAATTTCAATTGTAGGAATAAAGTATAATGAAAGTATATTCTATTTAAAGATATATTAATATTTTCCCCAAAAATGTACGAAGATCATTCTAAAAGCAAAGAAATTTTTTTCTGTAGACAATTATTTAAGAGAATGGAATAGAAATTATTGTACAACGCATTTAATAGTCTCTTTTTTAAGTGGTCGCCGTTCATATTGAAATATTTGTACTAGCGTTTCCTCAGTTTTTCTATGCCTATATTTCTATGCTTATTTGTTCAATCTACTCACATGCCACCAAATTTTTGACCCAGTCATTTACGTATAATCCTAGCTACTATTACTGTGTCTTTCAGATTTTTCACTTTGATATTACTTTTCACTAACACATTGTTCAATTATCGGCAAAGGTCATAATCGCTGGGCAACAAATCCTTGTTAAAAAGCGGATGTTCAAAAACTTTCCAATTAAACTGCTGAAGCACAAGCAACATCGTGCGAATGTCGTTATAATGAGGAAGCACAACGACGCTGGAGAACAATTCACGCCGGTTATTTTGAATTGTGCTGCGTAGTCGGTGAAGGGTCTGACAGTGCGCCGTTGTATCTATGGTTTCCTTTCTAGATTTGTAGTCGATGAGTGGGACGCCCTTTCGATCCCAAAACACAGTATCGAAATCTTTTTGTAGTGCAGAATGCATTTATCTTTTTCGTGGAACCGGAAATGTAGTATTTACGTTGACTCCAGCTTTGTTTCTGAACTTTTAAGCGAAATTGATGTCTGACCGCCAGTAATAATGTCTTTCGGAAACTGCCGCCATCCTTCTTGTACTGAATGAGAATTGTCAGTGCAACACCAATTCGTTTTTACGATGGTAGGCTGAAAATAAATGCACACATGCTTGTAAAACACGAATAAAAAGAAATAGCAAGATCCGACATAAAATACATTAACGTACAATACTTCAGCTTCAAAATCATATATTTGTTTTTCAACATAGTCATCGTTAAAGATATTAAATTTCTCCGAGCGTGTAACAAGATTTTTATTCCGAAAAATTTTCCGACTTTTTTCGAATGCAGGACTTCACAACAATCGTCCAAGATGTAATGGTTACCCTTGAAGAACCTCTTGAGTAGTGGGAAAAATTAAAATCGCAAGGCGCAAGATTGAGAAATAAGGAGGATTGTGGAATCGGTTCAAACTTCAGGTTTCGCAGAGACTCTGAAGTTACGGGTTTACAGTATCCCAATTTATCAATAATGAAAACGACCCGTTCTTTGGGTATTCCATTATGGTTTGCGATATGGAATTTAACAAGTAAAGGGAACTGTTTAAAAAAGGCGGTGCCACCCAAATAAAATTTGTGTAAGGGATACTTTCTCGAAAGGGTTAACACGTTCACGCCGGCGCGGTGGGTCACACTCGACTGGCTCAGTGTTGTCAAGTCTCCGGCTTTTTGCACACCACTTATTATTTTAGAGAAAATGTTGTTCTTTTAAATCGCCCAATTGTTCTAATTAAATAAAACAACATTTTCTGTATTAAAATACTGGTATCCAAAAGGCCAGAGACTTGCCAGCTCTGAGATAGTCGAGTGTGACCCACCGCGCCGGCGTGAATGTGTTAAACGAAGATGAATCTCAGCATGAGTCACTTTTTCAACAGTTCAGTGATGGAACAGTGTAACATCAAAGAATCAATTGACACCGCTAAATTTTAATAGTATGCTTCGTTTTACTTCAGGATAGAATTTTTGAGACTTTTAAAGGCAAAGATTACTATAAAAATTTAGTGGCAAAAATCGCCCAACTACTGCGCCACTGTTCATCACTAGCAGTTAAAATTTCGGTAACAGCACGCAGTTTAACTCGACTTTACCTAGCACGTCTCTATACTTCGACTTATCAAAACTCACTGGATGAATTCAGCGACTTCAAATCTGCACATGCATATAGAGAGGTTAATGTTACTTGAAAAAACGCCACCGGTCGCGCTTTTGAAGCTCATTTCGTTCACGCTGTAGAAGTATGTGTGCATTACTTATCAGCCTATCCTCCTATTTGTTTTCATCTGTCAAAACTAGAGGAATGCACCTGGCACACACTTTTCTGAAGCCAAGATGACTACAACCTATTCCAGATCACTACAAATGAAATTGTTCTTGAAATTTCAGGTGAGAACGAACTAAACCGATCTATAGTAAAACGTCCATTTTTTTTTAATTTTACCTAAATACACTGACGGAAAAAAATTCCCAACACCAAGAAAGACTTGTGTTAGATAAACGAAATTTGGTAGGCGTGTTTATACATCTGAAATGACATCGATTGAAATTTCGCAATCCGCGCATAAGTGTGGCGCTAGTAGCGCCACTCAGAACTTGCGAATCAGGTTTACTTTAAATGCGTGCTGTAAAGTTCGTGGGCGTCATTTAGCTTCGAAATGTGACGTATTGAGTTGGTGTTAGCCAAGAATGTCTTTAACAAGACGAAGAAGCCACTGTCAACAGCTCACCGAGTTGGAACGAGGTCGCATATTCGGGCTACGAGAAGGTGGATTTTCTTTCCACGATATTGCAGAAAGACTTGGCTGGAATGCATCCACTGTGCATGATTGTTGGAAGCAGTGGTCAAGGTATGGTACTGCCTCAAGAAGACCAGGTTCCAGGCGGCCACGTGGCGCTTCTGAGAAGGAAGATCGCCGTATTGGGCGTACGAATGTGGCGCATCGTACTGCGTCTGCGGCAGAAATTCGAGCTGCAGTTGGTACCACAGTGACACAACAAACTGTTAGAAATCGGTTACTTCAAGGGCAGCTCCAAGCGAGTCACCCTGTAGCGTGCATTCTACTGACTCCAACCCCTTGCCGTTTGCGAAGCCATTCGTGTCAAGCCAGAGCTCATTGGTGGGCGGAGTGGGGATCTGTTGTGTTTCTTTTTCTTCAGAAAACATAACAGATCTCCACTCCGTCCACCAATGAGCTCTGGCTTGACACGAATATCTTCGCAAACGGCAAGGGGTTGGAGTCAGTAGAATGCACGCTACAGGGTGACTCGTGCACACAACAGATCTCCACTCCGTCCACCAATGAGCTCTGGCTTGACACGAATGTCTTCGCAAACGGCAAGGGGTTGGAGTCAGTAGAATGCACGCTACAGGGCGACTGTCTCGGAGCTGTCCTTGAAGTAACCGATTTGTAACAGTTCGTTGTGTCACTGTGGTATCAACTGCAGCTCGAATTTCTGCCGCAGACGCAGTACGATGCGCAACAGTCGTACGACGAATACGGCGATCTTCCCTCTCAGGAGTGCCAAATGGCCGCCTGGAATAGTCAACGGTCTGCCATTATTACATTACCGTCAACCAATTACTTTGGTCCATCCCATAAAAAAAGTTTTTATTATTTGTATTGAACAAACAATAAAAGATAATTTGGAGTTTTTGCCCTTGAAAAATATTTTATATCCTACTATAAGGATATTTTAATAGTTTGGGGGTTAATTATTTTTTTTAGTGGCAACACCGGGTGTGTTGTTAAACAATTGGTTTCGCAATTGTTTCTATATTTGTGTAAATATATACTCTAGAATATAAACTGAACTCTAAAATACACAAGTTGTTACAAAGTAATTTCTTTCCAAAACAAAAAGACCCGCATAATTTATGCGAAATTATCTGGATAAAGAAATTCTATTAGGATGAAATTATTGTGTAATTACACATTATTGTGTGAACTTATACCATGCATCTATTACTGAATTCGTGAAAATGTTAAAGAATCATTTTTAGAAAGAGAAACATACATAATTAATACAAGCGACTTGTTTGAAGAAACAATGAAAAAGAATCAAATATCAAACTCATTATTTCAGGATGGCACTGTTATTGAGCCTGTTCTTAAGAAGAAATCAATAGCGTGTTACGATCAATGTAACATGTAACAAATTAAATTCCTCCATCTCCATTTACTCGGCAACTGATAAATAACATATTTACGTCCATTGTCTGAAATACATGTTACGTTCTTACATGCCATTTACTGTTGAATGGACCAGATAATAAAGATATATTTAGAGATGTAATGTGTAATTTTTTTAGAAAAGAAATAGAAAATGTGACAATGAAAATGTAAAATTTGAAAAGTTAATTAAAGTTTAGAAATTGAAAATAAAATAAATAAAGGGTAAAAAAAAATATAAAAAAAGGTGATGTAAATATATAAAAATATGAAACTTTTATTTGTCTATTTTTAATTATGGGACTACGAATAAGGAGGAATTGACATATCCACAAAAGAGTGAAGCATCAACTGTAACCGGTTCTGAAGTTGCTCATTACCACCGGGCAAATTTCTACCAGTAAATTTGAACAGAATGTTTTCCCTTATTTAAACGACAGATTAACGTAAAATTTAAATCATAATTATGGTCAGAAATAGATATTTATTTCTACTGGTGGAAGTTTACTTTGGTGGTAGTCAGACCCTAAGTTTCTGCAATATTGTGACAACATAAACAACGACCTGTTAGTTTCAGTGAAAGGGGGTTATAATACCCGGTTCAACCCACCAGTAAAAACGAAGAGAAAATTTTTATCATATTTCTGAGCAAAATTTTACATGAATAAGCCTATAAAATAATGTGAAATTTTCTTGTTAAAATTTACTGGAGATAATTTGTATCGACAGTAATCAGAAACTGTTGACCCGATGAAAAAAAACCGCCGTCTTGTGACAACTTTCTCAGTAACTTCAATTGTAATTGGAGCTTACCCTGTATGTGTCCTCCTCTTATTCATAAATCCATTTTTTTTTAAAGTCCGTCACAAAATGAAATACACTGTTAAAAATCTGTAGCTTTTGCTGCATAGTCACTCCACCGCTTCTATAGAAAACGATTACTTCACTATACTATGGAGCAATCTGATCGTCAGAATAGAGATATTCTATAAAAGCGGTGGAGTGACTATGCACTATGCAGTAGGGTGGAGCGTAGAATAAAAATTTTTGAATTCAAAATCGGCCCGGTGTGCGAAAGTTGCGTATTGTATTGCTTATTATGTAAAAAATAATGCCGCCCCCTGAATTGATATCTTCATGCGCAAAAGGTGTGCAAAATCCAGAATTTTAGCTAAATTTCGCTAATTTTACTGATTTTTAATAATTATAAACAAAATTAATTTGCTATTGGCCCATTGTGGATACAATGTTATTATGTCCCCTTACCATATGTAAAAAGTTTCAAATCCACTGAGCATAATCTTCATGCACCCCAAGGGGCGCGAAATGCCAGATCATTAGCTAAATTACGCTAATTTTCCTGTATTTTAATAGCTATTTAAAAAAAAATGTTATTGGACCATTGTGGATACAATGCTATTATGTCCTCTTACCATATGTAAAAAGTTTCAAATCCCTTGAACATTATCTTCATGCGCCTCAACAGGGCTAAATCATTATGAAATCTGACATATTTGATTTATTTCAGGTTTACTTGAATATATTATTAAATAATAAAAATCAATATATGCATAAATGTTTGACATTTGTATAGCTTTAGACTACAATAAGATATAATATATGGTTATTTTCCATGTTTACATTTAACTCCTCAGTTTTAATATGCAAATAATAATTATAATAGGTAAGAGTAATACGAGTTTTTAAATACTTTCAGTTTGTACTTTGTAATCTCGTTTTGTATCAAAAGTCTTCATTAAGGAACATGACTCAATTTGAGTCCCAAATTATCCTTCCCTTCTTTCATATTTAGATACTGATTCAAAGATCTATCTTACAAATTTAACAGTTCTCTCAATTACTTATGTGCGACATGGCAATTTCAACAGGTTTAAAAGAATTTCAGTGCCCGCACCTAGTGCACCATTCTTGAACCTTTCAATTTCTTCTGTCCCCAATCTCCGGGTAATTGGAGTCTCCATTCGGTCTTTCACATCTCTCTCAAATCTTTGATTCCTATCATTTAAATTAACATAGTCTGCTGCTACAAAATCTATTTTTGGAACCCTAACTTTCTTTTATCCCTGTTTTGTAGTGGTTTTCTCTGCTGGCTATCATTTTTTCTACTTTTATGCGTCTAAATGCGAGTTCCCTACTGTGCTTCCTATCACCTGCTAACATAGCAGGGAGTTTTCCTCATGAGCGAAATAGTCATGACAAATCCGACTCCAGATACCTGGAATTAATATAAACAGAATATAAACAGAACCTCAATATAAACAGAAACGGGTTCTTGTAACAGTTATATGTGTTCTTCTTTTATTAGGATAATTCGGAATAATTTCCTATTTTTTCTTGAAACAACGTATTGTCTTTACGGCTATAAAAAAGCATTGCACTTAATAAAAAATTCCACTGTGATGATGCCATATCCTGTCTTAACTTCTCACGTTCCCGTCTTACTTTATTTGAGAAGTATCAGCATCAGCATCGTGGATGATGTCAAAGCCAGCAGCGAAATCATCTACAAAACAGGAATTTCAGGAAGATTACGGTTCAAAAATTAATTTTGAAGCAAAAGACTGTGTCAATTCAATTGATGGAAATCAAAAATTAGAGAGGGATGTGAAAGAACGAATGGAGACTCCAATTACCCGGGGATTGGGGACAGAAGAAATTGAAAGGTTCAAGATTGATGCACTAGGCGCAGGCATTAAAACTCTTTCAAGCCTGTATTGCCAAGTCACACACAAGCAACTGAGAGAACTGTTAAATTTGTAACAGAGGCCTCTGAAGCAGTATGTGGATATAAAAGAAGTGATGGATGCATTCGGACTCAAATTGAGTCACGTTCCAGGAGAGGAACTTTTCATACAAAAAACACGATTACAATGTACAAACTCAAAGTGTTTAAAAACTCATATTACTCTTACCTATTATAATTATTTGATGCTTATTAAAACTGAGGAGTTAAATGTAAATATGGAAAAGGAACATAATTGCCGAAATTAATAAAAAATTGAGTAAATCTTGATTTTTATTATGTAACAGTAATTAAACCTAAAATAAGTCAAATTTTATCAGATTTCTTAATTTTTTAACCCTGTTGCGGCGCATGAAGATGATGATGTAGGGATTTGAAACTTTTTACGTATGGTAAGGGGACATAATAACATTGTATCTACAATGGTCCAATAACAAATTATTTTTTTAATAGCTATTAAAATTCAGGTAAATTAGCATAATTTAGCTAAAATTCGGGGATTTCGCGCCCCTTGGGGTGCTTGAAGATATCAATTCAGGGGGCAGAATTTTTTTTTACATAATAAGCAATACAATACGCAACTTTTGCAGACCGGGCAGATTTTCAATTCAAAATTTTTTATTGTACGCTCCACCCTACTATGCAGCTAAACTGCAGATTTTTAACAGTGTAGCGAGAACGAAGTTTTGAGGCTGTTATATTTTTGTAAAGCTCCATTTTTACATGCATTCATTTATAAAAGAAAAATCAGGTAAAAAAATCTTTTTCAAACATTCAAAGTTCTTTTTTAAATCACGCCTAAATTCAATACCCAAATTCAAGACTGAATTTGTGTAGTTCCAAAAATTTTCTTCATTACTCGTTAATTTTGCGTTTATAGTAACGAGGTGGAACCCGTTGAACTTCGACAAAGGAAAATGTTTAAGAAGGAACTGTTTCATTGATTTATAATAAACCTACGAAATTAGTAAATAGAAAATGCATCTTAGATTGGTTAGTCTAATTCTCAAGCAAATATTATTTTAACCTAAAGTTAACAAAATACTATTTCTATAAAACTCAATTGTCCTGGAATCGCATTCTGCAGGGAAAATTTGATTGTTCTTACCACTATTTTGAAAATAATATCTTCATAGTACCTATAATACCGTTTGAAAATAATATCTTCATAGCATATTTTAAATTAAAAAATATGAAGATTATTGGTTAACAGTTCTGGCAGAAACAATAAACTCTCCACTACGGAATGCGACCCCTGGTTGTCTGAGTTATTAAAATTAAACTTTAATCGTATATGTAAGCAGTAAAATATAATAAACAAGTAAGAAAAAAAATATTGCGTCAAATATAGATTATGAAACACTTTCCAACACATTCAGAATAATGTATCAAAACTGCTCCGTTTAAAAAATTACGTCTAATTCAACTAAATGGAAACGCATAATACATTTCAAAACCCAATTTCAGCTGTTCCCATCCACAATCGGAAAATTATGCGAATTTTTTCAGCAGCCCTGTATATGATTTATAGATTTGAATCTATTAACTATATGCATGCCAAAATTTAGTTCACTTAAGAGATACACATACTTCAGTTGAAAATTTACCTTCAGCAATTTCCTCTAATAAGGAGAAAGGTACGTGAATACTTTTGTGCAGCCCTGTATTTGATGTATGGAATTTATATATAACGAGAAAGATGCAAAAAATAATTAAATTTAAAAGTGTATACCGAATTTTAACTCCAGCAATTATTACTCAAAGACAGTATTGTACTGTAACCGATTTCTTTAGTGTGTCCCTGTAAATGAATAAAAAATTCTATGAATGTCCTGTTCTAACGTGATCGTAGTAAAATTCAGAGATTCAGTTTCAATGCATTTCAAATAGCATGATGTCATTAAAATACTCTGCAAACGATTTTTCCAAATGTACCATAATGTAATGGAATACTTTTGTGGCCCTGTAAATGAACGATTAATCCTACATACCATCATATACAATATCAAGCATGCTTTGGGGATCCTAAATAACCTTTATTAATTTCATGAAAATCCGAATATATTTACGGGAGATAAAGCGTGGACAGACCGAGAGACGGACAGACAAACCGAATGCATAAACACTTTTCAACTTTGTTGGAAAGTGGTATAAACAGTTATTATGATGAAGTTTTCAATTAAGTCTCTTATGCTTCGTTTTCCCGAATCAAAACGATGAAATTTATTCTAGCTTGATACAAAGATTTTTTTTCCTGTAGAATCTAAACCCAACATCATTTTCACCTTCCCATAATTTACATATGTACAGTCGTGGAAAAAAAAGTAAACACCCCCTACTAACTCTTCGACAAATTATCGTAGACGGAAGTTACTGGTACAGAATGACTGGAAATAAAGTCTACTTTTAAATTATGTATATAAAATTTGCTTAGGGGGCCATCTACATATTAAAACGAACCCAAACCTCATTTCTTTCAATGGCAATACCCAATTTTAACGAGATATTTCAAATCTTCGGTTCAAACTATGCCCAGACACCAAATTTCAAGTCATTTGAATGATAAATTTTTGAATTATAAACATTCAAACTTTAGTGCTTCTAATGTTAAATTACATTTTCATATATTTATTTATATCTCCTGAAATTATGCTCCTAATGTACTAATTTTTTGTGTAGCAATACTAATGTGCCCAAACATAAATACGCTGAATTTGCAATTTTTATAATTTTATGATAGGAATTATGAAATTAATATTCGAAAAAAATATGAATTGCAACCTACAATTTTTTTGATGGATTTAGATTTATTAAGTCCTGCTTTATGAAAATCTGAAATTTGACATTTTTCTTCCAAATAGCTTTCAAATTATGCTTAAAAAACGGCAAAATGATGGTTTAAGGGTCTATGATAGAAGTGAGTAGATATTTTGAAATTTCGTCTGCTGTCCAGTTGTCTAACAGGTTTCATTGATTGCTTAAGGTACCTTGATCAAGAAGGAGGCTCTCTCGGTTAATAATCGACTACGGAACTTCAATTTGGACACAACCCTTAAAATACGCACGTTTTATAATAATTAATTTCTCGGAAACTTATGGTACGAATTGGATAACAATTGGTTTTTAGGCTAATTGAAAGGTGTAGAGTTCATTTATGCTGTCAGAATTGGGTATTGTTATTGAAAAAAATGAATTTATGGTTTGTTTTAATATGTAGATGGCCCCCTAAGCAAAATTTATATACACCATTTAAAAGTAGACTTTATTTTCAATCGTTAGGTACCGGTAACTTTCTTCTACTATAATTTGTTGAGGAATTAGTAGGGGATGTTTACTTTTTTTTCCACGACTGTACTTTATACTTCTCATATCCGTATTCACCATGCTTAAAAAAAATGGTATTTTAATTTGATCATTTTAACTCAAAACTTGAAGTCAGGATTGTCAAAAACTTATTTGAATATAAACAGTCGCACACTTAACTTCAGATACTAATCTCAATGCCGGGGAGTAAAAAATGCCGTAATTTATGTTTTTTTAGGCGCATTTGTGTTATAATGTTTAGTATTATATAAGAGATTGATTGTTTTCTTTTAAATATGACATCATTTTCACGTACTTAAGCCTTTTGCCCAGTGTCTCAAAATTAGTAAAGCACTCATGCAGAAGAAAAAAATATCGAAACTTTATAAGGATAATGCGTGCTTTCAAAAGCAGTACGTCCTTTTCCATTCAAAATATTTTTGCGCAATATGTAAAAACAAATAATCATACCATATCAAACTATCCAATGTGATTTTTTGGCGAGTAAAATTATTCAAATGATTTATCTCAATAGCATGCTTAAATAGGATATAAAACAACACCCGAAAAATATAATAATTGTTTACTGCTGCTTGGCGCTGATTTTGAATCCACAATTAAAACAGTTTTTTCGCCCTCCTGAAAAGTGGCTATTTTCACATTGGATAGTTTGACATGGTACCGACGATATGTAAAAAGTTTCAAATCCCTTGAACATCATCTTCATGCGCCCCAACAGGGCTAAAACATTATGAAATCTGAGAAATTTGATTTATTTCAGGTTTACTTGAATATATTATTAAATAATAAAAATCAATATATGCATAAATGTTTGACATTTTTATTGATTTAGACTACAATAAGATTTAAAATATGGTTATTTTCCATGTTTACATTTAACTCCTCAGTTTTAATAAGCAAATAATAATTATAATAGGTAAGAGTAATACGAGTTTTTAAATACTTTCAGTTTGTACATTGTAATCGCGTTTTGTATCAAAAGTCTTCATTCTGGAACATGACTCAATTTGAGTCCCAAATTATCCTTCCCTTCTTTCATATCTAGATACTGATTCAAAGATCTATCTTACTAATTTAACAGTTCTCTCAATTACTTATGTGTGACATGGCAATTTCAACAGGTTTAAAATAATTTCAGTGCTCGCACCTAGTGCACCATTCTTGAACCTTTCAGTTTCTTCTGTCCCGAATCTCCGGGTAATTGGAGTCTCCATTCGTTCTTTCAAATCTCTCTCTAATCTTTGATTCCCATCATTTAAATTGACATAGTCTGCTGCTACAAAATCTATTTTTGGAACCCTAACTTCCTTTTATCCCTGTTTTGTAGTGGTTTTCTCTGCTGGCTATCATTTTTTTCTACTTTTATGCGTCTAAATGCGAGTTCCCTACTGCGCTTCCTATCATCTGCTAACATAGCAGGGAGTTTTCCTCATGAGCGAAATAGTCATGATCAAATCCGACTCCAGATACCTGGAATTAATATAAACAGAATATAAACAGAACTTCAATATAAACAGAAACGGGTTCTTGTAACAGTTATATGCGTTCTTCTTTTATTAGGATAATTCGGAATAATTTCCTATTTTTTCTTGAAACAACGTATTGTCTTTACGGCCATAAAAAAGCATTGCACTTAATAAAAAATTCCACTGTGATGATGCCATATCCTGTCTTAACTTCTCACGTTCCCGTCTTACTTTATTTGAGAAGTATCAGCATCAGCATCGTGGATGATGTCAAAGCCAGCAGCGAAATCATCTACAAAACAGGAATTTCAGGAAGATTACGGTTCAAAAATTAATTTTGAAGCAAAAGACTGTGTCAATTCAATTGATGGAAATCAAAAATTAGAAAGGGATGTGAAAGAACGAATGGAGACTCCAATTACCCGGGGATTGGGGACAGAAGAAATTGAAAGGTTCAAGAATGATGCACTAGGCGCAGGCATTAAAACTCTTTCAAGCCTGTATTGCCAAGTCACACACAAGCAACTGAGAGAACTGTTAAATTTGTAACAGAGGCCTCTGTAGCAGTATGTGGATATGAAAGAAGTGATGGATGCATTCGGACTCAAATTGAGTCACGTTCCAGGAGAGGGACTTTTCATACAAAAAACGCGATTACAATGTACAATCTAAAAGTGTTTAAAAACTCATATTACTCTTACCTATTATAATTATTTGATGCTTATTAAAACTGAGGAGTTAAATGTAAATATGAAAAAGGAACATAATTGCCGAAATTAATAAAAATTTGAGTAAATCTTGATATTTATTATGTAACAGAATTAAACCTAAAATAAGTCAAATTTTATCAGATTTCTTAATTTTTTAACCCTGTTGCGGCGCATGAAGATGATGATGTAGGGATTTGAAACTTTTTACATATGGTAAGGGGACACAATAACATTGTATCTACAATGGTCCAATAACAAATTAATTTTTTTAATAGCTATTAAAATTCAGGTAAATTAGCATAATTTAGCTAAAATTCGGGGATTTCGCTCCCCTTGAGGTGCTTGAAGATATCAATTCAGGGGGCAGAATTTTTTTTTACATAATAAGCAATACAATACGCAACTTTTGCAGATTTTTAACAGTGTAGCGAGAACGAAGTTTTGAGGGTGTTATATTTTTGTAAAGCTCCATTTTTACATGCATTCATTTATAAAAGAAAAATCAGGTAAAAAGAAATCTTTTTCAAACATTGAAAGTTTTTTTTTAAATCACGCCTAAATTCAACACCTAAATTCAAGATTGAATTTATGTAGTTCCAAAAATTCCCTTCATTATTCGTTAATTTTGCGTTTATAGTAACGAGGTGGAACCCGTCGAACTTCGACGAAGGGAAATGTTTAAGAAGGAACTGTTTCATTGATTTATAATAAACCTACGAAATTAGTTACAATAGAAAATGCATCTTAGATTAGTTAGTGTAATTCACAAGCAAATATTATTTTAACCTAAAATTAACAAAATACTATTTCTATAAAACTCAATTGTCCTGGAATCGCATTTTGCAGGGAAAATTTGATTGTTCCTACCACTATTTTGAAAATAATATCTTCATAGTACCTTTCTATAGCATATTTTAAATTAAAAAAAATATGAAGATTATTGGTTAATTTTCTGGCAGAAACAATAAACTTTCCCCTACGGAATGCGACCCCTGGTTGTCTGAGTTATTAAAATTAAACTTTAATCGTATATGTAAGCAGTAAAATATAATAAACAAGAAAGAAAAAAAAATCTTGCGTCAAATATAGATTATGAAACACTTTCCAACACATTCAGAATAATGTATCAAAACTGCTCCGTTTAAAAAAATTATAGTACGTCTAATTCAACCAAATGGAAACGCATAATGCATTTCAAAACCCAATTTCAGCTGTTCCCATCCACAATCGGAAAATTATGCGAATTTTTTCAGCAGCCCTGTATATGATTTATAGATTTGAATCTATTAACTATATGCATGCCAAAATTTAGTTTACTTAAGAGATACATATACTTCAGTTGAAAATTTACCTTCAACAATTTCCTCTAATAAGGAGAATGGTACGTGAATACTTTTGTGCAGCCCTGTATTTGATGTATGGAATTTATATATAACGAGAAAGATGCAAAAAATAATTAAATTTAAAAGCGCATACCGAATTTTAACTCCAGCAATTATTACTCAAAGACAGTATTGTACTGTAACAGATTTCTTTAGTGTGCCCCTGTAAATGAATATAAAATTCTATGGATGTCCTGTTCTAACGTGATCGTAGTGAAATTCAGAGATTCAGTTTCAATGAATTTCAAATAGCATAATGTCATTAAAATACTCTGCAAACGATTTTTCCAAATGTACCATAATGTAATGGAATACTTTTGAGTGGCCCTGTAAATGAACGATTAATCCTACATACTTCATATACAATACCAAGCATGCTTTGGGGACCCTAAATAACCTTTATTAATTTCAGGCAAATCCGAATATATTTACGGGAGACAGAACGTGGACAGACCGAGAGACGGACAGAGAAACCGAACGCATAAACACTTTTCAACTTTGTTGTGATAGAAGTGAGTAGATATTTTGAAATTTCTTCTGCTGTCCAGTTGTCTAACAGGTTTCATTGACTGCTTAAGGTGCCTTGATCAAGAAGGAGGCTCTCTCGGTTAACAATCGACTAAGGAACTTCAATTTGGACACAGCCCTTAAAATACGCACGTTTTATAATAATTAATTTCTCGGAAACTTATAGTACGAATTGCATAAAAATTGGTTTTTAGGCTAATTGAAAGGTGTAGAGTTCATTTATGCTGTCAGAATTGGGTGTTGCTATTGAAAAAAATGAATTTATGGTTTGTTTTAATATGTAGATGGCCCCCTAAGCAAAATTTATATACACCATTTAAAAGTAGACTTTATTTTCATTCGTTCGGTACCGGTAACTTTCTTCTACTATAATTTGTTGAGGAATTAGTAGGGGATGTTTACTTTTTTTTCCGCGACTCTACTTTATACTTCTCATATCCGTATTCACCATGCTTAAAAAAATGGTATTTTAATTTGATCATTTTAACTCAAAACTTGAAGTCAGGATTGTCAACAACTTATCTGCATGTGAACAGTCGCACACTTAACTTCAGATACTAATCTCAATGCCGGGGAGTAAAAATTGCCGTAATTTATGTTTTTTTAGGCGCATTTATGTTATAATGTTTAGTATTATATAAGAGATTGATTGTTTTATTTTAAATATGACATCATTTTCACGTACTTAAGCCTTTTGCCCAGTGTCTCAAAATTAGTAAGGCACTCATGCAGAAGAAAAAAATATGGATACTTTATACGGAAAAATGCGTGTTTTCAAAAGCAGTACGTCCTTTTCCATTCAAAATATTTTTGCGCAATATGTTCCGAATGGGATTTTCCGCCACTTATCCTAAACAACGAAATTAAATCATAGAAAAAAGAAAAAATATATTTTATTAATTTATTGGCATGGATAAAGATAAATAAACCTCATTATTCTCACAATTCTGCAATAATGAAAGCTATTTAATTACGATCATTTTGAAGAAATTTCATAAAATATTTTTAAATTAAAATATTAAAGTGGCGAAATTTAACAAAAAACAACTATTGGGAGCACATATACAAATGAGCAGCTTCCAATTAAATAAAAATATTTGTAAATTGGTTCAGTAGGGCAGATGATTAAGTCAGGGCAGATGATTAAAAAACAGCCTTGTGTTTTAAATATATAGATTATATAAAATAAAATAAAAAAAAATAAGCAAATTTTATTATTTTAATAAAATTATAGTAGAATGTTTTAAAGAATAGCAATAAAATTTTATTAGTCAAGAGAATTTTGGACAAAAACATAGGGAACCTGATATTGTTTTAAACCTCAAATTATTGCCAAGATCATCGTTGTTTGCTTGTAAACTCGACGAAGCGAATTCATCCATGCAATAATCATCAAGGTCTTTAATATATGTCACTATTTTTTGAGCAAAGGCTTCCAAACTGACCATGCACATTGTATGTCACTGTTCTTCTATAAAGACACTGTAAATTTTTGTAAAACATTGCGCTTTATCAGTCTGAGATTTCGATTACGTTATTTTTAAAAGACGTTTTCTCACCTGTGAAGAATTGCAAAGCAACTGGGATGACTTCTACAAAACATATTTCAGTTTTAAGAATTAAAAAAACACGCTTTTTTATAAAATGACGTCATTTGCATCGGCAAAAGCATTCCACTTTTATGATCAAGTCTTAAACGACATCTATATAGAGCTTCTATAATTCTTAAATTTTGTAGTCAGTCCTATAGAAAAATATTCAAATGACGTCATTATCGCAGAATAATACACAAACACAACAAAAAGCAATATCGTCATTCAAGAAGCTCGGCAAAAAAATCAGATATTTAATGTTACACATGCCTTCACTTGTTTTTTGTTTATAATAGCTCCATGTTTAATCAGAAATCATTTTTTTTTTCAAAATTCGGAAAATATTATTACACACGGATAAATAAAATTGCATTCTTTCAGCTTTCTAATACGAAATAAGTAATTGTGAAAGAAAGTCACACAATTATTTAAAATACATTTTTGTAAAGAGAAAGTGTTATATCGTTTGTAAAATATTTTTGGTATAAACTAAGAAACATTTAATTGATGAATAGAAACGAAATAAAACCAAAATTCACCGGATTTTATAACAGACGATATTTTTGACATAGCATGTATTTTGATCTCAATGTTTATGAGGAAATGGCAACAAAAAAATACAGTAATCTACTATTTTCCCTTTACTTTTTATAGAAATGGAGTATTTATATTGCCACAATTATAAAATTGGTACTAAAAACTATAAAAATATTAATATCTCAAAAATAAACTGAGATAGAGCTTTCAAACAAATTGCATTTTAAAGTACATTTTTTTTCCTTATACGACGGTGTAAAAACTGAAAATGTGCGATATGTAGAAGTTTCAGTAGCGAAAATTGCAAAACGAAACTTAATTTCAAATTTAAAAGAGTTGCCATTCGCAGAATGACGTATGCGTTACGTACAGATATGTTTGTCCTTTATAATATAGATAAATAGATAGATATGCGCATTTATAATAATTATAATTTTTGCTTTGTTTTTTTTTAAGATATGGAAAGAGGAAAGAAAAAAAAATCCTGATTTAAACTATCTATTAAGAAATTTTAAATTATTTTTTCATATTATAATGAAAATTTAATTAACATTAAACTGTAAAATTATAAAATAGTTAAAATTTTTTCTCATAGTATAATGATAGATAAAACAATTAAATGATAAAAGAGAAGATTAATTATTAATTAACTTAATTATTAGAATTATTTATATCCCCAACTGTTTGGTGTTTAAAATTTATACTTGTTGCAGTTTCACAGCCTATCGGCATATTTTGGAGAGAGTGATTTAGCACATAACTAACACTATTATGTTTGTGACTCGTAAACTGTTGTAACCATAAAGATTATTTGGCGATTTATTACCTGCGTCTGGCTAACGTCAAAATTCCTCCAGATTATTTTTTCAATTTATAATTATGCGCATGTGTAGGCTTAAAGAAAATAAAATGTAAATATTAAATAATATATAGCTATATATATATATATATATATATATATATATATATATATATATATATATCACTGAATGCAGCAACCTAGTTGTGCAACAATCTCAAAAATGCACAAAACTCGGCAGTTAGTAAATGCACGTATAAAACGCCACGCGTTCATAAACCGAAAAATACCGAAGAACACTGTGTATTTTTTATTAAATACGTGATTTGTGATCCCTTGATCTATGGTACTTTTTCATCCTCTTGATATCTTATATCACCCCTCGGTCGAAATTTGGAACACCCTGTATATCTATTTTGCAAATCCAATAATTTTATTTTCGTTGTTAAATGTCAAAATGTCTTGTCTTTCAACTATATTTTTTTACTTATTGCATTATACAGGTAAATATTTATTTATATGTTTAGAAAAATTGGAACATTAAATCTGAAAGTTAGCTGATATAAGAATTATTTATAGAGAAACCATTTTGTGAAGCTTTTAAAGCTTTTTATCACTTGCACTTTAATTAAAAATATATTTTACCAATAATATTCCCATTAAAAAAAACTTTTCATTCAAATGAAGGAATTAAATAAATTTAAATTCAAGATTAAACGATTGTCATTATTTTTAATGCATTTTTAAGACGTTAAGTTTAATTGAATGCTTATATATATATTTATTTGCTTTTAAATTGATAAGCAAGTTCTTACTAGAGAAAAAAAAAAAAAAAACTGGCTGAAAAAAAAAACTATTGTTGACGAAATTATAAGTACTAGTAAATATTTTTTTTTAATGTGTCGTTAAAACTGTAATGTATTTTGTGAAAGATAAAATAATTTCAATTATTTTGTAATAATTTCAGTTATCCTTATAAAATGTATATATAATGTATTTCCATTATTAAAAGCAACATCTGCATAGAAATATTTTCAAGTAATATTTAATTTTTAATTTTATTAATTTAGTGTCATTAAAAATTTATAATTGAATCAGAGGAACGCAATATTTTGTTTAAAATATACAATTATAGGTAAAAGACAAAGTATGATTGATTTTACATACAAATTTGTTTATTCGCTTAGGATCATAGACTAGTGTTTTGTTGTCAATTTTATTACGAAATAGTATTTTTATTATCATAATTTAATCAGAACCAATCGAACACGTAAAAAGAATTAAAAAAAAAAAATACAAAGCTTATCGGTTTAGATATAGGAAGACAATGATACATTTTTAATCGGAAAAAAAGTAAATAAATAGGGAATACTGGAAGCTATTGGAAATAACGTTACATTTCGCATTGTAAAAAGTTTAATTTATACAATTCCTAAATTATTTAGTTTTTGATAGACAATTACTCTATAGAAATTTCTATTACAATATTAACCCTTTAGTGTCCAGCTTTGCATATATGCAAATAACAGCGTTTTGAATTTAATAAATTTTTTTATTCGCATATACCTAATCCACACCAGAAAATTAAAAATAGCAATATTTAGTTTAAATAATAACAGACTTTCCGTATTTAAATAAAACGAAATGAACCTTTGAAACGTTCTGGTGTACAACACTCACACTCTCTGGACTACATAATTTCTAGAGCGTATTCTAACATGGGAATAAAAGGATTAAATGATAAGCTTTATAAAATAAATAATTATATAAAATAAGGTATTTGGAGACATGCTTATAAAAACATTTACTAATTTGCAATATTTTAGAGTAAAACAGCCACACGACAGTAGTTTTTATTTGTATTGCAGATGTGCAACAGAAGAAAAGGTTGACGTATTATATAAAAAAAATATCTGTGATTTTTTTCATTATTTTTCCTGTGTAATAACCCTTCAGAGAATGATATATAATTTTTTCGAAACAAAATAAAAAATCGCGCATTTAAGGGTTAAAATTTATTTTGTTACATCATAGTTAGTTAGATAGAGTAAGTAGCCTTAAGTTCTGCCATAATATTTTAAACCCAGCTCCAGAATCTAAAAGGCCTTTGAATGGGTCTAATTGACACATTGGTTAAACATCAATGTTTTTCTATAAAGGAAAATTCAATAGTTTTATCCGCAATAACATTGGTGCTCGAACGAAACAAGTTTTTAACCCTAGATCTACCGGGAATTTTATTCAAGTTTTAATAAAACGTTCTACACCAGAATTTTTATTTAAAACTATTTAACTTATTTATTTACCTTATTTTTGTCTGGTTTATATACTTAGTTTATTTTAAAGAAATTTCTGGTTTGAATGAATATTTTGTATGTACCTGTCGGGTCCAATGGACCCGTCTGGTAGACGGAGGGTTAAGACTTCAATTGCCTACGAAAACGAAAACGATACTATCTTAAATTAAACAGGGTTCCTACATTTTCAGCTGAAATACCAGTATTTTTGTGCAGTAAAACTCGCCTTATTTAATAGCGTGATTGCAAAAGGAGAGATTTTCTCTAACAAAATACTAATGTTTATCTGATGGCTATTTCCATGAGAACTTGTAGCGTAAGTCACATGCTACGATTTTTGGCTACCAGTATTTTAAAACGGAAAAATGTGACTCATTTTGTCGAAGATATCTGATTAATTGAATAAGGCGAAACAAACTTCATGAAAATAACGGTGGCCAACACGCATAACGATTTTTATCTGTGTGACTTACACTACATAAACGCATGGAACTAGCCCTGACGTAAAGTCAGGAAAATTCCCTGACCTGTAGGAACCCTGTTCAAAGTAATTAATACATATGTATATGTAATTTGTAATTAATTATGCGTATAAAGAAATATATTTCTGACAAACACACATATTCAGGGTGTCCCTGCTAAGATGTTACAAACTTCGAGGGGAGGTAGGTTACAACATAAAGGATTTGGAATCACATAGGAATGCCGAGTCCGAAACGCCTTCCTGACCCAGTAAGGGCATTTACAGTGGGCTACATCTTTCAAAATTCCGATTTCTTGATTGGCACCACTTTTTTGAAAAGGTAAAATTCCCTTTGTTTTCAACTTAATTAATATGTCATCAAACAAGGGGAATTTTTCCATTTCAATTTAGTGATGCGAAACAAAAAATTTGTATTGAAGAAGGGTAGCCCACTGGCAACTCTTCCAGGGGCGAAAATATAGGGGAAGTTTACCATTCCAGAAAAGTGGTGCCAATCAAGAAATCTGAATTTTAAAAAAAGTAGCCCTCTGGCAACACAGCACTGTCAATGCCCTTAATGGGTCAGGAAGGCGTTTACGACCTGGCCTTTCAATGTGCAATGGCAGATCTTCGCCCCCCCCCCCCCTTGGGCTAATAAAGGGTTTGCAAAACGACTTTATGCATCCTCACGGGAAATGACTTGGGTCGAAGCTCGAGCCCGGCGCGACCCGAGCCGGGTCGCGCCAGTTTAAATCCACGAGACACGGGCTTGGTCAGGTCTTCTCTCTTTTAGAATTGGGCCGTGCCCTGATTTTACATTTTCTGCAGATTAGGGTTGAGCCAGATTTCTTTTTATTCCAGGTCGAACCTGGCGAGGGCTTCATTCTTCTTAGAGGTCTGCACTGGCCAAAATTTCCAGGTCGGTGCTAGGCCTAGAAAAAATCTAAACGTTCGGTCTGTGTCAGCCCCTATGATAAGTATTATTGGCCCGACCGCGACCCATGCACTCCTCTAAATTCTTCCCACCGAGGCCAAGTTGTTCTGGTATCTTACTTATTTGTTATTCGTAAAAAATATATTTATGTTGTACATTTGTTTAGCGGAATCGTTAGAAATTTAATTTGAATTGATAAGTTACAGAGATACATTTAAAAAAAACTAACTTTTGAAGAGTTAGTTCAAAAGTTAGTGCAAAAGCTAGAGTTAGTTCAATGCTAGAGTTAGAAGCTTTGAGTACGCTAGAGTTAGTTTAGTGTTAGTTCAAAAGCTGGTTTTGGGTTAACACGTAGTGTTAACCCAAAACCAGCTTTTAGGAATCTACACTCAGCCTGAAACCAAATCGAATCGAAAGCAGCTAACCCGACCTGCAACAAAAATAATTAGTGGCAGGAGGGAATCCCACTCCCTCTACTGTAAACTTTCAGAAAATTTGCTTTGAATTTCAATTTTTTTTTCTTCTCAGAATCACCCTTGATCAGGTGTTTTTTTCTACTGCGATTTTTTATTTTAGTTTAAAATAGCGGCGATAGATGGAGGTACAAGCAATAGGCACTAAGTCGGTTCCCGGAGGAGGGGCTAAAAATCGGGCCCGAAATTAACGACTACTTTTTGGAGCACCACTATCGCTGCTATTGTAAAGTAAAATCAAGAATCGCAGTAAAAAATATCCTGACAACTTACGTAACGCTCCTGCAAGACTTTTTTAAATTGCTGTCACCATTTGCAAGTTAAGGAATTTTAAACTCAGCGAGTCCATTTTAGGACATCCTGTGTGTTTTTTAATAAGTTCCAAAGCATTCTTTACTGAATTGCAATTGATCTTAGATATAAAGAGACAAGCAGTCTTATAAGCAAATTAGTATTTTTTATATAATCCAGAAGATTAAAAATTATTCCTAAATAATTATTTGGGCGTGTCCGTTATGGAGCTTTTACTGTATATAGTTTTTATCTTAAAAATTATTTAGACTTTTTTTTCAAAAATCAGGTTCCTTCTCGCAAGAGTGAAAAACCTCGCCCCAAACTGACCCAAACTCGAAATAATGTATGCCAATCTGCCCCAAACCCAACGCGCTAGCTGCAGCTATAAAGTAGAAGTCAACCCGACCCACAGCAGAAAATTAGAAGTCAACCGGACCCAAACCCGACACGCAACATAAAAGTAGAAGTTAACCTGACCCGCAGCGAAAAGTAGAGGTCAACCGGACCCAAACGCAATCCACAGCAAAAATTATAACTGAACCGGACCAGCAGCAAAAATTAGAAGTCAACCGGACCCAAACCCGACCCGTAGCAAAAACGTAGAAGTTAACCCGACCCGCAGCAAAAAATAGAAGTCAACCGGACCCAAACCCGTCCCGCAGCCAAAAGTACATGACCCCAGGTGCAAAAAATTAGCCCCGACCCGCGCATCAGATTGGAATCTCCAAATTTTTAAAATTGCCCCCCCCCCGCCCCTTGAGGACTCTCCAGATCCGCCCTGCCTATGTGATTCCGAGTCGTCTAGGTGTACCCTACCTCCCCTCGAAGTTTGTAACATCTTAGCAGGGACACCCTGTATATATTATATAAGCCCTGTTCTCAAACTTTATATCAAATTTACCACTGATTTCAAAAATTTCGAATTTTCGTATGAAATAAGAAGTAATTTATCAATAACGCAGAACGCTTTCCTAATTATGCGAACTATGTGTAATTAAAAAGTATTAAACATACATCAGTTTACATTTTATAATGACTTTGTAAATGATCATCGGCAGCTTTATTCCATTTATTATAGCAGTTTTATTTTCTTTATAAAAGCACTTTTCACCTTAATTACTCTCAGGAAAAGAATACTTTTACTGGTGTCAAAATTCATGGCATCGTACAAACTCTGAAAAAAAAAAATCCGTTTACGACAATCGCCAATTTTGTGTCCGCTATAATCAGTGTTGCCTGATTGGGAACTTTTTGAATTCAGATTATTTGACTGAAACCACTTTTTAAAAATAGTGTAATTTTCCTTATTTTTTCAGAATTTTTAATCCATTTTAAAATAGGCCGAATATTTCTATTTAAAAAACGCGGTGACAATCAATAATCTGGGGACAAAAAAGTCCCCAACCTGGCAACATTGTCTATAATGCCTATTATTCAAGAGGCGGTAGTTGGGAATGAGGTAATGCCAGATTCATAAGCGCTGCTTGTTTTTTTAGTGAAATATGATATTAAAATCAGTCAAAGATATTTAATTTAGCATTATTTTAATTATTATTTAAATTTAATTTAGCTAAATTAAATTTAAATAATAATTAAATTTAAATTTAATTATTATTTAAATTTAATTTAGCATTATTTAAAAAACGCGGTGACAATCAATAATCTGGGAACAAAAAAGTCCCCAACCTGGCAACATTGTCTTTAATGCCTATTATTAAAGAGGCGGTAGTTGGGAATGAGGTAATACCAGATTCATAAGCACTGCTTGTTTTTTTAGTGAAATATGATATTATAATCAGTCAAAGATATTTAATTTAGCATTATTTTAATTATTATTTAAATTTAATTTAGCTAAATTAAATTTAAATAATAATTAAATTTAAATTTAATTATTATTTAAATTTAATTTAGCATTATTTAAAAAACCCGGTGACAATCTATAATCTGGGGACAAAAAAGTCCCCAACCTGGCAACATTGTCTATAATGCCTATTATTCAAGAGGCGGTAGTTGGGAATGAGGTAATGCCAGATTCATAAGGGCTGCTTGTTTTTTTAGTGAAATATGATATTAAAATCAGTCAAATATATTTAATTTAGCATTATTTTAATTATTATTTAAATTTAATTTAGCTAAATTAAATTAAAATAATAATTAAATTTAAATTTAATTATTATTTAAATTTAATTTAGCATTATTTTAAAAACGCGGTGACAATCAATAATCTGGGGACAAAAAAGTCCCCAACCTGGCAACATTGTCTATAATGCCTATTATTCAAGAGGCGGTAGTTGGGAATGAGGTAATGCCAGATTCATAAGGGCTGCTTGTTTTTTTTAGTGAAATATGATATTAAAATCAGTCAAATATATTTAATTTAGCATTATTTTAATTATTATTTAAATTTAATTTAGCTAAATTAAATTAAAATAATAATTAAATTTAAATTTAATTATTATTTAAATTTAATTTAGCATTATTTTAAAAACGCGGTGACAATCAATAATCTGGGGACAAAAAAGTCACCAACCTGCCAACATTGTCTATAATGCATATTATTCAAGAGGCGGTAGTTGGGAATGAGGTAATGCCAGAATCATAAGCGCTGCTTGTTTTTTTAGTGAAATATGATATTAAAATCAGTCAAAGATATTTAATTTAACATATCCTCGAACAAACTGCAAAGTAATATATCGAAATATATTTCAATAAATCAAAATATTTTTATCAGAAATCTGCACTGGAGCACATTTTCTTTTCAAATGATTGTGACACAGTGTTTCAAATCTGTTCACAAAACATTTATAATTAATTCTGATCTTTGCGTCTTTTGAATCATGATTTCTCAAAACAAGAGAAAGATAGATTAAAAAAAAGGAGTATTTGAAAGCATAATTAAAGGCATACAACGTCATATAACTTGACTTTTTTGTCAATATTTTAATATCCAAATAGAATATTATACTTAATATGGCACCAAAACCTTTTTCCTTCCCAGAATTTTACTGGATTAGAACAAAAAATCTAGAAGCAACATGTGCTTAAGTGGTCTTAGGACTCTTAAATATAGAAAAAACGAAAAAAAATACCATTTTCAACATTTATGATATTAAAATGTATTTGATTTTAAGACTCAAGTTTATTTCGGATGAAAGATATAAGTAAAGTATGTTCTTTCATTTCAACTATTAAAATAAATTCAAGATGCAAAATTAGCATTTACAGGGGGCACCAAACTGTCAGACATTTGACGAGCTGAAAATCGGCATAACAGATTACGTGCAGGATTACAAAATAGATTTTGCAACTAGAATGAAAATTTTAGAGCCTATTTATACTTCAGATTCTAATAATTACCCTGAAATTAATAAAATTATATTTAAAGCATTTTTATATTTTTAATAGAAAGTTGTATTTAGCTAATGTAAAATTTAGGGCCTTGAGTCTGTGCTTTAAGAGTCCTGAGTCACTACTTTTAGACTCATGAGGCCCCTTAAAGATTGATAAAATTGCAGTGATGGAAATTATCATAAAATATCAGGGGCGGAGAAATATAAGACTTCCTTCTTAGTGCCATACTTACTGTACTTCTATTCTTCTGTATCTTGCAGTTCTGTACCTAACAGGATACATTTGATTTCTTTTATAATTATATACAACATCAAATGAATTAATGCGAATTACAGAAACTGAAAATATAAATTGGTAAATTTTTGGTTACAATTCTACTCGACAATAAATCAATTTCAATCAGTTTTACTTCTTGTTACCAGAGACAGTAATTTCGTGTTTAAATAATGTTAAATAAGGCGATTACTGTTCAAAAGCGGAGATGGAAATTTGTCCTTTTTGTAATATTGCTTTGCACGTTATGCTTTTGTATAAGTAAAACAATGACGAGTTACAGAAACTGAAAATCTGAAATTCTACCATTTTCGTTCCATTTCTACTCCTTAAGACAGTAAACCATTTTTAATTAATTTTTCAACTACTTTTCAGCAGTGAAATTACGCTTGAAATTATTGAATATTAAAGACGTGAATTATCACATTGCTAATAAGGCGTAAACCTACTTAGTGAAAAATGTCCAAGCCGGGAATCGAAACCGGGCCCCTGGAATAGATCTCCAGTGCTCTACCACTAAGCCACAAGGACGATGCCCCGCTTGGCATCTCTCACTTATATAAGTCGGTAAGGCTGCAACCGCAGTACAAGATGGAAAAGTCTTCATGAGCATACAATCCAGTGGCGTAACATGAGACGCAAATGAACCCAGCATCGGTGAATATACAATTTTAAATTAATTTTTCAACTACTTTTCAGCAGTGTAGCACTGGAGATCTATTCCAGGGGCCCGGGTTCGATTCCCGGATTGGACATTTTTCACTAAGTTGGTTTACGCCTTGTTAGCAGTGTGATAATTCACGTCTTTAATATTCAATAATTTCAAGCGTAATTTCACTGCTGAAAAGTAGTTGAAAAATTAATAAAAAATTGTATATTCACCGATACTAAGTTCATTTGCGTCTCATGTTACGCCACTGGATTTTGTGCTCATGAAGACTTTTCCATCTTGTACTGCGGTTGCAGCCTTACCGACTTTTATAAGTGAGAGATGCCAAGCTGGGCATCGTCCTTGTGGCTTAGTGGTAGAGGACTGGAGATCTATTCCAGGGGCCCGGGTTCGATTCCCGGCTTGGACATTTTTCACTAAGTTGGTTTACGCCCTATTAGCAATGTGATAATTCACGTCTTTAATATTCGACAGCAAACCAATTATAATAAATTTTAATTCTTGTTATCAGAGACAGAAATTCCGTGTTTAAATAAGGTAAATTAGACGATTACTATTCAAAAGCAGAGATGGAAATTTACCCTTCTTGTAATATTGCTTTGCAAGTTATGCTTTTGTATAACTAAAACAGAGACGAGTTACAGAAACTGAAAATATGAAATTGCAAATTTTCGTTACATATCTACTCCTTAAGACAGTAAGCCAATTTTAATAAATTTTAATTCTTGTTACCAGAGCTTGATTACTGCAAGCACAAACTTTCACCATTATTAACGAATAGTAACTTTTGTTTTATCCATGACACTAATTCTGTGTTTAGGTAAGGTAGCGATTACAATTCAAAAACAAGTTGGAATTTCCTCGTCAAACGTGGCAAATGAGGTGCGTTCGTACTATAACTAGTTTTATAATTATTTTTTATACCCCATATTGTACTGAATGTATAATTTTTTGCACTTCATAAAGTGCATAGTCTGTAGCATCATTAAAATGCACTTGCAATAACTTTTTTCCCATTCCCCGTAATGTAACTGAACACTTTTGACTGTCCCTGTAATTAAACTATACATTCGATTTTCCTAAAATTGTAAATGGCTCGACAAAATTGTGCAACAATTATATATTTAAAATTTCGGACCATTCGGAAGGCTGTAACATCATTAAAATGCACTTGCAATAATTTTTCCCATTGGCCGTAATGTAAAGAAAAACTTTACTGTCCCTGTAATTAAACTATACATCCGATTTTCATAAAATTTGAAATGGCTCGACAAAATTTTGCAACAATCATATATTTAAAATTTCAGACCATTCGGTTGGGTAGTTTTTGCTCTGTTATATGCGGACAGACAGACAGACAGACAGACGGACGGACGGACGGATGGACTGATCGACGACTATAGGTGCTTCGTATTTATATATCTACGAACGCACGTAACAAGGATGGAAATTTGCCTTTCTAGTAATAAGGCTCTGCGCGTTATGCTTATGTATAGATAAAACAGAAACGAGTTACAGAAACTGAAATTATGAATTTCTACCAGTTTGTTTACAATTCTACTCCTTAACAGTAAATCAATTGTAATAAATTGTAACTATTGTTACCAGAGCTTGATTACTCCATGGACAAACTTCCAACATTATTACCGAACAGCACTTTTTTTTATATCCATGACGGTAATTCTGCGTTTAAATAAGTTGGCGATTGCTATTCAAAAAACGGAGATGGAAGTTTGCCCTTCTTATAATAAGACTCTGCGCGTTATGATTATGTATAGCTAAAAATTAAATACAGGCTAAATTGTTTTAATACAGGTAATGGTTACCAAAATGTCAAATTTATGTAAATAATTGACTTAAAGGTTACCGGTGTATGAATTATCTTTTATTTTTTTAAAAAATTTGACGATTATATTGCGAGCTTTTTGTATTACATTTTATCTGAAAATTGATGTATTTAAAAAATATAATCAAAGTGCTATACTATTAAAATAATTTATCTATATTTTTTTATTTTTACGAAGAAACTCAAAGTTTTTCAAATAACATGCACAGACTACATTTCATCTGCATTTAGAGAATATTTCATGTTATTACATATCAGCAATTTTTTTAAACTTGTTAGTACTGCAAATTACAATTACCACAATACTTTCTCCTATATATAGGGTAACTCCGGGAGAGTCGCCGCATACGGGATAGATGCCGCATCCCTTGTATTTCTTATAATTACCGATAGATGGCCGTCAAACGCACAGTATAGGTGCACAATGAGATTATTTAAACCAGTGTATAGCGTGAATCCCGTTTCGATGTTTACTTGTAGAAGTACAATCCTTAATTTGACGTAAGTGCATGATTTCACTGTGCAAACTTTTAAACACGTTATGTTTAAATGCTTTTCATACACTAATTACAAAATGCAGGCATGATTTCGAAGTCAAAACTAAGTGTAGCGTTTGTATAGAGTACTGTGTGTATGGTTACGACATTCCCCTTAGCGATGGCAGGTAACTGTGATGGCCGACGTCTGCACCATGTAAAATGGGATGTATGCCGCACTGCTGTTCCGGTATACATGCCGCAGTTTCTTTTGTGCGGGATGATTAAGTGCTATTAACTTTTCCTTTTCTTTTTGCACAGACTAACCATGTTAGGCATGTTATCAAGTAGGCATGTTATCAAGTAGTACTGAAACCCAAGGAAAAAAAAGGGGAAAATAAAAAGTAAATAGGGCGAGAACGATGCAAGTCAAGATTATAATAATGAAAAATTGGATTACGCGTAACGCAGACGTTCTTTGCAAACTACTCGAAAAAAGAGGAAGTGTAATTGGCTTCGTTGCATCATGTGTTTGAATGTACCTTTTCGACACTTTTTCTGTAAATTGTAGTCAAAATACAGGTCTCTTAACACATTCGGGACCATAGGTGCATATAAGCACCTTCATAAAGAGCTTGCAAAATTTGTTTCTGGCACCGATAAAAAAGAAAAGTAATATTTGCTTTGTTTAATTAGAGCATTTTCATGATTATTTAAGTAAAGGTAACTTCTTTTTAAAAGGTGATACCAACCAAATAAAATTTGTGTAAATGCCAATGGTCCCGAAAGGGTTAACAAATAAATTATGTAAACACAATTTTACTTTATTTCTTTTCCCTTTCTAATACATTGATGTTACGTTGTTGCTGAAATAATAATTAACATTTAATGTAAAAAAAAAAAAAAAGTCGATAATTTTAATAGTGAAAGTAGGCAACGATTATTAATTTGAATATACTAATATGTTTCATTGTACACATTTAGTTTCATTTAGTTATTACATCGTTCATTATAGTCCAGATATGAATATTTTTTTTAATATTTTTATTTATAATTTCATTCTGTTCTTATTACAAGCGCGGCATAACTACCGCACAAGTGTGGCGTCTCAGATTGAATGTACGGGTGACGCGCCGCAGTGTAATGTTTTAGAAAAAAAAATGTTAAAACATATTGAAATTTTTTTTGAATTTTTTTGTCGCACTACACACGTTGTATATTTAACATTAAATAGCACAGCATGATTATTTTTATTTTATGTCCACCATGGGACTTTATACAAAGATTCCAAAAAAATGCGGCATAAATCCCGAAATTACCCTATATGTTAATTATATTATATGGCTTGCAACAATGCGTAGCAAAGTATTTTTGTTCTACACTCGTATCAGAATAACGTTTTATGAACGAAATTTTTTTTATTAAACATAAATATTTTAATTTCTTAAATGAGATATAGCACTATTGAAATATAATTCAGATTTAACAAACCCCAAAATTAAAAAAAATCCCATTCAAAAATCAGTTAATTTAAATTGGAAATTTATAACATCAAATACAAAAATAATGAGACAGAGATCAATAAAACGTTAATCTAAAGGCAATAATAAAAAGAACATAACAGCAAACTTGACAATAACAACATCTTCATATAATAACAAAACAAATAAAATAATGATATGTTTCAAATAGCATATTGCAATTTAAAAAGCGAAACATTCGCTTATTAGATGGATTTTCAGACATAATTTTTTGTTGAATTTGAATATAAATTATGTATGAAAAATTAATGATTTCATAAGTAAAATATATATTTATCTGAGTATAAATATCTAGTATAAACACATTAAAAAATAAAAACATGTTTAAAAGTAAGAGGAAAAAAAATCGTTAAATATAAATATGTCAAGAAGCTCTTATTAATAATAAATTTTTATAGAATTATAAAAATGTTTTTGAAATTTATCTGCATAAAGCACAAATTGTTTTAGTACTGTACAAAAAATAATTATCAAAATATGAATTTAGTACATTTTTTTAATGATAACGATAGATTTTTGATTAATAAAAATTGTAAATTTTAAAAATATTTGTTTACCGAGATATGCTTGTCTTATTTTAATTAATTGGATTTCAACTTACACACAAACTCTTTTTTTATAAATAAAATATTTTTATATATTTATATTTATTAAACAACGTATTAATTTTTCTTTAAATTCTTAAATGTTATAAAAGAGAAGCATTTTGTTAATTTCAGAGAAATATTTCTTTTCCTGTGAACAATGTACAATTAATTTGAAGTATTTAATTCAGTAGAAAACTATTTACAGTTTGTAAAATGTATTTAGAACTATAACGAAATAAAATAAATATGGAATGTAATTTTCAAAAATTATTCATGAAACCTTCCATATAAAATATTTTTTTTTTAAGTCTCGAATATAAAATACGATTGAAAAAAAAAATGAAAATGAAAATACGTTATCATTATGCTTTCTTCATTTTTGTTAAAACTTCATTTTGAGTTGAGTGTATAATTTATATATTATTTTTCAAAACTAATTTCAAAAGAAAATCCAAAACTTTGTTGGGCCTTATTTAATCATTCTCAAGTTGAATTTAAAATATTCAATTTAATTATTAAGCATTGTAAAATAGTTATAAAAATTCATTCAATGGGAAAACATTACATTTGACAATACAATGGCTTGAACACAACAAATATATTGCTATTTTTCTAATATGAATATTCAGTTTATTTTTTTTACATTAAAGAACATTTTTTGCTGTTTAGTTACTGAAAATAATGCTTATACAAAAAGTCATATTTAATTATATTTTCATGCAGAAGAAATAACAATAATAAAAAAAATATATAATACAGAAAAAAAATAAAAGGAAAAAAAAGATAAAAATTTAAATCAAAAAATTGCAAATATCTCAAAAGAAAACTCTAAGATTTTAAAATCAAAAATTTAAATTATTACATATAATTTATTCCCAAAATACTAAAATTGATCTATTTAAAATTCGTATCCTTTTGTTGTAAGTCAATAATATTATTTTCATAGAAGAATGTTTGAGTGCTTCAATGTCTAGAATATTTTAGATTATTTAATGAATATGATACCTGCAGCATGATGCAGCATATGATAGCATACATTTCATTCTAGATATATAATTTAAAATGTACGAATAATTCGATGTGTTAAAAATAAATGTTCTTTAAAGTTTTCGAAACTTAAATTTCTAAAGTCTTTTTTACAATTTCTGTAAATACTTTTATTATTTTAAATACTTTCACCAGTTTACTGAACACTTTACTAAAATTCCGAAAAACGTCTCAAATTTTTGTGTTCAGGAAGAGAAAAATTATTTCTTGAGGAACCAACAAAGTTCTATTTTTTCTACAAATTAATGTACAACTCTATAAATACGGTTCATGTAAAGTATGAATGTAGGCATCTTATGCATAGATTGAAATATGGCAGTAAATCTTAAATGTTTACTAAACGAAATAGGGAGAAAATAGGAGTGCTTGTTTTTTATTGCACAGGTAAATTTAAACTAGTATGTTATGGCCATCACAAAACTTTCTTCTATATAAATCACGTCAATTAAATCATTTAAATAGTACAAGAAATTACATGAATTTAGCACCAATTCATATCAAAGTATATCTGAAATTGAAGTTTGATGAAAATTCGTGTATTAGTTCTAGAGATAGAGCTATAACGGAAATACTGAAAAATGTAGCATAGAAGCGCCACCTTTTGAGCGATTTACACCAAAACATAAATAACACTAACTGATATCAAGGTATACCTGAATCTGAAGTTTGATCAAAATTCGTGCATTAGTTATTGAGATACACCTATGGTGGAAATTCTGAAAAATACAGCATAGCAGCGCCACCTGTTGAGCGATTACACCAAAATGTACAAAATTACAATTCATGTCAAGGATTAACTGATTTTGAAGTTTGGTGAAAATTATTGCATTAGTTCTTGAGATACAGCTATAACGGAATTTCTGAAAAATGCAGCATAGCAGCGCCACCTGTTGAGCGATTTGCACCAAAACATAAACAGCACTAATTCATATCAAGGTCCTACCTGAATCTGAAGTTTGTTGAAAATCCAAGCATTAGTTCTTGAGATGGAGCTATTGCGGAAATTACGAAAAATGAAGCATAGCAGCGCCACCTGTTGAGCAATTTACATCAAAATTTATAAACGTCAACTCATGCCAAGGTACACCTGAATCTGAAGTTTGATGAAAATTAGTGCATTAGTTTTTGAGGTAGAGCTATGATAGAAATTGTGAAAAATGCTGAATATTAGCGCCACCTGTTGAGCGATTTGCACCAAAAACTAAGCAACTCTAATTCATATCCAGGTATACCTGAATCTGAAGTTTGTTGAAAATCCAAGCATTAGTTCTTGAGGTAGAGCTATTTCAGAAATTACAAGAAATGCAGCATAGCAGCGCCACCTGTTTAGTGATTTACACCAAAATGTTTAAAACACCAATTCATGTCAAGGACTAACTGAATCTGACGTTTGATGAAAATCCGTGCATTAGTTCTGGAGATTGAGCTATTGTGGAAATCGTGAAAAATGTTGTATATCAGCGCAACCTTTTGAGCGATTTACACCAAAAAACAATCAACACCAATTTGTATCAGGGACTAACTGAATATAAATTTTTATTAAATCCCGTGCATTAGTTCTTGAGATAGAGCGCCCACAAGATCTGTGTCACATACAGACAGACAGGCTCAAAGACTAAGAGAATCACAGACTCATAAACAGGCATTTTCTAAAAACATGATTTTCGGAATCTCTGACCCCTAAAACGTGTAAATCCGTCGAAAACCGAAAGTCGAAAATTTTCACAAATCCAATACTTTCTTCTTGTAAAGACAGAAGAAAGTAAAAAATGAAGTTTCAAGAGAACTTGCTAAAAACACTTATTGAAGGAAAACTTTTGCAGTTTACAAATAACAAGTGTAAATGACATATTATTAGACAAAAATTGAAATATCGAATATAAACGACATTTTAACTCATTTTATGCTAGAAAATTTCATTTTGATATTGTGAGTAGTTTCAGCTGAGTGTATTACCAGTAATGATATATTTTTTTTATTGGATATGTGTTAATATGTTAAAGCTAAAAACAATATTTACAACATTTCTTAAACTTTTCAACATGCGCAGGGGTCGCATTATATAAGGAAAACTTTATTGTTCCTACCACTATTTTGAAAATAATATCTTCATATTACCGTACTATAGCATCTGTTAAATAAAATGATCGTGAAGATTACTGAATTATAATTCTGGTAGGAACAATAAAAATGTTCCTATATAACGCTACATATGAATGTATTAAAAGGTTTTTTTTTTCCGATCCCTCTTTTCATATCTCTTAGTACCCCCAATTTTTCTATTAAAAATTAGTGATAACAAAATTGCGTATAATTCGGAAGCTATAAACCAGATGCTGTGTGAATTTAATCTAACCCAGCTAGAAAAAGGTTTGCACTTTTCTTACAAAAACGGATATAAACAAATTGTGCATGAAAAGTGAATACTTTTGAATATTTCAAATATATGCTCATTTTGCAAAACTTATCTGTATTTTTATGCATACAAAAAAGAGCATATTCTATGTTTTCAATAACTGTGTATATTTTTTGCATGATATTTTTTGCCATACTTTCGAAAAGTGTGTGTTGTATTACTCACAAAAAATTCTGTATATTCTAATTTTGCAGGATGTAAAAATTAAATTCCAGGGTACACAGCCCCATTAAATTCCAGGGAGGGGAGGTCCTTCCACAGAAACGAAAAATATTTAGTTCCTCTTTCACTTGGTGTTTACTTATTTTAAGTTATTTGAAAAAGAGAAAATACTCTGTGATTTCAAATCGAAAAAAAAAAGAAAATTTAGTTTATTAAAATTAAAAATCCGCCGGGTGAGAGGGACGTTACCACAATGGAGACATATAATGTAGGGTCTACCAGTAGCAAGTGAATTAATTGAGAAGATTGTTACAAGATGGCGGCTAATTTTTTACATCAGATTAACAGCTTCTGAATACCGTCAGAGAAGACTTCCACCAGTAAATTTTGAATAAAAAATTCCCCCCTATTTTAGCGGCTTACTCATAAAAAAATTTTCTCACAAATATGGTAAAAATTTCTATTCTTTTTTACGGGTGGATATGTGCCTGGGTATTATAATCTTATTACCTGCTCCTGACAGAAGGTAGCTTAGGTTGTCACAATATGGCGGAAACACAGTGCCTAGTGACTGCCAAATTAAACTTCCACCAATAAAAATGAATATCTGTTTTTGGCAATAATTATAACGAAAATTTTGTTTTAATAAGGCATTAGAATAAGGAGTAAATTAATATTTAAATTTACTGGTGAAAATTTCCCCCGAGAGTAATGAGACACTGCAAAACCGGTTACAGTTAAAGTTTCACCAATTTGAGCGTATGACAATTGCTCTGTTTTCATAGTTTCATGGTTCCACCGCCTAAATTCAACACTGACTTGAGCCATTCGTTTCACATAAGTTTTTAACACATAAACATAAAAAGTAACATTACTAAAAATTAATTTGCATTGGAGATTCAGGGGGGAAAATCCCTCCCCCAACGAAAAAATTTTAGCTGTACTTTTTCTTAGTACTTCATTATTTTAAGTTAATCTTAAAGAATAAATTTACTGTGTATTTTAAAATCGGATAAAAACAAAATTCAGTTTATTAAACTTCAAATTCCAGTTTGGATACAGATATGCCTTTTAAGGGACTTTTCACTCATTTCAAAATACCCGCTCCGTAATATTAAGCCTATGGACAAGTTGTTTTGGAATTTCTCTTTTAATTTTGAACATTTTTGAACGATTTTTTTGCATAGGATAGCTGAGCTCGATCTTTAGTAGAATCATTTTGTACTTTTTTGATTTGGGGTGCAGATTTTTTTTAATAAAGGCACTTGCACTTTCGAAACTGGCTCCGAAAGTGAATATACCTTTATTTAAAAAATATGCAACCGAAATCGAAAAAGTAAAAAATAGCCATATTAGAGATCGACCTCAGAAATGCTATGTAAAAAACTAATAACATTTAAAAATATTAAAATTTAAAAGAGAAATTCGAAAACAACCAGCCCATAGGCTTAACATTACCGAACGGGTGTTTTCAAGTGACTAAAGAGTCACTATAAGCTGCCGCAGCCTACAATCAACACTGCTTTAAACCACCGTTTGAGACAAATTTTTAACACGTAAATCTAAAAAAGGAACACTAAAAATTAGTTTCCATGGAGGATTTAAGAGGAAAAGACACCCCCCCCCCCTCCTTCCCAATGGAACATTTTTAGCTGTACTTTCTGTTGGTGTTTATTTATTTAAAGTTAATCGAAAACTGTAAATTTACTGCGCTTTTTAAAATAGTAAAAAAAAAATCAATTAAAAAAAGAATCAATTAAATTTCCAAATTCAATGAGTGTTTTTTCATTTAAGAAAAGTATATTCATAAAAATCGAATGGAAAATAAATATATTTGATTCCCCCACCTATAAACACTAAAGTGTATCCTAACTACCATGTCAAATTGGCAAGATATCTCCAAAATCCACTTCATTTTTTTTTATTTCTCAGCAACAAATTAATCTTCTCATATACTAACCATTCATTACACAAAGAAAATTTCTCTAATAAAATTATATTAATCAAAACATAAATATAATTATTCATTAACAATATAAAAATCCTAATAATAAATTAGACTGATTAATTAAAATTTGGAGAATTCATAGCAGCAACGAAAAATTTACCATCTACCTTATAAAAATTTCAATTTTACCATCCACCATCCGCATTTAAAATCGTGTCCAAGTATGGTAACAGTGGCAAGACGATTACCGTGCAGTTTCCCGAACACCAGGTACTGAGCTAGAAACGACCATGGAGGAAAACCTCCCACATAAACCTATCTACAATCAGTCATTTCTACTTAACATTTGCCCACTATACCAGTTTTCAAATGAGACTACAATAAAAATACCGGTGATCTAATTCAAGAGAAATTTAGTCTTTTGATTGAAATAAATCACTAAAATCACTTTGTATATCGTGATGAATTTATACAAGTGGGATCATTGCGTTCATCAAAATCCATTTGTAAAATGAAACTTTTCATTCTGGACGCGATTTAGCTTAAATGGTTTGCTTTGAATCGTCTGCAATCTCTCGATAGGTCAACGTATGTTCCAAGGGCATGTGAGAAGAAATAAATATTAGGAGTTTTTATCTAGTTAGGATATATTAGGATATATTAGGAGTTTTTATCTAGTTAGGTATCTTATTAGGAGTTTTTATCTAGATTCAATATCTAGTATGATTAATGTCATTAAACACACTTAATGCCATTCCTACAACTCGACGATCCGACGTTATTTTCAAAAACCATGGGTTATATATAACCATCATATCCATTGTCTTCAAATACCATTCGGACTTACTGACGAAGCTGTAGCGTTATAAATTGGTCGTTTGTTGTCAAATCATTGATCACCTAGATCGCCAAAAATATTGAAACGCATATAGAAATTCATGGTACAATTTTAATGAATAAAGATCTAGCTGAATTATTCCTACTTGCTAAGAAATTCCGGATCAATGCTTTGAAACGAGCAACCATACTTATGTTGAAACTTTTAACTATATTAATTATAGGTAATAGCGTTGCGTGTGTTGTTTTATGACGGCCGATTTTCTACTTATCTACTCTAAGGATATAGGCCCGGGGTGATACTCTCCTTGGGGGTCTTGCTAAGGGAACCTAACTCGTATTTTCGCAAGGAAACCCAGGGTTCGAAGAAAACCACGGAAAACTACGAATGATTACGCCGACGGGCGCGATTGAGATCGTACCCAGCACCTCCCGTCTACCAGCTTCGAGAGCAGACCCTCTCGGCCATTGGTGGGGCTATAGGTAATAGAACTCCAGTGAACACTAGATACGAAATTACAGGAGCTGTAATTTTTTAAAAACTGGGTGAAAAATGTCCAGACCAGGATTCCAACTAGGGACCTTTTGGCTGCAGCTGCACAGATCTGACAGCTCAGCTATCCAGGACAAATCTGGTCTCATAACTAATTAGCTTTGTGGTGTAGCTGAATCAGATAGCAGACGAGATTTCATAATCAGTAAGGTTTCTGAGTCAATTGTGTGTCAGCCAGATTTGTGCAGGACAACGTAGTTGGCTGAGCATTCACAGTTGCAGTCAAAAGGTCCGTAATTGGAATCCCGGTCTCGTCAATTTTCACCCAATTTGTAAAAATTACAACTCGTATATTAATTGGTCTCAAATTGGCTAAATCCGTAACTGACACATTGTGTTGGATAGAAAGAAAAAGGCCTTTTTGTGATTTTAAAGAGATTCCTCAGCAGTTTTTGCTTGGATATCCAGAGAAGAGAATTTTGTTAAGTCTGGTTTTGTCAAGATTTCACAAGACTGTTGTTTGTTTTTGTTGAAAACCGAGTTCATAAGAGGAGAAATTTCAAAGACCCTTCTATATGGAAACATATCTTGTGATATTTAATGCAGCAGATTCACCATCCAGAGGTTGTAAAGCAAAACAGTTTGTTAAGTGAAAATGATATAATTTTTATCAAGTTTTTTTTTATTCTTAATTCATCTTATTATAAAATGTCTTACCAATTATTTCGTAAGAAGAAAATACCGTTTCAAATTACTTAAAAGTGTTAACATATATAAATCTAAAACCAAGTACTTTCGAGCATCTGACGTGCTCATCATCTGGGTTAAAACTGTTAAAAATAAAAGGTTGAGTTCATTCATTTATACTTTATGGGCTGTTCTAAAATTCAAACTGAAAATGGGGAAAGATTATGTTCTTTGGACTGTTCATATTCCAAAGTTCAACTGGGGTGTGGAGGATTTATGTTATTTCTAGTAAATTACACAAAATCCCGTGAACGATGCATGATAATGTAACATTACATGTATAAGTAGTTCGACCTAGAATTTCTATTGATAGCATAATTCATAACGTTTGATAACACGATAAAATCTTTATGATCTTAGCTCTATTAACACGTTCACGCCGGCGCGGTGGGTCACACTCGACTGTCTCAGAGTTGTCAAATCTCCGGCTTTTTGCACACCACTATTACTTTAGAGAAAATGTTGTTCCTTTAAATCGCAAAATTGTTCTAATTAAATAAAACAACATTTTCTGTATTAAAATACTGCTATGTAAAAGGACGGAGACCTGCCAGATCTGAGACAGTCGAGAGTGTCCCACCGCGCCGGCGCGAACGTGTTAAAAACAATCATAACGTCCTGCTCTTGATGCAACCTGGAAATTGTTGTTCGACATCATGTTTAGTTTAATATCTGCAATATGTTCGATGAAACGCTCTTTGAATTTTCGGGATGCCATACCGACATAATCCATTTTCTTCTTATTATCTGTTATTGTAGCCGTGATTAAATATACATCTGAAAATTTTTCCATAAGAATAGTATCGATACTACTATGAAGTCTTCCTCATAATTTAATAGGGGGTAAGCGATAAAATTTATAATGTTTTTCATTAATTTATATTTTAAACATTGAAATAATCCAGTAAAATATTGAAACTTGTGTAGCTTTACTTCATTACATCTAAAGTTATGCTTGTTATTATTTCCATATTGAGTTCGGCAAAAAAACTTGTTAATAAACTTAAGATGAAAATTATTATCATTTGTTATATTTCTAATGACGTTCAACTCCTGATCATTATATTTCTTTGTACAAACAGTGAACGCTCGTTTAATGTAAAATCTATATACTGTTTCTTTACAATTGTTTGGAGATGAACTAATAACTGAAATGGTATTATTTGGTCGAATTTCATTACGGTAAACCTTGCTTTAAATCGACAGTTAACAATCAGTTCAGACAGTTCCATCGACAGACATTCTGTAAAATCTGAGATGTTAAAATAACCTATTTTAGTACAGTATGCACTATTAACACTGGAGGGTTAATAAGGTAATACATACGATATTGATTTCGAACTGTGTGAATATTTGACGGTACATTAGTTTAGTTTAATGTATGGAGTCTAACGGATTATTAACATACCATTCCACGTAATGGATTGACTCATCAGGTTCACCGATTCATGTAAGTTAATATCTTAAGTTTAATCTGCGTTTGAAATATTTTACGTGTTCAATATTTCCATTAATTGATGGCCTTTTCCCTTAAAAATAAATTTTTGTACTCAAAATTTTTAAATTATTAACTTTAGCTAAGTAAATTATTATTTTTAGGGTTCCCTAAATAAAAAGTAAAATCGGAACCATTATAAGATCACTCCTGTGTCTGTCCGTCTGTCTGTATGTCACAGCCATTTTACTCGTAAACTATGGAAAGCGGAAAGTTCAAATTCGGGGAAGTAATGAAGACCATTAACCCACACATTTTAAGATTAATAAACATTCATAAATATATTTAGTAAAAAAAGTAGAGGGGCTAATTATGCTACTTGAAAAAAAAAATCTTTTCTTTGTATATCATGAGGGGTATACTCAAAAATACATTCCTTTTAATTTTCGGTATTATATTTTCAAAGATATTGTTGAAAATGTAGCGCAAAAATATGCCCCCCCCCCCATCTAATTCCGAATCTACTGAAACTAAAATTATGAAAAAATTAGAGGTAGTAGACGTTAATGTAAACCTTACCGGAAAATTATAGCGATTACCCTAGGTCATATAGTTATTGAGTAATTAGCATTATTCTGTTATACACAAATTTCGATTTACGGGCATTCAGAAAAATTGTTGAGCATCGCTGAATATACCTATCATTGCAGAAGAATAAAAGCATTGTTGATAATGATTTTCGAAAAAAATCATCGGTAATTAGCCGAGATATTAATCCTTAAAGGTACGGTCATTTTGGACATACACAAGGGCAGGGGCGGCGTACTCTATGCCTAGTTAACAACTTTTAATGATATATATGTGTAATGTAATGTCCAGTAACAGTATAAAAGAAATAAACGTCAAATTGTTAAAAACATACTAATTTAAGGGGTCTCGGGACTCTAAAAAGTGGAAAAAATGAAAAAAAGACCATTTTCAACATTTAATGTCTTAAAATGTATATGAATTTAAAACACAATTTTAATTGGGATGAAAGATATAAGTATGTTCTTTCGTTTCATGTATTTAAAAAATTGCAAGATACAGAATTAGTATTTATAGGGGGCTCAAAACTGTTAGACATTTGTCGAACAAAAAATTGGTATAACAGTTTACGCGCAGGATTACAAAATAAATATTGCAACTAGAATGAAAATTTTGGTGCTTACTTATACTTCAGATTGTAATAATTACCCTGAACTTAAATAAATTTGTATTTAAAGCATTTTTATATTTTTAATGCAATGTTGCATTTAGCTAATACAAAATTTTGCAAATTTCAACAGTAAAATCACCTAAAAAAATATTTTTTTGAACAATAAAAAGGAATTTTTAGGTTCCGTTTATACAGACTAACATGAAATATATGTTTTGAAAATTTCATGAAAAAATATTCAGAAGTTTTTGAGGTATCCTGCGCGTTATGAAAAAAAAACGCCATTTGGAAAATAATGACTTTAAAGTTTCGGAAACGCCGCTTCAGCTATTGAGCGGGTATAATTCTAAAAGCCAAAACTTCTGTTCTAATGGGAATTTCAAGGAAACAATTATATCAAAATATTCAGAAAAGATCGGAGTTTAACATCTAAAAAAATGAAAATTTCTTAAATTTTGAAGCTTTAAAAGTCCTATGACCACTTAATCCTTTCCGGCACGGAGTAATTCTATTTATAAACTTATGAAATAATGAACTGACACCAGAATTTATAAACGAATTTATTAGGAAATGCGAACTTGCTTTTTTTCACGTGCATGATGAAAGGAAAATTTTAATTAAATATTCTTGGTGCCTTTTGTCTGTTTTAGAATTAAAATTAGGTGTCCGTTTTTTAAGGGCATCGCCCTCGAAAGATTTAATTAGAATAAGTCGCATAAATACTGAGGGATTCGCGATAGTTTGCATTGATTGTATCTCTCAATACGCTTCGAGTAACTTTAAAAGTTAATTAAACACCTATCTGGAAAAACGCGGCACTGACCAAGGCGGCGTTGCAACTTCCAGATCTCAATTCGAAGCGCGCTGAGCACAATGCCAAATTTAATCTTTGAACAAAGGTTTTGTTTTAGCTACACTGTAGAAATAAAGGTTATTACTACGCTGAATTTAGTTTCATGAAATACCAAATGAAGTTTAACTATGCACTGCTTTTATTGTCAGTACCGAAATAAGTTCATCATAAACAGATTAGGATAATATTAAAAAAAGAGTTATACGAATAGCTATATTTGATATTATTTAGGTTCCATAACTCTTTGAACTTTCATGGTATACCCATTTACACTTTTCTAATATATACAGTTATACCCAACCCTTCGTTGTATAGTTTTTTATAAAGTCTTAGTATTCTTTTAGCAACTTCTTTTTTTTCTTTTTTTTTTATAATACAATTACAAATTCATATATTTATTGTACGGAACCCTCTGTGCGCGAGTAATGCTCGCACTTGACCGTTTATTTAAACATGAAAAATAATAATTAATGTTTAATCTAATTGCTTTGCTTTCTCATTCGTAAAACATAGAGTTACCGTTACTTGAATTTCGTTTGCATCTTATTAGAATCCTGCATCGAGTCGGGTTACCCGCACTCGTCCCGACCCAACCAGCGGTTCGGATCAGGTTGATGTTGTGATTTTTTTAAAGCTATAAGCATGCACTTTTACAAAAAGTATTACTTTTTTTGCAGGTTCACGCAATTTTATATCCTTCATCATAACGATTTCTATTCTATGGTATGGGTATATTATACTATATGATTTTTAAAAAGTGGAAGTCTTCTTGCTCTAGCCAAAAGTAATAATAAAGTAAAGTATAACCTCATCAAATTTTCTCACGATTCCAAGAACTTTTCATTTATCTTAAAAAAACTCAGAAACGAATCGATTCCCGGGAATTAAAGTTTAATTGCTGAAAAGAGATATTTTCCTGCCCGTAAATTTAGGAAACGTTTCAAGTACAATTTACTGTTTATTAAAAAGTTTAATCAAGAGAGAGATATGATCTGAAGAGAGATGTTTTTCAGACCTTAAATTTATGATACGTTTCCAAGTACATTTTACTGTTTATAAACACGTTCACGCTGCCGGCGCGGTGGGTCACACTCGACTGTCTGAGATCTGGCAAGTCTCCAGCCTTTTAGATTCCAGTATATTAATACAGAAAATGTTGTTTTATTTAATTAAAACAATTGGGCGATTTAAAGGAACAACATTTTCTCTAAAATAATAGTGGTGTGCAAAAAGCCGGAGATTTGACAAGTTTGGGACAGTCGAGTGTGACCCACCGCGCCGGCGTGAACGTGTTAAATAGACCGTAAATTTAGGATACGTTTCCAAGTACATTTTACTGTTTATAAACACGTTCACGCCGGCGCGGTGGGTTATACTCGACTGTCTCAGATCTGGCAAGTCTCCAGCCTTTTAGATTCCAGTATTTTAAAACAGAAAATGTTGTTTTATTTAATTAGAACAATTGGGCAATTTAAAGGAACAGCATTTTCTCTAAAATAATAGTGGTGTGCAAAAAGCCGGAGATTTGACAAGTCTGAGACAGTCGAGTGTGACCCACCGCGCCGGCGTGAACGTGTTAAATAGACCGTAAATTTAGGATACGTTTCCAAGTACAATTTACTGTTTATAAACACGTTCACGCCGGTGCGGTGGGTCACACTCGACTGTCTCGGATCTGGCAAGTCTCCAGCCTTTTAGATTCCAGTATTTTAATACAGAAAATGTTGTTTTATTTAATTAGAACAATTGGCCGATTTAAAGGAACAACATTTTCTCTAAAATAATAGTAGTGTGCAAAAAGCCGGAGATTTGACAAGTCTGAGACAGTCGAGTGTGACCCACCGCGCCGGCGAGAACGTGTTAAATAGACCGTAAATTTAGGATACGTTTCCAAGTACATTTTACTGTTTATAAACACGTTTACGCCGGCGCGGTGGGTTACACTCGACTGTCTCAGATCTGGCAAGTCTCCAGCCTTTTAGATTCCAGTATTTTAATACAGAAAATGTTGTTTTATTTAATTAGAACAATTGGGCGATTTAAAAGAACAACATTTTCTCTAAAATAATGGTGGTGTGCAAAAAGCCGGAGATTTGATAAGTCTGAGACAGTCGAGTGTGACCCACCGCGCCGGCGTGAACGTGTTAAATAGACCGTAAATTTAGGATACGTTTCCAAGTACATTTTACTGTTTATAAACACGTTCACGCCGGCGTGTTGGGTCACACTCGACTGTCTCAGATCTGGCAAGTCTCCAGCCTTTTAGATTCCAGCATTTTAATACAGAAAATGTTGTTTTATTTAATTAGAACAATTGGGTGATTTAAAGGAACAGCATTTTCTCTAAAATAATAGTGCTGTGCAAAAAGCCGGAGATTTGACAAGTCTGAGACAGTCGAGTGTGACCCACCGCGCCGGAGTGAACGTGTTAAATAGTTTTCTCAAGAGAGAGATTATGCTCTGAAGTAAGATATTTTCCAACCCGTAAATTTTGGAAACGTGTCCAAGTACATTTTATTGTTTATTAAATAGTTTATTCAAGAAAGAGATTATGCTCTGAAAAGTGATACATTTCTGCCCGTAAATTTATGAAACGTTTCCAAGTACTTTCAAGGAGGAAAAAACGTAAACACCCCTTACTAACCCTGAAACAAATTATTGTAGAAGAAAGATGCTGGTACCAAACGATCGGAAATAAATTCTACTTTTAAATGATGTACATAATACATGCTTAGTGGTAAACTACATATAAAAACAAACCTAATTTTTTTTTTTTTTTTTTTTTTTTTTTTTTTAGCAGTATCCAAATTTGACACCATAAATAGATACTACACCCTTCAATTAGCCTAAATCCAGATTTGCATGAAGTTCGTACGAATAGTTTTCGAGAAATTAATTATTTTAAATGAGCCTATTTTAGGGGATGTATACAAATTGAAGTTCGGTGCTCGATTTTTCAAATGCTACAGAATGACTATGTCACTTCTACTAATGTATTATTTCTTGTCAATATGAACATCTCACACACTTAATATGTTTCGACTATTGCCAGTCCTAATATTTCATAAAAATGAGTAAAGTATATTTTTTTTTCAAATTACGCTTTTCTGGACATCCTAGACGATCCCTTAAACCGTCATTTTGACTTTTTTACTCATAGTTTGAAATCTACCTGGGAAAAATATTGAAATTGAGAATTTCCAGAAAGCAAAACAAAATGAGTAGAAATCTATCATAGTTTATATTATAAATTTGTAAAATTAGAAATTCAAAGTATTTATGTTTGGGCAATATGTTTTGAAAAAAAAATATCATGTTAGGATTAAAATTTCAGGAAATAGTAATAAAAATGTGAAAATCTAATTTAACATTGGAAACTCTAAAGTTTTAATATTTATAATTGAAAAACTTATCACCAGAACGACTTGAAATTTCATTTCTGGGCATAGTTTGAACCGAAGATTTAAAATATATTGTCATACTTGAGTGTTGCCATTGAAAAAAAACAAAGTTTGGTTTAGTTTTGATTTGATTTGTAGATGGCCACCTAAGCACATTTTATATACATCATTTAAATGCAGACTTTATTTCTAGTCGTCTGGTATTTGTAAACTTTTTATATTATAACTAGGGGGCTCTGCCCCCTGCAAGCTACGCTCGCCAACACCCGTTCGGACACCGCAGAATCTAAAAATCAAAAAACATGCTAATCTGTGGGTTTTAAAAATATTAGAGACGATTAAATTATACTGAAAAAAGCTGTGCAGATCTCCCTGTAAACGAGTTTCCATTCAATTCCCTTTGATTGCAAAAATTTAAGGGCGTATCAATTGCTGTTAAGACATCCAATCGTTGTTTTCGTTTTTGATTAAAGAAGATCAGTTAAAAATTTGAAAAGAAGCTAATATAAAATGAATTAAGTATTCAGAGTCTTTGTCTCCCAATATTTTAAAACAATCTCTATAACAATAGCCTAAATCATGTGACTATCATCAACAGCTCCCGGCGGAACACTTCGTTTTTTATACTCTAGGTGCCATTTTGATACTTTAATGTTATCCAGGCACAGGTGATAAGTCGCCAAATATTATTCTATCCCCATCATTTCATCTATATTATAATAGTTCAAGTCATCAAATGCTATAAACAAATACTGTCTGATCCCTTCGCCTTTCATATGAAGGTTTGGCACAAATGTCATATACGCGCGATCAATATTGGCGCGTTTTTTTTTTCCAACGCCAATTTGGGGAACGCATCAACAGCATAAACAACAACATCCGACTTACCATATCAAGCAAAATAACGAGAGTTTGGCGCCAGTTAAGTACGTTTGCGTATATGACATTGGCGTCCAAAAAAAATCGCGCCAATATGGGGCCGTATATGACATCTGTGACGAAAGAAAAAAAAAACCGGATGCAAATCTCGCCAGTATCTTTTTTGCAACTCGCCAGTTAGAATTTTTTTATTCTTCGAGTGGTAAATTAAAACATTGATTTGAAGTTCAAATTAAATGTCATGGTTTGTTACATAATTTAATATTTCGCCAGATGTCATATACTCTGGATGCATGTTTTTCATGATTTTTTTTTTTTTTTTTTTTTTTTTTTTTTTTTTTTTTTACGAAAATTTGGCGAAAGCCTCGTTTTCGAATACCAGTTACATATGTGTTTTTGGCACTACTTTGTTATCCCGTCGACCAAAAATCTATCGCGAACTATAAGATTAAATACCAATAACGGTTGATCGAAAATGTCACATTTACTTGACTTTTAGCAAGTTACACATGTTTACGTCATCAAGTGACTTTTATTTCGACGTTTTATTTTTATATTTATTAATGTTATCCTAATTTATTTGTTCTTTCGTTATTTAAAGTAAAAATTTTGTCAATCAGTACAATTTGGCGAGTGGTTTGGCGATTTATATAATTTGCGAAATTGGTTGACGGAATAACTACGTTGTACCGTATTTTTTAATTATTTCCTATTATTTTCAAAAGGAAATAGCAAAAAATAATTAATAACTATAGAACAAAATAATTTAAATAAATTAAAAAAAAATAAAATTAAATAAACATTTATTATTAAATCAACGACAATACCCATGTCAATCAAAATAATGCCATTTTTGCGCCGATTAGGTACCCCAGTGCGTATATGACATCTGTGCCTAATATTTTTCTTTTCGTTTTTTTTTTTTTTTTTTTTTTTTTTTTTTTTTTTTTTTAAGAAAGAAGTGAAAGCCATCAATTTAAATGTTTCATTTTTAAATGAAAGTTTTGTATTAAATAAAATGATAACGAAATACAAAAAAAGCATTGTTCTTAGCATAGATTTAAAGGAGGCCAAACTGGTCACCAAATTAATTAAAATAGTAAACTTTTCTGAATTATGAAAAAAAAATCTGTTATGATTAAAATTTGAGTTGCCATCATTAGAAAAATGTATTTAAAATTAGAAAAAAAATTAACATTTCAAAAACTAATTCGAATTTAAAAATTCTAATACCAGTTTTGAAATCTGTGGATCAATACGGATTTTTGGTGTTAATTTCATCGCAAAGTATTCCATATTTTAGGAGAAATCGCCGTGAAACATAATCAGTTGTTTAATCAGTCGATTCAAAGAATCGATACACATTTCAGCCGTTTCATATATTCGTTTCATAAATTCGTTTCATTAGGATTTTATATATATAGGGTAGATTAGTTGCAGAGTTAGTAGGGAGGTGTTTACTTTTTTCCCCCGACTGTACATTTTACTGTTTATTAAATAGTTTACTAAAGCTACTATTAACACGAAATATCAGGTTTTATGATATTATCAATTCTCACGTGAACTTTTTCATCTGCGTAACGCTATTTACACGTTCAAGAGCTACTAAGTAACGTTCATTAATTGTAACTGGTCATTTAACATGTTTACCTGCTCACTATGAAAATATTTAGTAGCATCGAATAGCATCGATTCGATAGCATACCGAGTTCAGAAAACTGATTAATAAGCTATAAATCTGTGAAACGTTCCCTAAAATTACTGTCAGGAAAAAATTTGTGAGGTACAAAAAGGTATCTTCTTTGAAAAATTGTTCTTGAAATCTCGGAAATCTATTCGTTTCTGAGGATTCTGAAGACAAAACGATTATTTTCGAAATCGCTGGTAGCTCCAGAGAAATTATACTTTCGTAAATGTTCCATATAGATAAAGGGATTACTTTTTTTACAAACTCTTAAGATATTAAATTCGTCAATTCATAAAATAGGTTACACAGTTTAATATTTTTAATTGAAAAAATATAAAAAATGCATAATCGATTTTTATGTCTACATATTCTTAAATGTACGAGATTACAAACATTAATATATTTTTGAACTGCAACAAAGCACTTCAGAATAACCAATCGTTGTATATTAGCTTAAAATTTAATTGTAATCTTAATATAATTTTTTTCTACGTATAACGTATAAAATATTGTAATTTTTAAGAAAATAAGAAAATATGATTTCTGTATAAGATTAAAATCTTTTTTTTTTCAGATGCCCATAAAGATATAGGAAATTTCATCAAGAGTCTTTATGTCACTTTCGCTGTTTGATTATATCGATTTCCAATACATAGTATAGCAGAAAGAGAATAAATGTGTAACCACAATCACGTTAAATATATTTGATTATATGATGCCAGATATTCTGAAATTTATTTCATTGTTCATAGTTGGAGTAGCACCACCCAGAGGTTTATTCCAGTAGGGTGAAAAATGTCCAGACGTTGTGTTGGAATGAACCTCAACTGTGCTATTCCAACCTTGAATATGATTTATCCAGTTGAAAAACTTTCCTTCTCTTAATTACATCATATTGTCTAGAAAGTATTCTTTTCAATAAATAGTGTTTTTTTAATGTATCAACATGGTCAAATTTAAATAAACGTGTATACAAATAAAAATGTAAATGTTTGTACAAAATCGCGAATCGCCGAAATTTCTTCACCGATTGCTTTAAAATTCACTGATTGAGTTGCATTCGAATGTTAGACGTTATGAGTTGCGTGTTTTTATATACTTATTATGAACCTCGCTTTCCCCCTCCCCTAATTTCCCTAACCCCACCAGGGGGCTTTTTTAATTTTCCCGACACTCATCATGTGATATATCGTTAGAATGCCCTTTGACCCTTCTTTCACATTATGCACCTGCAATACCTCTCCCTCCCACCTTGGCTCCCAGGAGGACACATTTCTATACAAATTAAAATGTAAATGTTCGTTTATACAAAATTTTAAATCTCCGAAAGTTGTTCACAGATTGCTTTGAAATTAGCCGTTTGCGTTGCATTCGAATACGCGCGTGTTTTTATATACCCATTATGAACCTCGCTTCCACTTCCCCAAATTCGACACACCCCTCGGCTGTCCCCCTCCCCCCGAAGACACTTTTAAAATTTTTTGCGAGCACGGTGAGCGCGTTCTGCAGCTTCTGTGGCTGGGAGTGGCTGAAACACGTCAACGAGAAATAGCAGATCAGCGCCAAACACGACTCCGCGCTCTGGAATCACGCTATTACAATCACCTCTCATTTCGGTACAACCCAGCTGATGTTTGAGCTATAGTTTGAGCCGGCATGTTCCCTTTGGCACTATGACTGAAGTGTGTCCGTATTGCAAACTCTGACATTTAATGGTAAAAAGATAGGAATGTGTTGCGCCGTCGGAAAAATTAAACTGCCTCAACTTGGAGAACCGCCAGAGCCATTAAAAACTTTGCTTGCGAGATGCATAGCCGAATTAAAGACTTTCCTATCTAACGTCAGGAAATAAAACTCATGCATCCAAATGACAATCTCCGGTGGGGGAATCGTAACAGCTGAAATCATGCCAACTTTCAAAGTGAAAGGCCAAATTTATCATAAAGCCAGCTCCCTGCCACCGTTCTCAGATGGTCGACATAAATTCCTACAAATGTATATGATCGGTGATGCCAATGATTAATTGAATGCACGCTGGAAACGATGGATATCCCTGATACAGAAGAAGATCAGCAGAATATGATGTTAAATTAGGAACCATACAAAGTCGAAACGGTGGAATCGAAGTAGATAACCTGTGGGTTGTTCCATAATTGCTTTTGCTATCAAAAAACGTACAAAGCACACATATACGTGGAATACTGTAACTGCGTTAATTCGATAAAGTACAATTGTAAGTACGTGAGTAAAGGCAGCGACATGGCAGTTTTTGGCGTGTAACAAGAAAGAAGTGATAGGAATACGGTCATATATATCAATTAAATCGTACAGTATCCGTCTGGAAGATACATACGCAACAATGAAACCGTATGGCGAATTCTTTCATTTCCAATACATGAACGAAGTCCAGCTGTTGTTGATTTAGAAGTAGGTCTAGAAAATCGGCAACGCGTTTATTTCACACCTGCAAATGAGCAACAATCAGCCCTTAATCCACCAGCTACAACTTTAACTGCTTTCTTCACGTATGTCAAACTGATGCGTTTGCAAAAACACTGCTGTATTCGGAAGTGCCTACGTGTTACGCATGGAATGCAAGTAGAAAATCGTTTGTACGACGCAAACGAGGGGAGGACAACCTGGAACATTCAATGAAACTACGATAAGTAGAAGGTACACCGTGCATTCCAGTCAAGATGAATGCTTCTTTCTTCGCATGCTGCTGGTAAATGTGCCCAGTCCAACAACTTTCCAACAATTGAGAATTGTCAAAGGCGTTATACATGTCACTTTCCACTGCTAAGTTGGATGTATAATAGTGTCATGTACAAAATTACAACACGGGTGATCTTTTTATCATGTCAAGCGTTTTGAGTGCATGTCAAGCTCTGAATTTATTGGACAACGACCGACTCTTGGATGTATGCATTAATGATGCGTACAAAACGTTACATCCAAATCAAATTCGTGCATTGTTTACAATCATGTTGACCGCCTGCTCTCCTTCATCTCCATGTTATCGGTTGAATAGAAATCACACGATGCTGTAGATATTTTTCTTCGAAATTCAAATATGAACATGGATTTCGCAGCAGAAATTTACAACGAATCGTTGATAATGTTTGGTGGCCTTAAAAATCGCAAACAAAGTATTCAATCAATTGGGAATGCCATCACCGAATCGAACTGCAGTTGCTTCGTACGATGTAGAATTGCGTCGTGAACAAAATTACAACAGAGGTGATCTTTTAACGTACGTTCAATCAAATATTCCCAAGCTAACGCTTGAGCAAAAAGATATTTACGATCAAATAATGCAAACTGTCAATAACGGGGTTGAACTTCTTAGAACCACCGGGACGAACTGATAAAAAATTCTTAATTGGATTGATTCTGTCAGTAATTAGACCCCAAAATGACATAGCTTTAGCTTATGCGTCGTCTGGAATAGCTGGACATTGCTACCAGGTGGAAGAACTGCTCCTACCGCTTTGAAATTGCCACTGAACATGCAATTTATTGAAACTCTTCCAAACCATCCTGCATGGGAAAATTATTGCAGAAATGCAAACTTATTGTTTGGGATGAATGCAAGATAGCGCAAAAACATTGTTCAAGGCTATTGGTCGACCACTGCAAGAATTGCGTGATAAAAGTAGGCTATTTGGTAACCCATTAACATTGTTTGCAGGAGATTTCAGGCAAACATTACCTGGAATGCCTCGATAGATGCCAGAGGAGGAAATAAATGTTTGTCTGAAACACGCCACTTTGTGACTACACGTAAAGACTTTAAACTTAACTAAAAATATTCGCGTTCAGCTGTAAAACGATCAATCTGCTGAGATATTCTCACATCAATTACTGGAATTTGGGAACGGTAAGTTGCCGGCTGATCTGAACTTAAGACGAATTTTATTGCCTCATAACATCTGCAATTTACTGACGACAAAAGAAGAACTGATTAAAAAAGTATTTCCCAATATTTAAACCAATTATAAGAATGACGATCGGCTCCGTAAGCAAGCTATTCTTGCGGCCAAGAACAATGACGTCTATGAACTTAACAACATTATTCAGCCTAACATTAAAAGCGAAGGAGTCACATACAAGTCCGTCCACACCTTTGTGGAAGCAGATGAAATGATTAGTTATCCAACAGAATTTTTTTAATTTGCTTGATGTGCAAGGGATGTCACCGCACGTATTGTAATTGAAAATCGGCGTGCCAATTATCATGCTGCGAAATATCCACCAGCCAAAGCTTTGCAACGGCATGCGGCTTGCAGTTAAAAAAAAAATCAATGCGCAATGTCGTAGAAGCAACAATCTTGAAAGAACCTTTCAAAGGTGAAGATGTCCTGATTCCTCACATTTCTATGATTCCATCGGATATGCGATTTCAATTTAAGAGATTGCAATTTCCAATTTGATTCGCGTTTGAAATCACCATGAACAAAGCTCATGTTTAATCTTTAGAATTCTGCGGTTTTTGGATCTAGATACGGATTTTTTATCGCATGTACAATTATATGTTATTTGTTCTAAAATCGGCAAACCAGACAATCTTTATATCGGCACAGCCAATGGAACAACAAAAAATATTGTATATCCACAAGCACTGTGAAAATAAACATGTTAGAATGCTTTTTCTTTCTTTTCTTTTCACTTAATCAGACTGAGCCATAGCAACGCATGGCCGGGTGCAGCTAGTGAACTAATATTTCATTAGCGTAATAAAATTATCTAAGGTTGCTACCGCCGTAATTGAATTTAATCTGGATTTTTCCCTTTCTCAGCTCATAGTGCAAAATTTTTGCATATAAAAACAGGCAAATGGTAGTCAGTCAAGATGTCAGGAGTTTTTTTTTTTTTTTTTTTTTTTTTTTTTTTTTTTTTTTTTTTTAACTCGCATCCCCGGTTTTAGTTCCAAATAGCAGCGATATATGGAAGTGTACCAGGGATAGATAGAACTGTACCAGCGATAGATGGAACTATACCAGCAATAGATAATAATAATTTTAATTGAAGAGGTAGATGACAGTGTACCAGCGATAGAGAATAATAATTTTAATAGCAGCGATAGATGGCAATCAATCGGAGCTCAATCAAGGCGAAAAGCTAAATCACCCAGCATTGATCCGAAGGAAGGAGTTTAACTATCTGGTTCGGTTTTCTAAGAACAAGATGGTATTGACAGGTCTGCCACAGGCGACTATTTCTATATTCTGTTCGCACCACTATTTAAAAAAAATATTTTGTAGTATATTTCTCTTTCAAGTGTTGTCATAGCTTATGTGAAATATTTTCGTTTTGAACAAGTGGTGCGACATAGAATTAAAAAATAGTATATCAGCCTATATTGACGAATGAGACCAAGTCCATGTATTAATATCCTTCCTTCTCATGAATGCTGGGTGAATTCGGATTTAGTCTATTGAGCGCCTAATGATTGCAGCACCATCTATTGTTGCTATTTTTAACTAAAACAAGGAGTCGCTGTAATGAAATCACCCGACATCTTACACAGCCCTTCCTCAAGAATTTTCTAAATATCTGTTAACATTTCCTGTCATTGGATTTTCAAAACCGTCTGTCTATTTTTGGGCACCCGGTATATACTATAATACGTAAACATAATTTGTATTACATAATATCAAAATTTATATAATACAATATATATATAGCGTGATTCGCTAGTGCATATACAAACTTTTGAGGGTAATAAGATATTAAAAGAGGAGCCTGAGACACATAGCAATGCTGAGTTCGAAAAGGTGGACAGTTTTTCCATTTTCGCGGATTATTATAATCTGAAATTCTAATATTAATTATCTATTTATTTAATCACGTATTTTAAGTATTAAAGTAATAAAGAAAAATGTTTTTCAGAATTTCCATTTATGAATATTCACAATTCCCGAATAAAATAATCCCCTAAAATGGTAGCACTGTTGCAGTTTCAGGCACTACATTGCTTTCTAATTAAAGTTTATTTTTGAGTAACGTATCAATCCAAGCAGTTTGTACAAGCCATAGCAAATCAAGAATAATGTAAACAAGAATTAAAAATCAAGTTTACAGCATAGATTATGAAACATTTTCCAACACATTCAGAATGCTATAACAAAACTTCACAGTTTACTTAGGTTGAAAGATGATGTATAAAAGAACAATTTGGAAAACGTATAACACATTTGAAAATCCAATTTTTGCTATTACCATAAATATTCCTTAAAATATACGATTTTTTCTGCTGCCTTGTATATGATCTACAGATATGTATTCATCATGCTAGAAGTTAGTTCAGTTAAACGCATAGGACGATTGAAATTTTACCCTCTGCAATTTTCACCAATAAGGTGAAAATTGCTCTCATATAGGCTGCACCAATAAGGCTCATGTTGTTAAGAACTTTTGTGCGACTCTGTCTGTGATCTATAGAATTTAGACACACCAAGTAATATGATAAAATTAGTTAGCTTTTAAAACGGATACCAACCTGAAGACGCATTTCCGCACTTCCGGCAATTGCTGCTCGTAGGCTTCAATAGTTGAATTATGGCGCATTTCTTCTATAGGCAAATTAATCTGTCTATCGCTGTAAATAAACGATAAGCTCTATGCACACCGCATTATTATTTTTATAATAATAAAGAATGAACCTTGTAGTGCACCCCAGTCAGATACATCAATTTCAATATGTTTAAAATAATATAATATTAAAGCACATGGCAAATATTTTTTCTCATAGACTTTAATGTATTGGAATTCTTTTGAGTGGCCCTGTAAATTAATGGAAAACGCCACACACTTCAGTTTCTATAACGAACATGCCGTAGTAAAATCAATAACTTATATTAATTTCATGGCAAACGGAATAAATTTACGCGAGTTAGAGCACGTACAGACAAACCGAATTCATAAACATTTTTCAGCTGGGAGGTGCTAAAAATAGAATAATGTAAATGATATAAATAATGTACGTATTAATACAAATAACTAGGTTGTCTATACATAAAAGATAACAGTGAGGGACATTTCCTCTTTCAAACGAGTTATTGTACGGCATTTTCGAACTTTAACATATATTGGGCGAAGCCCTCAGTAATTCACACATTAAGGATTCGTTTTTGTTCAAATCACTATTACAAAAATTTTCACCTATATTATACTTAACTTTGTTTTTTGAAAGTACAGTAGATGTACATTAAAAAATTATTTGTTACAAAATTTTGATAAAATATATTCTTTATTATTCAAAAGGATTTGTTCTCACAAATTTGGTCAATAACTCCATTAACCCTTTATCTACTGCATTATGATCTATTGCAATTTTTTTCATGTTTTTTTTTTTTTTTTTTTTTTTTTTTGAGTTACTACAATCGAAATTAAAGGATATACATAAAAAAAAAAAAACTCACCCGTGAGAAGTTTAATTCGTTAGCGGTAATTAGTGAAAGTTATAAAAATGCTCTCGAAAATGCTCAATAACAATAAGACACCCGCAAGTTAACAATAGAAAAGTATTAAATTGACATAGTTTCATTTTAGACATGAAAAATGAGTAAAAATTGAAATTTGATGGCATTAGAAACAAGTGGTAAGTGTAATCACAGATCGCACAGAGGGTTTCGTTTAATATTCCTTTCAAAACACTTTACCCTTTTGCAAAATCTGTTCGTTCAACATTTCGTAACCAAGGGGCGCATTCTATTCTACACAAACCTCTATCCGAGCAAAACTCCGTTTTACAAACTATCCGTAGACCATGGAGATAGAGTATTAGTCGTTCTCTATCTCCCTACCGTAGATATATTAGTCGAGGGGATCGGGCCCATAGTACCCGAGATAGGTTGGCGCCACCTGGCGGTGAAAAGTGGAACTGAAATATGTAAGGCTAAGTGCATAATATGAAAGAGTGTTCAAATGTGTGTCGGCAAAAGTTAGAAAAGTGCCCACCGGGTGCAATGGGAGGAGGTTAGAAAAATTGCTTAAAATACAAAAGTTAGAGAGTGGAGGGGTAAATAATATAAGACTTTTTGAAATTTTTATGCTTTTTCGTATGATTGCAAGTGTTCTGCCATAAGTATGCAAAATTTCAAGTCTTCAACTTAAATAGGGGCTCAGTTAGAAAAAAAAGTTTAAAATACACAAGTTAGAGCCCAGAAGGGTAATTATAAGACTTCTTCAAAATTTTATGATTTGTCGTCTGCTGTGAGATGTTCAGTTATAAGTATGCAAAATTACAAATCTTCAACTTAATTAGGGTCTCAGTTAGAACAAAAAGCTTAAAATACACAAGTTACAGCCCAGAAGGGTAAATACAAGACTTTTTCAAAATTTTATGATTTGTCTTTTGATGGGAGGTGTTCAGCTATAAGTATGCAAAATTTCAAGTCTTCAACTTAATTAGGGTAACAGTTAGAACAAAAAGCTTAAAATACACATGTTGGAGCCCAGAGGGGTAAATATAAGCCTTTTTCAAAATTTTATGATTTTTCGTTTGATGTGAGGTGTTCAGCTATAAGTATGCAAAATTTCAAGTCTCCAACATATATAGTTTCTGAGAACGGGCTCTGTGACGGACAGACAGACAGACAGAGAAGCGAGATGAATAGGGTTTCGTCAAATAAACGAAACCCTAAAAATACTATTTTTTTTTTTTTTTTTTTTTTTTTTTTTTTTTTTTTTAGATTTCTATCTTGTTAGCAGTTTTTTAGTTATGCTGGAATGTTAGTATTCCAGGGACAGCATGTTCTCCCGCACCTCCATATATGCAATATATAAATTTACATATGCCATTTCTAGCATAGCAAAAAAGAGCCGATGCCAAAAATTTCTCGATTTCCTATAAAAAATAATAATGAAATAGAAATGAAGTACCAGTAAAATCATTACTACACTAGAATCTAGTAATTATATCATAAAGCAGACAAAAACGATGGATATTTACACAGACGAAAAGTAAACAAGAAGTTTTTCTCCAACACCCAGTGTACCGGTGGTACTTTAAGTACCACTGAGTGATTCAACTATTAAGTCAAACTCATATACCGTTCATCTAAAATAGCTAGTCAAATTCTATTCCAAGATCATAATGAACGCGTAAAAAAAAATCCAACACTTATCTTATATCCTTTACTGTGTTTGTAGCAATAAAAAGACGAGCGTGACAATTTATACAAAATGTAGGCACAAAACACATCGACAGTTTCAAAGATAGCCTCCTTCCTTGCTAAAATAACAAATCTAGAACTACTGCTGCCATGTATCCTGATAAAGTGGAATTAAAAGAGTGTTTTTGCAAAGTACCAATAGCATGTTAGTAATATTCACTATGGGATGAATGTTTAAGTTGAGTGATAATTATAAGTACTGTTAGTATATAAAGGATTAACTGACACCCTAACTACTTCGAAAAACTGATAACAGATGCATAATTTATAACATTTAAGACTCATTAAGCATAAATGATTTATAACATAAATCATCATTAAGGAGTATCATTACTTTGCAGCATTTTACAAGAAAATGCTTTTTTGAGTTACATTTTTCCTAAAGTGTCAGTTACTGGTTAGGTGCAATAACTGGGGATTTCACCCTATGCCCCCCCCCCCCCCCAAAAAAAAAAGATTATCGATAACTATTGGTGAAGCCATAAACAGTTAAATTCCGCTATTTTTATAAAAGGAAAACTTTTTGAAGTAAGTATTTATTTTATATATGAATAAATAAGAACTAAAATTACTTTTACAAAAATAAATCACTTAATTTACAAGTTCTGTTATTCGAAACATATCTCAAAAATTAATGGCATAGGAATTATCTATCGGACATTGATAATAAGTGCCAACCAGTATATAAATGATCAATTATATATATATTGTATTCCAAATGATTACCTTTGTATCTTAATTTAATATACTGAAGTATAAACTTATTAAACGTTAAATGCGCGATGTATTTTTTATACTTATATTAAGGAATACACACCAAAATTTTAAGAAAGATTTTTAACTTTATTTAGTAGCATAATTATGCAACTTAAACCGCTGCTGCCATGGATCGCATTCTCCATTAGTGTTTCCAGTTCATTGCTGCCGGATTGCGGATTTTTTTTGTCCCCAGATTGTTTATTGTCACCGCTTTTTTGAAATAGAAATATTCGGCCAATTGAAAAATAAGGCGAATTATACTATTTAAAAAAAAATGGTGACAGTCAAATAATCTGAATTAAAAAGTCCCCAATCTGGCAACACCGAGCTCATTATGGTTCGGTAGTGTCGTCGGTACCATGTCATATCCAATATGAAAACAGTGTTGCCAGTGGGCTACTTTGTTAAAATCCAGATTTCTTGATTGGCACCATTTTTTTGAAATAGTAAAATTTTTGCCTTCTTTAATGACAGGAACCACTTTTTAAAAATAGTAAAATTCGTCTTGTTTAATGACTGGCACCACTTTTTCGAAATAGTAAAATTCGCTTTGTTTAATGTCATATTAATTAATAACGAATACAAGGAAAATTTTACCATTTCAGAAAAGTTGGGCCAAATAAGAAATCTGAATTTAGAAATAGAAGCCCACTGGGACCACAGTTTTTATATTGGATAGTTTGACATGGTACTGACGATGTCTGTCAAAGGTCCCAGGCTCCTCGAGAAACAGCAAGAAGTCTCTATGTGTTATTTATAGGATGTAAATTCAGTGATTATGAAGAACTAGATTTATTTATTAAAAGTGAAATAAAAAGTGTTGCAAATTTACGCACCATGCATTTAATGATTAAGAAATTTATTATCCTGATTTAGAAATGAACTCATTTTTATACTTACCGAATATAATATTCATCTATTGCAGAAATTTTTTTATTCATAAATTCCGTTTAAATCCCCAATCTATACCGGAAACTCCGAACGAAGAATTTTAACGTTATGTAATCATAAAACATGTCAAAACGTCATTAAATAAGGAAAAATTGCAATTAAAAATTTCTGGTATGAATAGAAATCACGAAATTTACGCTTCGGAAGAAAATATTTTTTATATTTCAAGACACTCAGTATCACTTATCAATGAAGGTATGTTTACACTGCGTTTCAAAATGACATGAATGCCCAGTTTTTCAAGCATAAAAATATAAATATTGCTGCAAAAGAAACTTAAGACTCGGAAATGTTAGAAATAGCACAGATATTTACGTTTTATAACAGAATAAAATTGAGACAATCACATTTAAAATAAGGAACTACATTTCTTAATTTTGAGGTGCTGCATAAATATATGAATACTGACCATTAATACAGATTAGCAGCTAGCGTATGTACCAGATTTTGTTTAATTAATCTAGAAACATAATTAGGGATGCATTAGATGAAGCCCCTTAATATACTCTGGTTCAGTTCTTCCCAGTTGAAGATAATAGCAGCTTTTAATTCTAAAACTGAGGTATATTGTTTTCCATTTGAAAGGTCTGCTCTAATCAGTAGACGCCGCACTATTTCCAAAGGGTTTAATTCAAGTGTAAGACATGGCTATGGCATCACATGGACATAATTATTCAAGAACCATTGCTAAGTGTTGTTTGCCTTCTGAATGGATACATTGTCCTGCTGGAAAATCCAGAAATGTCCACCAGTTGTCGCAGAAAACTTATTGTCATGTAGCTTAATGCATTAATTCGGCCAAAGAGAAACGAAACGTTGACTTTACCATCAAATCCGAATGGAGCTCAAACTATGAGTGAGACTCCACTCTGTTGCCGTTTTGAAATTATTTTAGGAATCTTGTGAAGATCATGCCAATAATAAGATCAACCATCAGAACCAACCTAATGGAATATTTTTTCATTAGATAATATTAAACGTTTATGATCAAAATTCCACGAGTAGGATATGCGATCTTTCGACCAATTCAGGCTATTTTGCTCGTGAGTTTTATTAATTTGTGATTAGCGTTTTATTTTCTTGTACTTCAGTTCTTAGAGCTGCGGCTACTGATGGCAAAATACTTTATGACACCTCTATCAGTGGATCACTTGCCATGTCTCCTTAAGGGAATACATATCCTTTAAAATCTTCAAAAAATCGATTTTTTGTTTTTTAATTCATTTGCCAACTGATATTTTTCTGAACAATTTGCCACAAACCGCATCAAATTCGTAAATTGGCGCTCGTTATAGTAAAAAATGTAATTAGCCTTCGTCAGTTTCAAGCAAAATATTTATGTTTAAATTGATTTTTCTCAAAATCGATATTTTTCTAATTGCGCGCACGACAATTCCAAATGTATTAAAGGTAATGATTCGAAACTTTATAAATATCTTTACGAGATCATTTTCTTTAAATTGAATTAAAATCTAAGGAATTTAACAAAAATTATTGAATGTATTGGTATTCGAGTGACAAAAAGTATCAACATTTTCATATTTCTACTTAAAAAAAAAAAAAAAAAACTTTAGAAATTTTTTGTTTATTCATTAGATTTTAGTTCATTTTATTTTTGCAATATTCTTAAACTTGTATTAAAAGTTTCAAAGTTCTAGAGGCTATAGATCTTTTTAAGTCATGCGCGCAAGCTATATATATTATCATTAATTTTTAAAAATCATACATTAAGGAATAATTATTATTAATTAATTATATAGTGTTTAATGCAAATTATATATTATATTGCATGGATTATATATTATAGTATCAAAAAAACTGAGGGGGTTAGTTAAAAAATGAGTGGATGGGGCCACATTAAATATTTAACTCCGAAATCTAATTTTTTATCTGTTTAAAGGGTATGTGCCACCTTAAGTTGTTTTCCTATTATCAATCTCCTCATAATGGTCATTTTTACCCTTTTCGATAGCTTTGGAGGACGTCTCGGAAATTTGTTTTTTCTATAATACACTCGAAACAGAAGAAAATTCAATATTCCACATAAATTTATGTTCCGTTCTAGCTCTTACTGCAAATTTTTATCTTAACCCCTTCAAGACCGGCGCCTTTACTGAAATTTTATTCGGTTGGCATAAAAAAGTTACTTTTATTTAAATAATCACAAAAATACTCTGATTAAAGAAACCAAATACTACTTTTCTTTTTTACTGTTGCGGAAAACAAGGATTGTATGCTCATTTTGAGGGCGCATATATGCATCCATGATCCCGAACGGCTTAATGGTCGCCTTTTTTTTTCATTTCTCAAATCCGCACCTTTTATAGCACCTTAGTCTAAGAAATCCCTTTGTGGTCATGTATGCAAACTTTGAAAGCTGCGATGTGTCTTCTAAACAAATTTGTGTATAACGGGTTTTTCTTCTCTAAATGATATTCGACACTCCTGTATTCGAGTGCCGTTTAATCCTTTCATGGGAAAAATATTTCAGTTGCTAAAATTTCGAAATGATTGTATGACACCAAGTTTCACTAACAAATTTGTTTCATAATAAGTGAAAGCTATTTCTTCACAGACATTACAAATGTAAAATTCTATTTAAAATTTCTGGTGCCATTGTTGCATTTGGTAATTTACATTAAGTGGGACATATATATCCCACCGCGCACGAAAGGTTTAACACTAAAACAACCGGAAAGGGCATAGCCGGATAAGCATTGGAAACAAGCATTTTAATCAAATTTCCTGATTTTTTTCCCAGATGTGGCTACATATCTGACAATATATTTACCCTATTACATAGCTGCCAACCTTCCACTAACCTTCCGTAATGTCTGGATTAATTTAACCCAGCTTAACCATATTTCGAACCAGAGAATGTATTTCGCGAATGTTTATTTATTTAATTCTTGGTTTCTACGTGGAACATATTTAATTGCATTTCTTCAAAACGTTTCTGGTACGAAACTTATTAAACCAGGGTCAAATTGGCACAAGCATTACGGAATATTAGTTTGAGGTTGGCACCTATGCTATTATCACCCTATAACTATTGATATTTAATGAGATAAAAATGTTTTTTCGATTTTTTAAAAAACGGATTTTCTCAAAAACTGCTGCACGGAATTTCATGCCATTAACTGAATATATATAGATACCAAAAATGCATAACTGGTAATTTTTGTATAATTTTCTGTTTATAAAAACTGTGTGAAACAGCGAAATAAAAAAAAAATAATAAAAATCATATCTTATGGTTATCCGAAAATTACCATTTTCTTGTAAAAACTTCCCCATATGTGCCCGTATATTCTATATAAATGCCGAAAGTTTGCGTCGGGTACTACATATAAATATTTACAAAAATGTATACTAAAATTTTTGAAATTCATTTTAAGGCGTTATTTGGGGCGGAGCTTCTCAACTTCGACACCCGTAGATGCCGTAGAATTTTTGGAATAAACAGTTACAGAATTGCTGTATTTTAATTTTTAATAAACACATGAGCAACATTCTTAACGCTGTCGATATCAAAATGAAGATGAAGTTAAAAAACAATGCTTATATGCTTAACCCTCTAGTTCATATTGTTGCCAATTGGCAACAAATTAAATATTCTGTCGTTATCGTTTATTTACCGTTACCTCTCGATAACTTTATGCTTTATGTGTTCATTTTGACTCTATGCTTAGGTTTAATACATTAAAAATACATAGGTGATAATAGTTATTTATCATTTACAAATAAAAAGGAACTTTTGAAGCCTTCCATTTTCCTAGACATAGATGGATTTCTAACACAAATAAAAAATATTTAAAATGCAAAATTTCATTTGAAAAAAATATTTTTCAAAAGAATATGCTTTTAAAGGTGATTTTAAATAACTTTCAGTAAGGTGTCATGCAACAAATATTGCATGCATGCGAATATACGTTTGTTGCCATTTGGCAACACCATGAATTGAGTTCCGCTTTTATTTACATTTTTAGTATTCTATTCAATGAATTTGTTGATTGATTCATCTTGCTTTTTGTCTATTTTTTCTTCAAAAAATTTGTTCTGATAGAGCCTCATCAAGTTCAACATATATTTTAAAGCAAAGATACGAAAAAAAAAATATTAGCAGAAGAAATTTGGATTGGATTGTCTAGCGAAAGTGACATTTCTTACAATGACAAGGATGACGATCCACCTTTTAATCGAAACCTTCTGTTCAAAAACGGTTCAGATACTTATGATGAGACTGATTGGGATTTACAAGCAGATAAATCAGCTAATGAAATTGAATAAAATTTTGATGCAAATGTTGGGATAGTGGATATTCCATCTACATAAAAACAAAAGCAGCCGGTAAACGTAAACAGAAAAAAGTGAAAGCTTCAAACTCTTCAGCTAGATCCTTCTTGGATAAAGATTATTGGAGATGTTTCTCTGCCTGAAAGTGTTTTATAATTAAAAACACCATATAAATATTTTTTGTATTTTCCAACCCAGTACATTTCGAGGCTATCTCTCAACAACCAAGCCTGTATAGTGTTTTAAAACATGTTCAAAATCCACTCAATATATGCTGGAAAGATATAAAGGAGTATCTAAGGATTTGTATCTTCAGTAGGGTGGCAAACTTTAATATCATAATATTGTTCTTGAACCCTGTCATTGGTGTATCACCAGGTAGTCGCACTATGATCTTGAATACGTTTGAAAGTGAACAGTATGCAACAATTTTCCCATCTGAACGATAATACATTATTTAATGGGAAATATAAGTTATTCAACTTGAGACCAATAGTCGGTACACTGAATTGAAATGCTTTTCCATTCCCATCAAAAAATATCTCCGTGTTTATGAGCAAATAAGTGCTCCAAAGGGTCGTCACTATATGAAGCAGTATATCCCCCCCCCCCAAAAAAAAAAAAAGAAAACTATCATAAATGTGGTTTTAAATTGTTATTTTTCGCAGGAGTTTCAAGATTTGCGCAGAATTTTGATATTTATTGCGAAAAAAAAATACAACCAGTCTGCCAGGTGGACATGACTTGGAGGTTAGCATTTGAGTCAATGTTAGAATAACTCATCCAGTTGTTGAACCTGTAAATCATGAACTGTGTTTTGATAACTATTAAAAAGTGTGAATTTCAGCAAAAGATCGCGTAAAAATCGCGAATTTTGACAAAAGATTACGTAAAAAGCGCGAATTTCGGCAAAAGATCGCGTAAAAAGCGCAAATTTTGGCAAAATATTGAGTAAAAAGCGCGAATTACGGCAAAAACTCGCATAAAAAGCGCGAATTTCGGTAAAGGATCGCGTAAAAAGTGTGAATTTCGGAAAAAAGATCGCGTTAAAAACGTTAATTTCGGCAAAACATCGGGTAAAAGCGTGAATTTTGGCAAAAAATTGCATATAAAGCGCGAATTTCGGCAAAAGATCGCGTAAAAAGCGCGAATTTCAGCAAAAAATCGCGTAAAAGCGCGAATTTCGGCAAAAGATCGCATAAAAAGCGCGAATTTCGGTAAAAGATTGCGTAGAAAGCGCAAATTTCGGCAAAAGATCGTGTTAATGGCGTGAATTTCGGCAAAAGATCGCGTATAAAATGTGAATTTCAGCTAAAGATCGCGTTAAAAGCTTTAAATTCGGCAAAAGATCGGGTGAAAAGCGTGAATTTTGGCAAAAGATCGGGTAAATACGTGAATTTTGGCAACAATTCGGGTAAAAAGCGCGAATTTTGGCAAGAGATCGCTTAAAAAGCGCGACTTTTTGCAAAAGATCGCTTTAAAAGCGCGAATTTCGTCAAAGGATCGTGAAACAAACGTGAATTGTCAAAGGATCGCGGACACAATGCAAATTTCATCAAAAGATCGCGGAAAATGCGAATTACGTCAGAGGATCATGAAAAAACGCAAATTTCATCAAAGGATCGCGGAAAAGTACGAATTTCGACAAAGGATCGCGGAACAAACGCGAATTTCGTCATAAGATTGTGGAAAAAACGCAAATACTGTAAAAAAAAAAAACCTTTAAATTTCGTCCAAAAATTGTGGGTAAAACGCGAAATTTATCAAAAGCCATGGAGAAAACGTGAATTTCACCGAAGAATTACAAAAAAAAAATAACTTCCTCAAAAGGATGCAGAAAAGAAAAATTCGAATTTTTTCAAGGGATCACGAAAAAAACGCAAATTTCGTCCAAAAATTGCAGGAAAAAAGATAAATTCGTCAAAAGGCCACGGAAAAAACGTGAATTTCACCAAAGAATTACAAAAAAATAATTTTCTCAAAAGGCAGCAGATTTCATTCAAGGGTTTTAGAAAAAACTCATGCTTTTCGCGTTTGAGGCCTCTGAAGCTTCCGAAGGTTTTTAAAAGCATCGTTATTGCCTATGTGTGGTTCTGCTTATTCTTCACACTTTAGAAATTCTACAAGAAGTTAGATGATGAAATGTTATAAGCAAAATTAATGAGAATACATCATCGAAACAGCACCAAAAACTGGCGATATGAAGCAATTAAAATAATAAAACTTTGTAAAAAATCACCATAAAATTAAAACAAAACACAGGACGCGTTTCGAGCTAAAAACATAACTGCTCGTCATCAGCTACAGCATACACGTGTCCGTAAAAGAACAAGTTCAAAAGTGAACTGAAGGTAAAGGATGTTGCAAAGAATGCGACAGATGGCGCTACCTGATAGAGGGATATGCAAAAGGGAAATGTGTTGAAAAAAGATAGAAGAGAAAATGAAATGGAAAAAATGGAAATAAAAGAAAAAATAAAAATAAAACAAGTAAATTAAAAATATAAATAAAAATAATAAATAAAGAACTATAAAAGAACAAGAAAAAAATCCAAATTATTATTATTATTTTTTTTTTTTTTTTTTTTTTTTTTTTTTTTTTTTTTTTTATTTATTTATTTATTTTTTTTTTACAGAATAAAATGAAAAGAAACAAGAGAAAAGGCAAAAGAATTACAAAATTAATTTCCACGCTGGAGATAGGAAAGGAGATGATGGGAGATCATTGACAAGATTAGCAGAATTTTTAGAAATAAAATATGCTTCATGAAAATCCAAGTGAGAGGGAGAGGCAGGGGAAGAAATAATTTTGGCCATCGAGAAATTGAAACAATGACTGGAAGACCAACAGTGAGAAGCAATCGAAGATTTAGACATTTCTTTATTTGCAATATATCTCTGATGCTCGCCTAATCTGAATTTTAAAGCTCTCTTCGTTTGACCAATATAACCTAAATTGCAAGAGCAAGGAATGAAATAAACACCCCACCGGTTCTCAGTAGGAACAGGATCTTTTAGAGATGAGAATTTAATTTTATTCATAGGTTTGAAGATAACTTTAAAGTTAAAACGAGAAAGTATTTTAGCAATTTTGAAACACAGAAGAGAATAAAAGGGCAGAACTATTATAGAATTAAAATTAGGAGGATTATTTGAATCAGAAAAAGGACGTTTCGGCTTATTAAATTTATACAAAGCTTTATCAATCAAAGAGGGATTTCAACCACGAGCAAGGGCAAGAGATTTCAGATAATTAATTTCATTATTTAGAGCAGAAGAGTCAGAACAAATGCGTAACGCCCTAAAAACAAAAGTATAAAAGGACGCCACTTTTTGTTGAGGAGGATGATTTGAAAGGGCATGAGGAGGAAGGGAGACAGCGAAAGGTTTTCTATAAACGGAGGTAGAGAACCGATCTGGGAGTTTTGAAACCAAGACGTCAAGGAAAGGAAGAGAATTGTTCTCTTCGACTTCGAGAGTAAATTGAATACAAGGATCAACAGAATTAACAAGAGAAAGGAGATTAGAAAGAAAATCTTTTCTTTCTCTTCTCTAAAAGATCCTTTAAACCTTCTCTAAAAGATCCTGTTCCTACTGAGAACCGGTGGGGTGTTTATTTCATTCCTTGCTCTTGCAATTTAGGTTATATTGGTCAAACGAAGAGAGCTTTAAAATTCAGATTAGGCGAGCATCAGAGATATATTGCAAATCAAGAAATCTCTAAATCTTCGATTGCTTCTCACTGTTGGTCTTCCAGTCATTGTTTCAATTTCTCCATGGCCAAAATTATTTCTTCCCCTGCCGCTCCCTCTCACATGGATTTTCATGAAGCATATTTTATTTCTAAAAATTCTGCTAATCTTGTCAATGATCTCCCATCATCTCCTTTCCTATCACCAGCGTGGAAATTAATTTTGTAATTCTTTTGCCTTTTCTCTTGTTTCTTTTCTTTTTATTTTGTAAAAAAATAATAATAATAATAATAAAAAATAAAAATAATAACAATAATAATAATTTGGATTTTTTTCTTGTTCTTTTATAGTTCTTTATTTATTATTTTTATTTTTATTTTTAATTTACTTCTTTTATTTTTATTTTTTCTTTTATTTCCATTTTTTCCATTTCATTTTCCCTTCTATCTTTTTTCAACACATTTCCCTTTTGCATATCCCTCTATCAGGTAGCGCCATCTGTCGCATTCTTTGCAACATCCTTTACCTTCAGTTCATTTTTGAACTTGTTCTTTTACGGACACGTGCATGCTGTAGCTGATGACGAGCTCTTATGTTTTTAGCTCGAAACGCGTCCTGTGTTTTGTTTTAATTTTATGGTGATTTTTTACAAAGTTTTATTATTTTAATTGAGAATACATCATGCTTACCATGTTTTAAATATAATGATAAACAATTCCTAGTTTAATTTATTATATATTCATTAAAATGACATGCAAAATTTGCAGACAGATTAGGAAATTTTAAAAGCTTGTCGCAGACAACTACAAAACTTTCTGCCACTGGGTTTCCACGCATGTAATATTAACGCACAAATTATTATCTTTGTTAAAATGTAAATTTTGGATTTCCCACTGCTTTTAAAAGAAGAGTAATTTTTATCCCATATTATCAAGGAATTTGTCTCGTGAAAGAAAGTATATATTTATCTTTATATTTACAGGTATGAAAAGCGGTTTCTTGCGATTAAAAGTCTAGCGTCCTCAAATGATGCCACTGGGCGCTAATGGGTTAAGTATAGAAAAACGTAGCATATATCTGATTTTAAATATAATAAAAAATCACAGCCATTAATAATTTTATCATGATGAAACCATCCAATTAAATTTCGATAAAAGTAAAATAATTTCCCTCTCAGCACTGTAAAAAAAAGGCCTAAAATACGGAAATTGAACCGACAGTCGAGACTCTAGTACTATTTCTGTATTTTAACGGAAAATTTCCCCCGTAAATTTCAGAATAACGGAAATTTGTCTGTAATTTACGGGAACAAATTTCCATTAAAGTACAGAAATAGTACTGGCGTCTCGATTGCCAGTACTATTTCCGTATTTTAGTCCGTTTTTTTACAGTGCAATCTATACTATGCATCCATTATAAGAGAAAACTCAGAGATTGTAACGCGCAAAAAATCAATATGTTACGAAGCAGCACCATTTCAGTAATCCAAAAATATATGGCGTGAGTTACTCAATGGTTACGAAAATAATAATAAACTAAATGTCCAAAAAATATAATGTGCTTAATATGAAAGGATACGTAGAAAACTGGATGATGGTGTTTCATAGACCGTGCAAAGTGTCTAGCCGGATAAGCATGGCGAAATGGCCCCCACGGCCAATGTTTGAAATAACATGTGTGGTAATAAGGCTCACCATGAGATTACAATATAGAGTGTTTTTAGACTCTGACCTTGAACTGTCCTTGACATAATCGGGGAAGTATGCGACGGCGCTGCTATTTTTCAAATACGTTTTTCTCAAAAAGTACAAAAGTTAAAAAAATGAAACCAACGCCAATTATTGAAGAATATATTATTTCACATTATATATGTTTTTCACATTTTTACAAAAATTTTAAAATAGAAAAATAAGCAAAAATATTTTTTTTTTAATTATTAATGTAGTAATTTTATATTTACACCAACCAAAAAACTACAGAATAAGCCTGAAAGTATGTACTTTTAAGAAAAAAAATTCGATAAAATCGAAGATGCTCTTTTTAAGTTATAAAAAAATAATGTTAACAACTTGCTAAAATATTCGTAATTTTCCCTGCGGCATTTGCAGAAATACGCTACTATCAATGTGTTGGTCGATTCATGACATTTCCACTCGAGCAGGATGCGCAGTGCGCCAAAATAAGGGGATATTTCCATACATACCACTTCCCTATAGGTTTGTTTCGTGTTTGGAAACATTCTGTTATTTTGGCGTACTGCGCATCCTTCTCGCATAATAATATCAATAATTCACAAACAAAATGGTAACATTTGCTTACGATGATTTTCACATGGAAGAAAGCTATGGTACATATATAACGTATCACTTTAGGTGTGTGTGTGTGTGTGTGTGTGTGTGCGTGGGTGGGTGTCTGGCACTTGACATCGTAGGATATCTGTAGGGGAAGGGGTGTTGTCATTTGATATCGTTATATATCGTTATCATTTTTGATCAAAACAAAATTTACTTTTTTGGTATCTTTTTCTTTACATCCGTTATCTTAATTTTTTAAGTCTGTTTTCTTCTTTTTATCAAAGTACAAAGTTATAATTAAAACCATTGAATGATTATAAAACATTTCATTCCAAAATAGGGAATAACCCAACGTTCACCATTGAGATTCTCCTGCCATATGCGTATATACTTCGTTGTTAGAGAAACCACATTCGAAATTATACTTGTTATTTTTCCTAGTAAAAGATGGGGAAGAATGTTGTCCGCCTGTTTTGTTTACAAGAAGTTCTGTTTAGCCCCGTGCAAGGACGAAGTGCAAGAAGACAATATTACTGTTCAATGCATTATGTAACAAAGTGTTATTATTAAAAACTTTTAAATAATATTTATTTAAAATGTTATTTGGTATAAAGTTATTTCTTATATAACAGTGATATCTTATGAATTTCTTCTCTTTATTTAAATAAGTAAAATTTGCAAATAAAAAATGTACAACCATACCTGTATATCATTGCAAACATATATAAAAAAAGGAAAACAATTGTAAAAATAAAAAGAATTTTTAAACACTGATAACAACATTATTAGGGGGAGATGAATTCGAGGAATGATAACATACGAAATCGGAAGTTTGGGAGGGGGCCGGAATTACCAAAAAGTTGATAACCTTATATATTTACAACCCTTATAGCTTCGCCTGAACAATGATATTATTATGAGAGAAGGATGCGCAATACACCAAAATAACAGAATGTTTACAAACACGAAACAAACCTATAGGGAAGTGGTATGTGTGGAAACATTCTCTGATTTTGGCGCATTGTGCATCCTGCCCGAGTGGAAATGTCCCGAATCGACGAACGCATTGATAGTAGCGTATTTCTGCAAATGCAAACAGAGAAAGTTACGAATATTTTAGCAAGTTGCTAACATTATTTTTTTTATAACTCAAAAAGCGCATCTTCGATTTTATAGAAATTTTTTTTCTTAGAAGTACATACTTTGAGGTTTATTCTGTAATTTTTTGGTTGGTGTAAATATAAAATTACTACATTAATAATTTTTTTAATATTTTTGTTTATTTTTCTATGTTAAAATTTTTGTAAAAATGTGAAAAAATTAAATAATATGATCTAATATATTCTTAAATAATTGGAGTTTGTTTCATTTTTTTAACTTTTGTACTTTTTGAGAAAAACGTATTGGAAAAATATTACCGCCGGCGCATATTTCCCCGATTATCTCAAGGATATTTCAAGGTCAGAGGCTAAAGACACTCTATATTGTATTCTCGTGGTGAGCCTTATTACCACACATGTTATTTCAAACATCGGCCGCGGGGGGCCATTTCGCTATGCTTATCCGGTTAGACCCTTTGAAATAGTTTTATTTATTTGCTTTGAAAATGACTCGGGGTGAGACGAAACATGTCAACAGTCGAAATAAACATATTTTTACTGGTTTTTAAGTTTTAATTTACACCTTATAGCATTTGAAATTAGTATACAGAATTTACTATTAAATTTCTGTCGTAAATGAAAAAAAAAACTAAAGCTTCACAGTTATGAAATGAAAATTATTCTACACAGAGAGAGATTCAATAATACCGAATGTTTTGCAAAAGATCAAAGTATTGGCAGAAAATATAAATCCTGAATTGTTTATCCAATAAAAAGAAGAGATTATATAACAGTTACATAACAAAAATACAATACCCTTTAGAATTTCTTACTTAAACAAACGGAGAAATATCATAGTAAAGAGTGAAAAAAAAAAAATATGTTGCTAAAATTAATTCCACAATACTGAAACATTTTCAGAAACGGTTTTATAAGTCTTTATAAAGAAATTTCAAAATATATTGTATCTTTAGATTTAGTGACATTTGTATTTTTTAGAATTCATTTAATAGCAACAAAACTTTTGTGATACATAGGGTTTTTTTACATATTCGAGTAAAACTATTATTTGAAACTGAGGATGTTTTACAATATCAAAATATCAGTATTTCAGTTCAAAAATCTTTTTTGATTATAAGCAAATGATTTAAACACATTGTAAGCTTTTTTTATTTCTTAACCCTTTGAAGCGCGGTAGGACTTATATATTCCATTCAATTTTAATTCACAAATACCACAATGGCACCACATTTTTAAAGTAATTTTTTCATTTATAGTGTACGTCAAAGAACGTTTTTACTTATTTTGAAATGTACAGTTCTACGGATATACAGAGTTTGTGCCATTTTCGTTCGTAAATTCCAGCGGATTTTAACATTACTTCAATGGGATGCTGTTCAGGACCATTGCATCAGTCCGTAACAACGAAGAAATCGTAAAATAGAAGTTCATGAAATCGAGCGTCTGCAGTATCTGTTTGTAGAACCTGGTGAAATTCAATCGTTTCAGCATTTTACCAATAGGCGTATATTTCCCCTGAAGGGGTTAATCCCTTCAAGGGCAGTAGTTCCTTTTTGGACTACCTGATTGTAATCCGTAAATGCCACATTGGCACCAGAATATTGGAATGATAAATTTCCTTTCAGTAAGTACCTGAACAAAAGCCTTTGCTTATTTTGATATAAATTTGAATGTAAATTCTGGTGTCATTCACTCATTTCAGCATTTTTCGAATAGAAATACCGTGCTCCTGAAGGTGTTATGGTTGTTTTTCAATCTTTTATACTATACTAAAAGTAAAATAAAATGTAATTTTTCATTGCACGTCTCTTTCACCCTCCAAAAAATGTTAGTTTGCTATTTGGCAGTTAGAGATCCTATGTTGTTCTAAAAAACTCTTTAGAATATATTTTTGCTTTACTGTGTACATTATTTAACGAACTGAAAGATAAGATAGTTAATTAAAACTTGTATAGTCATTTCCACGTGTTTTTGTATTTTTACCAAAATAATGTTTGACCCCCTGCATTTCGGGATGACTAACCAACCTCAAATGTAAAATTATTGTAATGTCAAATGTTGTCGGATACATAAATTATTTACGTCATGAAAATATAAAATCGAAGAAATCTCCTCTTCATTATGGTATATCGTCTCATGAAATTACTAGTTGCCGAGTTTGTTCTCGAATAATTAGAGTTCTGTTTTCATCGAAGGCGGCATATATTGGATCGATAAGTGTTTCTTTCTTACCTTTATATATTTGAATGACGTAGATAATTTGTGTATCCGACAATTTATTATCATGAAAATCTATAATGGTAAGTAAAAAACACTTAACACTTACCGATCCAAGGTAGGTCGCCTTCTTTTGAATCAGAACTCTAAACATTAAGAACAGAAGCCCGCATCTAGTAAGTTTCACAAGACGATATACCAAAATGAAGATGGCATTTCTTGAGTTTTATATTATTTATATCATCTTTAACTTGCACAAAAATATATACATATCACATAATTAGTTGAATAGTGTCGAATGCGATATTTATTATTTTGATGGGGGAAAACCCGCATCTCGTTTCAAAACATTCTTCGTTCGTTCTAAAAATAAAGGCGGCCTATCTTGGATCGGTAAGTGTTTCTTACTTAATATTATAGATTTTCATGATAATAAATTGTATTAACGGCAAATGTGAATTTGAAAATCATTAGTTTTTCTTCTAGTACACTAAAAACCTTTTAATAACTGTGTTTTAGTTGATGAATAATAATAATACTTAACATCATAATACGATATTTTTTATAAATATTTTTATATAAGTATTATAACCCATTACTTCAATTAAAAATTAATTTAAAAATACATATATATGAAAAATTTATGTGATATTGAAATTCAAACAAATATGTTTTTCTATTCGGAGTTGTTGGAAAACATCTCAGTGTAAGTGATTTTATGTCCAACATCCCCTCGCTTGTGAAATGACAATTTCCTTGTGACATGTGCAACGCGTCTTCATTTTTTTTAGTTGTGAAATATGTTCCAAGATGGCGACACTTCCCTGAGCGAAGTTCTCGTAAGATCACGGACTAACGAACAATTGTGTAAAAGACTTTTGTTTTGAAAAGGCGACAACAGATAGCAGCACTAGAGAACTTTTCTGAACATATAGACTCATTTGATTAGGACCTTTTTTGCTTGTTAAGCAGTTTTATTGTTTCCAGACTTTTTTACTCTGTTTTAACTCTTGTGGGCCCCTTTTTACTTCTCACTCGAATGGCCGATGTTATCGGGCAAACAGCGCACGAATTTCTGTGCGTTGTTCTATTGTTATAAAGAAAACCTTGTATCTGCGTGGATTCAATATCATGATTCAAATTACTAATCTTATTTTATTCTTCTTTTATAGTGTGAGTGTGCATCCTTATGTAATCAAGATATAGCATTAGATTAAATGGTTTTATTCTGCACTTCTGCTCATCAATGAATACCACTTACACATTTTTTCAAATAAAATTAATCGAGTGTTTCTAGGTGATCAACGTGAGAAGTCAAGCACTCTGCGTTCACTTACCAGAAAGGTAAGAAAAAACTTTCTATCTTTCATTATTGATGTAAATACTTTTGGTATAACAATTTTATATTTATACTGGGTCCTTAGCTAGATGCTAATCGCGAACTCACCCTTTCTAGATATTTTAAAAGGAGTTAATAATTCATTACAGAGTATATAAATCTTAAATATCCATAATTTTTTTTAACCCTCGCACTTCTAAGATGGGGTAAGTTTGACCCCATCTGGATATTTTGCAGGGTTTTTTCATTTAGATTATGTATGCTAAAATTATTTTCCAGGGATTCTCCTATAAAGCACTCTTTCATAATTTTATCTGCTTAACAGTGGGACACCCGGAAGGAGTCAATCCGATTCCGACCATATGATTAAATGTCAACTGGAACCAGAAATTCTTTCATAAAATAAGTTAAATTTAAACCACACAGGTTTACGTTAAATAAATCAGTCAAATTATTTTAAATAAAAATTCTGCTGTCAAATTTTTTATGGAACTTGAGAAAAATTCCCGGGTGTTCTAGTGTTAATAAGTTTCGCACAGTTAATTTTTTTTTTATTTATTTACAGAAATTGCGAATAAATTTACATCTTAGAAAATCAGAGAATAAATGAAAGTTTTCTAACAAGCGTCTAGCTATCACATTTTTTCATTTTGATCCTGTGATCCTGCAGGATCAGCGTGCTCCGCGCACATCGTTCCGCGCAGCACGTAGCGATGTTTGTGTAAAATAATATTCTAAGCAAAATTATTTTAGGAACTTTATTTTATATTGATTCAAATTAATTAAACTCTAAAATTATTTTAAAAGGACGAAAAAATTATTAAATTATAATTTAAAAAACAGAAATTATTAAATTCAAAATTTTGAAAAAAAAAAACAAAAACAATTTAAACATTGTGAAAAAATATTAAATTTAAATTATTAAACATAAAATTACTAGAAACATATAAAAATTTATTATATTCAGAATTTAAAGTGCCTTTAAATGATTAAAAAAATTTAATTACTAAATCATTATAAAATTTATTATATTCAGAACTTAAAGTGCCTTTAAATGATTAAAAAAATAAATAAATTACTAAATCATTATAAAATTTAAAATTATGAAAAAAGTAGTAACAATTATTATTTATTCAAAATTAAAAGTTCTTTTAAAATGATGCTAAAAATTAAAATTATTAAATTTAAAATTATGAAAAAATATTTAATTATTATTAAATTTAAAACATTCTTTACGATTTGCTTATCTTTACACCACTAGATGGCAATACTAAAGGCATTAAATCTGTTAAAATTACGATCACCATATCAAATATCTGGAAAATTTACAATAAAAAAAAAATTGTTAATAGTGGTACAAATATTGAAAAATATAAATTTTCAATTTTTATCTTCAAAAAAATTTAGTTTCTATTTAGTAGCAATCTTGACATTCTTTTTCATTCAGCTCCGTAAGGAATCGAACCCATGCCATCTCATCTGAGGGTGAACGTCATACCACTACACCATTAAGTTCCTTAAAGAAATTTGCTTAGAATATTATTTTACACAAACATCGCTACGTCATGCGTGGAACGATATGCGCGGAGCAAGCTGATCCCGCAAGATCACAGGATCAAAATGAAAAAGTGTGATCGCTAGACGCTTCAAGTTTTTTATCATGGCTCCAAATATTTTCGAGAAGTGCAACAAATGCAGACACTTTATGTCTTAAAGTCATATTTCATGTGTTATTTTGGGTATTGGTTTCGAGAAAGATGAATAGCAGAACAGAAGGCAGTTAAAATGCATTACTACCATTTCTTCTTATAAAATATTATTATTCTTTTTTTACTTCTTTCTGCTTGCGTTTTTTTTTTTTTTTTTTTTTTTTGCTAATGTAAATATTTGTGATATTGTGGAAATTGCATTATTCTCTTGCTAATAAATCTTGATTGTCAGTATTATGTCGATATTTTATCTTTTGATCAATTTTCAGGCCTAATCATTATAATTACCTATGGGGTCAAAATGACACCATCTTAGACATTTAACTAATATTTTGTTCTTAGTACTACGGGGCAGTGTTGCCAGATGAATACTAAAATTTTATTTTGAATCCCACTATTTTTGTAGGGAATTATTCGTTTGAGTTAATCGCAAAATTTTTGTAAATAAATAAGGCGACTGTCTCTCTATGAAAATAGTGGTATCCAAATTACAATTTTAGTATTTGTCTGGTAACACTGCTACGGAGGTTCATTTACATATATCTCAGCTTGCGCTAAAGATGCTGCCGTATTTTTTCTGAGTGTCTCCTTAGATTCTCTATTCAATAGCCAATTGTGGCTTTAAAATGTTAGCTTTAAAAAGCAGTGTTGCTGCATCTCGCGGATTTTTTAATTAGAAATATTGAATTCACAACAGAAAATTTTGAATAGCAATTTTCTTTAATTTTATTTATGGAAAATTAATCATCTTAAAAAGCAAAAATTACTATTAAATCTTGCTGGTGAGAATTCGGAGTACCAAAATAAAAAATCATCCTGATGCGGCAACAGTGTTAAAAAGTGATATGTATATTCTTCGCATATGATAATATTCATTAATTTGCAAAATTATGAATTCAGATTTTTACTTTCTTCTATCGTTGTAAGCGAATTTTTTTTCGACGACCGGTTTTCGACGGATTTACACGTTTTAGGGGTCAGAGATCCCAAAAAACATGTTTATAAAAAATGTCTGTCTGTCCGTCTGTCCGTGTGTCTGTCGCCATTGTACCATCAAAGCGTGTATGAAGTTATGCATAGAATTGAACCAAATTTTTATTTTAAGTTTTTGGTTATGGCAAGCAGGTCCTCCCTGAATTTAGAAAAACATCGCCGGTAGGGGGCGCTGTAATAGCGATTTTTGTGCGATTTTGAATATTGTACCATAAAAGTGTCTGATGTTATGCATAGAATTGAACCAAATTTTTATTTTAAGTTTCCGGCTATAGCAAGCAGGTCCTCCATGTGTTTGGAAAACATTCGCCGATAGGGGGCGCTGTAATAGCGATTTTTGTGCGATTTTGAATATTGTACCATCAAAAAGCGTATGAGGTTACGCATAGAATTGAACCAAATTTGTATTTTAAGTTTTTGGCTATGGCAAGCAGGTCTTCTCTGAATATGGAAACAATCGGCCGGAAGGGGGCGCTGCAATAGCGATTTTTGAACGATTTTGATTATTGTACCATCGAAAAGTGTATGAAGCTATTCATAGAATTGAACCAAAAATTTTTTTAAGTTCTTGGCTATGGCAAGTAGGTCCTTCCTTAATTTAAAAAAAATCGCCTATAGGGGGCGCTATACTAGCGATTTTTGTGAGATTTTTGTGCCATTTTGAATATTGTACTATCGAAAAGTGTATGAAGTTATGCATAGAATTGAACCAATTTTTTTGTGTTCGTTTTCGGTCATGGCACGAAGGTCCTCCCTGAATTTGAAAAAATTCTGCCGGAAGGGGGCGCTATAATTGCGATGTCTGTGCCATTTTCATTATTGTATCATCGAAAAGTGTATGAAGTTATGCATAGAATTGAACCAAATATTTGTGTATGTTTCTGGCTATGACAAGCAAGTCTTCCCTGAATTTGAAAAAAATCTGCCGGAGGAGGGGGGCGCTGTAATAGCGATGGTTGAGCAATTTTCTTTATTGTACCATCAAAAAGTGTATAAAATTATGCATACAATTGAATCAATATTTTTGTGCATGTTTTTGACTTTGGCCAACTGGTCCTCATTGAATTTTGAAATATTGCGATTTTTGTATATTTTTCTTGATTTTTCGTAGTTCTATTGTACATCGGCGGCTCGTGCAGCGGCGGGAACTCTCTTCCTGTTAAATCTGTTATTCGCAAACAGCTGATAACGACAGAATAAGGAAAAACTAATAATTTTAACAAATATCATGATATAGATTAACTCGTTTTTAGTCCGTTTAATTGACTGAAGCAAACATTTAAGATGAAAATCAAAGTTTGTATAGTATTGAATTAATAATATTGAAGTATTAACATCTGTAACTAGGTTTTGAAATATTAAGATGTATAAGATAGAAGAAAGTTTTGAGATTGGCACATCCAACTAGTTTTATATTGGGAATAATAAAATATACCTAGTAGCGAGATGAAATAAATATGATTTTCTTCGAAAAACGTACTTTGTAAAAAAGAAAAAGTTAATTAAATACCTAAATGTACCTAACGTTATTTTTCATTAAAAGGAATTTCTAATTAGAATATACTTTTTGTCTATTTGATAGGTTATATCTTTCTTCACTGAATTTAGAGAGTTATTAGGATGTTTATGAGTTTATAGAGTTATTATGTTACACAATGAACAGGACCATACTACGCTCAATTCATTTGTTCTTCCAATAACAAATGTTCGACATGACCTGCAGAACATTCTACGACACAACTGTTGTCCTGTTCATTGTGTTTCGAGTCGTCAGCGCCCTGTACATGTGATTTTTTAATTATTTTTTTTGTTGCTAAAAAAAATCCAACTACCTTGTGAGCCCTTTCTTGCAAATCGCACTCCTTTATCATAATTTCTTCCTTTTTTATGAGTTTTTAAAGTTGTAACGAACTTTTGGCTCAACCGGTATTTGCTTACTTATCTAATAAAACAGGGAAAGTATAAGTGTGCACATTTGAATGTATGACATTTTATCGGTGATTTTTCGCATTGTTCTATTTTTTTTCATTAACCTTCAGCTTACATATTTTTAAAGGATTGTTTAATTTTCAACTTAGAATAAGGAAATCAAAAACAGAAATTTATAAAAATACACTACTGCTACTTTGATTAATACTTACAAGTGACATATTTTCAGTTTTGTCAATATCTGTGCTGAACAAATACTTTTTGGTTTATGTACTTCTAAAATGTACAGTACATTACAGCAATGTCTAGGAAATATTTTATATCATTTTATATCCACTTAATTTTATCATAGTTACTGCACTTATCTCAAACGTTAAGAAAATATCGCTTCTACCATTTATACACCCAGTTATCTGACAACTTATGTCTTATTTACTATCAACCTATAAAAAACATCATTATAAAGAGGGACATGTTATTGATTTACGAAAAGGATCAAAGGATCAAAGTATTTGGGAAAAATTACAAATACTGTACTACTGCTAATCCTGATGAAAGAAAAAGTTGCGCAACTGTTACAGAACAGATTTTTTTTCCTTTTTTAATTTCGTTACTTTAGGGGAGACAGGAGTGAAATTTTTTGAAAAAATGATTTTTTTCTTATTGGCTTAATTTTTTTTTTATCTCCCCAGAATCCATTAGTATCCCCAGTTTGTTTTTCGGCGCATTAGAAATAATTGAAAAAATTCAAGGGAAGACAATGGTGGGATGTCACGCCCACTCACATACACGATTAGGACGCCACGCCTACTCAGATTAATTTACTCTAACATTTTATACTTATTTATTACATGTAACTAAATTTTATCTTAGTGATATTATATACTTTAATTCATGTGTGTTAAAACTGTGGGCTTAGACGCCTTATGTTCCCTCAGCCGTTGTTTTGAATTGTTTGGCGATTTTTTGTTGGCATGTTGGCGATGTTTATAGATATGGCAACCTCGATATGTGGAACCCCGTCTGACGTGTTTATTCTGACGTGTTGTGTTCTGGCAACCCCTGAGAGCGGTGGATTTTGTATTGATCGTGTTGTATCTTTCTGTCTTTTTATTTTTATGTTGAATTTATTGTATGTATTTGACTGACTATGGTTTCTGTGATCCGTTTAAAAACTTTTGCTGAAGTAATTAAGAAATATGAGGAAATTTTGAGAAGAAAAGTAGGTTTGTTTATTGTGTCTCAATGCGTATTCATAAGCCTATTTTAGAAATTGACGGTGGTGTTATGAGAGAGATTTCGTGCTGGAGCTTTCAAGAAAACAGATATCTGTTAAGGTATATTGATAATTTTATGTATATTTTGCTGCTTTAAGAGTTTTTTACATTTTGAGATTGCTATAAAGCGAGAACTGCTGAATTTTAAGAATGCTACACCGGGAGAACTGCTGAATGCAGTGATGTTTTTTTCGGTTAATGTACGCGAAGCGTTCATACAGTATTGCTGATTGCCACTTTAGCGAGTTTCGTTTTTTATGTATATTTTGCTGCTTTAAGAGTTCTTTACATTTTGAGATTGCTATAAAGCGAGAACTGCTGAATTTTGAAAATGCTACACCGGGAGAACTGCTGAATGCAGTGATGTTTTTTTCGGTTAATGTGCTCGAAGCTCTTATACAAGTTTCAATACAAGCTCATACAAGCCACTTTAGCGAATTTTGTTTATTATTTACATTTTATTTTCGTTAAGTGAAACATATGTATAAACCGGTGCTTGGCGACATTTATTACTTGGCGGAAAAGGGGTTTTAACGCCAAGAAAAATTCCAAGATGCGGCCGTGGGAAGTTATGACATCTGTTCCAAACTGTGCAAGAACTTCACACAAGCTAGAAGTGTCTAAGATTTTACCTTTCCGAAAATTTGCACTTTTCAGTTAAAAAACTCATTAACTCCTAAAGTACTCGAGAGATGTCGATAAAACAATTTTTGGGTGGTACTGTACAAATATAAGATCATATATTGCAGATAGTTTTTAAAAAAAAAAAATTAACTAGTTTCAGAGGAAAAAAAAATTCTGAAAAAAGAAAATTTCCGAAAAATTGCCATTGCTCTTAAATAAACAGTTTTAGTTTCAGAAAAAGAAAAGTGTCTGCCACAAGTCTTGAGAATAATCCAGTGAATAAGGATTCAAAATTTCATCAAAATCGTTCTGGTAGTTTCCGATGAAACGAGTGTTAAACCTCGCATATTTCCTCTATGATTGTGCCCAGTGTTGTCTTCCCTCCAAAACTCTTTTCGGCCTTGTCATTTTGTAACACAAAGTACAAGTTCAAAAAATACAACTCACAGTTCCACACAAAACAAAATACCGAAAGTTGGCGTCATTTGATTGAACAATAAGAAGGTTTTAAAAAAGTTTACAAACATTTGACCGACTATCGACATTCCCAACGTCTGTTCTGTCGATACGTAACCAGAAAACTCGATCCAGTGTTGTCAGGTGCGGAACTTTTTTAACTCAGATTATTTGACGTTCACTACTTTCTTTAAACAGAATAATTCTGCTTATTTTTCAGAATTTTTAATCTATTTCTAAATAGGCCGAATATTTATATTTAAAAAAAAGCGGTGACAATCAACAATCTGTCAACACTGACTCGATTTGTCAGTCGCAAAGAACGGGAACTGTGAATATCTAAGTTTTTTTTTTTTAATCTTCTGAAAAAATCGCACTTTTCAGGTAAATACCCCATTATTATCGTAAACTACTCGAGTGATTTTTATAATATTTTGTTTGCTGATAGGGTATAAATATAAGATCACATGTGGCAATCAGTTTAAAAAAAAATTTAGTTAGCTTAATGAAAAAAATATCTGCATAATGGAAACTTTTAGAAAAATTGCCATTGCTCTAAAATAAAACGTTTTAGTCGCAGAAAAAAATGACTGCCATAAGTTTTGAGCATAATCCAGTGAATATAGATTTCAAATTTCCTAAAAGTCGGCCCAGTACTTTTCGAGGAAACGGGTCTTAAAGCTCGCATATTTCCCATAGGATTGCACCTAGTCTTGTCTTCCCTTAAAAAGTTGCTATTGAAATGTGTGAGACACTTGATTTGTTTTTATGAAATAGCTATCAAACATAGTACCATAATTTTTAAATAGTAATACACATTTCATTTATCTGCAGAATATTTGTTCTGAACAGAAAAGGAAGACTTTTTGTTTTCAAAAAGTGCTCTGGGACTTGACAAATATGCGACTAAAATACAAAACTTTCTTGACTTGTGTTGCACGTCTTTCTAACGCAAGTGTTTAAAAGTCTGAAAAATCGGTCTAATTGAGAAAAGAATTTCTTGTTTCATTATTAAAAATATTGAAGACGTTTTATATGGCACCTCTAACACTTTAAATGCAAATGTCTGATATTCAGAATAAAAACGTGCTGAAACTAATGGTTCCATTTTAAGACGATTCCAAATGACTTATTTTTCAGACACTTTATGCGACTGAGATTTATGGTTCAAATTTAAAAAGCTTTAAACTGTCTTTTTCCAGACCCTTTTTGCATCTAAAATGCCACGATATTTGAAGCACATTGAACACTTGTTTCTCTAATGCCAGAATAATTTACCTCCTATCTTTTAGCAGTAAGTTGCCATTTTGACAATATTTTTGTAGCTTTACATATAGCCATGATTCACCACATTGAATCCTTCTTACTTTACCATAAAGCACAATTGAGTTTTTTTTAGAAACAGAACCTGATGAAAGCATGAGAAAACTGGACTAATATGCAACTAATATACAAAAACTTATTGAATTGTATTGCACATCTTCCTAACACAAGTGTTTAAAAGTCTGAAAAATCGTTCTACCAAAGTAAGAGAAAAATTCCTTAGTTCTTTACAGGAAATATTGAAAACGTAACATATGGCTTCTCTAAAACTGGAAATGGGAATCTCTGAAATTCAGACAAAAATGTGCCGCAATTGATGGTTCAATTTTAAAACGCTTTAAAATGTCTTATTTTTTTCAGACAGTTCTTGCATCTAAAATGTCATGATATTGGAAGAACGTTGAATACTTGACTCAAATGCCACAATATATATTACCCCTTATTTTTCAGCATTAAGCAGCCATTCTCGACAACATTTTTTTACCGTTATAAGGAACCATGATTTACTACATTAGCTCCTTCTTAATAAATAGGAAAATATTTAACCATAAAGCAGGCCGGGTTTTCTGTTAAAAGCAGGACCTCATTAAAACATGGGAATACTGGCCGCGGCCTTGTTCGAAAGATTTTATAGCACAAAACTAGGTACAGTAAAACCTCCCTAAAGCGACCACGTTCCGTTCCGATAAAAATTGGTCGCTCCGAGAGCTGCTCTCTTAATGGAGGTCATGTTTAAATCTAGATTTTAATTGTTGAAAAAGGTAACAATTAGCGTTACTAAAATTTATTTTTCACATTAGGAAAAAAAATAAAAAAATAAGTATCAAAACAAAAGTTAATTACATAAGTTAATTACTGCAGAGTTTAAAAAATGAACACATTGTCATTTGCTTTAGTTTTATGGTTTTTCTCTTTTATAACTTTTATGTCCAATTCCTTTCGAAGTTCAGTAAATAAATGCAATTTTTTCGGACGGAAACAAATAATGACGATTTCATTAATTTATCTATTTCTTTGAGAGTTTCTTGACAGAATACAGCAGGGGAGTATATTGACGGTCATTCTTAATTTTTCATCAGAGTTAAATTCATTGCCTAAAAAGGCACAAAGAATTTTAAACATTTAAAAGTTACCGGAATAAAAACAATATAAACTTAGTTCAAACGTTTGATGAATAATGCGCTTTCCGGAATTATTTTTCTAATAAAATCTTCTTCAAGCGACCAGGGAAAAAAGGATTTTGTTTAATTTTCTTCAAAGAAATGGGTCACGCATGGAGGGAGATGGTATGGGACTCTGGGATGGTATCTGAATGGAGGTAAAATTAGTATTGAACCTATGGGAATAAATTTCGTTCCATGAAAAAATGATCGTTCAGGGAGGTGGTCGCTTAATGTAGGTGGTCGCACAGGGAGGTTTCACTGTATACAATTTTCGCACTGCACAAATTTTGAATTTGTTGGACTTTGTACGGACTTTTTAATAAATCTTTATACCCTTCAGAGTAGGATGAGATTAAAAACAAAAAAATATATTTATCTAAATATGCATTTTTGTAATCATATGTATATTCTACGGCATTGATATATATATATATATATATTACCATATAGGATATGTGACGCAATAGAATTCCAGGCCTAGGAACTGGTATTCATATATATCCATCCCTCCCCACTTTATACACAGTCTCAAAAAATTAAACACATTCGATGTCCTGAAATTTTTGAATTGACATGTAAATACAAGTTTGGATAAATATATTCTCCGTCTTTAACCTCGTCCTACTATAAAAGTATAAATTATCTGTAACTTATACTTGCATACATTCCATTATTATTCGCTCGAAAGGGGTTAAAGTTTTCCCAAGTCAAACATGTTTTGAAAGAGAAAAATAATTTTATGTTCCATTATTTATGTAATATCATATACATAAGTAGAATTTAATTTATTTGAAAACGTCCTGGTTCATAGCATATTTGACATGAGTGAAATTAATCCAGTATTTACAGAAGATTAGTGATAGGTTAGCAAGTAAGCCAATCTAATATCAATATTGCAAGGTAAATATTTTAAAATGCTGGGTACCAAAGGTAGGGAAAATAATGAATTTTTTTTTTGTTTTATGCATGCTTTATTTTATTGAGCTTAAAGTTATTTATTTATAAATTACTAAAAAAAATTAAGTACAGTCGTGGTAATAAAAGAGTAAACACCTACTATTAACTACTCAACAAATTATTCTAGACGAAAGTTACTGGTACCGAACGATTGGAAATAAAGTCTACTTTTAAATGATGTATAGAAAATTTGCTTAGGGGCCATCTACATATTAAAACGAATCCAAACTTCATTTTTTTTCAATGGCAATACCCAATTTTAACGCGATATTTCAAATCTTTGGTTCAAACTACGCCTAGACACCAAATTTCAAGTCATTTGAATGATACGTTTTTCAATTATAAACATTCAAAATTTAGTGCTTCTAATGTTAAATTACATTTTCATATTTTTATTTATACCTTCTGAAATTATGATCCTAATCTTCTAATTTTTTGTGTAGCAATAATACTAATATACCCAAATATAAATACGTTGAATTTGCAATTTTTATAATTTTCTGATATGAATTATGAATTATGAAATTAATATTCGAAAAAATTATGAACTACAGCCTACAATTTTTTTGATGGATTCAGATTTATTAAGTCCTACTTTATGGAAATCCCAAATTTCACATTTTTCTTCCAAGTAGTTTTCAAATTATGCTTAAAAAACGGCAAAAGGATGTTTTAAGGGCCGTCTGTGATAGAAGTGACTAGATATTTTGAAATTTCTTATACTATCCTGTAATCTAACAGGCTTAATTGAATGCTTAAGGTGTCTTGATCAAGAAGGGGGCTCTCTCGATTAACAATCGAGTACTGAACTTCAATTTGGATACAGCCCATAAAATACGTTCGTTTTAAAATAATTAATTTCTCGAAAACTTATGGTACGAATTGCATAAAAATTTGTTTTTAGACTAATTGAAGGGTGTAGAGTTCATTTATGCTGTCAAAATTGCATACTGCTATTGAAAAAAAACAAAGTTATGGTTAGTTTTAATATGTAGATAGCCCCTTAAACAAATTTTATATACATCATTTAAAAATAGACATCATTTCCAATCGTTCGGTACCAGTAACTTTCTTCTACGATAATTTGTGGAGGAATTAGTAGGTGGTGTTTACTTTTTTTTCCCACGTCTGTACATATTCAAGGCTGGAGTAGCACAATTGAAGTTTATTCCAACAGAGCGAAAAACGTCCAGAATCAAACATGGATACATGGCATGCAGTTCCAATGCTTTACCTGTTATGCTATCCGGACGACAAATAATTCAGATGTTGAACATTATGTCAACCAGGTATCGTCCAGATTGCTTAACAGGTAAAGCAATGGCACGACACGCCAAGTATCCAGGTTCGATTCCTGGTCTAGACATTTTTCGCTCTGTTGGATAAAAACTTCAACTGTGCTACTCCCGCCTTGAATATGACTTAATCCAGTTGAAAAAAATGTTAATTATCTTCATTATGAAGATTTAAGTATTTTTCGTATCTTAACCAATGCAAAGAAGTTTAAATAACAGTCTAAAAAATATATTTTTTAAGGTAATCAATTTTGAGCAACACGTTTTCGAAATATATAATTCATCTAGTTTAATCGCAGAAATTTTCAAATAAGTAAGGCGAAGATTGCTATTCGGAAAAGAGTGGTTCTCAAATTGATTAATCTTTTACCCCGTTCTTTTTCTAAAAGGGATGATTTCTTTTCTGCATGCTAGATTCAAATTTTATTTTGTTAGTTTACAGCAACCTTCTAGTTTTAAAACACATATAAGTATTTTTATATTAAAAGATAAAAATTTTAATATATATGGGACATTTTCACAATCTGTTGACTTTCGGGAATAAAAATCTGGTGAAAATAAACTTTCTAAAATAACATCTTAATCTGATAGACGAATGCTTAATGATTCAAAATAAAGAAAAAATGGTCAACAGAAAAAACTGTTTTATTTAACTGAAGTTTACGCTAAACTTGCGAGTTTAATTTTCCTTACCATTTTACCACCATAACTTTTTATTTTCTTCTAAATTTGCATAGTACCCACTGAATTTGCATTGTACCCACAGGACATTCAAATAAGAAATAATAAAAAAATGTAGTACTTTTAATATAGAACTTTTGTATAACATTGTCTTAAAGGTGTGTTAAAGAAAGGACGGTAAGGTAAAAAAGGGAGACGGTATAGGAAAAAAGGGACGAAATGGGAAAAACAGGAACGGTAAGAAAAATTACCACCTATTTTTAGGAAAATCATGTTAAGACTAAATGTTTATTGATTTTTAGAAACAATTGTTAACAATGTATTAAATTAAATTTTTATTTTAATTTACCTCGAAAAGTGCAGGAAAAAAACCTTGGGGACGATAAGACTACCAATAAAGCCACGATCTTGAAATTGATATTTAAATTCTGATTTAAATAATGCAGTAAATTTCCTGTCAAAGAATTTTAGACATCCTTTATCTAGCATACTTTTGCATGAGAAAAAACTTGAAAAAATTCTGTAGCTGCATCTGAAGTGATTTTCTGTATAAGTTTAGCAAGAGGGACGGAAAGAATGAAAAACCCAGGGACAGAGTTTAAAAAATAACAACAACCCTAAAATGTGTGCAGGTTAATTTTTTGGTACATATTTATATAAAACAATAGTTCCAGTTTCAGAAAAAAATTAGATCGAATTACTTTTATTGTAAGAATATCATACAGACACCTCCAAACTTAAAAATCAGCATCAGGGACACGGGACGGTATAGGAGTTTTCCTGGTATTTGGACCCCCAACATCGTCCAAAATTTATTTATCTCGCTAATATTGTTATGCAATCACGCAATGGAATGTTCCCCCAGCATATGAAATTAAAAAAGAACACAACAAAAAGTATTAAAATAAAAATTATTATTCAGGGACATAAAAGTCAAAAGATTGTGAGAACGTCCGATATATTTATATTCCAAGAGCTGTTAAATATTTTAGGGAAGGTATTTGAGGCACCCTGAAAATTTGTGCAACACTTCTTTTGTAATGCCTGAATACAAAATCGAATGTCTGGCTGAAGGATCGTGGCTCAAAACCTGTGCCAGACAAAAAATGGCATTTGACACGTGTCTGGCACAGTTTTTGTGCCGACTAAAGTGTCTGTCATTTTCAAAATATTTTTTTCTAAGCATAAATATTATTGTGCCTCAATCTCAGCGTGCCTCAAATGCCTTTTTTGGGTAGACAAAAAATGGCACTTGACACGTGTCTGGCACAGTTTTTGGGCCGACTAAAGTGTCTGTCATTTTCAAAATATTTTTTTCTAAGTATAAATATTATTCTGTTTCAATCTCAGCGTGCCTCAAATACTTTTTTTGGGTAGTGTCAAAAAATGGCACTTGACACGTGTCTGGCACAGGTTTTGGGCCACGATCCTTCAGCCAGACATTCGTTTTTGTATTCAGGCATTACATAAGAAGTGCTGCACAAATTTTCAGGGTGCCTCAAATACCTACTCAAAAATTTTCAACAGCTCTCCCACTATTAACAGTTTTTTAAATACAATTTTTTGATTTACTTTGTTCCTTTGTATAGTAAAAATCGATATTTATTCATTTAAAATTTTTAAATGTAATAGGATTGTAAAAAATAAGAAAAAGAAAATAGAAAATAGAAACAAGTGTAATTTCATTAAGTATTTACGTCTCCCATTGACTAAAGTTTTATCTAATATAAATAGACATTTGAAAATACTGACAAGCTAACAAAAGAAATAAGAACTAATGAATAAAATCTTAACCATTTGGTGCGTGTTTGATTTTAATGCATTTTTAAGTCTTTGTTTACTAATGCATTCCTCAAAAGTTAACCGATTACTTATATATTTTTTCAAATACAAAGACTGTTTTAATGTGATGAACGGTGCTTTATCAATAAAGGCTTTTTACCGAAGGAAAATCGCAAATAAGTTTGGTTAATGGTTTTTAAATGAACCGTGACTTTATAAATAGTGTCCGTAAAATAAAAATTAGGTATTTTGAATGTAATTAAATGGTTTATAAAATTTAAACTAGAATTTGCTGTCTTCTTCCCCACCCACTCTCAAAAAAAAAAGAAAAAAAAAGACTACTTTCAATGTTTATTTATGACTTACTTGTTATGAGAAAAATATTTTTTGAATTTATTTTTTTTATAACCAAAAAAATTTAAAAGTAAGGTTTACTTGTAAACGTGCATTTATCTTGCACATAGCTGAAGCCTTAAATTCTTTATGGAAATTATTGTTTTAAATTGAGATTGTTTTAAATATTGAGTAATTTCTTATTTTCTTTTGTTTCTTAATTTATTTTATTAAAATTGTTTTAAATATTGGTAACTTTTTTCTCCGTTTTCTTTTTCTAGTGCGTTCGTAATTATATAAATACGAAGCACCTATAGTCGTCGTTCAGTCTGTCTGTCCGTCTGTCCGTCCGTCCGTCCGCATATAACAGAGGAAAAACTACCTAACCGAAAGGTCTGAAATTTTAAATATATAATTGTTGCAAAATTCTGTCGAGCCATTTTAAATTTTATAAAAATTGGATGTATAGTTTAATTACAGGGACAGTCAAAAGTTTTCTGTTACATTACGGCCAATGGGAAAAAATTATTGCAAGTGCATTTTAATGATGTTACAGCCTTCCGAATGATCTGAAATTTTAAATATATAATTGTTGCAACATTTTGTCGACTCATTTCCAATTTTATAAAAATCAGATGTATAGTTTAATTACAGGGACAGTCAAAAGTTTTCTGTTACATTACGGCCAATTAGAAAAAATATTTCAAGTGCATTTTAATGATGTTAGAGCCCTTTGAACAGAATGAAATTGGTAGGCACTTACGAAGTGCATTAAAATATACATTCAGTACAATATACGGTGCAAAAAGTATTTATAAAACTAGTTATAGTACGAACGCACCTCATTTGCCACGTTTGATGAGCAATTTCCAACTTGTTTTATTATTTTATAATTATATATTTTTTATATTATATATATATATAAATATTGAAGATTCAATTTACAATAAACGTTATGCTATACAGCCCATGACACATTGCTATTGAAAGGTAATGCATAATTAAGCTTTATCATATAAGCATAGATATAATTTAAAATAACAATATAATGAAAGAATATGAATTTTGTAAATAAACCTTATCGTGTAAACAAGAAAATTTTGCAAAAATATTTAGATTTCTGTTTTAAAAGTCAATGATAGAGTCAAAGGAGTCAATGATAGAGGCAATGATAGAGACAAATTTTGTCCTCACCCCCTTTAAAACGATTCCGTTAAATGAACAAAATTTATTTGCTTTGCGACAATCAGGATCCGAGTTGTATATCTTTGTTAT